>OX345715.1:2430000-3630000 GCA_947044815.1 Apomyelois bistriatella | reverse complement strand
GTATTCTATGCCTGAGCATAATATACCACAGACGATAAAAGTATGATTAAATACTGCTTCTTTTTTAACCGGCTTCACAAAAAAAAAGGAAGAGGTTCTCAATTCGCCGGAATGATTTTATTTTATTATTTTTTTATTTTTTATGTATGTTACCGGATTACTCGAAGACGGCTGAAAAAAACATTTTAATAAATTTGACGTTGGTGCCAATTTTACGAATTCGTTGGCTAGCTGCTGGCTCGTTAATTAGCAAATTAAAATAATCGGCACTGACTTCCTTGGATGTACCTTCTGAAGTCCAAAGTTGTCTTATCATAACAGCTTTTGCCTGAGGTATCCAAAGAAAAATACTTTGAAAGCCTAGTGACAGCTTAATGTAGACTATGATGGAATATATACAATAACGGAGACAGCAGTGTGCTTACAGCTTATTATGATAGATAAACGCTAGACTTTATCGTGGTGAATATTATATATTTCACAAGCTTCAGGCGACAAAGAGTAATAGATTATATGGCCAGCATATAATAATACAACCTCCAATAGACTAAACGCAATATAATATTTGTTCTCATAATCTCTTTTTTGTGGTTGACTACTTAAAAGAATGCTTCGGAGTCCGGGGTCCGCATTTCAGCTTTTTCTCTTCCACTCCACCCGGTCTGCAGTATTCTTGGTTGTGAGACCATTAGTCCAACCTCCATTGCGTCGTCCCGTTATACTTAAGGTATATTTACCTACTTTTATGTGTGGCCCACTGTACAATATTTTTTTTTAATCTCTCCAAATTAGTCGCCTTTTTCTACATTCTTATTCCTTAGGTCTTTTTCTCATCTACTTGTGCTACTAATATAGTTTTAGATTATTCTTTAACGAAAAACATTCGCAAGATATTAATCCTAAGTAATATCCATACTTCCATACTAATATTATAAATGCGAAAGTCTGTCTATCTGTCTGTCCGTCTGTCTGTCTGTCTGTCTGTCTGTCACCTCTTCACGGCTAAACTGCTGAACCAATTGTGATGAAATTTGGTAGGGATGTAGTTAACGACCTGAGGTCAAACATAGGCTACTTTTGGGCGCGATATAACTGAGTCCCACGCGGGGCGAAGCCGCGGGGAACAGCTAGTTTATCTATAAATGCGAAAGTGAGTTTGTTTTTGTATTTGTTTGTTGAGAGAGAAGAGGTATCTTCACGCTAGAACTTCCGAACCAATCTTCCTGAAATTTCTCATAAGTACACATAGTTAGATGTACCTACTGAGAAGGACTTAGGGTACCCTGGAAAATGCACTGTTCCCGAGGGAAATTTACGCGTACGCCATGGGCTAAAGCTAGTACGATCTAAATATTCGTGTATATGTTTACCATGAACCTAATTCTACTTCCTAATTTCAACTTAAGACTTCAGCTTTCGAGATTAGCGTTTCCCGGTGTAATTAATTACTCAAAATTGAGAGGTAACTCGATTTGGGTCCCTCCTTAGCAGTCTTGAGGCTGCCTGAATTTTGAGGATAAATTTTATATCCTTACCTACCTATATTTACATTACACTATTTTTAAGTTTGGCTCAAACGAGTTTTTATATCAACTAAGTTATCTTTTCCTTCTTTATCTTTATACTAGATACTATACTACATAGTATAAAACAAAGTCGCTTTCTCTGTCCCCATATCCATATCCCTTTGTATGTTTAAATCTTTAAAACTACGCAACGGATTTTGATGCGGTTTTTTTAATAGATAGAGTGATTCAAGAGGAAGGTTTTTATGCTTATGCGAAGCCAGGGCGGGTTACTAGTTTAATATAAAACAAAGTCGCTTTCCGTTGTCTTTGCCTATGTAGCTTAAATCTTCGAAACTACGCAACGGATTTTTGATACGGTTTTTTTAATAGATAGAGTGATTCAAGAGGATGGTTTTTATGTAAGTACCTACAACCCATAATATTGCACCCATGCGAAGCTGGGGAGAGTCGCTAGTAAGATATAATATAGAGTCAAAAATAAGAAGTTCAAAGGCCTATCAAGATACGCGTGTTACGATCTTCGTCTTTCGGTGTCATTTTCTATCGAATTGAGATCGTGTACTTACTTCTATTGTACCATTGACGTAGGTTCTTTCTTTCTTAATCTATGATCATAAAGGGCTATTTCTATCAGCATACTATACAAGGGTATTTTCACATGAAAAAAAAAAGTTTGAAATTAAACACCAAGACTTGTCTGCACGTCACTTTCACACATCCTACCAACGCCCTAACACTCAGAAACAATATGTGAATTCTTAAAAGCGGTATTACTTCGAAAATAATAACAAACCCTTCTAAATAACGTCCAATTTACGTTGACACTTCTATAGGGTAAATGTCTCTAATATCGTACGTTTTTAAAATCGACTTTCATGAAATTGGGGATCAGTTGAAATGGTTCTGCGTTGCGAACGTGTCAGGCTTGTACAATGCCTATTATGTTGGCACAAAGAAGTGAGGAACCCTCCTTAACACCTCACCTTTTGATTTCGAATGTGGTTTGCATGATTTAATATGTCGTGGTTGCGACAAATACATTTTTTTTTAAATTTAATTTAGGAAATAGGGATGTAAGGTGATTAATTGACCTTACCAAGCAGAATTATAAGTAGGATAGTTTATGTTCAACAAGTAACTACAACAACTTGCTCAATTACTTTTATTATGCTGGGACTTAAGACGATACCTTGGTGAACACTAGCGCCACTGTCACTTAAAAATCATTATTCACTGAAAACACAAGTTATCAAAAAACTCCTGTTATGTAATTAAGGTTCTGGATCTGAAGTTAATTTTAAACATATTAAATTATAGTTTCCTCGTCACAAATTGCAAAACTGCTAAAGGTGGCCGTTTCAAGCAATATTGCAATTTGTAACTATAATTTAATAACTTGATATGTTTACTTCAGATTCAGAACCTTAATTACATAACACGGATTTTTGATAACTTGTGTTTTCAGTGAATAATGATTTTTAAATGATGGTGGCGCTAGTGTTCACTGAGGTATCGTCTTAATGCGTGTTCGTAAGGATATGAACAACGGATAGCTCATGTCAAGTGACCGATTGGTCGCCACGGTCGCACGGTTAGCATAATCCTATCTTGAGTTCTTCTGTGCTTCGGAAGGCACGTTAAGCCGTTGGTCCTGGCTGTAAGTCGTTAGGCTATGTCAGTTGCCTTAAGGCAGCCTGAAAAATCTGACAGTGTTGGCCACTAACACACGCTGGTTATGTTCCTATTGGTCTGGTTTGCCTGTAAAAAGGGTTACGGAGGTCAGACGGCAGTTGCTCCACTGTAATAACCAGTACCGCCAAATTATGACCATGTTTAAAACTGTACCCTGGGCTCATAATGGCCATAAGCAAAGCATAAGTAAAAAATGCAATTTAAAAAAATGCCCGGACGATCAGTATAATATCATGTTAGAAAAAAAATATTGATATATATAATATAATGTATGTAGTTTGTTTGTTTTAAAACACTAATCTCAGTTATTACCGATAACTGATCGGATTTGATAAACTTAAAAAAAATATATATCTTTCAAAAAAGTGATTTGACAAAATATATTGACAAAATTAGTGTCCTTTGTGTCGAAAATAAAAAAAAGGTATAACAAATATAAATTGAAAACTTTCAAACATAATCCGAAACGAATTGCACCACTTTATTGCACCAATTACATAAATACATCATTGTATTGTACAAGAACGAAGATGAAAATTTGAAATCAAAAATGCCGCGTCTGTTTTCGCATTATACCTACATCTGTAAACGACACCATGGCCTCACATGAATCCGAGAAGTGTGGAACTTTTTTGTTATTCATTAAAATTTTAAATAGGGGTAAATTACAGGGATGAATAGTCAGAAACCTGTGCCTTTAATGTTGTAGGTACATCGTGTGAGTTTGTATAGATCAATGACCCTGCACTGAAAGAAATGTTTCACCTAACTACTTCGGCTATTTGAGAAATAATCAAAGTTTGGTATGACACTAATGAAGTTAACTTGATTTAACAAAAGTGATTTACAAAAAAAAAGACAAATATGGTTTGGTTTCATACTGCAAAGAGTTATGTGGTCACTTTTATGTGCTATAGATTGACGAAAGTTTGGTTGTGTATAAGTAAGTATTTTTATCAGTGTGCCCAGCCTTGTTCGAGTAGGTATTTAGGAGATCCCTCCACCTCCCACGGCTCTACCAACCTCTCGGTCATACGAGCCGGATCTCGGGAGAGTGCGCTGTACTTGCATTTCGCATCTCTTTCCAGTCGCACCTGCTTGATCTCCCTACAAGTTCTCTATAGTGTCGCCTATCTATGCAATCAAGGTATTTAGGAGTTGTTAAATAGCCAAGCCGAGGCCGCCGCGCTGGGGCTGTGGAGCATCAATAAGCACATAACTCTAAAATATAGTAGACGTTTGACGCTGTGTAGTTTTGAGTGGATTTAAGTCCCATATAATCATCCAGCTTTCCGTTCATGACTAGGTGGTAGGGGTGGCCTTTTTACACTTAAAGAGTTGTACAAAGATGCCTCTTAGCCACAGACGTGGTTTTTTGACGACTACCAAATGACAGCCGGGACCGTCGGCTTTACGTGCCAAAGTACAGATCACCGTTTTTACCTCAGAATTTAAAAATATTAAGAAGAAGTGGCATAGCGCACGAAAAACGTGTCACTAGTTTGGCTTCCAAGCCAACGTTTCACACAGAAAAAAAGGGCGGGGAATTCGATTGCGTCATTTATTTCCACTGTAGTTGGTCGATAAATATTAGGTGGCTTTGTTGTAAACTACGTAATACACTTCTAATAAGGTGTGGTGTGGTTTACATGTTTTAATTGAAGATGAGAAGAGAGAATACGCTGCCACACTGATCCTGGAACTAAATCCGCGTCAAAACATTTCTATTCAGATAATTTCTCTGTTCTGTGGTTTTTACCCTACAGCAACACGTCTTTCCGGAACGAAACCTTGAATTGTTGTCGTATTGAATGCCAATTTTCATGAAATTTGGTCCAATGATAGATTTGAAATGGCACTCCTTCACCGTAGAGCCGGACTCTACCATACAGAAAAAGTCAGTGTTGATCTATAAAATGAAATTATGCTTTCCTGCTCTCTATAAAACAGATATTTTGTTATCTACTACCGCGTTTTAACGCCGCCATCGCGTTCGGCGTTCCAAATTTAAATGGTTTATTTAAAATGAATTGCGATTGGCCCACAATGGACGGACGTCAGCTGCGTAGCGTGACGTTCGAAATTCGTCGGTTTTTGGTATTTGCTCTAATACTTGAGTGGATATGAATTTGTTATTAGCGACTGTCTGGTTTGGTGAACTTTTTTGTACCTATATGAAAAAAAGAATGTTATGATTTGTTTTAAATTTATTAATAGTTAGCGTCACTTTCAGGAGATTTTGGAGGGAAAGTAAACTGTCGCTATGTCCGCGCTGTATTTAATTTCTAAAACTTAGGTTTTTTCGAGTATTTGTGCATAATATTGGCGGATTATTATTCATAAAGTGTTCGTGAACAAGCGTGAGTGTTGGGAAGTGGTACAGTGTCGATTACGTGACTTTTTATCTTTGTCACCAAAATCTCCAGTTATAGCTAAGTGAAAATTTTCCGCCGCTTCACTTAGCCATATGACTCTGACTAGACTTACTTACTTGATTAGACTGACTTGACTGACTTAAGTAGGACTGAAGAAGATTAATAAATTCAAGAAAGGCCTTAAAAGACTAGTTTCCATGGCCGTAAAAACTATTAAAAAAAAAAAGCGTCACTCAGTTTTATTCTTTTTTTTTATGTGTAGAATTCGGCGAATAGGGAATATGATAAGTATAAGCATTTCCAAAATGACCGGCCTTTTTGGAAATCCTTGGGGGAGGCCTATGTCCAGCAGTGGACAGCCTGCGGCTGAAATGATGATGATGATGATGCGGCTAGCAACCCGTCACTACTGATCTCCTATTTTAACTACCATCATGCTAAACGTGGTCTAAGGTCTTCCTAGGCTATGTCTACCCTATATCTATAGGAAGATATTCATTAAAAACTACACTAAAAATACCACGTTTTAAAAAAAGCAGAAAAATTAGTCCGTGGGCTGGCATAAATAAAAAAACTTGTTCGCCTAGCCGCGCCTAGCAGTACTCCGCAAGTACATAAGTCTAGGCACATACCTATGTAGTTATCTAAGGGGACCACCCCTATGTACACACCCTTTGATCTAAATGAATAGAAATTATGTCAAGTATACGCGCCATCTTGTGAGGGTGCGTAGAAATAGGGGGTTTACATTCCTAGGATATTATTAAAATCTAGATTTTTTACAGCTTTTAAATATCTAAGTCTTCACTTACGCACATAAAGAGTTGTTTATGAAGCAAAATGGCATAAAAAAATTATATGTCTAACCCCTATGGTCTAGTGGCTAAAGTGTTTGATGATACAGAGGTTAACTTCTGATATCTTTGACTACCTACTTAATATATGGTCTTCTCCTTATTTCTTCTTTTTTGGGGTTTTTTAATTAGCCAACATCAAACTGACAAGAAATAAATTGAAATAAAAACGTCAATCTTCAAAATAGTAAACAAAATTAAAATGTGGATACCAGTAAATAAAGCCAAATTATACTAACTTAAAAACTATAATAAAAAATAAAATATACAAATTGCGATTACCATGAAAATAAGTCAAAAACCTATATTTCTAGACAATTTAACAAAGCAAAGATGCTTGATCAAGGTAAATTGGTTTCCTTTATTCAAGACCTAATCCACTACTTTATTTATTTATTAAAACTTTATTGTTTCATAAGTACAAAATACTTATACAATTGACGGACTTAATGCTAAAAGCATTCTCTACCAGTCAACCATTGGGAGAAACAGAAAAACTGTGCGGCGCAAAAAAGTTACAGGATTTGTAATGTGCTTCTTCATAATGTTTCTATTTTCTATCAAACCTCTCCTTAGACTGCGTCTTCTAGACTTATTTTCGTCTACCGATCTTGCTGATAGGAGCTTCTCTTGATAGTCCCAAATTTTTATGGAAATATGATCAAAGAATCATTAATCTAAGAGAATATTCTTCTTCTAAGCAAGTAGACTCTGACTAATTTGTAAGCCACAGTATAAAAATTCCAACTAAAAAAACTTTCCTGGATAATCTAGAATTCACAGACTTCGGGCTAGTGTTGGATGATGATCACAAGAGAACCGTGCTAGGTTTCTCTGACAGAAGCCTGTGTGACTGCAGCGCAAGGCAGTCGATGACTTACCTTCTGTCGTGCCCTAGCTGCCCTGTCTTCCTCACAATGGGGAACTTGAACGAGGCAAACGACCGGGCGGCGGAGGTGGCCAAGTACTGGACAAAGTCAATATAGAGTCCATATAGCCATTTTGACTCCAAAAGAAGAAGTCTCTCTTAATCAATGTCACACAACAAAAGTTACTCTTGCCAGATTTAGATGAAGATGAGTCCTGTAACTGTGCTGCTCCATTCTCCACTCTGCCAAGTCTTCTCCAGCTGCATCAAATGAGGAACAAACTGAACGTGGCTTACCTGAGCCGGGAGTTGATGAAGTGGAATAGCTCCAATACTGGGGTCGAGCTTAAGAAGATATCCGCTGATCTGCAAAGGTATAACTTTCTTCATTTGATCTTCTATAAAATACTAGCAACCCGCACCGGCTTCGCATGGGCATAAAAACTATCCTCTTGAATCACTCTATCTATAAAAAAACCGCATCAAAATCCGTTGCGTAGTTTTAAAGATTTAAGCATAGAAAGGGACATAGGGACAGAGAAAGCGACTTTGTTTTATTTGATGATAGTGATGTGATAGTGACATTGCCAGACAAGCAGACGGCCCGTGAAGAACACACTCACTATAGACTTTTAACGCTGATACCTTGAGCATTGTATCCAGTAATTGAGTGTGGAGGGAAGTATGTAAGGAGCGTAGCCAATGGAAATCTCTAATCTCTGCATAACACCTACGGGAGACAGGCGTGATGATATGTATGTATGTATCTCCCTGACTCTTTCAACTTACTGGAATAATGATGCAAGTAATGCTGTATGGGGGCAGAAATAGGTATGAAATACAAAGCAGATGATCTATGTACAAAAGTCTACCTCTACTCCTCTTTTTATTTTTCTTCCCGAGTCATTTCTGTCCGAACTACCATCATATCGCACGTGATATGATGATAGCAAAGCAAACAGACACATGGCCCGCCTGATGGGAAGCGGTTACCGTAGCCTATGGACGCCTGCATCACTAAGGGTGTTAGTGGCGTTACTTGCGCGTTATCGACCATTGCCAATATATGTGTGCTATAGTTAACCGATTTGCATTTCAGTGTGTACAAAAATTTTCGTAAAAACATGAGTGAAGCTTATCTTCTCTTAGCTCGGTGCAGATATTTCAATCATGATTTTTACAGAAACGTCACTGAATGTGTTAAATCTGTAAGTACCTTTGAATTGGAGCCAAATGATCAACATAATCATCATTTTATTTCAGTCCACTGCTGGACATAGGCCTCCCCCAAGGATTTCCAGAATGACCGGTTGGAAGCGGCCTGCATCCAGCTCTTGCCTGCGACCTTCCTCAGGTCGTCTCACCATCTGTTTGGTGGATGTCCAACGCTGCCTGCCAGTGCGTAGTTGCCATTCTACGACATCGACCATCGGATAATAATAAGCCAAAAATAAACTGAATCATTACAAAATTGAGGTGATTTGATTCTTATAGCGCCTCCTATTAGCAAGAATATGAACAATTTTTAGGGTTCCGTACTAAAATGTGAAAACAGAACCCTTATAGGATCACTCGTGCGTCTGTCTGTCCGTCCGTCCGTCTGTCACAGCCAATTTTCTCCGAACCTACTGAACCAAAACAGATGAAATTTGGTAGGATGGCGTAATCCTGTGACCCAAACACAGATGTGCAAAGTAAATAAATATTTTTTTTTAACTAAGGGTTATTTTCGGGCACAACTTAGTAATTAAAAAAAAAGTTTTGCAAACCTACCATGTTATATATCAAATGAAAAAGCATCTCAAATATATTTTATTGTAACATAAATAGTTTTGATGTTATTCATGAAAGAAGGCGAAAATTGACTTCCCCTCCCCCTGACCTCCGAAACTACTGAGCCTAAAATTAAAAAAAAAATACGAAATATAGTTAATTGCCTGTAGATTACAGGAAAACCTACAAGAATTCTTTGAATTGTCAATTAAGTGGTAAATTTAATATAAAACGTTCACTTACAGAAAATAGTTCACTTAAACACCACTAAATGGCGATAGTAGTAGATAAATACCACAATTGAATATAAAAACTAACATTAGTATTGTACGGAACCCTCTCCCCGCGAGTTCGACTCGCACTTGACCGTTTTTTTTTATTCGGTAATGGGGGCCCTGAAGGAGGAATAACTAAGCATTAAAAAAATGAGACAAAAAGATATCGCCCCCGGGTGGGCTCGAACCACCAACCTTTCGGTTAACAGCCGAACGCGCTAGCCAATTGCGCCACGGAGGCAGATGACCAATGCGTCGAAATATAGCACTACTATACATACATAATATTATTATGTATGTGCTATTTTTCGCCACATATTTTACTGTGACTGTAGTCTATTCAGATCTTTTCTTAGGTCAAATATTATGCAATTTTATCACTGAGTATTGATAAAAGTTTAATCTAGAAATGTAAGTAAGTATGTATTACTATCTTACAACTTGTTTGATTAGTTGTAAGATAGTAATACATACTTACTACACATAACAAAACTAGGCACTTATAACTATTTACATATGATAAATTTATTGTACCATATAATATATTGTGACTATATACTTAAAAATAATAATAATAAAAAATAATGTATTACTTGATTATAAAAAAAAGGAATGTGTCATTTCTGTAATTTATAATTTCTTAACTAGATTTAGTTTAGTAAAATTACACGTACTTATAACTAAAAATATATAAGCATTTTATATCACAATTTAACACAAATTATAACACAATCAGTAAGATGACGTAGTACATGTTATATAGCATATGTTACAGTCAAAACTCATAACCGGTCAAAACCAAAAATAGTTAGAGAACTTTAATTTGGGTGAAAATTAACGTAACTTTGTCTGGCTGTAATGCTCATTCACTCTATGCTGGCTTTTTTTTAATAGCCTTTAATTGTCCCACTGCTGGGCAAAGGCCTCCCCTTTTTTCTTCCACGCGTCCCGGTCACCCGCCGCTTGTTGCCATCCAGTCACGAACTTGTTCTATGTTGGCTAATACATTTTTTTACAGGCAAATGTGAATGTTATATCTGCAAATAATTATGTGGCTGGAGTCCACATGGTAACATATACAACGATGGTGGTGAGTTTTTTTTTTATTAAAACTGTTTAAGTACTATTGACGGCCTCCGTGGCGTAATGGTTAACATGCCTGTCCGCTACTCAGGAGGTCCCGGGTTCGATCCCCGGTCCGGTCAAGATGAATAATGAATAACAACTGACGTCAATAAGTGATAAGAATATCCTATATTGAAAATAAACAAATTTGAATTTGAAACATGATATTTTTCTGATTGGCCTGAGCCTTGGATGTTTATCTATATATGTAGGTATTTGTTATTAAATATAGTATCGTTGAGTTAGTATCCCATAACACAAGTCTCGAACTTACTTTGGGGCTAACTCAATCTGTGCGATTTGTGCCTATATATTTATTTATTAGTGTGCCGAGGTAGAGTTCCTTCCAATAAATTGTCTATCATTAGAGAGTTCCTCTATTCTAGATGCGACACGTCATTTGTTTTCCTTTTTATTTCTCTCAAGTTTCATGTTTCTTCTTTTGGTCTACCTGGACCCCTTTTTCATCATCATCATCATTTTTTAGCCGCAGGCTGTCCACTGCTTGATATAGACCTCCTCCAACGATTTCCAAAATGACCCGTTCGAAGCGGCCTGCCTCCAGCGCCTGCCTGTGACCTTCTTCAGGTCATCAGACCATCTGGTCGGTGGGTGTCCGATGCTGCGTTTACCAGTGCGTGGGCGCCATTCGAGAACATTTCTGCCCAATCGGCTTCGGTTCGTCGCGCTAAGTGCCCTGCCCACTGCCACTTTAAAGAGCAAATCCACTCGGCTATGTCGGTAACCTTTGTTCTCCTACGGATCTCCTCATTTCTGATTCGGTCTCGTAGGGAAATACCGAGTATAGCTCTCTCCATGGCTCTTTGAGCGACCTTGAGCTTTCTTAAGAGGCCCATATGTCATCACTGGTAACACACACTGGTCGAAGTTTTAAGGCACTGAAGTATTTTTTACCGGTTTTTATATTTATCTTTTCACCAAACTTCATAAAGAATATAGGAATGTCGCAGTACTTAGTAAAGAAGTAAATCTTTAACATGGTTTTCTTAAAACAGATACCTAAGGTCAATGAACGCATGCCATTTTTAACGAGAGGGGGGCAGGCAATCCAGGAAGCGAAGAAAGTGTGGTCTAAACTACTCTATTCCCACATTAAGATGGTGGAGCTAAGAACAAACTTTCTTACAATAGAGGCTGCTTATAAAATGGCAACAAAGTAAGTTGATCAAGATATCCACGGTTTTTATATCTACAAGTACTCATTATAATATCGTTACACGGTCAATTGAACATGCACACCCTGATGTTAGGTCTTTGTAAATGCCTTTTAGCCTCTAACGTTGTTTTTTTAACGCCCAGCTATACGTGCCTTCCGAAGTACAAATCACCTTTATTATAAGATAATCAGATGATTCAAGCCTACAATGTCCTAACTAAACTGATAATATTACAGTATAACATAGTAGGCTTCCCGGAGAAATAAAACCGACGACCATCAGTCATCAGCCAAACTTCTTAAACGACCTTAGAGGTAATTAATCATAGGCAACCTCACTGCAACACAAAGATGCAGAACAAAGTTCTCCCACCGGTATCGGCAGCGTCGGATACCCATCGACAAGATGATATGAAAAAGTTCCAGGCTAGAGCTGGATGCAGG
Source organism: Apomyelois bistriatella (assembly GCA_947044815.1). Taxonomy (NCBI): domain Eukaryota; kingdom Metazoa; phylum Arthropoda; class Insecta; order Lepidoptera; family Pyralidae; genus Apomyelois; species Apomyelois bistriatella. The sequence continues at coordinate 3,617,888 of OX345715.1, read as the reverse complement.
CCGTTTCCAACATTTTTGGACACGGCCTGTATTGATGATGGTTATAAAGTTGCAAAGACGACACTAGATCCTGCAACCAAAAATATCTCAGCTACGCCTCTTTGGTAGCAACGAAAGAGGCTTGGCTGAGATGTTTTGGGTTTTTGTTGGTGAAAATAATGTAGGATGTCAGGCTCAGGATATTCTTATTGAATAAAGCAATTTTGATGTTAAAAGGAAATAGTGGACAGACATTACCCTCTTACTTACCTACTACAATAACTCAGAGGATTTTAACCTCCGTCACGAGAGCTCTCATCCGTTCCCTGCTTCAAATTATACTCAAATTCATTAAACATTTGTTAAATAGGTATATTCTGTTCTGGGGCTTATTCATTTTTAAGCAATCATTTGTAATTGTCGGCAGGCGGCAGAATATTATCAACCAAATAGTTGTACCAAAGACACAAGCTACGATAAATTATATCCAATCTGAACTAGAAGAGATAACAAGAGAAGAATCACATAGAATGAAAGTAAAATTAAGTAAATTGAAAAACGGTTCTAACAATAATAGACATCCTTGTACTTGTGACAATAACAATTGTATCAGAGAAAGAGGTGATGTAATCAAAGATGATACTGAATATATGGACAGTGAAATATCAGAAATAACATTAACTTTTGATAAAGAACAATCAGAATTCATGAATAACCAGACATTGATATCTTCAGAATCTGAGGTCGCTAAAGAATATATGTCACCAGTCGAACCAACCTCTCAACAAGTAATACAGTCGCTAAGAAATTTTTATGGAATTGTCTCATTTTGTTCTAATAAAAATAAATATATCACTGAGAAAAGATTATCTCTTGGTGATTTTGATCCTAAACTAGAGCTGGAAGTAACAGATAAAGCCTCAGCTATTGAAGATTTTTTAGAAGTTTGCAAAGATACTAGAAGTCAGTTGGATGAATTAACAAATAATAAGAAAATTTTCCAGACAAAGTCTATATTAATAGGAAATATAGATAATTTAAAATGTCACATAGATGCTGTTATTAACACAAAAAGCAAGATAAAAAGTTCAGCAATTATAACACCAAGTATTAAAAATTTTATTCAGAGTTGTGAAAAACTAGACTTAGGGCTTAAAATTAGTTCACAACACATATATGAAACGCCATTAAGTGAAAATGGCAAAAAAACAATAAGTAATCTAATAAAAAATATTGACGATGTCGCAAAAATCATTTCAGAGTATAGAGATGACAGTCCACTCACGCCAAGTTTAGAAGAGATTACGAAAATTTATTCTAAAGTCAATGCAAAAAATAGTATTACAATGAGAAGTCCGTGTTCTAAATTGCAAAATATAGATACATTAAAAAAAATGATATCTGATGTAGAATCCTTAACTACTAATATAACAAGTGAAGATTTTATGATTAAACGAACTTACCTGTACGTGAAGTTCAATCATAATTACTCGAAGAGCTTCGTTCGAAGATATTAGCATTGATACACTTGTAGTTCCACATCTGTACTTACATATTTTGCACATTCTTTCGGAGGTAGTTACACCTAATAAAATATAAAAATATTAAAACAAATGGGGGTGACTGAATATATCGCGCTATCAAACTACCTCCTACCCGTTCTCATCGGTCTGACTCGTCATTTGGTTTGGAGATGATGCTGAGCTGTTTTCGAATTTCACGACAATGGGAGCCTGTAATGGCTGGGAGGGAGGGATGCTAATATCTTCGAACGAAGCTCTTCGAGTAATTATGATTGAACTTCACGTACAGGTAAGTTCGTTTAATCATAAATTACTCTCGAGCGTTCGTTCTCGATATTAGCATTGATACACTTGTAGATGTTGAGAGATTTTTAGTCGTGAAATACAAATTAATAAAAAGTTTTTTTTTTTTTTTTTATATATCATGTAATGAGTAAAAATAAATATGAGTAGTTAATATAAAGATTTATTGTAATCAGTAATAGTAGCCGAAATAATTTTAACAGTAGTTAAGAAAAAAATTATAACAAAACAAAAGAATAGAAGTCTTTAGTACTCATTAATATTCTTTTTTTTTTTTTTTTTTGTGAATGAATAGTATAGTTTTTAAATTAAGTTATGAACTAAGAACATTTATGGCGAATTCATTTTGATTAACTGAATCGCCGATAACAATTCTGTTGTAATGTTTAGCAAAAATCATGGAGTTTGCCGACCAGCCGGCGGTATTCTTGATAATATCTAAACTAACGCCAGATTTATAAACCTTTGAAGAAGATGCATGTCTAGTGCTATGTGCACTGAATAAAGTGGTGTCTATGCCACTATCTTTAAGAACAGTTTTTACCCATCTACTTAACGTCTGTGAGGTAACCGGGCGATGCGGTTTTCTAAAGGAAATAAATAGAATCTGGTGATCAGTACGAAGGTCGATTGATTTATTTAGGTATGCCCTTAAAACATTTGCAGGGCAAATCTGAGGCCTTTGAGGAAAATTTGGTATAGAAAGTAATGGTTGAAAGGCACCAATTCGTGACGTTTTTATAAGATCAGGAATTTTAATAGTATAGCCTGATTCTGATGAAGCAATATTACTTATACAAATTTTAGACAATGTTTGAGCTCTATGAGCTGTTATAAGTGCCAGAAGAGTAACTAATTTTTTACTAATTTGTTCCAAATTTAAATTGTCATTAGGGTACATTTTTGCCAAGTGATTTAGGACTATATTTGTGTCCCACGTCGTGTTGTATTTTGGTAGAGTGGGACGCAATCTAAATACTCCTTTAAAAAACCTCGAAACAGAATCATTATTTGTTATTTCTTGACCCAACAGTAGCGATAATGCTGATCGACAACTATTTATAGTACCGTACTGAGCGCCTTCGTTAAAAATTTGGGTCAAAAAACATAACACATCAGATGTTGAGGCACAATAAGCATTTACACCTTTTTCCCGACAATATTGGAAAAATTTTTTGAGACAACTATCGTATTGTTTGATCGTATTTTCTGACAAAGAAGCTAACATTATGGATAGTGCGGTATGCGGGATTCCTCTTCGGAGTAATGCAACCCCGACAACATCCCTGCAACCAGAGTAATCTTCCGGTGTATCCTGCGTTCCCTACAACGAGATATAATCAAATCATCACGAGAATATAAAACTATAGGTTTTGATATCAGTAAACTATTAAAGAGGGGATACCATGCCTGCGTAGGCCATCGAGGGACTATAACAAGGCCTGTTGCTTGGTCATCTATAATTTTTCGCAATGTTTTTAAAATAATAGAAATGGGTGGAAACGCGTAAAAGAACAATGACTTCCATGATATTGTAAATGCATTTACTGTAAATGCATCTGGATCCCGGTGCCAGGACACATACATTTTACATTTATGATTATTTCTACTTGCAAAAAGGTCTATCTCTGGCATACCAAACTTATCTGTTATTTTTTGAAATGCATTAAACGAGAGCTCCCACTCAATATCTGGTGTGACGTCGCGCATTCTCCTACGGCGGTCCTTCCTCGCTGCCCCGCACCGCATCACCCCCGAGGGCCATATATAAGGCTGCGCGCGTCCAGTGGAAGATCTCTTTCGGCTGACCTCACCATCTCAAGTTAAGTGGCTGGCTATTTCATAGCGGCTGCCTGACTGGATTTCGTGCCTACTTTGATCTCACGACCCCTATAATCTCTCATTAACGGTTATCTTTAAGAGTCTAACCTTTGTAAAGTACAAATAATAAATATTGTGCGATTCGCTGAAACCTGGATTTATCTTCTCTCCTCACACATACCTTAAGTAATTAGTAAATTCCACCTACGTTATACTGGCGCCCATCAAAAAAAAGGCTAGGCACGAGGTCTGGTGAGCGTAAGCCCTAATTTACTGTGTTTTTTCTGTGTTTTTTTTTTCCCAGTTCAAAAGGTGCGTAAGTGTTTTTTTTACTTAGTGGAAGTGCCTTCCGTAATTAAATTATCCTGAGCACGCGCATGTACGGACTCGCCACGCGTCTCGGGTGTGGTCTATGTGCATTTTATGCTGTGGCTATAATAATTTTTTTTTTTTGCTATACCTACCTACTGTAATAGGCTTTCGGCTGCTATTGTTATCTTACTAAAGCTATTCTAGATTAATTTCTTACTGCACCTTTTGAACGGTATTCTTAACTTTGTATTTTTTTTTCTCGTGTGGGTGATTACTCTTGCGCCGTTTGGTTGGTTATAATGCCGTATACTATTAAATTTTCCTTATTAAATAAAGCTGAACTTGAGTATGAAATCCAAATACGTAACGGCAATATTTCTAAAACCACAACGGTAGAGGAATTACGTAAACAGATTTTAAAACTTTCGTCCGATTCTCCTTCTGAGGATATCCTAACGTCCGTCTTTTCTCCCGATGAGGATATAGCCGCGGTTAGTAACTCCCTGCTCCGTGTTTCCAATAACGTCAAAGTATTACAGTCTAAATTTGAGAAAAATCTATTTTCTAGAACTAATTCTATTCTTAACCATGTTTTTTATAGGCTATCTCGTATTGATGTTGCTTCATTAGTCGATAAAAACCCACTTAACCTAGTATGGAACGACTTTCACGCAAATCATAAAACCCTATCACTATTGTCTCAACCGATGTCTTCGCGCGGGGTCGAGCCACAGAACATTCCCGAACCTTCTTCTGAGTCAATTCCTTGCGATCGTAAATTGTTTGCGGAATTAAATAAATTTAAATTTAATGGTAAAACTTGTGTGCGTTCATTCATTCAGAGAGTAAATGAATTTATGTCGAGTAGGAATATACCTGAAACTAAAATACTTTCTTTTGCTTTTGAAATATTTTCACATGATGCGTTGCATTGGTACCGTGCGATTAAAGATAGTGTTGGATCTTGGTTCGATCTTTGTCGTTTACTTAAACGTGATTTTAGTCCGCATAATTATGACTATAAACTCACATCGGAAATAAGGCTTCGTACACAGGGGGAAAAGGAGAACATAACCTTATACATCGCTAAAATGCAAGGATTATTTTCTCTTTTAGACGTACCTATGAACGAGTCTTCCAAACTAGAAATTCTATTAAATAACATTCGGCCTTGCTATACAAATGCTCTTCTAACAGCTGATGTTGTGGATATTTCTTCCTTGGTTAGCGTCTGTAGGGACTTTGAAAAATATGACAGTCGTAGTCGAGAATTTTCTGAACCACCCAAGGTTACTTCCAATACTTTGGCTCCCGAATTGGCTTACACTACTTCAAATAAAACTTTCAATAAAAATTATAATTTTTATAAAAATAATAACTACCCACAAAATTTTTATAAAAATTATAACACCAAACCATCACCTATTAACGAAGTCGAGTTGGAACAACAAATTTGTGCTATTGAAAATGCTTCGATTCGTAATAATTCTAAACAATATTGCCCGAGATGTCGTACGGATTCGCATTCTTTAGGTACTTGTCGGCAACCTCGTTATCTCATCTGTTTTAAATGTGGTTCTAAGGGCTTTAAGTCCACTAATTGTCCTAAATGTAATAAAATAAATAATAGTCAACTTCAAAAAAAACTAGTAAAGGCCGATCAAGGGAAATCTATGATTAATAAAACTAAAACAAATAAAACTGAGTGGCATAATTGGCTACATTATGTTGCCAATTTTTTTAATACAAAAAAACTCTCCTCGATCGGCAGTACAAACAATTATACTCCTTATATTCCTGTCACATTGAACGGTAAAAATACTATTGGTTTGCTCGATTCTGGTTCTTGCTTAACCATTCTGGGTAATAATTCCCATGATCTCTTCTTAAAAGGTTTAAAACTCGATACTTCGAAACCTTTAGAATTTATCACTGCTGGCGGCGATAAATATTCGTCGCTCGGCTCAGTGCTTCTTCCTTTTGTATTCCAGAATAAATCTATTTCTCTGGTTACTCATATTGTACCAGGAATAAAAAATTCTTTGATCCTGGGTATGGACTTCTGGAAGGGTTTCGGTTTGTTTCCGGACCACATAGTGACGGTTTCGCCACCGAGTAAACTTGGTACTAGTGTCGCGGAATTACAATCCGGCGCCGCTAGTAAATTGGTTTCTTTTGATAGTCTGACAGAGGATCAGAGGGCTGTCGCTAACAATATAATTTCTCAATTTACCGATATTTCCTATCAGAAAAGGGGTCTTGGTCGTACTTCGCTCATTACTCATTCGATCGATACGGGTGACAGTCCTCCAATTCGTCAGCGTTACTATAGGATGTCCCCCGAAAAACAGCGTATTTTGATAGAACATGTCGATGAAATGCTTAAGGAGGATGTAATTGAACCTTCGGAAAGTCCTTGGTCTAATCCCATAATACTTACTCCTAAAAAAAATGGCGAATTGCGTTTTTGTTTGGACAGTCGCAAATTAAATTCAGTAACAAAAAAAGATGCCTATAAATTGCCATATATTTCTGAGATTTTGGATAATTTAAGGGATGCTAAATACCTATCTAGCTTGGACATTTCAAAATGTTTTTGGCAGACTTTAATAAAAAAAGAGGACCGTTGCAAGACTGCTTTTTATGTTCCTTCTCGTGGTACATTCCAGTTCAAGTCTATGCCCTTTGGTTTAACAAATGCACCTGCGACTCAGCAGCGTTTAGCTGATATTTTATTTTACGGTCCAGAGTTCGAAAATAAAGTTTTTTGCTTCGTAGATGACATAATTTGCATTTCTAATTCATTTAGTAACCATATTTCACTTTTAACAAAAATATTAAATAAATTAAAGCAGGCAAACTTAACTATTAATCTTGATAAATGTAACTTCTTTAGAAATAAACTTAAGTACTTGGGCTATATAGTGGATTCAGACGGTCTTCACGCCGATCCCGATAAGGTTAATTCAATCACGAATTACCCTGTACCGACTAACAAAAAAGAGGTTCGTCGTTTTCTTGGCGCGGCGTCATGGTATAGAAGGTTTATACCTAACTTTAGTTCCTTAGCGGCGCCCCTTAATAAACTAACTTCTAACAGCAAAAAGTCGCCAGCGTTTTCTTGGTCTCAGGAGGCGGATTTGGCCTTTACTAAATTAAAGAGCTGTTTAGCTTCCTCTTCGGTGTTGTCTTGTCCAGATTACACCCAACCTTTTGAAATACACGCTGATAGCAGTGACTTTGGTATAGGGGCAGTTCTTTGCCAGATATTAAATGGGGAGGAAAGAGTCATAGCCTTCTACAGTAAATCCCTATCGGATCAAGAACGTAACTATAGTGCTACTGAGCGCGAGGCGCTTGCCGTTCTATCTGCTATCGAACACTGGCGTTGTTACGTAGAAAATGGGCTAAAATTCGTGGTGTATACGGATCACGCCGCGCTTAAGTGGTTCCTCACTCTTAATAATCCTACTGGCCGACTGGCCAGATGGGGTGTTCGTCTATCTGCTTATAACTTCGAAATAAGGCATCGTCGGGGTTCTGATAACTTAGTCCCAGATTTTCTTTCCCGTAATCCTAATATTATGTCCACAACATTTAACGTAAACTCTAATATAACAGCTATTTCCACTAACGATCCTTGGTACTTGAATATTTTTAATGGCTGTACAAAATCTCCCACTTCTTATATAGACTATCAAATAATAAATAACAAACTATATCGTTTCAAAAAAAGTCTTAATCCTTTAACTAGAGAGTTTCAATGGAAAGAAGTTGTTCCGGCCGAGCAAAGATCACAGATAATAAAACAAAACCATTCTTTGCCCACTGCTGGTCACCTCGGTATATTCAAAACCTTTAAGCGTCTATCTCTTACCTATTATTGGCCAGGCATGTACTCGGATGTTGTTAGCGCGGTTAATTCGTGTGATGAATGTATCGCTCATAAACATCAAAATCACTCAACTCTGGGTCTTATGGGTGGACCTAAGTCTTGTTCTAAACCATTTCAGGTCATAAGTATCGATTTGATAGGTCCATTACCTCCTACTAGAAAACAAAATAATTTTATTTTTGTGGTCTGTTGTTGTTTTTCTAAGTATTGTTTGCTATTCCCTATAAAACGAGCCACAGCCGAAGTAATAACAAAAATCCTCGAAGAAAATGTTTTCTTAGTACATGGCATTCCTTCAACTGTCATACTAGATAACGGTAAGCAATTTATTAGTACACAATTTAAAAACTTAATATCTAAATATAAAATTCCCAATTTACACTACACTCCATTTTATACGCCCCATGTTAACACCGTAGAACGATATAATAAAACTATAACTACAGCTATTTCCACATTTATTGATAAAGACCACAGGGTGTGGGACACAATAATACCTCAAATACAATTTGCAATGAATTGTGCCGTTAACGAAGTAACCGGTTTCACACCATCATTTCTTGTTTACGGTCGTGAACTGATAACGTGCGGATCTCGATATGTTGTGTCAGATCAGAATATGGTACATGAGCCTATAGATTGTTATGCTGAATCGCTTGGTCATTTATCTAATATCTTCGAGAAAGTACAGGCGGCTCTTTTGTCGGCTCATCAACGTAATTGTCAGTCGTATAATCTTCGCCGTAAGCCGGCAGAATTTAATGTTGGTGATGTTGTTTGGAGGCGAACATTCTACCTAAGTGATAAGGATAAATATTTCTCAAAAAAATTAGCACCTAAATTTATTAAATGTAAAATCGTAGCAAAAAAATCTCCCTTAGTATATAAACTTTCAGATATGTCGGGTAAGCCGCTGGGCGAATGGCATATCAAAGACATTAAACTAATCAACTATAAACAATAATTATAACTAAAAATAATTCAATCTTCTTAAATAGTTACAAAAACCTCGTACGTTCAGCCGTACATTATAGTTTGTATGAATTGTTGTGCTGTTGACTGTACTCGAGTCTAGTTCCTGCGTTCGATTAATATTGTAGTAGTATCACCTGTTTGTGTTGCGATCATGTTATGTAACTAGGTACTTAACATTCCTTTGTTCTCTGCTAGACTGCTCGCGCACCGGTGGCGCTGTCTGCGCTTATTTTGTTTTATGTAGTTATGCATTAATACATCAATCCTTATTAATACCAATTTTTTTTTGCAAATTTCTTTAACCTGTTCGGCTCGATTCTGTTCGCTGGCTAGTACCGTATCCTCCTGTTAGTTAGCCACCTACATGCACTTATTAGTATATATACTATACTGGAACTTCTCCAATTTCAGGGTTCCGGCCAGCCGTCTACCAGCTGCCCACCAGCGCCGGCCAGCCGTTGACCAGCTGTCTGCTCCAGCACCATCTACTGACGGCGAGCAGTCGAATTTCCCGGCTAAGGGAAATTCTGGTCTAACGGGGGGGGTGTGTGACGTCGCGCATTCTCCTACGGCGGTCCTTCCTCGCTGCCCCGCACCGCATCACCCCCGAGGGCCATATATAAGGCTGCGCGCGTCCAGTGGAAGATCTCTTTCGGCTGACCTCACCATCTCAAGTTAAGTGGCTGGCTATTTCATAGCGGCTGCCTGACTGGATTTCGTGCCTACTTTGATCTCACGACCCCTATAATCTCTCATTAACGGTTATCTTTAAGAGTCTAACCTTTTGTAAAGTACAAATAATAAATATTGTGCGATTCGCTGAAACCTGGATTTATCTTCTCTCCTCACACATACCTTAAGTAATTAGTAAATTCCACCTACGTTATACTGGGTGAGACCTTCTAGACTCGGCGTCTGCGACACTATTTTCAAGCGAACTAATGTAATCGGCATGGATTATAATTTTACGCGCTTCACACCATTTCCACAATTGTTGTGTAATGTCCGTCAAGTGGGGAAATTTCACACCACCCATACGATTAATATAAGATATGGCCGTAGTATTATCAATACGTAATAGTATTTGACAATTTTGATATTTTTTAGCAAAACTTTTAAGACCTAAGTACGCTGCTAGTATCTCTAAGTAATTGATATGCATAGATTGCTCCGATTCATTCCAAGGGCCGCTAGCCGTATCACTACCACAAGCCGCCCCCCATCCCGTTGTTGAGGCATCAGTAAAGACCTCTAGGGCATAATCATCACGCTTAATTTTACATGAAGTGTGAATAGCTTGTAACCACCAATCAAAAATTGGTGCTAATTTTTGTGGTACCATCATTTTTCTATCATAATTCTCATTATTTTGCAAGTTGAGATACTTTATTCTTTCCAAATCTTTTGTATAAAGCCAGCCATATTCAACGGCTTGGCAGGCAGATGCAAGTAATCCCAAAAACCTTGCAAACTCTCTAATTTTGCAAGTTTTTGTAGACTTGAACCTCAAAATTTCTTTCTTTATTCGAGTAATTTTTTCATCAGGCAACCTAATTTCTAATCTTAATGAGACAATAATATTTCCTAGAAATTTACATTTGTGACTTGGTATAAATGAACTTTTTTCTGAATTTATTATGAATCCCAAAGCTTCTAATAATCGTTTAGTATCCTTCATATTATTTAAGCAATCGCTATAAGTTCTACCAGTTAAAAAGGCGTCATCTAAATAAAATGTCGATAAGTAGCCCAAAGACCTTAGTAGTTTTGCTACAGGTTTAAGTATTTTTGTAAAAACGTAAGGGGCAGTGTTCAAACCAAACGGTAAAACATTAAATTCATATAGACTACAATTCCATTTAAATCGTAAAAATTTTCTTGAATCACGATGGACGTTTATTAAGAAATAGGCATCTTTTAAATCAATAGTACACATATATCCATTTTTAGTAACTAGTTTAACCGCGGTTCTAAGATCTTCGAGTTTAAAATGCTGAGTTAAAATGAATTTATTTAGTTGTTTTAAGTTTAGTATAAATCTGTTCTTACCGTTTGGTTTGGGTACTAAAAATATACTTGAAATAAATTGATTATCGCACGGCTCACAAGGCGAGATAGCGCCGGAGGATAAAAGTTCATCTATGCATTCTTTATACGATCTGTATTCAGAGTGTGAATATTTAGGTTCAGTCGGGACTACAGCCTGTGTGACTGGACCTGAAAATATTATTTTATAGCCCTCTATCCAAGAAAGTATAAGAGGATTATTAGTGATCATAGACCACTGCTTGTAGAAGTAAGAAAGTCGCCCTGCGGGCTTTACCGTGGTTAACGCCGGTGTCGTGTGGTCGGATGACGCGATGATGTCCTTGAAGAGCTCTGATGCATCGTTGACCTCGTCGTCGTGTGTCTCGTCCCTGCAGCTGCCGCCCGCATCCTCGCACCTCCCGAGGGCGGCGGTCGACGGTTCGCCGACGCCGGGGATGCTCTGTAGTTTAAAGGTCTACCAGTTGCTCTGCCGCGATTATTGGCTGATCGTGCTGTTGTAGTAGGCCTAAGTTGTGCACTAGTGCTAATGATAGTTTTAGCGGATTTAATAGTTTCCGCCAGACTGTTGCCAAAAAGCATATCGTCAATTTTCGTTTTTTCCAACTGATCCTTGAGTTGCTTGTTCACAGTCGATAAAATGAAATATCGTCGTGACATTGAGTCTGTATGTTGGATGTCACTCAGGGTGCGAGCTGTATCCATCAATAATTTTAAAAGGTCAGGGTTTTTTAGTTCTGAGGACAACAGCAAGGTTATGGCTTCTGCTAAAGACGAAAGAGCACAAGAAGTTAATGTCTGCTTATATTCGATCCCCTTATCTCTTTTAATTTGGCTTTCCTGAAGAGAACCTCGAATTTCAGGATTTAGAGTAGGTGCTTTAATGAATCTACAATTTGCTGGGATGGTGTATTTTTCCTTTAGGTCTTTTCGAATTTCCTTAGACAGGCCTGATATAGCAATATGATTTAGTCGGATAGCAAGATCTTTTTGGACATCTTTGCCGTACTCCTTTGACGACGTGGGATCTTCACCAAGTATGTCTAGTAAATCAGGATCTAACTCAGGTGTTTGTTCCTGAAGATTACCTGTATCTTGAGGAGTAGCTTGCGATAATAAGGCAGTGTTACTGACAATACCACCCGTTGTTGGTTCAATAGTGGCTGTTGTACCAATATCAGTAACATTTGGTGTTTCGACGGTACCCTCCTTTTGTGTGAACGCCGTTGGCTCACTAGCGGATGGTTGAATATTTTCCTGTGCATCTGTTAGAGACGTCATATCGTTGGTCTCCCAATAGGAGCAACCAGGTTGGTATAAGTCTGAATCGTCTTGAATTTCGATAATTGATTCGCACTCTGTAAGTGAGAAAAATAATATTTTTCGCTAATCGGGTAATGAAACCACTGATGAGATACACGCAAACCCAGTTTGAACAGCTTATGTTGTATGTTTTTGTATATGCCATAGGGTAGTATGTGAGACTCCTGATGAGAAACACGCAAACCCAGTTTTTTTTTTTTTTTTTAAAGGCATATATGTATTTATATAAACTATAGGGTAGTATGTGAGACTCCTAATGAGAAACACGCAAACCCAGTTTTAAAAACTTATATTCGATATAAATATATATATATATATACTATAGGGTAGTATGTGAGACTCCTGATGAGAAACACGCAAACCCAATTTATTATAAGAATATCTTATAAGTAGGTAGATAAATTATTTTTTACCCACAATAATTCGCGACTTCGAATAGTATTACGAAGAAAGTTTGTTAAATATTAAGTATTTTATAAAGTAGGTTTTTACATGTACCTACTTAATAATAAAATCCTACATGTTGAGCAGTAGAAAATAGACGCAGAGTATCAGTTAAGTAGATATTTAATACGTACTTAAAATGTCATAATTTAAAAATTCATATATTACAAAGGTAGGTAAACTCACCTGTTTGGTTCCTGGGCGAATCACTTTCAAAATCACTCCCTGAATCACTCCTATGGCGTCGTCGGCGACGTTTAATTTTACGTTGCAATTTCTTAACCTGCTTAGCCAAAAGCTCGTATTCACTGCACTCGCGTTTTCTTTTAGGCATATTGTTTATTTATTAAAATAATGTTAACTAACGGATTGTTTCTAAAATAATTTTTGAATTTAAATAAAGAACGTGCAAAACAGCGAAGCACACAAATGTGAATGACGAGTCAGACCGATGAGAACGGGTAGGAGGTAGTTTGATAGCGCGATATATTCAGTCACCCCCATTTGTTTTAATATTTTTATATTTTATTAGGTGTAACTACCTCCGAAAGAATGTGCAAAATATGTAAGTACAGATGTGGAACTACAAGTGTATCAATGCTAATATCGAGAACGAACGCTCGAGAGTAAGTAAAATCATCGAGTGTAAAACAATTTTTGTCATCATGTAAAGGATTCAAAGTGAAGCTAGAAGAGCATAAAAGAAATGCACCTATAATGACAAAACCAATTGAAGAAGTAGAAAAAAAAGGTTGGCTATCAGGAAGTGCACAAAAATCTATAAAGTCTTGTAAAGATTTTATAAAGCAAGCAAAAATCAACAAAGATATGACACCAAATAATATGAACGACAAAAATATTGCAAAGGTCTCAGAATTGATGGAAGATTGGCAACAGCAAGGACTGATAAAGAAAAGTACAATAGAATATATGACAAGTCATGAAAAATCTAGATTGTTAGTTGATGTGGCAAATAATTCTTGTGCGAATTCGAGTGGTCATTTTATAATGTACCCTAATGAGAAGCAGTCGGAGAGAAGTTCAAAAACATATTCGTCGATTTATGACAAAGCCAAAAGAGATACAAAGTCACTTACAAATAGTAGTATTCATTTTACTGTGCCACCCATACATGTATGTTCTTGTGAAATATTTAATGAAGTTAACAATTCAAATTTGCCACATTCAAAATTAGTAAATAAATCTAAAGTTTTTAGCAAAAAAGGTGAAAAACCAATGACAGTGCAAGTTTATAATCATCGATTAATAGTTTTGCAGTCAGATCCCACTAAAGACTTAGATGGAGTAACCCAATTGCCATCAGGGCTAAAAGCAGCTGAAGCGTTTGTAAAAAGTGGTGACTCTTTTACAGAAGAAACTACTGAAAATAATGCTCTCGTGAAAGATCCATTACAAGACCAATCAGATATAATAGTAGCTGAAATAACTGCATATGATAGTTGTCCAGTTTTTGAAAAAAATGTTTCCGATGTATGGGATTTAGAGAAATGTTATGAAAAATTGACGGAACCTATTGATACTTCAAATAGATATGTTCTAGTAAGTCCGTCACGGACTTCAGAAATTTCTGTGGATGGACAACATGATTATGTTTATGCAGTAAAAATTTCTCCCGGAGAAGCTGTTAGGAAAACGTTTACTATGTAGAATTCAATTAATGTAACATGTGAAAAAGTGAAGAAATTTCGTTATTTCATTTTGATTTATTTTTACCTTTTTACGCTATAGAGTCAAAGAAATAAAATTATTAACAAAATGTATGGTGATAAATATTTGTTTAAGTGTATTAATAAGTATCATTGGGGTATTCAAGAAGGACATGAAGAGATACCTGTAGGGTCGGCAACGTGCTCGGAACACCCTAAAGTTGCAGGCGTTTTATAGGCTTCCATCAGGTGGACCTTATGCCTGTTATCCTACTAAGGTTTTCTGTTAATAGTTCGATAGGCGATAAAAACGCTTTTTCCTTTTTGTTGGTATTTTATTATAAATCTATCTATCCCATAGATTTAAAAAAAAAATTGCGTCACTTAAAATAGATATAACATATGACACTAAATGTATGGGAACCGGCCGCGCCGTTTGCGGGGGATAAGGGCTGAGGTAAAGGAGGGTAGGAGGGGGGGTCCGTCACCAAATACACACATTATGGAATGAGTTCACAAACTATTCTTATTGCAAAATCAAACAAAAATGACTTTATGATACAGGATTAAGGCTTAGTACAAATGCACTGTATTTCCACTCCGACCAACTAAGCAGTCTGAGCCTATTAGACCCAGGGGTCATGAGAGCTTATTTAGTTGTTTCCAGTTTGGTTAGGACATTGCAGGCCTGATTCACCTGACTGTCTGATAATAAAGATGATTCTGTGCTTCGGAATGCACGTTAAACCGTTGGTCCCGGCTGCCATCTGGTAGTCGTTAAAGGAACCATTTTAAAGGCCGGAAGAGGCTTCCGACGAGCTCTGACACCAGGGTGTACATGGTCGATTGACCGTCTTACCTACAACACACAAAAAGATGATGAGTCTGAGCAGGAAATAATTAATTTTCTCATTCGTAAAAAAGTTCGAAGTGTACGTACGGTATTGCCGTTTGTAATGTTTGAGCGTAGGTTTTGTTCAGGTCTGGAGATAAAGATACCTTCTCGTTCTCAATACGACTGTTATTTACCAAGTACATACTTTTTTTTATTTATAATTACTAATATATATAAATAAATAGGATACATAGGTCTGACGTCAATCGCTCCATTGAACCATGATTAATAGCGTACCCTGGGCTCTGAAACGTAAGTTGAAGATGCAACCTTGAAAAACACGCTAGAGCGAAGACATATAAATAGATATATAGTATATAATCATAATATAAAATAAGGCCAGGAAAGATGAGCGCACAGTTACTTTAGCCTATTTACGCTCGTGATACCACAGAATAGATAACAGGACTGATACCTGGAGTGTCACTAGCGTGATATTACTAGTAAGTACTATTATTTATTGTTAGGTTTGAATACATGATCTAATTAAATAGATAGACAGGAAAACGAAGCCTTTTCACTATCGAATTTATATGTACCTACTTAAAGATGAGTGTCCTTACAATAAAATTCTCTTTTGAAATTCTGATTGGAAAATTTGTATGCATTAATGCCCGATATATGTCTTCTCTATTAGTCACAGTTTACTTAAGTTCCATAAACTAGAGCAACATTATAAAATTAATTTTACTCGCTCTTTCAAATAACAGCACTGAAAATGATAAACTGAACTAATCTTAATGAGCTGGTATCCATAGGTCCTCTAGGCTATGACCAAATGTTAAGTACCAAATCTGTTAATAGATTTGCAGTTATATCAGATAATTGCGTTGTTGCAGTCAGAGCAAGAATCTTGGAGCGCGGTAGTGGCACTGCAGCATATACATAAACTTCAAATTTAGAATGTAATTAATGTTTAGTATATAACCCAAGGGAAAACTAAAATATTTTGCAATTTCGGTCCAGTTTTCTAGATACACCAACTGCATAAATAACTTTGTAATCCCATATAAATATATAGGATAACAAAGTTACATTCGCAGTGAACGAACCAGTGTACCTGCATACTTATACTTCGCCCGCGTTATCAAGAGGCAATATGTATGTCGTAAAGTAGTTCTCTGTAATCTACAAAAAGAAATGAGATACCATCAAAAACAAAACTTATAAAAATTCCAAGTCTCGCTTAGTTGTTCTACCGTCAAAAGTAGTGAGATCAATGTAATACCAAGCCGGTTAATTTATTCAGTCCCTTCTTAAGCGGACCTCTTGTCTTCGGTTATCACTACATAGTATAAAACAAATTCGCTTTCTCTGTCCCTATATCCCTTTGTATGCTTAAATCTTTAAAACTACGCAACGGATTTTGATGCGGTTTTTTTTTTATATAGATAGTGATTTAAGAGCAAGGTTATTATGCCCGTGCAAAGCCGGGGCGGGTCTCTTGTTGCGTAATAAGCTAACTTAAAAATATCTTCAAATCTTTCAAATAACCAGGACGACTTGCCAATCGCACGAAAACATCTAATTCATTATAATTAATAGGTTTGTATCATTAGTGAGATAATAATGTGTTTTCACGCGATGGCCATATATATATTTTTCAGAGTGACAGAGACACGATGTTCAATGCTTATCGTCACTCTAAAAAGTAATAACTCATTCCATTTGTATAATTATTACGTCTATTTGTTGCCATTTTGACATGACAGCAGGCACAATTAGTGAAGTAACAGATTCGCGTAGCATCGATATATCGAGATTACGTTGAATTATTATTGTTATTTTTTTATTGGTTTTTATTAATATTTGATTTTATTACACTTTTTAAATTTAATCATAATTTACTGTTTATATCTGTATGGGCTAGCATGGTCTGACATGAAGAATACTATTTATTAAACTATTAAGTCACAAACAATGCACCTGGCGGTGGTGGTCATTAGCCAGACTCGATACGATAAGTATATCATGCAACAATATGAAAAAATAACCAGAAGTCGAAGCAAACAGGATCATGAGCATAATGGCCTGAGATGACTGGTTTCACTTGTGATTCCAGAATGCCGGTCAGGCTCAAGGGTCAGGTCTATATAACCATCATTAGAACTGTCCGCTGAGCTGGATGTGTGAAATATCGCGAAAAGACCGCGTTAGAAACTCCCACCACGTTCGGGACAGCCTTCATATCCATAACATAGCAGATAGATAAGCTTCAAAAGAGTGGCCTGCGGTGGTACGATCACGTCTCGTGGAAACAGGTGTCTTGACCATGCCACCTCCCCCGGGGCTTGGTATGGTAGAAGGGGCAAACCCAAGACGTGCCAGCTTGACGTCGTGGCGCATTATTAGTCATACTTGATTTAACGTTTTCAAGTTGCTTGCATAATGTATCAGTACCTTCTAAAGTCAATCGACCTAATATACTGTAGAACTAATGTTTAATAGCTGCTGTAATGTTTTATATTGCGTCCGTTTCCCTTTTTGATTATTAATTCATATCAAGTGGGTAAAAGCTCAATTCACCCTGCACACTCTTGCGTCACAGAGGTCATTGGACCCTCTAAGGTCTGGCATCATTGTTTTGATATTTTTTTTTATTATATATCAATTTTGTCTATAGTTCGACTTATTTCTCCCCCTCTCCCCCTCACCCATATATTTTCCAGGCATTAGGTATTTTCCCCACTAATACCCCTAGAGCTTTTTCACAGCTTAACCTATTTTCATTGAACATTTTATTTTGTACTGTGGACGTGATGCGTTTTAATTTCAGACTCCACTCGAGTATATATTTGCAGGCATGCGGTTATTCTTTTCCCCTTTCACCCCCACAAGTTACAAACGGCTCAACCGATTTTCATCAAACATATATCTAAAAACACTCGCACTTAAGTCACCATTAGTACAAAAAAAAACTAAACTGAAATCGCTTTATCCATTACCACAGACAGACACGTCAAACTTATAATACCCCTCTTTTTGGGTTAAAAATAGCGTGAATGCTACTGTTATGATTTTGTAGTCCATTGGACCTTGAAAATCCAATTATCTGATTTTTCTTAACCATCTCTCTGGGTTTGACGTTAAACCCCACGTCTAGTTTTACTTCATCAGATGTCACAGGGAAATAAGAAAACCAGACATTTCGTCTTTTCTTTTCGATCCCGATGAGTGTCATATAATATGTAAACATTTTTAGTAAGACGTTACAAACAAGAATAATTGGCATCTTCCGGAATTTTATGGTAACACTAGCAATTTCGGAAACTGGTTTCTTCATTCATTTCCCGTTGACATTTACCTACAAGAATTATGTTGATAATTAATCCCGAATTTTACTCCAAACTCGCCTCTTAACTTCGTTTATCGATACTTGACGAAAGAAACGTAAGAGCAACAACACTATGCTTAGCACATGCTTTTGACTGAATAATATTTTTTTCAATCAAAATGGCGTTGAATGTGCTGTAGTATTTTACATAATATAAGGCTTTAACTTGTATAAAACGTAAAAAGAAGTATCAGGAGAACTCATATTTGGATTTATACAATTCTTTTTACATATTGTGAAGGCATAAATCGGCATTAATACCCAAAATTGTTTTTTTTTGTTGTCCTTGTATATACTCCGCAATAGACATTAGTAGACTGTGAACCCCAGGATGGCATACACGTAAATATCGTGTATGAGTGGTAAGACAGTTTAGCTTGTCATGCTACTTCTATTAGAGCCGCGTTCCTAGTTCTATGATCTATCCATACTAATATTATAAATGCGAAAGTCTGTCTGTCTGTCTGTCTGTCTGTCTGTCTGTCTGTCTGTCACCTCTTCACGGCTAAACTGCTGGACCGATTGCGATGAAATTTGGTAGGGATGTTGTTAACGACCTGAGGTCAAACATAGGCTACTTTTGGGCGCGACATAACCGAGTCCCACGCGGGGCGAAGCCGCGGGGAACAGCTAGTACTAATATAAAAAAGCTGAAATGTTTGTTATTCAAAACTAGAACTGAAAGTCTGGTTAAAAAATGTTTCTGCATAATGATAGCCTGATTCTTGAAATAGGCTAAGACAGATACACCACACATCGGGTAAAACCGCAGGAAACAACTAGTAAGTAATTGAAAAAAATCTAAAAAACTGTATGCATTTACCAGTTAGATTATAAGCTAAGAATTCTGCATATTTTAATAGGCATTCCAATACTATTAGTTGTTAAATAATAAAATATTGTTAAATAATTTTCAATACGGGTTATTAAAAACAGGCCATTTCAAGTTTATACACTACTGGAAACAATATTATAATGTTGAATTTTATATTAATTTCTTCGTTTGTTTTCTGTGTAGTAATTCAAGGTAAGTTAGTCATATTTCCCCACTTATTCTCGTTTCGTCCACTAGGATCGACCCTGACCCGATCCCCCAGGGGATCCCCGTGAACTCAAAATAAACAATGTGAAATAAACAATACAATGAAGAAAAACAGAATATTCATGTCAGTGGATTGACATAATTATTGATAACGTCATTTGATAAACAAAAAGTTTGCATTAGTTGCACTCCGCCAGTTAAAATAAAGTTATAGATCGAAATACGTATTTTTAATATAAATCGGGCCCAGTGTGATAGCATCTTTTTACACTTATTTTTATTTAAGGGGATTCTGATGAACAGATGAGTTCACGGGGATCCCCTGGGGGATCGGGTTAGGGGATCCTAGTGGACGAAACGTCTCGTACTTACTATGAGGCTATTTCAATCAGTATGATTTGTCCACATATATTATTTACTAGCTGTTCCCCGCGGTTTCACTCGACCTTGGTGTGTATATACTATACTCTATAACCTTCCCCAAGAATCAAGCTATCATATGCAGAAAGAATTTTTCAAATCCGACCAGTAGTTCTCAGGTTATAAGCGTTCAAACAAACATACAAACAAAGTTCAGCTTTATAATAATAGTGATTTATAGTCAAGACACTGAACTCTTTTATATTTTAGGGTGACTTGGATCACTTCATTTTACATTAGAAAGATTTTGTGCTTTGGAAGGCATGTTAAGCCATTGGTGATGACCGCCATGTCATGGTCATTAAAGAAACTACGATAGAAGCCGTAGATCAGTTTTAAAAATTCCTACATCAGTGAACTTTGGGTCAGTTGATCTTGTAAAAACTCAATACCTTATGAATGAATTCAAAGTTAGTAAAGTGTAGATATTATGAGACAGAAAGTAAAGAATCATAAAACCAAAGAAATTCTTAGAATATATTTTTATTCAGAATGAAAAGATACCGTAGGAGCTCAGAACAGCTTTACATAATATCGTATATTGCAATAATATGCCTAAGCCTGCTCTACATAAGGAAATATTGATATTTGAACCGAGTTCATAAGATAGAAGTTATGTTGACTAAAGCACCGACAAGCGCAGCATTGGACCAGATAGATGGCCTGGCGCTTGATGCAGCCCGCTTCTAACCGGTCATTTTGGAAATCCATGGGGGGGGCTATATTTTGACAGCCTTCGACTAAAATGATGATAATAATGACTTCAGCATAGGTTACTTTATATCTCCACAAGGTTACATAAACTTAAATCCATATTTCCACGTGGGTGTCGTAAAACAATGTGACTAAAGGGCAAAAAAAATCAAGTTACTTTTACCTATTCTCCGCTGAATGGCAGTTTCAAGTTCCATCTAGTTTCCAGGGTTGTCAATATTAAAAAGTCAGTGCTTTGAATTCTTAATTCAAAATAAATAACTCATCATGGCATCATTAACAAAAACGAAAAAAGCATTAAAAAATGAACCAAATATTACTGCCAACAAAGAAAAATTTTGTCCAAAAAAAAACGAAAACATAAACACTGGCTGAAAAGAAAACAAAAACCGAGCATAACAGCTACGTGTCAGTTTCAGAGTTCTAGAGTTTTCTACCGCCATTTCGTTACTAGGACAAGCTTCGCAGCCTAGATAGGTGCGCATTATGCGCAGCCGTGCCGTTAAACACCTATTACTGTACGCAGCCCTTCGTAGGGCATAGACCTCGCACTGCAGAATAGAGTTTAGAATGAATAGACGTGGCATAGTATTTTTATTTCTGTAGACAGGAATCGGAAACCTGGTTTAAATAAGTGTTCTTGCAGACTCGCGGCCGCTATCTAGTTTACATCTGTCATAGTGTCTTTCTGCCCTACCTGTTAGGGCCTGCTTACTACCATCTCTTAAAACCATGCAAGATCTAAGAAATATAAAATACTAGCGACCCGCCCCGGCTTCGCATGGGCTTAAAAACCTTCCTCTTGAATCACTATCTATTAAAAAAAACCGCATTAAAATCCGTTGCGTAGTTTTAAAGATTTAATCTTACAAAGGGACATAGGGACAGAGAAAGCGAGTTTGTTTTATACTATGTAGTGATAGTGATAGTGATGAGCGTTCGGACTACAGGTTTTCTTTCATATCTTCAGGCAAAAATGAAAATAAGAAGAAAGGTTTTTTGCTATTTTGAGAAAAATTGTATATTTAAAAAAAAGGCAGTGACATTAGATTTACTTACGTAAGGATCTTTAATTAAAAAATTTAACTATACTCATATTCTCTATCTGATTTGATTTTTTAATCCTGCCGCCTCTAAACGTTTCAAGTCTCGTTTCTCCCCTTTGATCATAGCGGAGGCTGTTGTAAGTACACTTTTATAGTTAAATTAGACCACATGCGTGCATTAATGTCATAACGCATACTTTGAAAGTGGAAAAAATAATGTTCATCAAAGGCTTTGAATGAAAAATAATAAGAGATGTTTTGAATGCGCCCTGAGATATAAATAACTAGAACTAAAATAAAATTTAGAACAAAATACCTCGAGTAAGAACTTATAGATACATGTTTGTAAGAAATTGCATTAGCGTTAAGTCCGCCGTTGCACAAATTTTATTTCCGACCCTGTACAATCGAAGGCAATTATGTAATTGATAAAATAAAGTGTTTATTCATTATTTCATTGATAAAAACATCTTTTTTTCATGCGAGGCAAACAGAGCCTAAGGATGCAGCTTAACCCGTCGGTCCTCTTTGGCTGAATCAAAACTATTGAAAAGCGATTGTTATGTCGCATGGTCGTGCGCGATGCTAGCGGCAGCATTAACACGTTGGCGGACATTTTTGAAAACACATTAAAAGTTTTATTGTTACAACTGCTATAGCAGTCGTGTGTCCGCCAACGTGTTTAGCCAAGTTTAGCATGATGGTAGCTTTGATTTAGAATAAATAATCAAAGGATGGTAGTTAAAACAAGATACTTACTGCCAGTTCATAAGTACGCACTTACCAAGCAGACAAAGAACCATTTGTATTCATGATATTACATTTTTATTATTACCACAAAACGGCTCGGCTTGTGGAAAGGGAACGAAATAGATACATATATTTTCTTTATGATACAACTAGCTGAACCTTGCAGTGTTAGTCGCGTTGTTCATGCACAGCAGCGTCATCTACTATATAGTGCTTTTGAATTTTCTACCACATCCACGGCCAACGCCTAATCCTAACTCCTAACTAATATTTTAAATGCGAAAGTGAGTTTGTTTGTTTATGTGTTCCGCTTTCACGCCCTATCTGCTCATCAATTTTCTTGAAATTTCGCATACACATAGAAGTATTGAGACGGACATGGGATACCTTTTATCCCGAGAAAAAGCACTGGTCCTAAAATTCACGCGGGTGAAGCCGCGGGCGAAAGCTAGTATTCAAAATTAAAAGACAATTATGAATATTATTTCTGAAATAAAAATATATGATTTGAAAAAGTACCTACCCTATGTATTAATCCAAGGTATCAGCTACCTCCATACCAAATTTTACAAAAATTGGTCCAGCCGTTTGTGCGTGAAGTAGTGACAAACATACGAACTATCTCGTTTATAATATTAGTGTGATAGTGGTATATAAATGTAACATTTACAAAAATATCATTGACACTTGTTTTCAATCTCATTCATGGTCACGAGTTATTTTGAAAAGACTTTTCTTTGTGTGAAATACACTTGTGTATACAAATCGGTCGAAATCAGCGGTAGTATCACTATATAGCACACTATTATTATTAAATAGTTTATTCATAACAACACCAAAATACATTTTATTTACAAAAAGCGAGCCACGAAAACCTGATAGGGTATAATCCCTATCAGGTATAAACCTGATAGGGATTATACATACATTTGCTTCGATTTTTTTTTCTATGTTGGTATTTAAATTGCCTTGTATGTCTCAATTCGGTAATAGGAACGGCCGGCCAACCTATGACTTTTCGGAATTTTATCCCTAAAGGGGTGAAAAAGAGGTTGCCAGTTTGTATGAAACTTCGTCATTTTTGAAGTGAGATACAAGAAATTATCAATTTACATTTGAAGTTGGTAAAAAATAATAATGCACCAATCAGATTTTGAAAATTACATCCCTAAAGGGGTGAAATAGGGGTTGCTATTTTGTATGAAATTTTGTCATTATTGAAGTGAGACACATGGAATTTTTAATTTGAATTTGTAATTAGTAAAAAATAATAATGCATCAATCTGATTTTGAAAATTACATCCCTATAGGGGTGAAATAGGGGTTGCCAGTTTATATGAAACTTTGTCATTTTTGAAGTGAGATACATGGAACTAAAATTGAAAATGTCTTGGTATAATATTTTGTATTGTATTGTATTGAATTGTATTGTATGTACACAACATATTGTAATAGGATACAATACATAATAGAAGATAGAGTGCAAAGGTTTTATTTATTTGTTAATATTATGAGTTCAGTAATCAGAATTGATTGGAGTATGGAGTGGTAATATAATATTATTGATAGCGCCACCATACATTTTAAAAGTCGATATGGTTTGTTGTTAGCATTTAATCATCATGTGTAGTCATTGAGATTTCAAAAAAAAAATAAAAAAAAATTGTTGCTTTTCTAACGATTTGATTGTGTGTTTAGACGATTTGGTACCTGCTTAATATAAAATAAAAAAAATAAATTTGAATTGATTGGAGAGTGGAGTGGTAATTGCGGCATTATATTGTATGCATAGTTTAATGTCTGCGTTTTGGGCTACTCATTGATTCGTTTAATTTAAGTTTGATAAGTATTTTTCTGGATTCCGGATTTCGAACAGTAATTTGAAAATAGGTAAATCTTTGTGTTATTTTTCATAAGTTAGTTGCATATCTTAAATATATTGTAAGGTTTCTCAAATAAATTGTAGGTCTTTAAGTATATTTGTATTCATTTCTAGGATTAGTTAGTAGATTAATATAATTTCTATATATATAAAAAAACAAGGGCAATTGATAAATCAACGCCCAGCCTAAACCATAAAAGCTATAAACTTGAAATTTGGACCGAAGTTTTATGTTAATACGTAGTGCTCAGATAAGAAAGGATTTTTCAAAATTAGACCCCTAAAAGGGTTAAAATTGAGGGCAAAGTTTGTATGAAAAAAAATTAAAATCTTCACTGATGTACTTGAAACTTGGCAAGAATGCTTCTCAACAAAAATAACTAATGGCGTGTTTCAGTGTTTTTTGAAATTCAACCTCTAAAGGTGTAAAAAGGGGGAGGTTAACTAATTTATCATCACAAAGTGATACTATAAAATCCATAAACGTGAAATTTGGTTAGTGTCTTCATTATACTATATACTGCCCACATAAGAAAGGGTTGTTCACAATTCCAACTCTTACATCCAAAAAAGGGGTGAATTTGCGTACCTAGATAAATTACATTTGAAATTTCGCCAATTACTAACAACGCATGTTGGCCTATCGGTAGAGGTCGGGGATTATTTTTTTGAGTAGAGGGTTCTAATCCTGTATACATGACTTTTTTTACTTACTTTTTTCGTTTTTTTTTAGAATTCTATATTTTTGCTTTTAATATTTTAGTAAAGAAATGTTTCAAGAAATAGCTGGATCGAATCCTGCCACAAACAATAATTTTCTGTTTTCGTTTTTTATTTGTTTTCTTGAATTAGTATAAGAGAAAAAAAAAACATTTTTTGGAATTTTTTTTCTCTCTGGTACGTTATAACTTCAAAACTACTCAACAGATTTGAACGCGGTTTTCACAGGTGGATTACATATAACTAGGAGCGTTGTCAAAACTTTGATTTGTCAAAATCGGTTAAGGGAAAAAGAAGTTATGGTCAGTTGAAGTTTACTTCTAGCACTGCTTCAAAACTTTTAAACAGAGTTGAATGCGGTTTACATAAACGTATTTAATTTAGATAAAGTTAGAATTTCTACTTCATTTTATCGATATCAATAAAAAGAAAAACACACTGCATTCTCTATTAAATTTTAATAAAATAACACATT
The DNA here is from genome assembly GCA_947044815.1 of Apomyelois bistriatella. Lineage (NCBI taxonomy): Eukaryota > Metazoa > Arthropoda > Insecta > Lepidoptera > Pyralidae > Apomyelois > Apomyelois bistriatella. The sequence goes on along the minus strand of OX345715.1, from coordinate 3,592,322 downwards.
GAATGTGTGTGGGCGTATAATTTAGTCACATAAATATGAGTAGATGGCGCTGACTTTATTAATTTTAATTATTTTTTCGCATATGGTATAGCAGATTGAAAATTTTCCTTACGGCAATTAATTTGAATTATTTAAAAAAATTTTTGTTGTTGATTTAGTCCTATTGGTTGGTTTGTTTATCGGTCGTGTTGTATTGTAAGCTATTTGAATTGATTGGTTGGTTTGGTTTTGGTTTAAAAAATAATCAAATCTGCATGTCAGTTCAGTTATTGTTTGACGGAACATACGGTCGTGTAGTAAGGTTTAATTTAACTAACTTATCACTTTTTATTGAGATTTTCTCCACTTTTTACGCCCACTACAACTTTAGGAGTGGCTTTTAGGTCCAAATGACCCTGTAATAGGCTGCGTCTACTCTTTTAGAGACAAAGATGTGATAGTATGAATGTTAATATTTTCAGTTTGATATCGTAGCAATGTAATGGCTTTATAAAATTGGCACGGGAATAGGATACTATAGATTTAACTATAGGTCTGGATAGTTGTAGTTTCCACAGGTTACGCGAAAAGCGACGTACACGCGGGCGGAGCCGCGGGCAACAGCTAGTTCTATATATAAGGTGGACACAAATCAACTGCAAATATTTTAAGAGCAGATTCAGACCACTATACTGAAAAACTTTTCCAAATAAACTTATATCGAAAGAAAGTCGTGTTAGTTACACAATTTATAACTCAAGAACGGCTAAACTGATTAGCTGAAAATTGGTAGGGAGATAGTTTTGAACTAGGAGAATGACATAGAATACCTTTTATCCCAGGAAAAAGCACTGTTCCCGAGGGAAGTTCACGCGAGCCGCCGTTCTAGATTTATAATTAGTGTAACTAAAATGACTTTCTTCCCCGCGGCTTCGTTCCGCGTGGGTCTCGGTTATATCGCGCCCAAAAGTAGCCTATGTTTGACCTCAGGTCGTTAACTACATCCCTACCAAATTTCATCACAATCGGTCCAGCAGTTTAGCCGTGAAGAGGTGACAGACAGACCGACAGACAGACAGACAGACAGACTTTCGCATTTATAATATTAGTATGGAAGTATGGATTATATAGATTTACTAGCTGTTACCCGCGGCTTCGCCCCGCGTGGGACTTGGTTATATCGCGCCCAAAAGTAGCCTATGTTTGACCTCAGGTCGTTAACTACATCCCTACCAATTTTCATCACAATCGGTCCATCCGTTTAGCCGTGAAAAGGTGACAGACAGACAGACAGACAGACAGACAGACAGACAGACAGACAGACAGACAGACTTTCGCATTTATAATATTAGTATGGATTATATTGGTTTATTTCAAATAAAACACCATTTATAAATCTTCATTTAAACCCCAGCTATTTCTTTGATCCAACTTCTAAATGCTGCCACTCTGATGAGGCCATTGGGAAGGTAGGGTCGCTGGCAACCTGCTGCTTTAATAACCATTATTCCATGCTGTATGCGACTCTTTTCTTCAATGACTGGACTTCCAGAATCTCTCTGTAATACGTCACACTTGTGAGATTTCAACTCAAAATGGTAGAAGATGAGGGGGGGATTAAGCATCAATTCGGAATTTCGAAAATTAATGTTTTCTTTTCGAGCAATTTTGTCCGAAAAGGCACAAAATCTCTGGCAATGCAGAGTTTTTCAATAACCGAATTAACGCCTTTGCAAGGACGGGGGAGCAGTCTTTTAAAAAAAATAAAGAGCTGGGAGATCTGGAGCTGGAGCCAAATATCATCAGCGAGACAAAAGCTCATAGACTTTACTGGTTCGACCATCTGGAGACAATGGCGGAGGATCATGAAAGAAAAAGAGCATAAGCCGAAGGAAGGCCGAGGAGACGACGACGTTCAGTCTGCCTGCACTGATATCATTGATGAAGTGAAACGGGGTCCAAAAAAGGTCCTGCGGGGGAAAAATATACATGTGAAAATATCATATATATCGTATGGGTTGGTCAAAAGGTAAATTTTCGAATGGTATCTGGTAGTCATCAGAGGTCGTGAAGCGATCTCGACATCTGATGACTACCAGATAGCAGCCGGAACCAACGGGTGAAATGAGAGCCAATTTCAATATAATAATAAATATCTTTATTTTTTAAACTGCAGCGATTTCTTTAATCCAACCCCTAAATGCTGAAACTCTGATGTGGAAGGTAGGGACGTTGACAACCTGGTGATGCTATAGAAACTAAACCATACTGTTTGACACTCTTCTCTGTCTTCTTTCGTTCCTTTCAAAGATTTGTTCCCTCGATGTTGAGTCGAGTTACGTCGAGTCGCCGCCACGTCTACTCTGAAAATTCCCGCTTGACCCTTTTTATCAGAGTAGACGTGGCGGCAACTCGACTTTAAGGGACTCGAGATCGAGGGAACAAATCCTTTTAAATCCTAACAAGAAGTCACAAACAACTAACATCTGAAGTATTTCAATTAATAAACCCTTGTATTACAACGTATTTAATATAAACACCTTGAGTTAATTTTATTGAGACTAGAGATGACTTTGACGTAAGATTGTTTATCTAAAACTAGCTGTTTCCCGCGGCTTCGCCCCGCGTGGGACTCGGTTATATCGCGCGCAAAAGTAGACTATGTTTGACCTCAGGTCGTTAACTACATCCCTACCAAATTTCATTACAATCGGTCCAACAGTTTAGCCGTGAAAAGGTTACAGACAGACAGACTTTCGCATTTATAATATTAGTATGGATGTATGAACTGCGCTTTTGTCGGTGGTGTCACTTTCAGGTGTCTCTATCTTTCGCTAGCCTTTTCACATCCTGATACGACACGACTGCCACTTTTTTCTTTATTTGTTTTACAACTCCTTCTTGGTCCAAATCATCCCCGTCTTCGCTCTAAAAAATTTAAAATAAATATATAAAAATTGTTTTAAATCATAATAATTTTAGACTTGTTTTGGAATGTAGGTTTCTTCTATCCACTTTCTCTTTCTCTCTCTCTTCCGCATAGTTTTCAACATGGAAATTATCTATTTTTTTTTTGCTACTTTGTAATTTTTCATAAGTGCAGCATGCCTTACATGCTTTGTCTATTTTTCCAGTATTTTCTGATCCGACCGAAATTACTTTCATAAATTCCAATTATGTATTCTTTTAATAAATTATTCTTATTTCCGTAATAAGGGAAAATACACCAGTCTTTATTGTGATTTAAAACTTAAGTTGGCAACCTTAAGTTTTAAATCACAGCCCATTATTATTAATCTATCATTATAATCTATAGTGAAGTCTGTTCTGCACACATTACTTCTAAGGCTTCAACCCTAAAGTATTCATGTTTGCCAATGGTCAAGCTCCATACAATATTTACTACAATGTCGATCACCAAACAGCATTATTCAGTGCAATTTTGATTCTTATTCCTCAACAATAAGAGACATTATAAAGGTTGCACTTTAATGACCTAATACAAGACCCTTAGCGTAAGCATAGACAATAGTTGCTTTTTATAATACTGGCCACTAACGCGGTCAAATCATAGGTCAACTATTGTTTTTTTTTCTTTTTTTTTAATACTTAAGGCTTGCTTATGCTTCAGTTTTCCAATAATTGTGTAATTCATACCTAATAGAACTACGAAATCGCGCAAACTACGAATTTTTTTTTATCTATATGTAAATTAGATCATATTCATAACACTATCATACTTACGAATGTACAGCGTGTACCATATTTTTGTCGATTTTCTTATACATACATTTCTACATACATAGAATTTAGAAATATTAAAATCACCTAAAAATGCGTCACTTTTACCATGCATCAAGAATTAATGTAAAACTTATATTTTCAGCAGTCGGTTAAAATGAATTTCGCCATTTTCATAACGTCCACAACAAAATGGTGACTCGTAATCTACCGGACGCTAGGTTGCAAGCAAATTAATTATTTAGACCGCCATTCATTGAAGATCAGAGTAACTCTATCGTAGAGCGCTTTTGGTTTAATTCAAAATCTTAAAATAAAGATAAGGAATCATAGACATCCTTATAAAACTTGAGATATTCTAAAAATATATAGAATAGAATCTTAACTTAGTATGCAGCTTATTTGCTCAGCGAGAAGATGCTGCTAGTATTTTGGGTAAGTTTCCTCCCCGTGACTCGTTGGAAGACTTTATTTATTTATAGACGGATAAGTTGGAGTTTAGTTTTATAGTTTTTTTATGGCAATAAAGTTACATTCTAAATTAACTCATCACTGCAACAAGGCATAAGGACAAGTTTAGACTTCCTTTAAAAGCAATCCTATGGGCTTTCTCTCTTTCTTTACCCATCTGCTGGGACCCAGGTTGTTATTAGTTCGGCCCATCGTTTCGGATACTGTGGCACACGTGTTTTTTTCTACATTGACAGATTTTAGAATTCACATATACAACGCAAGTAATCGAAGAAAAGTCATAAGTATTGTTCTGTGCGTGCTCTACATATAACAAAATGCTATATTGACTCTAAGGGAAGGGAACAACTTAAGGGTACTTAAGTGCTTGCTGACCCAACTGTTTTGAAATAGTCTTTTGAATAGTTTTTTAAACTAAAGCGCATGAACGTTTTGTGAATTGAAAACTATATTTTATGTACTTAGTATAAACAATGTCCAGCCAGTCGTTGGCGATTAGAAGTGTGTGTGCGTTGTACATGTGTGATTAGCAAATGTTATTTATTATTATATTATATTATATTTATATTATTAAATTTATTGTTTTAATACCGCCAGGTGTTACTTTTTCATTTGCTTGTTTTTCAGTAACATCCGACATCTTCAGCTCACGCTTTTTTTTTCTTATTCTAACGCTTAAATCATGGAAGATATTGCGGTACTATTTATTACAATGCCGATTGTCAACTATCGAAAGCGTTGCGGACTATCGGTATTCCGAGAAAAAACAATAGTATTGATAGAATGTATTATCGGTACGTAAGTAGTATGGCCTTTTAAGATTAATAAATATACGCTACAATAGAGCAACTGTCAGCCTTTTCACATCAAACCAGACTATGTATATATATAAGTGGCCATCACACTCAGGATTCTAGACTGCCTATCGCTTGCCTTACGTCACGGTTGCACAAGTTGCATGGGCAACGGTGACTTAAAATTAGGTGGGCCGTATGCCTTTATATATATTAAATTTTATTAAAAAAAAACAATCTATGGATTTAAGTTATAAGGTTTCCACGTCACTCTTCGGGTACGCAACTCTAGAATATAACATCATCTAAAGCGTAGGTATAATTATATCCCGAAATGTACATTGCATAGTACTTATTTTTATCTGTTCGTCGGCCATTTTGAAAGTGTCGGTCTGTGCTGAAAGGTAATTAATTGGTGAAACCACTCCTAAAGTGGAAACGCGGTGTCGCACAGGCCAAAGCAAAGGCGGAAGCTATTTTAATTTGTATATTCTGTGGTAACAATAGACAAATAGTCACACTGTGCGCTCTCAAAAATAGATTGATGTAAAAAATATGGTTTCAAATTAGATTTGAAAAAAAAATCTAGAACTCGTATATTAAATGAAACTTTTGTATTGCTAAAATAAAGGCTTGTACATAAATTCAGCATATACCGTTGAAGTTACCTACTCAGATGATTCGACTACTTAGGGATTTCTTAGTTCCAACACTGCTTTCAGTTTTCCAACCTTATGGTCCAAGAAAGCGCTGTGATATATAATAATGGATACTAAAGATAATGGGAAAAGCACACCCGCTTCATCTTATACTTTGGACCATATTACCGAACATATCAAGTACCGATATATTAACTGCTCTATTTAAATTTCTAGCAAAGATAGTATTTTTTGCGGCGCACTGTTTTGCATTCATTACTACACTACCACTGATTTTTTTCATAATTTTTATATAAATATTCCATGAAAAAAAATTATCATAGACTAAAAATTTTTCGTTTTATAAATCTTATTTTTATGAATATGTAAGTACATACTTATTTTACATGTGAATAGGGAATTTAAAGTACATATACGTCAGTGCCAATTAGTGGTAAAATTTCTGTGCTTTGGGAGTATATTAAAAAACTAGCTGTTACCCGCGGCTCCGCCCGCGTGTAGGTCGCTTTTCGCGTAACCTGTGTTACATTGAAATGAAATAACGCAATCGAAGTAGCCAGGACATTATTCAAATATAAACAAATATCATGTTTCAGAGTTAAGTTCAAAGAATCCTTTGTAGACAACATTAGCAGTTCTTCCCTCAGAGGCTAATAAAAATAGATTTTCGGCGCTACTGACCCCCGAGCAAGCCACATACAGTTGTCCATGCGAGAAATGTCTTGTTGACTTGTTCTTAGGTCGATGCCAGCTGCTTTTAGGGTTTGTCCCTGCGACTTATTTATCGTCATGGCAAAGCATACAGCAACTGGAAACTGGGTGCGTTTAAATTGAAAGGAGTAATTGTTGGGGATGAGTGGTATTCGAGGTATGTACACCGTTTCGCCTGAACCACATCCTGTGAGAATTTCGGCCTGTATTAAGTTGCGCTGCAAAACCGTTACTTTGAGTCGGGTCCCGTTGCATAGTTTAGGCGGAGAAAGATTTCTTAGGAGCATAATGGGAACGCCGTCTTTAAGGGTAATGTTATGAGCAGGTAGACCACTTGCAGCCAATGAAAATCGATAGCTTAGGTGGTAGCATCATCCTGATGCACAACACTGTTATATGAAGTGTAAATCACTTCATCCCCGACAATTTCCGCCAAAACCTTGAGTTTCGATAAACGTTTCCGAAGCCCGAGATGACGCATGACGCTCGCGGTCAGCGGACAACCGAGACTCTCTGTCAGAAGTAAAGACCGAGACAATGCATGGCGTTGCCTATCTTCATCGAGTCGCATCTGTCTATCCGCATTCGATTCTTGAGATCTAGCTAACCTTCTGCTTTTAGCTATTCTGGAATGATGCGACAGATTAGATCGTTTCCTCCTAGGCATTATTTAAAATAATTAAAATCCATACTTCCATATCCATACTAATATTATAAATGCGAAAGTCTGTCTGTCTGTCACCTCTTCATAGCTAAACTGCTGGACCGATTGTGATGAAATTTGGTAGGGATGTAGTTAACGACCTGAGGTCAAACATAGGCTACTTTTGGGCGCGATATAACCGAGTCCCACGCGGGGCGAAGCCGCGGGGAACAGCTAGTTCTTTATATAAGGTGAATTTAAATCAACTGCAATGCAAATATTTTAAGGGCAGATTCAGACCACTCAACTGAACAACTTTCCTAAATAAACTTATGTCGAAATAGGAAAAAACCAATCAATAGACAGACAACAACCAAAGAACCAAATCAAAAGAACCACAAGGACAAAGCCCAACAAACTTTTTAATTTAATTTGCTAGGGTTAATTTCAATCTGTTATACCATAATGCGAAACCATAGCGAGTTGTTAAGTAAGTAAGCGCCATCTATTGAGATTTCATGTTACTAAATTTACGATCAAATTCAATGTGTTATTTTATTAAAATAAATAGGTGCAGTGCGTGTTTTCGTCTTTATTGATATGGATAATAGAAAGTAGAAATTCTAGCCTTATCTAAATTAAATTAAACGTAAGTAAACGCATTAACAGTTTTAAGCAGTGTTTGAAGTAAATTTTCAATCGAACATAACTTCTTTTTCCCTTAACCGATTTTGACGAAACAAAGTTTTGACAACGCTCCTAACTATATGTAATCCAACTGTGAAAACCGCGTTTAAATCCATTGAGTATTTTCGAAGTTATAACGTACCAGACAGACATACATACATACATACATACAGACAGACAAAAATTCCAAAAACTGTCTTTTTGGTTTCTGTTACTCTTTTTTAATCGCACTCAATCAGTTTTTTTGAAAAATATTAAATGTACAGACACTCGCATTTTAGTGTCTTATTATATGTATAGATAATCATTTTTACTAGGTGAAAACAATAAGAATAATTTAAAAGTAAAGCGACTTAAAAACTATTCCAACATGTTACAGATTTTGCTAGCTTGATGCTTGCTTGACAGTTCTTGATTGGTATAAGAATATGCGTAATTACTTAGTTCAATTAAAGAAACTATTAAATATGATTCGACCTATAATTTTGAAGAAATATCCGGAAAAACATAGAAATATTAAAAAAATACATTTTATTATGAAAAGACGCATGATTTAGAACACTTAAACTCTTTTAATATAAGTCGATGAAAAAATTCAAAATCTGTGATTTATTTTTTTGCTATTAAATCTAGCTGCGGGTAAAAGTGCTTTGAAATAATTTCCGCGTCTCTATAAACATAATAGCACGCATAGACAATAGATATTAGTCTATGCTCCGACGCCTCAGCACAGAGAACCCCCATGGACCCTTTGTTGAAAAGTTTTTATGTACTTCCTATTTACTCTGTGAGTTGCATGATTTTTAAGTATTTGTGGTAATTGAAGCCAAAGTGCTTAATCGCGGAATTATTCCATTATTTAATAGCGTCATTTTTTTGCTCAATAACTGACTGAATGGAGTATTTAAATGTAGAGTTTTGTCTATGGTGGTTGTTTTGTTAATAACTCATTAATTGGAGTTTTGACGGGAAAGTTTCAGATTGCAGAATCAACATCACAGAGGGCGGAGATACTATTTCAACTTCGGCGCAGTATTTATTTTCCAAAATTTGTGTATTTTTCGAGTATCTGTGCATAATAATGGTGGATCATTATTCACTAAGTGTTCGTGGATAAGCATGAGTTTTAGAAAGCGGTATAGTTAATAATTCAAGACACAAATTCTCCATAAGATAATGCTGAAATTCTTCAACCGTTGCACAGCCCTCTGAATAGACGACTGACTTGACTATATAACTTGAAGAATAATACTAGTAAAAATAAGTTTTAATTAGATTGCCATATTGAGGTTTGCCAAAAAGAAACTAAATTTTTGATAAAACCACGTCAGAGGCGGAGAGACGGTTTCAAAAACACTTTGACATCAAAGGGAGTGTAGTTGCCAAGAAATAATGGTAGTCGATAAAGAAACCACGTCAGAGGCCAAAAGACGATTTTCTTTTTTTTGTCCTAGCTTCGTAGTCGTACAATCTTGACAGAGTGGTCGTGATACAGATTGGGTTGCTCCATGACCGCAGTTCTTGCGATTGTTCTCCACACATCTCTGTCTGCGGCTTTCTTGGAGCATACTGTTGCTGAGCACTGTGTTACAGCTTTGACAAGATCTAGCCACTTCGTTTGAGACCGACCGCGTCAGAAATTAATTGATTTTACAAAAAATTCTTAGGCTAGAGTTAGTGATACTAAATTACTAAAATAGGCCTAATATGTTTATACTAGCTAATCTCACCCGTGGTGTACCTTCGTCAAGAATCAAGCAGATTTTTTTAAAAATCTGAACTGTAGACGTTCAAATGAATAACTAAACTTTTCAGCTTTATTTTTTCAACCATAAAGTTTAGACAGGGTAAGATAAATACGATTTCATTACACAAAATAAAAAGTCATATTTTTTCTAATGCCCTTTCGAAGTACTCATTCGTCCTTTAAAGATCCTATCTTGACCTTTTTACTCTGACTCCGCGAACATTAAAAAAAATATATAAAGAGTTCTTGAAAGAAGTTAAGGATTTTCCTTCAAGGAGCCATGAAGTGGATTTTGCTTTGGATAAGGCACATGTAAAACATTTTTTTTATTGACCGAGCGAGCGAAGCGAGCGAGAGTCTCCATTTCGAGACTGGCAAATTTTGCTTTTGTCCGGATGTCTGTCTGTCTGTCTGTCTGTCTGTCTGTCTGTTTGTTCCGGGCTAGAGGTCGCATTTCTGAACGGATCTTAATGAAACTTGGTACACGTGTTCCTTGATTTATTTGCAATTTTTTGTCGAGTTTTTTTTGATTGGAGGGAAAAGGGGGGAAAAAAGGGGGAAAGTTTTCTGTGACGTTGTTTACGAACGGATCTTAATGAAACTTGACACACGTGTTCCTTGATTTATTTGCAATTTTTTGTCGAGAGCGTTTTTTGATTGGAAGGAAAATGGGGGTAAAAATGGGGGAAGTTTGCTATTTGTTATATTGCTTATACCACTGGCCGCATGCTACTTGTTCTTTTACAACTTTGCGCTTTGAATTCGTTTTCGGTCATTTATTTTTATTTTTATTTTTATTTTTATTTTTATTTTTATTTTTATTTTTATTTTTATTTTTATTTTTATTTTTATTTTTATTTTTATTTTTATTTTTATTTTTATTTTTATTTTTATTTTTATTTTTATTTTTATTTTTATTTTTATTTTTATTTTTATTTTTATTTTTATTTTTATTTTTATTTTTATTTTTATTTTTATTTTTATTTTTATTTTTATTTTTATTTTTATTTTTATTTTTATTTTTATTTTTATTTTTATTTTTATTTTTATTTTTATTTTTATTTTTATTTTTATTTTTATTTTTATTTTTATTTTTATTTTTATTTTTATTTTTTTATTTTTATTTTTATTTTTATTTTTATTTTTATTTTTATTTTTATTTTTATTTTTATTTTTATTTTTATTTTTATTTTTATTTTTATTTTTATTTTTATTTTTATTTTTATTTTTATTTTTATTTTTATTTTTATTTTTATTTTTATTTTTATTTTTATTTTTATTTTTATTTTTATTTTTATTTTTATTTTTATTTTTATTTGACTATAAAAAAAATAAAAATTAAAATATTTTATATGACTGTATATTATGACCGTCTGACCAGAATAATATGGCAAAATAAAAAAATATAGAAAAAATCCTTTTGAGAATATAGGAGGGAAAAAATTAACAGAATAAGAAATACCTATATATACTCTATATAGAGTAATAAAAAAAACGTAAAGGGGGTTAACGGATGAGGTTCGCGAGGTCTACTGTTCACAGAACCACTAGTTTATTCACTAGGTAAACTGGTACAGCCCATAATTTGGTAAGAAAAGCCTGCAACTCCAGAAGTCAAATTCAAACTGTTTATTATTAATTTAGGATATTATTATCACTTATTGACGGCAATCATTGCTTATATTAAGTCTCTCTATGCCAAAGCGCAAGTGGAGAAGAGGCGCCACAAACTCCACTGCAGCATTTTCTCCAAAAACGTCAAGTTAGTCTAGTCTTAGGGCTATGTGAAGTGATGTCTTGGAAATTTTGGTGACAAATATAAAAGTCACTTAAATCTGCACTGTACCACACTTAGCGAATAATATTCGCCGTTATTAAGCACAGATGCTAAAAAAACATACATTTTGGAAAATAAAATAAAGGTACCTACAGCACGGATTGTAAGTACGACATTTGACTTTCCCGCAAAAACTTACCTGAAAACATCAAGTAAGTTACATTAGAGCATCAGACAATATACTGAAAAACCAAAAAAATAAAATAAATCTTCGTACATCCTTGCCACAAGAACCATTCAAAGCACTGTGAAATATTATGTATTGCATATTCAGTGAAAATAAAACTGGCGGGAAGTCGGCCATCTTGCTTTTTGTTTACTCTACGCCCGATACTTTGAGGTACTTTCAACTTTTCATACGAGTATTCGAGTGGTGAAAATTGTAACTTTTGAAGCGTGTTTATGAAAAACATGTTAGAATTTTTATCGTTGGCATTTTCATTCGCTTTTGAAATAAGAAGCTGTTTGATTTGCGTTTTGTTGAGGGTTTTGATTATTACATTGTTTTTTTTTTCTATCTCTAGTAAACTACAATTGGCCACCTTGGCCACATAGAAAAGTTAGTAAGTTGTAATTCTTCTATAATCTTTAAAACATACCTACTTATGTGGAGTGATTCCGACCGAAATTTTAATTTCCTATCTCGTACACCTCGTAGAAACATAATTAAATAACAAAATTGGCACTCTTTTTTTATTAAATTACTGAATACTTACTTATGTTTTTTTTAATTTAAACTGGTGACCTCCGAACCATAGACAAACTGCCACTAATATAAAACTATAAGTATTTACTCTGATTTAATTCACCTCGTTAGTAGAAACTGAATTAATGACGTGTGTATGACTCGCACTTGATTGTTTCTCTTCTAATTATGGGGTTGTAGATGCCATGTTACGCCGTATTCATAGTGCTGTCTTAAATTATGGTACCTGGGGAATTCTTACCTGGATGACTTTTTAGTGGGGAGGTAACCTCGAAATGCAACGAATTAAGATTTTTTCGAGTTTATCAGTTTGTTTTAAATATCCCCTTTTTTTAGCTTTTATCATAAAAATTATAGAGAAAAATTAAGCTTGAAAGCTTTTTTCCCGCCTTCCACATGAACTACTCTATAGCACTTTAATAATTACTAGCGACCCGCCCCGGCTTCGCATGGGCTTAAAAACCTTCCTCTTGAATCCTCTATCCTCTAGTAGTTTTAAAGATTTAAGCATACATAGGGATATAGGGACAGAGAAAGTGACTTTGTTTTATACTATGTAGTGATGTGATGTGGTGATAAGCGTGAAAATAAACTAACAATTATATAGTACGACTATGGTAATCGTCCGCCTACCATTCTTAGGTCCTATGTTTGATTGCCAAACTTATTGTATAAAAATGTCATATAAGTAAATAATAATATTATTAGGTGGGATAACAAGTAACCTACGCATCTCAGGGTGAAGTCCTTAAGCGATACGGCTATGATATTTCGTAAAAATAATTTTAGATATTACCATTACAATAAATCCCAACTTCACAAGTATAATAATTACAAATGCAAAAGTACGTTTGTTTATTTGTTTTTTACGCTTTTACGCTCTATCTTCTAAACCAATATTCCTGAAATCTCGCATACACATAGTTAGCAGTATTGAAAAGGACAAAGGACCTTTCATTCCGGGAAATGCACTATTCCCGAGGGAAATTCACGCGAACGAAGCCAGCAGGTGAAAGCTAGTATATTGACGGAATATGCTATTTATTTTAAAGACGAATTCTCACAATCAGCAACAACCTGCGTACATACTCTTTCTACGAACTATATACGACAAAAAATGTCGGAAATGGAAGGAAATCCGCAGACAAGAGCCTAGCTCTTGCCTCTTTTTATGATAGAATAATAATAATATAATATAGATAAACATTCAAGACCCAGGTCAATCATAAAAAGATCATTTTTCATCTTGACCTGACCGGGGATCGAACCCGGGACCTCCTGAGTAGCGGTCAGGCATGTTAACCATTACGGCATAAGGCATACAGTAGCGGCATGTTGCCACGGAATGAATAATAACATTTTTCTTTACAATAGAGTCTGATTATAATCAGTGTGAAAATCTGTGAAAATGGTTCTTGGATGACAGTCTCAAGTCAAAATAGAATAGAAAAAAAACTTGACTATAAATACAACAACTAGGTACCATGTATTTCTATATTACCGTGGTAGTAGGGCCGCTCTTTGACGAACCCTCAGTTCGATATAATTTCAGGGCTGCCAACACACAAATAATAAATTAAATTAATATATAATTATGAACAAATAAAAATCATCTGTATACTCTACAACGTCTCTATCTCTAGTGCGTTGAAAATTAATTCTTTAGGCCAAATATCACTGCTGAGTTACTACAGTCTTTTTCTGTCTGTCTGGATTCATGGTTTTAATCCAGTGAGTAAGCGAGACGGCGCAATACATGATGTAAAGCGCCATCTTCCTTACTTAATCGTTCTTGCATGGTTTTAAGAGATGGTTGTAATTCGTGGCTTACAACCATCTCTTAAAACCATGCATGGGCTAATCTGGTTGATTAAAATAGGAGCTATCAACTAGCAAGCCATCGTGCATAATATAGAACACGTATTCTCATAGACCACTAAAATATTTTTTTACTCCTGAAAATTAGTCTCAGTCTCAACGGAATATCCGTGTCATTTCAACAGCTAATATCCAAAGCATCCATCTATCCCTTTTTAACTACATCCTCCATCTCGCTTACACCTCGAACCTACATTTTCACACATCGCCAACCCTAAAGCTAGATTTCCCCTCCTAGGGTTGAACAACAATAGCGCCGTAGGGTTGTAATTAAAAAAATCGCGAAATCCCTCGCTTGGGCGTGAATTTTCACGCGAACCACTTTTGCTTTTAGCTGTACTTGTTTATGTGTATGTTACCGTGCGTGTCATCTGATAATTTATTAGTGTGCATTAAAAATATTAAAAAAAATTGCAATGTTTTTTTCTTTCATGAAATCAGTACCCCTAAGTACGAGATTTTATAAACGCAGACGATCCTACGATCCTAATGGGTTCAGTTTGACGCGACGCAATTTTTTTTTTTTTAAATCTAGTGTGTTCAGGTCTCTGACACAGCCTATCGACTGCCATCTAATGATAACATCTGGGACCTACAGCTTTATGTTTTATAATATACTGTCTGTTGTCCGCGGCTACGCCTGCGTAGTAATACTAAAACCTTGTCTTTTTTTGTTTTGGTCTTTAACTATATCCTTACAAAATTTCATCGAAATCGGCCCAGCTGTTTAGCCGTGAAAGCGTAACAGACAAACAGACGGACAGATGTTTATAAATGGATTTTAAAGAGAGCTTAGGATACTACTTATATTTCACGTCTATTTCTTATGTAACTAACAAATAAAAATAATCAATTTAAGAATCTCACAAATAAAATACAAATCTTAACTAAAAACGAATAAAGACTAAAACGTATTGAATAAAATAAAAAACCCTTTGTTATGGAGTGCGTAGGCTGTGTATGTACATATATGTAGGGAGGGTAGAGTCGTTAAGAGTGAGTGGGTGCATTCTCGATGTAGCACGAGAACGATATTTTTTTTTTATGGAACCTTCCTGAATTAATTCTGTGGGTTTCAGGATCAATCACACTGTAAAACAAAGCATGATCTCTGTGACAGCCGTCAAATCGTATACATGTTCTTCTTAGCCTTAAGAATTTCGAATCGCATTGATTGAAGACATTTGATTTGATTTTTGATTTGATTTGATCGCGCGCGGTCTCTTTACGTACCAAGGCAAATTTAAAAAAAAAATCTGTGTTAGCCTTTGTCACACTTTTATATTTTCCATATTTCTGTCCTGCTGTTGACAGCAAAACACAGACAAACAGATTATATAGGTAATATGTAGTACTAACGTACTCTAGTGTCAGGTTTATAGCAAAACTGCCTGTCATTATCTTTTTTTTTTGTAGCGGTGGCTTGGAATGTTAACTGACTAGTTATGGGGTTATGGTAATGTTTAACTGGTTAGGTAGGTTCTTAATAATATAATTTGCAAATATCGCAAAGATTGATCTAGCACCCAAAGTAAGTTCTAAACTTGTGGGGATATTAAATCAAATAGGTACTTACGTATATTATATGTAGAGATAAACCCAAAACCAGGACAATAAATAAGGACAATAAAATGCCGTTGTGCCAA
The DNA here is from genome assembly GCA_947044815.1 of Apomyelois bistriatella. Lineage (NCBI taxonomy): Eukaryota > Metazoa > Arthropoda > Insecta > Lepidoptera > Pyralidae > Apomyelois > Apomyelois bistriatella. Next base: position 3,576,823 of record OX345715.1, on the reverse strand, counting down.
TTTGCCCTGACTGGGGATCGAACCCAGAAACTCCAGATTAGCAGACAAGTGTTTTGACCATAATGTAACGCCACGAAAGCCGTCAGATTCTAAGAGGCTATAAATTCGTCATACTTATTTGTTTTTTTAACACAGATTACAAAATCTCAATAATAGCACCTGATATTCAATCCCGTAAAGAGGAAACATATCGATTTGCACTGCACTGTACTTATTAGACTTTTCATAGAGAACACATTAATGACATAGCACGCCATCTATCGATCTTTTGCGACTGTATTTCTCTACAGTCTAAATCGATAACTAACACCCATATTCTTAAACGTTTCCTCAAACTCCACTCATCCTCACTCGACCTCAATGGTATTCATAGTTGACACTAGCTTCCTCACCTTAAGGAAATTACTCAATGGAGGTGAGGAACGAACTGTCAAATATAAGGAAGCCTCGAACGTTTCGTTTAACGAAAGGTAGGTGGTTTTATTGAGGGCCAGATTTAAAAGTATTTGTACCTACTATAATAAGTTATTTGTGTATTTAAGTATTTTGTTGTTTTATAATAAATCTATGCTAGTTAGCTAAAATTGAAAAAGAAACTTTGTCAAAAACTCTCTTTACGTCAAAAAGTTAAGCGGTTTACCAACATACTGATATAAAACGGAACGTCATTCCTTGACTCATCCTCACTGGAGTTTGCTCAAGGAAACAATTAAGAATACCGTTTTCAAGGAAAGTTGGAGGACTTCCTTGAGGCGTCCTCGAATGAGGTTGAGTGGAGGAGACCTATGAGGAAACGTTTGAGAATATGGGTGTTAGTACCTATTAAAAATATACACTATAATAGGTACCTATACTCACTATATACTTAAGTAGGTACCTGTTTAATATTATGTCAAAAGAGAGAAAATTCATCTCTATAGTTTCTGTGCAATGGAAACGGACATCGTCCTGAAAAGTGCGTAGGTACAAAAAGACTGCAGTGTAGGTACCTACGTCTCTTTGAAATGTAAGTACCTACCAGCGATCGTAGTTACAGGATATACTGATGTTTCTCTATTAAATGCTGTAGTTTTTTTTTGTGGGAATAAACCACAGCAATCGAACTTTATAGCTTATTTTTTGCTACTGTCAAGTTTTATTTGAATTTTCTTCATTTAGTCAAGTAATAGAGTTAAGTCAAGTCAGTAGTCATGTCTAGGCAAGTTAAGGCGCTGTGCATCAGGGGAATACCGTAAAACGTCTATTTTTTCGTCGCGCAGTTAGCTTTATTCTTCATGGAATACAAGCATGAAAAAAATATGAAGTATAGTTCAAAGATCAAAATAAATGGATACATCAAAATATAAAAAAAAAAAATTAAAACTTAGCTAAATAAAATAGCAAAAAAGCTATATCCAGAGAAGGTTTCGTCGCGAATTACTTGATATCTTCAGCGACAACTACCAATTGTTTTATGTCTATAAAAAGAATAACATAATGACCCAGAGGGAAGCAAATATTAAAAGAATTTTAATATTTAGTCATAATTATTGAAATATTAAATTAAAACTGAAAAATTTCACCCGAAATGAACGGAGACTAGTGAAAGGCCAACCCAGTATCGCCACTTTCAACGTTATTTCATTACGAGTACGTACTATAATCGCACTTCACTCCTCTCAAATAACTAAGGGTTGGGGATACAGCGCCTTAAGTTAATCAGATGGCTAAGTGAAGCGGTGGAATAATTTCACTTAGCATTATCTTGGGTGATTTTGGTGACAAGGATTAAAGTTACTTATTATAAGGCATTGTACCACTTCCCAACACTCACGCTTGTTCACGAACACTTAGCATACCTAATAACTACCATTTTTATGCACAAATATTCCAAAAAACATAAATTTTGGAACATAAATGCAAGACCGTAATGTTGTCACTTTCACCTTCGCGCAAAAACCCCTGTGCCCCTAGTATGAGTTTTTCTCAACGCAGACGCTAGCGACTGCGTTAGCGATTTAGTATGGCAAACCTGTACAGCGCCTCTGGCGGATAGTAAGACAACTAAGAAATTCCATACAAAATCCTAACGCAGTCGCTAGCGTCTGCGTTAAGAAAAACTCATACTAGGGGCACTGCTGTAAAGCCTATAATTTTACCTATATTTTTTTTTTCTTAAGACAGTATGCCCGTATCCTATAGGTAGGTACCTACTATTAACCGAACAATATTTGTATGATACATATAAATTTATTTGTACGTACAACGATTTCTTTGAAATTTTAAACATAAGTTCTTTCATCGTCAAAAAGATAATCTACCTAGGTCCCATGTCTGAAAAAAATATTTTACTCGTATTTTCACGCAATAAGATTTTCTGCAAAAATCGAACCAAGCTCGGTCGCTAATGTTTAGCGCGCTATGATTTGAGAACTATAAGTACCCATAACATACCTACATGTACGAGTTTTTTATTGTTTATTTTAGTGTACCTTATGGTACTAACACCCATATTCTCAAACGTTTCCTCAAACTTCACTCATCCTCACTCGACCTCAATGGTTAATTCATAGTTGACACTAGCTTACTTGACTGGACTTGACTATTGACCTGAATTTTTGACTCGACTGACTTAAGTAGGACTGAAGAAGATTAATAAATTCAAGAGAGGCCTTAAGGACTAGATTCCATGGCCATATAAAGTATTCAAAAAAAAAAACAGTTTGTTGTTTTATAATAAATCTATGCTAGTTAGCTAAAATTTAAAAAGAAACTTGTTTGTTGAAAGAAAGAATATGGGTCACCCATATTCTTAAACGTTTCCTCATAGGTCGCCTCCACTCAACCTCATTCGAGGAAAGCGCTTAATCCATAGATTTTAAAAATATTGCTATGCGTCAAACCACGCGCGATTTCTAAATTCTATGGCTTAAACTCAATAATTATGGGGGGTTTATTGTTTTCTATGATGGCTTCTACAAGCGATACAACAAAAACGGGTTTTGGATTGCTTTTAAAGGTCACAGTACACATACAATACTGGCATTTTGAATGCTTATGAATTTTAAAAAGTAAACGATACGCTATCAATGTCAGTCTAATATCACTGTCACTGTCAATTACCGTGACGTCAATTAATGTCACGCAAAATACAACACGAAGTCAACACGTCATTCATTTGATTGCGGCTGACTGAAATAAATTGGAAAATTTCATGTTTTATCGAATATATTAACTTGTATTAGTTATTTTATTGATTACGCGTAATATAATGGTGCACACAAACACTATGGAAGGATCTTTATTTGTAAGTGACCCAAAATGTTCATGAATTTATTTTCTCTCGTGAATCAAACAGCTCATGAAGAACTCCATATTTTAAATAATATCATACAAATCTTTAAAAAAAATTCCACTTACCCATGGTCCGGTGTGGTCTCAACGCATTTTGGCGTGAAGATGCTAAGTCCGTGGAGCCCTAGCGCAATACTCTTATTGTACACTAATCCGTGATTTTCAGCGGTACTGTAATGTATTTCATACCATATTCACATAATGAATAAATGTAAATAACAGATAAATCACTTTAATTGAACTAGTCCAAAAGTAAATTCAAGACTTGTGTTATAGGATACCAATTCAATTATGAACGAAGCTAAACAAATAAATGAAATTGGAGTGTTTGTTTGTGATATTAAAATGACTGTTTTCTATTAAATGCATAAGGGTGTGACATGACACGGTACATAACCTAAATTAACATATCTTAAAAAAATTGTCTGTTTGTTTCGGCTAATCTTTGGAATGGCTGGACTGATTTTGACTGGCAGATAGCTGATTTAATAAGGAGTAACTTAGGTTAACTCTGCCAACTAAACAATAACTTTTTTGGTTACCTTTTCACACCTGCCTGCTTTTTTGGTACTATCCTCTGTCATTTTTAACAGACACCGGTGCTGGGGGCTTACTACCATCTCTGAAAACCATGCAAGATCCAGTGAGTAAGCGAAACAGCGCAATACATGATTTAAAGCGACATCTCCCTTACTCACTGGATCTTGCATGGATTTAAGAGATGGTGGTAAGCCACCGGTTAAATTCCATGTGGAAGAAGTTGCGAGCATAGCTAGAATTATTTATAACTAGCTAGCGTGGGACTTGGTTATATCGCGCCCAAAAGAAGCCTATGTTCAAACATAGGCTACCTCAGGTCGTTAACTACATCCCTACCAAATTTCATAACAATCGGTCCAGCAGTTTAGCTGTGAAGAGGTGACAGACAGACAGACTTTCGCATTTATAATATTAGTATGGATTTCATACATGTACTATTACAAACTTTGATAAATAAATATGGATTTAATTCTTCAAGTTCTTTTTCTTTACCTTATCCCACTTTTCTGTGTGAGGTCAGCAAAGTATGTTAGTTCCTTCCACTTAGATCTATTGCCAGCCATTTCCAGCATCACACCCCACCTAGTCATAATTATTTATTTAAATCTTTATTGTACAAATTAAAAATAAAGTGTACAAATGGCGGATTTAATGCCATATGGCATTCTCTACCAGTCAACCGTTGTCTTATATTTCTTAACAAAATCCATCCATCTCTTCTTTGGTCTTCCTCGCTCCTAGATCTTATTATCTTCCTCCCTCCTTACGACATGGCCATACCATCCTAAACCATAGCTCTCTGGCTTTTCACTTTGGTATTTAATTCTTCAACTCCTGATAGAAAAATTTGATCCAATAACGCTTTCTCAAGAGACTGCAAGGGAGAAAATCCAATTTAAATATGTAAGTACCTGGGCGACCGAGCTCTGCTCGGTAGTTATGGTATCCATCCATACTAATATTATAAATGCGAAAGTCTATCTGTCTTTTCTGTTGCTCTTTCACGGCCAAACGGCTGGACGAGTTTTGATGATGGACTTAGTTGAAGACCCGGGGTCCAACATAGGCTACTTTTTGTCGCAGGTGGAGCTGCGGGAACCAGCTAGTGGTGGTTTATATGGAAAACAGAATCACTTTTTGGGACACAACGATAGCGCGTTGTACTTTTTCAGTAAATAGATTACCGCCCTAGCGTCTACCGTTTTTAGTTGCATTCCTTAAGTACTTTCCACGTTTCAGTCCTATTTGAATTGGTAGTAGGTACACTATTTACTCCGTGGATTGTTAAGTATTTCCTTTGGGTCAGTGATAGAATTTATTATTCAATTTTTAACAATGCTGCCAGTATCTTCGGAACCTTGCCTACAGGGACTCCTTTTAATAATATATTTTAGTCATTTATATGTAAATATATATATATTTTTTTTTTTTTTTAGCATAAAATTTAATTTAGATTAGTTTTTAATTATTATTTTTTTATTACTTAATTAAATTTCAAATGTTGTATATTCATAAAATGTTAATTAATTTTGTTAAGAAACTATCATTTTTAACCGACTTCAAAAAAGGAGGAGGTTATCAATTCGTCGGAATCTTTTTTTTAATGTTTGTTACTCTATTTCTCAAAGACGCGTCAACCGATTTGAAATTCATTTTTTTTGTCTGAAAGGTTGGACCGTCTAGTTGATCCCATATTAGTTTCAACATTCACAACCCATATTAGGTTCTGATGACGGAATCCTGAAAAAATGATGATACTTGGATGAAGTGTGATTTGAAAGTATAAGTTTCTTAGGAAAATATTTTAATACGTTATAACCAAATTAATAATTCTTTCAAGCAATTTTAAGATAATATATGCGCGATTTATACTGATTTAATACTTTTATACTCCAAAACAAAAAGAAAAAAAAAAACTTTCTTTATTGGGATTTGAACCTGGAACCACCAGAGTACAAAGCAGATGTCTTAACCACTGGGCTATCGAAGCAGACTCGCAGGCGCCGAAATTATTGTACTATAACTACAATTTTATGCGGAAAATCTTTTTGCTGGAAAATATTGGAAAAACAAATTTTCCCAGACATGGAACCTGGCTAGATTAATTTTTTGACTTTATAAGAACCTATGTTTAAAATTTCAAAGAAATCGTTAGAGCCGTTTTCGAAAACGCGAGACAAATATATATAGTATAGTATAGGATATAGGATACAAACATTTTTTGACTGTTACAGGAACCCACCTTATACATTGTCAAGGGTATGTGCATACTAGACGCTGAAGGTAACCGTGTACTCGCCAAGTATTATGATAAAAATGTGCTGCCAACATCAAAGGAACAGAAGGCCTTCGAGAAGAACCTTTTTAATAAAACACACAGGTTGGTTTGAAGTTCTTTTGATATTATTTAATACTAGCTTTCGCCCGCAGCTTCGCCCGCGTGAGGTTCTCTCGGGAACTGTTCTTTTTCCCGGGATGAAAGGTACTCTATGTCCTTCTCAATACTAGCTATGTTTATGCAAAATTTCAGGGCGTCGATTCTGCTAACGTTAAGACAAAATCTTATCAACACACACACTATTTAAAAGAGTTATGACAGTATAATGTGATATGAATATAGTGTGCTGTGACCATCGATGCAGTGATATAAAAAAAAATACATTTCTTGTAACTAGTGTGTAAAAAGCACTACTATTGAAACACTATTTTGACGCAATTGTGTCTTAATGTTAGCAGAATCGACGCCCAGGAAGATTGCTTCAGTAGATAGTGACAAGAGAAGAGGTAACAAACAAACAAATATACAAACTCACATTCGCATTGAACGAATTTATCTAATTTAATTTAACTTCATCAGTGAGACAACTATGATTTACTAATGGTGCATGCTCAACGTGTCACAAGCATAAATATCCTCACTTTCCGTACCTACATATAGCAAACTAGATGATGCCCACGGGACTGTGTTATATCGCGGCCAAGAATTTGCCTATGTTTGACTAGCTACTAAGAGAAAAAAATCAAAAATCATATTTTAGCTAATCCCTGGCTCTGAAGCCCCTAAAGTATGCAATGCATCCAGGAAAATGTCAAGATGAAGATAATAAAAATAAAATAAATCATAGTTTAAAAAACTAAAAAAAACACACTTTTAAAATTAATTGAACTAAAAATTAAAAAATAAAACTGTAGTAATCAATTGAAAAATTCATATTATTGTACAAAAGCCGTGGGGTGCTTGTTATAATAACTACAGATATAATAATACATTGATAAAATATTTCCAACAATCAAAATTAAGCCCCCCACGCTTTTTGTACAATGATATGAATTTTTCAATTGATTACTACAGTTTTATTTTTTAATTTTTAGTTCAATTAGTTTTAAAAGCGTGTTTTTTTAGTTTTTTAAACTATAATTTATTTTTATTTTTTTAGTTTGGTTTATTTATTAGATTTGAATCTTTTTTTATCGACTGTAAGTCCAAAGGAGTGTTTATATGGAGTAATATGTTGTGCCGAGTCGAGTGCCTCAAGCAGAGTCCGAAACTGTACGCATGCGCAGTTCACGCGTTCAAGTAATTTATTAATCCTGACGATCCTAATCAGGATAATGAACTTTTTTTATCGAATTATTGCATTGTCATCGGTCCTTGAGACGTGTGTAAAGTTTCAAGTTGATCAGACTTTTAGAAACCGGTGAAAATTAAGCTCAAAGATTCCGTTACATACATACATACAACCCGAGCTAATAAAAGCGTGTTAAAAATAAATTTTAAAGAACAGAATTTGAGTTAAAAACTCTTATTATTGAGTCTATGGTAGTGTTGCCTCTGCATGACTTCTTAATATAAAATTAAATTTGTTAACAAGTTTGTAAACTCCCAATTTAATACAAGTTGAAAAAACCCTGTTCTCAAAATTATAATATAAAAACCTGTGTGATGAATCTGTCTTGCCAATACACTTCTTCGTCCGAGCGTGTTTCCCGGTTGCAGCTTCAGCTTACGCTTCAGAGCCCAACTAATCATGGTCATGATTTGGCGGAACTGGTTATTACAATGGAGCGACTGCCGTCTGACCTCCATAACCCTTTTCACAAGGGAACCAGACCAACAGGAACATGACCCGATGCGATAGTGGCCAACTGAACACTGTCAGATTTTTCAGGCTGCCTAAAGGCATCTGACATAGCCTACATAGTACACTATCCACTTTATTCCTTTATCTTAAAGTTGATTACTGTATTTCAGAGCTAATGCAGAGATCATTATGCTGGATGGTCTAACCTGTGTCTACAAGAGTAATCTCAATTTGTTTTTCTATGTTATGGGCAGCTCCCACGAGAATGAGGTAATTTTTTATATATATTTTTTTTAAGGTATGAGTCAAAGTGTGCCAGCCTCATGGGGAAATGGATAGAGGGTTTCCGTTCGCTTACCTCCAAACTTCAATTCAAAGATGGCACCCCATGATGATGATAGTTATAGGATAATTTATGCCTTGATCGCACGTACCGAATAAACGGTCGAGACAGTGATTTCCTCGGTCAATCACTAGGCTGAGCACTCGGCGCACTGTTTGTACGCACCGAGTTTTCGATCGGCATTGTCTCGTCTACTCGGTACGTGCGATCAAGGCATTATAGCTTGGGAACCCAGAATCCAACTATCTCATAGACATAGCTACCCTCAAAAATGTGTAAATACATATGGCTCCTCGTGAAAATGAGGTAATGATTTTTGTTTTCCTACATACATTATGCCTGTCCACGGCAGGACTAATCAGATAAATTCTACTTGCTAAGATCCTTCCTTGTTTTCCTACCTTCTGTTTTTTCTCAAGAGCTTCAAGTAGACAGAAAGGTCGACCTCCGTGGCGTAAGGGTTAACATGCCTGTCCGCTACTCAAAAGGTACCGAGTGCGATCTCCGGTCAGGTCAAGATGTAAAATTGTATTTTTTATTGCCTTGGTCTAGGATGTTTATCACTATCACTACATAGTATAAAACAAAGACGCTTTCTCTGTCCCTATATCCCTATGTCTCAAATCTATAAAACTACGCAACGAATTTTGATGTGTTTTTTTTAATAGATAGAGTGATTCAAGAGGAAGGTTTTTATGCCCATGCGAAGCCGGTTCGGGTCGCTAGTCTATATTTTTTATATTAATATAGTAAGTACTTAATTAAAAATATAAATTAAATCACAATATGTCTAATTTCAGCTAATTCTTCAATCAGTTCTGAACGCGCTCTACGAGTCTGTCAGCATACTCCTCAGAAGAAATGTTGACTTCAAAACCCTCATCGAGAACCTAGACTCTGTCATGTTGGCGTTCGACGAAATCTGCGATGGCGGGTAAGTCTCTTAGTTAGTGCGTATAAACATAACAAAAATTCTATGAATCTTATTTTTTTTCTACTAGCTGTTGCCCGGAGCTCCGCTCCCATGGGAAATCCTGGATAAAATATAGCCTATGTGTTGTTCCAGGGTCTAAGCAATCTCAATTACAAATTTCATCCAAATTAGTTATTTTCTTTTAAACTGTCGCGTTTATAATGTTATTAGGAAGGAAGTGTATACACACTTACTACCTAAGTCATAAAACTAGGAAAACTCAACGGCCATATAGCTCAAAAACAGTGGGAAAAGGATCTAGTGAAGAAAAATCGCCAAGCGCAGCGTCGGACGCCCACTGACCAGATGGTCGGATGACCTGAAGAAGGTCGCGGGCAGGCGCTGGATGCCGGCCGCGACAACCGGGCTTTCTGAGATCCATGGGGAAGGCCAATGTCCAGCATTGGACAGCCTGCAGCTGAAATAATGATATTATTTTTTATACGATTTTAAATCTATAAAAAAAATCTAATAAAATTACCTGTCGTTCCTTGATTTAGACACTAATTGCGTCATATTCACCTTAAGGGGAGGAGGAAAGATCAATAGCGATAAATCCGCCTTTGTACACATTATTTTAATTTTTAACCTTTGACGCAAAAACGACAGGGTGTTACAATATAAGTTTGACATGTCTAAAATAATTATAAGATACTTTTACTTTATAATTATTTTTAAATAATAATATATAATTATATCAAATTTCAGTGTAATCCTAGACGCAGATCCGATGTCAATAGTGGGTAGAGCTGCTCTAAGAACCGAGGATGTACCTCTCGGGGAACAAACAGTCGCTCAGGTAATAGACAATTTGAATAAACTATTTTGGTAGGCTTAAATATGCTATAATACGTTGTAATTAGGTACATTTTATAATTGAAATTAGGTGAAATTCAAAACACAAACATAAATAAACTTTATTGCTTGGTTATAATGTTCAATATTGTTTGAGAGATTAACATAAAAAACAATAGATTTCGCATGTGAACCAGGTATAGTAATGGTCAACTTCAATAAACTATTTTGGTCGGGTAAATTAAGCTTTATTACGTTGTTTTTAGGTGCATTTAATATTTGAAATTACGTAGAATTCTTAAACTGGATAGATAAATTTGATGAAGTTCTAGTGCTTGGTGACAAAGTTGAATATTGTCTGAAATTGCGAATAAATAATGTTGTTTTTTGAGATTCTAGAACAAACTGCTGATTGCTCAGATAATATAATGTATTTTGTTATCCTTAGGATTTTGAAAGTTGTGATATGGTGTTTGGCGTAAAATGTACAAAAGCCTAGAAAATTTCGAGCAATATCCTTTCATGTGGTGTATTTATGCGATTTTGCTTTAACTTGTGAATAAATCTTTTGAAAAATGTATTGTAAAATCGACTTAAGAGCTTGGTAATTAGGTGCATTATCGTATGAAGCATCTATTTTGTTTAGAGTAAAATGTGACTAAAACTACAGGTGCGAGTTGGGCTCTCTAAGAAATATAGATTCATATAAGTAGTATAAATAAAATAAATTTATTTCAAAGTAAAATATGTTTTAGGGCGTTGTACCTAATTAGTTTCCATCTTGAATGAATTGAATGACTTCCTCAATTTTAACCAACTTTCTTTTATAACGAAACTATCTTTTTTGCGTCTAATTCAAAGCAAAGTAAACCTTATTGCTGGAAAATAAGGACGATACTTTTTTTTGGGATCTTTAGGTAACTTTTTTTTGATATCGGGACTTTGTTATACTTTTTCTAATGATAATTTCAATTGACTTTCTTATTTTATTTATTATTTATATAATTATTTACTACAGGCACTACGGCATGTATTTATTTGAGGAACAAAATCTAGTACGGATTTAAGGTAAATGCAATCCTTCCCCCCCCCCTCATTTTAATTTGAATTTTTCTTATATTTTTTGTTTGGATAAAAATATGTTTGCTTTATACATAACTATAGCATACGTTATGAGCGTATGCTATGGAGTATACACTCCTTAGCTACACTGGCTCACCGCCACAGCTAAGTCGTGCACACGTCCGAACTCGTCGGCAACCCATACGCAACTGCCTAACTGTCACTATGTAACCGACTTGTGTGTCACTATATTTACTAAATAGATACACTGTTTAAAAAATATTTATTCGTAAGCCAGTCTAAATAATAAAAAAATATTTTATAAAAATTATAGGCATTTTGAAGTTGGTTAAAATTATCCATACTTCCATATCCATACTAATATTATAAATGCGAAAGTCTGTCTGTCTGTCTGTCACCTCTTTACGGCTAAACTGCTGGGCCGATTGTGATGAAATTTGGTATGGATTTAGTTATGCACTAGGAGTCAAACATAGCATACTTTCGGGTGCGATATAACCGAGGCGCACGCGGGCGGAGCCGCGGGCTACAGCTAGTCATGCTATAAAGTAAAAACATTTTCTATGTGATATAAAGCGAACCTTAGTAAGCAAGAACCGGAAGCAAAACAAAAAAAATATACATTGAATAGGTCGTTGCAATAAAATGGATCTTAGAGCACTAATTTTTCTATTTGTGGAAAACGACCCTGCTCACCGACTGTTTGGATTCGCCGATAGATTTTATACTATGAGTCGTTGTCCCAGCATTCTTGCTTCCATATTTAGCTTTACGCTTCGGAAGCCCTATGTACGCTTTTAATAATAATGGTCCTGATTTGGCGGTACTGGTTATTACAATGGAGCGAATGCCGTCTGACCTCCGTAATCCTTTTATACAGGGAAACTTGATTTATCGATAGTATCTATATTAAGATTATTAAGAGAAATAAGTATATGATATTTTTATCTATCAGTATGGCAAAATATGACACAATAATAATTATTGCATACACATTTTAGTAGTTACATTATGTTCAACATATAATTTTGCACGCTTAATCTCTGTAATGGTTTGTGTTTATGGTTTCCATTTTACTCACTTTTTAAGTCACTAATAAAAAAAATATATCAGGTATATTTCACTTTCAACCCACTGTAAGATGATTCCGTATTCTTCCCAAAACGTTTCCGTTTTCTACCCTCGTTTTTATACATTTAAGCATGTAGGCATTGTCCTAACATATTTGTAAAGTAAAAGTATCCGGCATTGAAATGGGCAAACTGTTTTTCTTAGTTATGGTCATTCAAACGCTATGTTAGTAACTTGCATATTCAACAATGACCAATCAAGCAGTACTTTAAAACTCTCATTTCTAAAGTCGAAATAGAAACGCGAACGTAACTAGGAAAATAAATAGTACAAATAAGTGCCGTCAAGAAAATAATTATGTAAAAACTAGCGAACAGGTTAGCCTATTACAATTTTCTTTCTCCGAACTACTTGGGTCTGGAGTATTCAAAAACTTCTATGGGTTGGCGAAGACCAGGAAGATATTCTGACAGCAAGTTAGTGACAATGTCTTTCTTTCCAGATATTTAACCTAGATTGAGATGCTTCGCCATCTACAGAAGGCATTTGGTGAAGAATTTATTACACTGCAATCAATCTAGCCGGAGAGCACTTATGGGTTTTTATTTGGCGACACGGTTACAAAGATAGAATAGGATGGGTTGGCACATTTAGCAAGGAGTTGTGTTTTTTATTATGGGATAAAAATCTGGGAATCCTAGTCCTCTTATACTTACTCTATTCATACGTGATGAGTACATCTACAGAGATTTGAAGGACTGTATTAGCTTTAGAACATACCCTCTAGCTAAGGATACACAACTTCAAAAGGTCTATTAATTTTTGGCTTGTGAGCATGTCCTTACGTATATACCGCTGTAAGGGTAGAAAAAGGAATCTTTTATATTTGGGTCGAATGCGGAATGTATTTTTTATATTTAAAGCAAGTGGGATGAAACAAAATGGGAAGGAAACGGAAATTATACTTTTTTTTATATTTTGGTGTTATTGTTTATTTTTTTGTTAATAAATTATAATTACCTACTATCAGACATGGGTTTCCCTATACTAACAGTTTGTTTACTAACACTTATCTATTTATAGGAAGAAAAAACATTTTATGTGGCTAGGCTAACGAAATCGTGAGAATGTAAGGTGATGTTTTTGTGTTAATTTGACCGCGTTTGAAGAGGATTCAAAATAAATAAGCTATAATAAATAAATTTGACATTGGCCCGTGAGTCATCGAACAATAGAGCAGCGTGTGAAAGAGAACGCTCTACGAAACAGAATTTCGTAGAGCGTTGTCTTTCCAACCCTCTAATTGCTGAAATATTAACTGCCCAGATCTAGAATTATCTATATTTAATGAGGTACGTACCGTTGGTCCCTGGTGCTATTGCTAAAATGACAGTCGTTATGTCGTTAAGCTAAGTCTTGTCTGTTAGACAGCTGAAAAATCTGACACCAGTACATACTCGATAAAAAAAGATCTTTGGTTTAAAATAAAATATAGGTACAGGTACATTTTACACGGCTAAGTATTAAGAACACTAATATAAGATTAATACAAATGAATATCAGTAAAAATATTCTGAATCATTAAGTATCATTTTTGATAGCATGTTTGAACATTATTTTTTGTTTCGATTAAAACATCAAATATAATATTTTTCATTGAATTTTGAAAAATATTTGTTTCATACGCAAAATGTCCAATACGCAAAATGTCACATATACGAAAACTATTCGCAAAATGGGTTTAACTTTTTGTAAATATATATATAGTTATTTTTAGTTTAGATTTTATTGTATCTCACCTAGTTTTTAAAATAAAAATTATATTCGCAAAATGATGTACATAATTACTACTTTCTAGAGTCAATTACGAAAGATTTTTCTTGTTATGAAAATGTGCCTTTTACAATCGGACAAGCCGTCTGGTCAATTATAAATAAATGGTATTTTGCGAATCGACCATTCTGCGTCTGAAATTACACTTTAATTTAATTTTATTGCAACTTTTCCTGCCTGACCCTATTCATGCTCGTTTTTATGACACGTTACATGATTTTGCATGTTTTTCTTTTTAATTTATTTTCTTTTATTTAAAGCAGCTATAAATATTGCTTATTTCAGATCCTCAACAACATATTGAATTTTTGATCCCGCCATCGGCTAGGAAAACTTGTAGAATTACACATTATATTGTAGTGGAATAGTAGAATATTAAATATTGTTTTTGTTACGCTTTATTTTTTTATTTATTTATTTTAGAATCATATTAACCCTCATTTGTGGTTGGTCAATTAACAGGGCTTCAGTAAATGGGATTATAACACGGTGGCTAGAATATAAGTATAATATATGACAGCACATATGCAGCATTTCATGGCGGTACTTTATAAAAAGTCTCTTATGGAATTTTTGAAAATCAATTCTAATATATAAGAAAAAATAACTAGTAGCCACCCGGGACTCTGCTCTTTTATTTACTTCACGTACTTACTCAAATACAAACATGGTATAACTTGATTTGTCACGCTAATATACTATAGCCATTATAATTGCAATATGTATGTATGAGAGCAAAATCGCAGGCAAAAAGTGGGTTGGTCAATTGACCATTCCCTGTACACCCTGTTGCCAGAGTTGTTCGAAACCCGCTCTCGGCATCTGACGTGTTTTCTTTAACGACATGGAAACCGGGATCAACGGCTTCACGTGCCTTCCGAAGCACGAAAATGGTCTTTCTTGCCAAAGAATTTTTAAAGATCTGTATATTATTTTCTTCTTCGTATCTTTGGTGTACTGTCTAGACATAGATGTAGGTAAATCACGTTTATAAAAAATCTGTAAAGGATAAGAAAGGGTAAATTTTATATGCTAGAATTTTTGTAACATAAACTTGGTTTGAGAAATTAAAACGGTATATTGACTATTCCATAGCAATCTCCGATTTTATAGAAGCCGCTAGTGACCACAGAATGTAGAAATATTAACAAGTGGCATAGCGCACGAAAAACGTGTCACAAGTTTGGCTTGCAAGCCAACGTTTCACACAGAAAAAATGGGCGGGGAATTGATTGCGTCATTTATTGCCACTGTTTTTGGTCGATAATATTAGGTGGCTTTGTAGTAAACTACGTAACCACACTGCCACACAGATCCTGGAACTAAATCCGCCTCAAAACATTTCTATTCGGATAATTTCTCTGTTCTGTGCTAGTGACTGCATTACCGATTTTGTAAAAAAAACCTGTACAGCGCCCCTGGCGAATAGTAAGGCAACTAAGAAATTTCATAAAAAATCCTAACGCAGTCGCTACTTCACTAGCGTCTGCGTTTATAAAATCTCATACTAGGAGTACATGAGACGGCAATCGGGGCACATCAAGAGGTGGGTCATTCATAGACTGAACAGTACATTTTTTCAGATAATAACAAGTGTTGTTATTCGAAAAGAAACAGCGATACAATTAGTTACAATGATGATATAAATAAACTATATGGCTTTCGAATGACAATTTAAGCAGATTATTTCAACTCGTATTTTTAATCGGTTGAACTTATTTCACGAAATGCTTGTCAAATGAAGGTCTGGACTCTGGACTACACGGCGTTTACAAGCCATTAAATAATAAATTGAAGCTAATATGGTGTAGACGAGTTTTAGTTTTCGATGATAGTTTCACGTCGATATCTGGCAAGAGGTGGCGTAGGACAAGCCGAAGTGGTGTTCCTTATCAGAAGCCAAAACTATATTAGGCAATAAAATGGGGCAGGGCTTATCGTTATTTACCTATTGATGTGATAAAGATATGAAGCGTCCTAAATATAGTGTAGTGACCGGTAAACACCAAATTTTAGAGGCACGACTACGTATTAGATTTATATTTCAAATGGAAATGAAAGGCTTTTACTAAAATCTGACTAAATGACATAGTTTCGGAAAATCACCCGGATTCTTTTATTGTTCTGCTAAGTACTTAAAAATTAAGTAAATTTTTTTTTATGACATAGCGATCACTAATTTGTTTATTGAAATAAGTATAATAAGGTATGTAGGAGATTTATGGTATATTTTTTCTATTTCAGGTATTACAATCGGCTAAGGAACAGCTGAAGTGGTCGTTACTCAAATAAATAAACAAAGTATGTTCATTTTTCGAAACTTTTTTTATAATTGTTAGTTACAATCTTACGTTCTATATTAGTAATATTATATTTCTTAAAATGGGTCTAAAGCAAATGTAAGCTCCAATGAAACAAGTTTAAACGAGTGTAAACATAAAGTACTATATTAACGTTACATATAAAAAGGCAAAATATATGTGTATTATTAGATTATCACTTCTCAGTCTTAAAATATAAAAAATATACATTTATTTTTGATTGAAATAAATATGCAGTAAGAGTTTTATAATTGGTTTTGTTATTATATAATAATCTGTTTTATAAGGTAATTATATAATTATACCTGAGCAATTTAACTTTAATTGGGCACCATTTTCATCGACCACTACAAAAAGTGGCAACACTGGCAGCGGTAAGGAATAAAAAAAAATGTTTATTATTTAATACATTTTTCATGAATTTATATCAACTACAATTTAAAGATACTTATTAGGAAAAAATAACAAATTTTAAATGCTTTATGGCCCATATATTTATTGGCTGATTAATTTGTTCACTATCAATAAAAATATAAATATCCACCACTAACCACTTAAATTAGATAAGTAAATCAATTTATATATGTGATTTATGGTTCTTTTCTAACACCAACTCCGAATTCTTCAGGTGTAGGAGTGACATTTAACTTTGATATTTGTTTAAAAGCAGGATGATTTTTGTCCTTCAATAGTTTGAATAAAACGTTTTCTGCTGTGCTCACAAAGCATCCGATATTTTGGAGACGCTGTAAAAGAAAAACTCTATTTTATTTCTTAATATAATGCTGCATAAATATTATAACAGAAATGGCAACGAATTCGCAAAATGACCAATTTATTGAAACCTATGTTTTGTAAATATTTTCTAATGTATTGCTTGTAATTGTCCCATATCTATTACGTAATTAAACCATTCTGCCATTTTGCGGATCGACCATATTGATGTGTTGTCCTTTTGCGATGGAGTTGCAAAAAGACCATGACCATTTGAATCCAATTGGGGGAAGCTATGTCCAATAGTAATTTTTTTTTTGTGGCTGAAATGATTTTTAACCGACCGCTCGAAAGTTGATAATGTTTTTCGAGTGTGTCTAGTTTTGGTAGACCTCTGTAGCCTAAAATTGTTTTTGTGAGTGACACTGGGTTTATAACAAAGAAAGTGGTTTTATTGTTTCACTACATAGTATAAAACAAAGTCGCTTTTTTGTGTCTCTATATCACTTTGTATGTTTATATCTTTAAAACTACGCAACGGATTTTGATGCGGTTTTTTTAATAGATAGAGTGATTCAAGAGGAAGGTTTTTATGCCCATGCGAAGCCGGGGCGGGTTGGGAAACATTTTACTAGTTACATTCTTACCGTGAGCTTTACCAAACAAGACCTCATATAAGCCACAGAAAGAATATGAAATATGAAAAGAAGTCATATTATATACATGTATGGAGATGACACTTAAGCGTATGGAGGAGCTTTACTCAACAATTGTGATGATTATAAACGATGAGGTATTAAGCAAGTATGATACTTAATATAAAAGTATTAAAAGAAAAATAGATATTTAATAACATCATATCGAAAAATGAACACTAATAGTAACACTTCTAGTTCTCATTTGTTCATATTGCTTGGTGTGCAAGGTCAATCAACTGGTCACCTTAAAAAACACGCAGTTACTTGGATAAACTATAACAAAAATAAAAAGTGACCTATGTACAAAAACAAGAAAATGTTAGTAGCGAAAATTTCTTCAAAAATAATATAAAGTACATTTTGGATAGAAATAAAAATTAAATTAAATTTTACACAAATTCACAGAAATAGCAGTACTAGGAGAGCATATAATTTGAGTTGATTGGTTCCTCCCTAGTAATTGACACTTTCTCAATCACTGAGTACTTCACTTCATAATCTAGCTAAAGATGTCACACCAAGTCCAAGATGGCCTGATAAATGTTCTTAGAAAGATAAGTATAAAAAAAATAAAAATTTAAAGGAAATGTACCAGGAAATCAAGAATCGGTTAGATCTTAGATTTAATATCGAATCCGAGAGTGTCGACAGTCGGTTCGCGGCTTAGTTTGGACACAACTTTGAATACCGGATGTGTTTTGTCTCTTAATAGCTTGAAGAGGACATTTTCTGACGTTGTGACGAAGCAACCTATGGTTTGAAGGCGCTGGAAGGAGAGGAGAAATAGGGTCAGGTGGCTTACCACCATCTCTTAAAACCATGCAAGAACGATTGAGTAAGGGAGATGTCGCCTTAAAATCATTTATTGTGCTGTCTCGCTTACTCACTTATTCTTGCATGGTTTAAAGAGATGGTAGTAAACCATAACCAGTACCAGTAAACAGATTGTTAGTAAGATAAGACAGTTAATGGATGTCGAAAAAAGGCTAGTAGTGTAAAAAAAAAAGTGATGTCTTCTGGATCATAAAAAGAAATATTAGTCAATTATTTCGATTAAAATGTGTTTTGCCTTGTCCCTTAATGTTAAATAGGGATAAGAGAGAATAGTACAAAATATATTTAAACAAAAAAGAAGATGTACTAATAATTGTAGAAAGCTCTTCAACTTTCGAAACATCCTATCGGCCGCTGGCTTGGTTGCTATAACCCTTTGACTGCTAGACTTTATATATGTCATGCCCACAGCGCGAGAAAAAGTTAAAATGTTATTTTTTTGTCAAAAATATCTGCTGTTTTGCGATATGGGCACACAAATATTACCTATGTTCGAAGTGAAAGGGTTAACAACCACCAGATGGCAGGCATAATCAACTAATTGTGTTTAAACCCAAACATGGTATTTGCGAATATGATAATCTTAGGGCTTCTTGAGTGAACCATAAAGAGATAAAAATCAACGTACCTGCAGAGCTAACCCTCTGTCCATCGTAGATCTGGAAGAGACTCCATCAGCCAACACATGAACTGTGAAGTCTTGGTTCAAAAGGTCGATCACAGTTTGTTCTATGCATACATGAGCCTGTAATGTAAATAAAATAATTTTCTTGATCATATTGTCATAATTGTTGTGATTGCTTGCTTGCTGACCATTTCTGAAATATTTTAGATGACATGGTCCTAAAAGGCTAATCAAGAAGTATTTTTAAGCAGTCGCAAGAAAACGAATGTTGATCATTAGAATCACTAGTTTCATGTATGTCTTACATTTCAAAAAATAGCTCAGGTTATTTGTAATTCTTTGAGCCCCATCAGTAAGTTTAGGTCCTTCTTTTTTTACTTTAAAAAAAATATATATAAACTTTTCAAGTTACTTACTCCCATTATCGTACTGGCCAGTGTTGTTGTAACAAACTAAAAAATATATATTTTAAGTACCTACCTCTATCCCGAAAAGAACCACTGATTTCAAATCTGGAATATCTTTCTTCAACCGTTCCTGCAATTCTGGGGTGTACATAGAAAACTGTGTCTTCTCATAAACCATGGCAGCATCTTCTACTTTTATATCCTTTGTGGTGTGACCGAGGCCTTTGGGGTACTGCTCAGAAATATACACTGGTATTTTGAAGTGTTTTGATGCTTCTAGCTGTAATAAAAATGTGATTTCTGTTAAAGTGCATTATGTAAGCAGCTACTAATTTTTAACTAAACTCATATGTCTTTATACATACAAACTATAAAACATTGTCTTAAATATTTCATTTAATTTTTTTTTTTTCGGCAAAGTCATAGATTTGTGAGTTTTGATAAGCTTGTGGACAAAGTCATTGGCACTCACAGATCATGAAGTATATTTAAAAAAATGAGATTATGATGGAAGCAAATGGCAAACTTGGCTATTAAGTCATGGGTTATAAGTTAAACATACTAGGATCTAATTGGAGACCATTTGAAAAAGGGAGATATTAAGAGTGCGCAAAATCGCCGAGGCATGTATGACGAGACAAATGACTGGGGAGAAAGCAAGGGAGGTCTGTAAGGGTTAATTTTTTATATATTCTTAATATCCAGCGATTGACCACCATCCCACCTGATGTTAAATGCAGATGCAGGACATTAATAGCCTATTCACTCACTCGAGCCTTGGAAAAAACCCAAATTGTATGTGTCCGGGAATATGTCTGCTGGCAGGGAGTTCCACTGTTTAGCCGTACGAATCATAAATGAGGATGCAAAACGTTTTGTGCGGTGAACAGGCGTATTGATAATGTACCTAACTATATGTTTTTGGCACAGATTTAAAAGAACTTGGTTAGTATCTATAAAGGCTACAGTAATTTAATTATCATTTACCCAATTAAAAGTCTGAAGTGATTACGTAATATAATACGAACCATTTTATTTGCAACTTTTACCACTTCGCCGAAATGCTTCACATGAGGCCTAAAGGTTTCTTGGATATCACAAAGCAAGAACGCCGTCCTGGGGGCTTCCAAAGCACCTAATTTTAAAATATTTTTAGCTGCCATTGCAAATTATAGTTGAAAAACAATCGGCCGGCAAAATTAAAGTGAAACAAACAATTTGAAAAATAATAAGAAATGATAACAAACGTCACTTATACGTACGACGTAACCACTCACCTCTCACGTCAATGTCAAAAATGTCATAAAATTGTTCGGCCTAAAGAAATTGAGCTATAGTACCTTGATAGTTTGTTTGTAATATCTTTATTGCTTTAAAATACATAGTAAAAGGAACATTATTAAAATAAGAAGACATAATAGTACTTCAATAGTACCACAGAATTAGTAATAGTACTACGTAATAGTACCGTAGCCGTACTAAAGGAGTTACTATACTACCGTCTCTTAAAACCATGCGCTGTCTCGCTTTTTCACTGGATCTTGCATGGTTTTTAAAGATGATAGTAGGCCACCTATTAGGTATTCTGTGCTATATAGGTGCTATAGTTTACAACCATGTCTAAACCAAAGGGCCTTATATAGAAAAATAAAACCAACACAATGCGGTTTGTCTGTAGCCCTGCGTCAAGGAAATATACCTACACTACGCGCCTGCGGTGAAACATTAGCAAAACTGTCAGTAAGTACTTTTTAACTAATTTTTAAATTCATTCAGGCGTTAAGGATTTTTATAAGTTCTTATCAGTTTTGAATGATGTTATCATTTTAATTATCTGGTACCCATCATCATTTTACCAAATCCATACTAATCCATACTAATATTATAAATGCGAAAGTCTGTCTGTCTGTCTGTCTGTCTGTCTGTCTGTCTGTCTGTCTGTCTGTCTGTCACCTCTTCACGGCTAAACTGCTGGACCGATTGTGATGAAATTTGGTAGGGATGTAGTTAACGACCTGAGGTCAAACATAGGCTACTTTTGGGCGCGATATAACCGAGTCCCACGCGGGGCGAAGCCACGGGGAACAGCTAGTTCTATATAAGTACCACAGACAGATTGATTACGAAATACTATAAGTAATCTATGAAGGTACATAAGTAGGAACTTACCAAACCAAAGGCAGTTTCGTTCTTTCTTAACTCCTTTCTATCATTTTATGGGTTTGATTCACGGGAAGCATACTTTGTTAAGTTATTTTCAGTTTGGTAGACCATGGAATCACCTGTGCCCCTAGTATGAGTTTTTCTAAACGCAGACGCTAGCGACTGCGTTAGGATTTTGTATGGAATTTCTTAGTTGCCTTACTATCCGCCAGAGGCGCTGTACAGGTTTGCCATACTAAATCGCTAACGCAGTCGCTAGACTAGGGGCACTGCATAATATATAAGTATGCATGTCTAATATTTTTTAGGTACTTACAATTTAGTAAGCACAAGCATACTGCCCATATGACGGTAAGTGGTCACTATAGCCTATAGATGCCTACAACACGGGAAGTGGCACTTTGAGGAATCATTCATGCCAGAGGCATTTTCAGAAAACTCTGTTACCAGGGTGTGCATGGTATTGACGGAGGAGAGGACTTCGGCAATATAACCTTTGCGCCTAAAAACCTGTAGGCCATGGTTTTCCCAAGTGACTACAACATGGGGATCTTCAATTAGGGCATTAAACGATTCTAGGCTAAGGTAACCGCTGTACGCCTACTTAATCCATATCCATACTATCCATACTTCCATATCCATACTAATCCATACTAATCCATACTTACTATATACTATATACTATATACTATAATATTATAAATGCGAAAGTCTGTCTGTCGGTCTGTCTGTCTGTCTGTCTGTCTGTCTGTCACCTCTTCACGGCTAAACTGCTGGACCGATTGTGATGAAATTTGGTAGGGATGTAGTTAACGACCTGAGGTCAAACATAGGCTACTTTTGGGCGCGATATAACCGAGTCCCACGCGGGCGGAGCCGCGGGAAACAGCTAGTATTATATATGCGAAAGTCTGTCTGTCTGTCTGTCTGTCTGTCTGTCACCTCTTCACGGCTAAACTACTGGACCGATTGTGATGAAATTTGGTAGAGATGTAGTTAACGACCTGAGGTCAAACATAGGCCACTTTTGGGCGAGATATAACCGAGTCCCACACGGGGCGGAGCCACGGGGAACAGCTAGTACTTAGTATAAAAAGGCCAAACATATTGATGCGTTGTAGGTATCACTTCACTACATACTTAGTATAAAACAAAGTCGCTTTCTCTGTCCCTTTGTATGCTTAGGTAAACCTTTAACACTAAGCTACGGATTTTGATGCGGTTTTTTTTAATAGATAGAGTGATTCAAGAGGAAGGTTTTTATGCCCATGCGAAGCCGGGGCGGGTCGCTAGTTTTATACTATAAGTAATTGTGTAATCAATTTTATGATTGCATAATGCGTCAGCGCAATCAGGAAATATTCCTGCGCACTTGAATGAATGAATTAATTAATTTCTTCAGTTAACAGACCAAGACCAACAAGAAATAAGGTACAAATACTTCCTCAAAATGAATCTAATCTTGCGTCGTATAGTAGGACAATATATGTTTTGGGACCGAAATTATATAATACAAATTACCTGACAGTATGAAAGAGTTAAGATATAAAGCATTTAGGAAAAACTACGATCACTATTAATAGAAAAATGTTATTATACAATTGAAGAATATTTACAAGATACAATTTAGTTTTATAATCATTTTTATATTCAGACCCCATTTTGTCAAATTTATTTTACTAACACAATAAGTGACTACTCAGATTATTATATTTTTATTGGACTCATTGCAATTTGGAAATTATGATAACATGTTGACTTTATTATTTTGACTTAGGTATATTATCTTTTTTTATTTTTTTATTTTTAAATTTGACATTTTGTTTTAAATTATGTATCCTTATAATTGAGTATTTTTTAGACATGATAGATTTGCACGCCTTTACTAAGGTAGAATGTATTCGCACATTCATATTGTTACAACATCATTTTGTACATACATTCATGCAAATAAAGATTTTGATTTGATTTGATTAACACTTCATTGCACCATTTACAAAAATATACTATGAGATTGAACATGATCGAAAATATAATGAAGCGGACTTATCGCTAATGCAACAAAAATTATGTAAGTAAAGCATTTAGGTACTTTTCTTTTTCTTATTTTCTTGAACAGAGCGTTTTTCCTAGTTCCATCTTCAGATTAGGTACGCTTCAGTGCCCAGGGTACACTTTTAAATTACGGTCGTAGATTTGGCGGGAGGTACTTCCCTCCACCTCCTATGGCTCTACCAACCTCTCGGTTATACGAGCCGAATTTCGGGAGAGTGCGCTGTACTAGCATTTGGCGGTAGATACTAGTGATTTTTCTTACTAAACTAACCTATTGGATAGTTAAAGATATTTATTCATTATTTTTTATGTTTTTGTTAAATTTTACGTGGCCACCTAGTTTTAAATAAGCACAGCATATGTCTAGGTACTCTATCGCTTTGGGCTAACCTGTAATGATAGTTGTATGTAATTAATATAAATAAATAAATAAAAATATCTTTATTTGAATTTGTTTGTTCTTTTACTTAGCAACACACAATTTACTAACAATTATTTAAAATCAACATTACACATTACAAGTAGGATTAATGTCTCAAATATCACCGCCATTTATCTGAATTCTACGCCAATTTTTAATAATACAAAATTATACCACAACATTATAGTTTATACCGACGTCACAGGTAAAAGTAAGTTTTTTTTCAAAAGCCTTTTACCCGCCGAAAAGCGCGCACGCGAGTCGAGGCGCCCGTCATGTTCTGTTTTGTTTTTTTTTTTCATCTGCGGTTGCGCTCAGATAGGATATTGCCCGGAGCCAAAAACAGTCAGTCAAAAGTCACGCATCGGACGAGCATAAGAAAAAATCGAATAGAAAAGGGTCTCGTCAATGATACAGTTTTTTCGGTAAATTAGAGATTTAGTTTTTTAAGAAATTGCGTGCCGGACGCCTGTAATGATACGTCTGCGTTCAGGTTTTACTCGGAAAGTGCGGTTTTAGATTTTTTTTTAAAGCTGTTTTATGTGTCTACATAACTACTTATTTTTACAGAGGTAGTTTGCCTAGGTCTGAATTAAATAATAATTAGGTGTAAATTAAGGTTCAATTAGTATGATAAAAGGTATAGTTATAATACCTTCTGTCATCTTCATCATCATTTCAGCCGCAAGGTCTCCCCTGCTGGACATAGGACCTAATCTGTGGTAATAGTAACGTCGATACTTTATGTGCTTTCCTTTTTTTTTGACAGCAAGCATTACGGCTCGCGAAAGATGGTCGCGCGGTTATCGAAGCCTATTTCGCTCGTGCTACCTTGAGTGTCACTAGCGCGCTGCCAAGTCGTGGCTTAAGATGTTTCGTCACAGTTCCTAGTAATTTCACTGAGTCTCTCACTCTTCAAACTAAAACAACAATGTAGGAAGCACTGCTCTTTACGTTTAAGTAGGTTACCAACCTTATTGAACAAAGAAAAGAGATTGAACTTTCAAAAGAATAGAAACAGAAAGCATAGCTCCTACCTACTTATGTAAATTGTAATTAGTTGACCACCAATAATAAAGATCTTCACTTAAGGCTTTCCTGCGCCACTCTTGTAGCGTGCAGCTCGAGCAGTCCTTTGCTTTGCCTGGAGCCACGTCGAGAGTCGAGATCGAATAACAAAGATAAGAAAAGAGAATAAAGTTCAAGAGCACATCAACTCCCGTATCGGAAACACCATAGACAACTTACCACCCTGTGGCTTGATGGAAGCTGATGCAGTGGGTCGGCAAAAAAAGCTAACGCTAAAGTCACTGGCCAGTGGCCACATACTAGTCAGTCGCTGGCTATTTAAAAAAAAGTTATAGTTACAAAACGAAGCCGTTATATCCTTATCACAGTTGGCGCCACTTGTATATCTGGTGAGCATTTAGTGCCTAAAAAGACCGCCAGAGGCGTTGCGGCGCGTGCTTTGAATAAAATGTTTGGTTTTATTAAAATCGCTTATAATTACGGTGATTAGGGACTTTACGTAGTCCAGAGGGCCGACTTAATTGCAGGAAGGAGTTTAGGTGAAACGGATGGTTTAAGGTCATAAAACGATTGTTTTGTTCCTAAGAACTTAGGCTACCTTTTTAACTGTCGAAATTTTCTTTCCTTAGACTTTTTTCTTACAATTTTTGACCTTGAATTTTGAGTTCAGATGGATTTTTCATCAGATTGGTTTACAATTTAACTTAGGATATTGAATCCTCTTAATAGTTTTTATTATTTCCTGAAACTAATTATGTACCGTCATACTTGTATTGGCTTATTATATTTTGTAAACCCTAGGCTCTAAGCTGACTACGTGACTGGGAAACACGCTCGAAAGAAGAAGATTACGAAAAAATATTTTCCGGAAAGACACGTAATTAGTTCTAGTACCTAAGTAAGTACTTACCAGTCCACTTGATCGACAAGCAACTCTAAAAAACCGCAAGTTAGTAGATGCTATGGTTACTAGAATTTTTTTGCAACAGCCATTCATAAAAATCACCAAACAACAAACATAAAAAGTCTGTCATTTAATAACTAATTAAATTATCTATGCTTTATATTTCACCGCGCCAACGCCTGTACCGCGGGGCGTCCATAAAAAGTAAGAAAAAAAAAGTAAAAAGTCAAAAGCGGAAAGCCTTGGCGCCACTGACACTTCGCCGCTAGAGTGGACACGCCTACGGCGCCGAGTACTGGCTTCAAAGACTGAGAAATGGTTCGATGTTTAAAAAAATATATTTTATTTTTAATAAAACACTTATATGTATGTACCTATTTCTGTTTTTAATTTAAGTACAAATAAAGATAATATTCCTAGGTATTAACTATAGTCATTTGTTTTTCGAAAAATTAATTTGTTTGTTTAGGTTTTGTTTTCCATCCACCCTAAGGTTGACTGGAAGAGATTGCATTAGCGATAAGTCAGCCTTAGTACCTTACCTAGTTTTTAACAAAATTATACATTTGTTTGGTGCAATAAAAAGTTTTTCTATTCTATTCTAGATCTGCGGTTTACATCATCAGCTATAGTGCCTTCAGTGCCCCTAGTATAAGTTTTTCTTAACGCAGACGCTAGCGACTGCGTTAGCGATTTAGTATGACAAACATGTAGCGCGCCTCTGGCGGGTAGTAAGGCAACTAAGAAATTCTATACAAAATCCTAACGCAGTCGCTAGCGTCTGCGTCAAGAAAAACTCATACTAGGGGCACAGAGCACAGATTCCTCTTTATTGATTTTACATAGAAAATCTTCAGATAAGATTAAACATCAAGTTAAAAAATATGGTATATCTCTATCATCATCATACATACATACATATAATCACGTCTTTATCCCATACGGGGTAGACAGAGCCTAGAGCCATAAGACATATTATATATTATATATTATATATTATCTATCATCATCACTCGAGCTTTATGCCTCCACGGTCAAGTGGTTAAGGCGTTTGACTGTAGACTCCAGGGTAGTGGGTTCGATTCCCACGGGTTTCCAATTTGGTTAGGATATTTCAGGCGTGTATCACCTGACTGTCTGATAATAAAGATGATTCCGTGCTTCGGAAGGCACGTTAAGCCGTTGGTCCCGGATGCCATCTGGCAGTCGTTAAAGGAACCATGTCAGAGGCCGAGAGACGGTTCCGAAGAACTCTGACACCAGGGTGTACATGGTCGTTTGACCGTGTCATCTACACGAAATGATGAATCTTCAGACTAAGCTTAAAACCAGGTAATCATGGACATGATCCTAAGAATTCGGTGGTACTGGTTCTCACAACGTAGCGATTGGTGCGTCTGACCTCTTTCACCCATCATTCTAGGATACAAAATAAAATTACTGAGACATACAAACGGACATGACGAATCTGTAAGGGTTCCGTTTATTTTATTTTATTTTATTCAATGACCAGCGATTGACCACGATCCCACCTGATGGACATTTTGCCAATTGGCTACGGAACCCTAAAAACAAGACTAACATGAATATAATTCGTATTAATGAACAGCGCAGTCATATTCTCAAGCCGCATAGACATTTGGCACAGGCATAACGACTACTATTTACAATAGATGCCAGGACCGAAAATAAAATAAAACATTCGAAATTTAAAAAAATAAAGCATACTTTCTTGAGGGGATCACTATAAGTAGGTAGGTACTTATCTAGACCATAATAGGTATTAATATTCTGTGCCTAGACGTTACTTACTTAGTAGTAGTAGGTGATCTAAGGATGAAGGCTAATTAACATCAAACAGCAATAATTTTACAACACAAGAAAATCATTCGATTTGAGACGTTCTGGCGCGAAAAAACTATGACGTCTGTTGTTCTATCCTCTGGTGGTTCTATTACATTTGTAAAGGTACAATTCCGTGGTATTTAGGTACCTACTTACTTACCACAAAGAGCAAGCCGGCTTAGGCTTTACTTTAGAGTTGAAAGTATATGTAACTTAGTATGTTTTCTATATCGTTTTATTCTGATGAAAAAGAGGGGTGTTATAAAGTTGATCTGTCTGTGTCTATCTGTGGCATCATACTGCCTAAATGTATGGACTGATGTGGATGCTGTATTTGTTAAAAGCTGATTGATTGAAATGCTTCTTAGTGTACTGGGAAAATAAACTGGTTTCTCAGCAAATTTAGTTGTTTGAAGTTTCACATTTTCAACTTGATTATTGGTCAAGATTTATCTCAGCTCTATCCTGTTTTTTTTCTTTAGTGAAGAATTGAGTGCATTAAAATGTTACCTAAGTCAGACAAACTATCGTAAAATATAGATACCACTCCATTTGGATGAGCAAGTTCAGTCGTATTGACTGACTTAGCAGCAATGGAATTGCAGTTTTACACAACAAATCGATTCAATCGATAAATCTAATTTATTTTTTGTCTGTGCCTATTGTCCATTGTTTGGCGCGGTTTTCTTGAGCTAATTAACTTGTAAACTCGTAACTAGGAAATGGTTTTGCATTTAGTGCGTAAAAATACTACCTATGCGATTGATTAATCGATTAAATTATGATTATTCATTAAAAACTTAAATTTTGTACTTACTGCAAATTTGATAAATAGACGTGACCTAAACAAAGAATAATATAAGTGGCATTGCTTGAGAACGTTGTTACAAAAAATAATATAAAAAAGTAAAAAGTCACTCGCGCGCGTCGTCCCATTTCCCGCCTAAACGTCATTCACGATGATGCAACAGAAATGGCGAATTAAAATGTAATTAATATTACCCATTCAGTAATCTGTGAAAGCAGGTTAGTATACAATAAATCATTTTGACCACCATCTTTGTTTATGATTAATGTGCAATTGTTTTATAAGTAGTAATGTGAATATTTTGGTTGTAGTTTGTTTGTTTTAAAAATAAAAGTGTGACTTTGATTTTTAAAAGTTAGTATTTAAATACCAAAGCGAATCATAGTTATAAAAGGAAAAAAAATGTATTATTAGTCACTGTCTCTAATTAAATTATTTGTTAGCATGAGGTCCTCATAAAAGATTATTTATGAGGACCTCATGCTTCCTCAATGCTCGTGTGGATGATTATCCACACAAGCATTGAGAAATGTTTTCTTTTTTAAGTAAGTATATGTTTTGTCTTTAAAATACTTAACTTAGGAATCAATACAAACTTACTTGAGTACAAACTCTACCGAGTACTTTAGGGTTTTTCCTGTGGAATCCTTATCTAGTTTTTTGGCTTTTTATGAGGAAAACAGGTTCATGACCCCACTTGATGGAAATCCACCAATTTTTTTTTTAAATGTGTGACTCAAAATCACTAGTTTCATGTCTATTAAAATAGCTGCCCGAGGCTCCGTTTCCGTAAGAATTCCGGGATAAAATAGCCTATGTATTGTTCCAGAGTCTAAGCAATCTCCATTCCAAATTTCAGCCAAATCGGTTCAGCCGTTTTCTGTTATAGAGTAACAATTATCCATACAAACATTCGCGTTTATAATATTAGTAGGATAATATATAAAGGTTCATAGATCTAACTAACAGAGACTCAAGATTCCAAGGTCGGAAACCTCAGAGCGCGAATGCTACTTGCATAGCATGGGAGCTAAAACCAACAGGCAACGAGTGTTCCCATCAAGTTGGCATTGTTCAGATACGCACTTATGAGTATGACTGTCAGATATGAAGCGCCGCAGCGACCCAGCCGTACACTGCTGAGCAGAAATAGTGTCTCATCACTGCATAGTATAAAACAAAGCCGCTTTCTCTGACCATATGCCCCTTTGTATGCTTAAACCTTTAAAACTACGTAACGGATTTTATTGTGGTTTTTTTAAATAGATAGAGTGATTCAAGAGGAAGGTTTTATGCCAATGCGAAGCCGGGGCGGGTCGCTAGTGTAAAATAAATCTGAATTTAGTTGTGCCCGCGGTTTCACCCGCAAAGTGGCAATTTCTATATCTAAATCGTATGTCTTTCTGGAATCTATCTTTCTAAAATTATTAAGAGCCGTGCTCTTGTCAGTGGAGTCTCTTCTTTCTATCTTTCTGGAATAAAAAATATATAAGCGAAATCACGCAGATTCTTTTCCACATATTTATAGTGGGCCACAGAGAAAAGTATATCACCTTATCCTTACGCGTAAGGCGGTGTACTTTTCTTTGTGGCCCACTGTTTATATCTGTAAATAAAACAAACTCAATAATAATTCTCTTTTTCTATTGTTTTGCAGCTCAGGAGTTATGAGTGAGAAAATTCTAAACAGACAGCTTTTCAGCCACACTAATTTTGAATGTTTCTTAGATATTTCAAATCTCAATTTCATCTTTTTTTAGAGCGCTTTTTATCCTGTTGTCTTACGTCTTGGTCCTGCTACCCGTATCAGAGGAGAGCGGCAATAGGTGAAATCCACAGGCTGCATACGGGGAACCCAAAATTTAAGTTAAAAACATGAACAAGATCTCTACTCATTTCGGCATCGTAACCCAACAATATCGCCGCGGTTACTTACTGAGCGACTGAGAGTGAAACATGTCAATTTCGTGCTATGACATATATGAGGGGCTCTACATTTTAAACAGCGTTTGTGTATCTATATAAATATATGACAGAAAAAAATGTTTTTACCATCTCAGTCCATCTCACCAACGCCGCCTGGTGGTAGAAAATTTTAAACAACATTGACCAATTTATCTTGCACGCCACTGTACTCCCAATATGATTCAGCATTTTTGCTAACATCTTCGTTATATCTTATATCACTTGAAGTAAAACTCTAAGCCCTACTAACTTAAGGTCCATTTCAAAAAAATATAAAAGGTTATTAATTAATGATAATAATCCCGCTACCTGGACTTCATTCAGTGTTTATTTTTGTCTCGATCTCTTAATGGATATTACTGAAAAGTGTCGACAGACTCTTATATTGTAATAATGAACTTAATATTCTTAATAATAATGGTATTAAGTATATTATGAAAGAAAATTTTGTGTATCGTTTAGGCGTTCTCATCATCATTTCTTGTAGGTGACACGATCAATCGACCACGCACTCCCTGGTCTCAGAGTTCTTCGGAACCGCCTCTCGGCCTCTAACGTGATTCCTTTAACGACTATCAGATAGCAGCCGGGACCAACTTAACGTGCTTTTCAAAGCACAGAATCATCTTCATTATCAGACAATCAAGTAATTCAAGACTGCAATGTCCTAACCAAACTGGAAACAACTAAACAAAGTATGTTTCTCGTGAGAATCGAACCCACGACCCCCAGGTACACAGGCAAAAGCAACTGGACCACGGAGGCAGTTTAGGCGCTTTGAAGCACAACGTTAGCACTTAGGTACTACAATATTATTTGTAGCACAACCCTCCACCTCCCATGGCTCTACCAACCTTTCGGTTATACGAGCCGAATCTCGTGAGAGTGCGCGGTACTTGCTTGACTCTTTTCAGTCGCACCTTCTTGATCTCCCTAAAATTTCTCTAATGTGTCTCCTTGTCTGTTATCTTTCATTAATGACTCTTCCTACAGAACAGAGAAATTATCCAAATAGAAATGTTTTGACGCAAATTTAGTCGTAGTTAGTAGATTTAGTTAGATTTTGGATTCAGGATCAGGTGTGGCAGCGTATTCTCTCTTATCTTCAATTAATACATGTAAACCACACTACACCTTATTAGAAATGTATTACCTACTTAGTTTACAACAAAGCCACCTAATATTATCGACCAATAACAGCGGGCAATAAATGACCCAATAAAATTCCCCGCCCATTGTTTCTGTGAAACGTTGGCTTGCAAGCCGAACTAGTGACACGTTTTTCGTGCGCTGTGCCACTTCTTGTTAATATTTCTAAATTCTGTGACTCGAATCTTCCCCATTATTAGGGGGCTCACAAATACAGTAACGCGTCTCTGGCCATCTGCTCAGCCGTTTTGTTTGTCACCAATATTTTGCTTGTGTTTTGATAACAAATAGATAGATACAATGATTATTTGCTCTGTGTAATACACTACCACACTTGGCTATTCCCGTATTCGCCAAAATATTCGACAAATAGGCAAAGTAGGCAAATAACGCAAAAGTTTTGGCAAATACACCGTCCACACATGGTCAAATAGACAAATATTCGTATGCAAATAGCCAAGCTGCAGATACGTATGAGGTAGCAGCATATATCACAATATACAATACATTGGCTTCACACTATATATTCCTAGCTTTCGTCCGCTGCTTTACCCACGTGTATTTCGTTCGGTAACAGTGCTTTTTCCTGGGATAAAAGCTTATGTCCTTCTCAACACTTCTAAGTATGCGGGTATGCGAAATTTCAGGAAGATTGGTTCAGTAGATAGGACGTGAAAGCGTAACAAACTATAAGAAACCAACACACAAACTGACTTTCGCATTTATAATATTAGTTGGGAGTGAATATAGCATCCCTTCCTTAACAGGGATCAAAACAGCATGTTTGTCTTTTAATAAAAAGAGCTGTCATCTTTTTGCTTTGCTTTTGCTACTAATGGCGACCAATCGAAGCCAATCTACACTCGCTGTCATCGCTTGACACGCACTATCGTTATGAACATGTATGCCTATCTAAGTATACAGGTTATGGAGTTCAGTGAAATAAAAGAAACTCCAGCATCACTACATAGTATAAAACAAAGTCGCTTTCTCTGTCCCTATGTTTTGATGCGGTTTCTTTTAATAGATATCGTGATTCAAGAGGAAGGTTTTTATGCCCATACGAAGCCAGGGCGGGTCGCTAGTCTTTTATAAAAGGTAAAGGTATCAAATCCATTAGGTATACCCTACATCGGTATCTTCCGGGAATCGAACTTTGAGTCATAAAGACTACGCCGCGACCGAGCTCTATTAGTCAAGCAATCCTTTGATTTAGTGTCTTAATTGCTTTGTTAAGTTTTTTTACGGCGTAAAATAACAATTATATAGTTAAATTATTTATCTTGTGTCTTTATTACGGTTATCTATAGCGAATAAGTATTATACAATTTTTGTTTGATTGTCTGGAAAATCCATAATACTGGGTAGAACAAAGGGAAAACGCGCCAGAGGAAAGCTTTCAGCGAGATGGGTAGACAGCGTGAGGAGAGCTGCTGGAGGCAGCATATATAATGCGGTCCGTAGTACTGACGATCGCGCACTCTGGAAACACATGTAGTCACGATCCTTAGCATTGAGGGACCGAGGAAGAATGTGATAAGTCCGCCATAAATCCCTTTCTGGGATAAGTCCGCCATTGTACTATTGACTTGTGTTTTAGTACAATAAAGTTATTACAAACAATGTGAAAATGCAAATGGGAAATACGCTCGGCAGATATTTATATAATTTCGTTGGTAGACAAGCACGCGGTCCAAGAAAGATGGGCAAGCGGTCACCGTAGCCTATATAGGCTCGTCATACCTAGAGAGAGTGTCTAGCGTGACTTAAGATATTTCGTAGTATACAGTAGCACCTATTTACCATAATACGATCTCGTGGGATCTGAGGCTTTAAGCGGCTAAAAGAATTCTCGCATCGGTGGCATACAATTCGAAGTGGCCTCGAGAGGGGCATAACTTGAAAACGAGGGGCAAGCAAGGCAACTAGGAGCACATCAAGAATACTGCTACAAGAAGACAAAGAAGACGAAGAGAAAAACTGAAACTGAGACCTACTCAAAGACATAGAAGAAGCTAGAAGCTGGCCTCAGGCCGAGAAGAAGGCAAGCGAGGCGTACGTGTGAACGTAAACCCCCTAAAGATGGGGGAGAGTTATTAAAATGCAATGACTCTCCCCGAGATTCGGCTCGTATAACCGAGAGGTTGGTAGAGCCATGGGAGGTTGAGGGAGTACCACCTATCTATCTTTTAAACTAAGGGAACCAATTTCTACATTAAGGAAACAATAAAGTATTGAGTACCCAGTATTGTGACTGACTCTCTCTCCCTTCAAACCGGAACACAATGCAAGCTGTTGTTTGGCAGCAGACATACGTGACAGTGAGGTACACAAGCAGACGATCGTGGTACAATAGATGATGCTGATGATGATGATGATGCTGATGATGATGATGATGATGATGATGATGATGATGACAAAGTATACACCTGTGTTGTGTTCAGTACCGCTAATATGAGTTTTCCTAAACGCAGACGCTAGCAACTGTGTTAGAATTTTGTATGGAATTTCTTAGTTGCCTCATTATCCGCCAGAGGCGCTGTACAGGTTTATCATACAAAATAACTAGCGTCTACGTTTAGCAAAACTCATACCAGGGGTACTCAGGAGGACCCTGGGCTTCGAAGAGGACTATAGGGCTTAGGATTCAACCAGAAAAGCTATCTAATGAACGTTACAAAGCACAGTTTATATTTTTCAAATTAAGCAATTATTTCACTTCAAAATTTTAACCTCTCATTTTAAAAGTGAGAGTTGCGTTGTCATTGTGCTAAAGAGAGAGGTGAATGTGTGAGCAGGACGCACGTCCGTTCGTTGAAAGCCGCGGCGCCCTGTGCCTTGGTCTTGGAAGTACAGTTTGTATGAAAAAACTTCTGTACCTACCTATTGTAAGTATCTCATGAACAAACTTAAAATTTCATAGTTCCTAATCTTATAGGTGGATTTTGTTAAAGGAACCACGTAAGAGGCCGAGAAGTGGTTTCGAAGAACACCGAAACCAAGGTATGCATAGTCTATTAACGTTGTAAAATGCTACCTTTATGGTATGATAATACTTATTTTTTTTACATTAACAAAAATACTAAAAAAAAAAAAACTACCTTAACAGGAGATTATATTTACCTAGATACAATCAAACTATTTATAATAATAATATGAAAGGCATGCCTTTGATTCCAGCTGTATCGCTAGATGGCAGTTATTTAGGCTGTTTCAGACGCCTTTAGATAGCCTGGTGGTACGGACCTTCAAGGCGCGAGTACGACTTGCACATGGCCGGTTTTTTATTTCTTGGTTGCGGAACATCCGAGAATGGACCGGGATAACAAGCGCAGCGGAGCTATTTCGAAGAGCTAAAGAAAAGGAGGACTTAAAAAGACTAATCGCTAACCTTCACTAGTTGGAGAGGTACCCTTAAAAGAAGGAGGTTTTTTATTAGTGCAATAAAGTTTAAACATATAAAACTATAGTTTTAACTAAGGATACCCAAGACCGGGCGAAGTGGAGGAGTAAAAGCAGGAAAGCGGACACCGGGGCTCCGAAGCAATCAGCTGTGGAAGCAACCGGGAAAGCGCTAAGATGAGAGAGAGCTATATTTTACATTTTTGAGTCGAAACAAGAAATGGAGTGGTCTATTCTTAAAGTGGCATTAACAAATGCGTCGGACTGTACCAAAATAGACAACTTCAATCACGTCTGTGAGAGGAAACGCGATTGTTTTTACGTTTCCAAAGCGAGTGGCGCACACGGCGGGGTTTTGTGCGCCTTTTCATTTTTACCAATACAATACAATAATTTTTATTGCACCAATAAAATGTTTATATATTTTTAATAAAACTAATATATAGTAGTAGATGCACTGCCTCCGTGGTCCAGTGGCGTTTAAATGTAAACTTGGGTGTCGTGGGTTTGATTGCCACGGGAAGTATAGTTTTTTAAATTGTTTATTTAATTAAACTTTATTGTTCCCATAAGTACAAAATACTTATAAAGTTGGCGGACTTAATGCTAAAAGCATTCTCTACCAGTGAACCATTGGGAGAAACAGAAAATCTGTGAGACCGTTCATAATATAGGTACTTACATAAAATATAAAAATAAAAAATCTACTTATTGAGCTAAGCCGAGAACAGGAAATGCAAAAGGCATTATTTGGACGTAGACAATTATAAACATTGACAGATGACATCGTAAGATGTGGTGCATAAACATAACGTACATACAGCCAAGAATATATTGATATTCTAAAAGTTTTTCCTACAATCTAATTTCCTATAAATTTGAATATAGAACATTCAATATGTCCGACTGTCTGTAGTTACTAATTTTATGCAAAATCTCGCCCAGTGTGGCGCGCATGCGTGTTACGCGCTCTGTTATTACAGCGTCGGACTCAAATTATATTATCCCCGTATACATAGGGATTATATACAATTATACAAGCTGTATTATACAGGTTATATACCCATTTGCTGCACGAAACACACGCAAGCTTATTCTCAGGCTACGTCCGTGGAATTCGTGTCCTTGTTGTGTTTTAGCCCTTTATTCTAAGAAACTTTAAACTTTTGAGAAATATATTATTTTGTGGTGTCCAAAAAAGTATTTTTAATAGCTATCCATGTACAAGTGAAAGTCGGTATTACAGCATTTTTATTTTATTTTATTAGCTTTTAGCATTAAGTCCGCCTATTGTATTTTTACAATAAAGTTAAATAAATAAATACAATGTATTACGAAATAAAATCTCAATAATTCATGTCTCAGGCAAGGCAATCCTCTATGATTCAGAGGCTTGTCTATAGACCTGGCTAAAGCTTTTGTCTATAGACCTGGAAGGTCGTAGATTGGAACTTTCGGGATGCATTGTCATTTTCAGTGTTTCGAGGACATCAGGCTTGAATCACCAGATTGTCTGACAATAAAGACGATTTCGTGCTTTGGAGAACATGATCCTGACTCCCACCTGTTGTTTTCAAAGAAATATCGTCGGAGGCCGAGAGGCGGTTTCAAAAACCCTGACACCAGTGACACAGGGTCAACGGTCATATTTTAACCTTATAACCCGTGCGATATGAATGAATGGCACTGGCAACCAATCCAACAAATAGCTACGTCGGTCCTTGCTTACCTTCCTAAATATCTTACTATAACCTACATGCTACAGTATTCATCAAGTTAATTCACTTTGCAAAACAAGCGGCTAGCAAAGACAATTTTTTTTTTCAAATTATGTCAAGCGGCTTTCTTTAGAAAGTCGAACAACAATAGATACCTGAGCCCGACAAAGCCTCTCTATGATTGATGTGCCAAATCTCCAAAACGGGCTCTTTGAACAACTACAATGACAGTTCGCCAATTGCATTATGATTTACGCCATTTGAAAAGAATTAAAAAATTAAATGTTTTTGTCTATGGTGAATCGAAGAGGCAGTTTTGAAATAGGAATGACATATTTTTTTCCTTCTATTTTTAAAAAGAAATTATGAGAAGATAAGTTTATAAGGTCAAGGGTTTTATTATTTTAGTAATTTTAGAAGAGCGTGATAGAGCCTTTACTTAAAACTTAGTTATAACTAGATAATGATAAAAATAAAAAGTAGGTAAGTACTAAGACGCAAAATTCAAATTCAAATTGTTTATTTTCAATATAGGATATTCTTATCACTTATTGACGTCAATTGTTACTTATTTTAAGTTTACCACCACTTCCAAAGCGCAAGTGGAGAAGAAGTGGCGCCACAAACTCCACAGCAGCATTTTCTTCAAAAACGTCAATTCACAAAATTTGAGTCAAATCAGACGAGTTTACATTTTTCGACTAGAGTTATCTGTAGGATAAAAACCCAAAGATATTCCATCGGGAAATGCCTAATTTTGTACTTACTTACGTACATGTAAAGTGTATTTAAATTATGTGTACATACTTGATTATCACTATTTCACAGCATACACTGGACATCGGGAAACATCTGACAGTATTGGCCAGTAACACACTCGAAAAAAGGTTCCTATTAGTCTTGTTTCCCTGTAAAAAGGGTTACGAAGGTGCCGCCAAATTCAGGACCATCAGGTAAAAAGTGTACCCTATAATAAAGAGGAAACTAAAGATGCAAGAAACATGCTTGAATGAAGAAGAATGGACTACGAGAACTGGAGTTTCCTTAGGAAACCATCGCTTTTGTAAACCATCTATTTGTTTTGTACTATTTATGTTCACGAAATAAATAAATTTGAATTTGAATTTGAAACTCCAGTCTTCTCGTAGTCCATTCTTTTTCCTTCATGTAATAAAATAACTGTGCTGAATAAATAATAGTAGATTGTTATACAAGAGAGGAAAAGAATAATTCCCGAGCGGAATTATTATTTTTACCCATAGATTAAAAAAAAAACATTTGCGTCGCGCGCGATTCGAACTTCTTTGTTTTTACCTGATTCACTATGAGTTATTTTGGCCATGAAAAATGAAAATATTATTTTTAACTTTATAAAACACAACGTATCCGTGCTTAGAACGGTACATTTTTTCCCAAAGCCTGTGAATTCGAGCAGAAAATGTACCAACTTTGTAACTGATCTTCAATCTAATCATATTATTAGGGTTGGATGGTTACCTATACAAATGGGGTTGAACGGTTTTGTATGGTTGTATGTTTTGACAAAAAATCACCTTTGTGTTACTACTGTTTTGAAAAGATATTTTAAGATTTGAATATTATATAGTCAGTTTTGGGCTAGCATGGGAGCGAAAATATTGCCAGTGAATGTGAACGTCGTTAAAAAATCACTCCCTTTTACGATGATGGAGGATTTAAAAAAGGCGACTAGGACAAGAGTTAAGAAACCAAATAAAAGAAATCAAATAAAGCATCTTGAATCTTCGAAAAGCTTAAAACTAGAAGATCTAGAGAAAGTTGTTTGAGCAGGTCCAGACCCACTCGCGGCTGAAGTGCCTTTAATCATCATCATTTTCGTGTAGGTATCACGGTCAATCGACCATGCAGACTCTCGGCTTCTGACGTGGTTCCTTTAACGACTACAAGATTGCAGCCAGAATCAACGGCTTAACGTGCCTTCCGAAGACCGGAATCATCTTTATCATCAGACAGTCAAGAGATTCAAGCCTGCAATGTTCTAACCAAACTGGAAACAACTAAATAAAGTAAGCTTCCCGTGGGAATCGAACCCACGATCACGAGTCTACAGGCAAATGCCTTAACCACTGGACCACGGAAGCAGGTTGCCTAGACGATGTCAGTGGTCAGTTGGCTTCTGTACCCATAATATGAAATTTTGTAAATTCAGACACTAGCGATCGCGTTAGCAATTTTGTGTGACAAACCTAATACATTGCTTCTGTGATAGTAAGGCAACTAAGAAATTCCATACAAAATCCTAACGTAGTAATATCTAGCGTCTGCGTTTATAAAATCTTATACTAGGGGTACTGTTATCAAAAGATGGCAGGCGTTAGGCTACGTCAGATAACTGTAAGAAGACAGAGTCTAACATCGTTGGCCAGGAACACCAGAATCATGTTCCTATTGGTCTGGTTTCCCTGTAAAAAGTGTTACGGAGGTCAGACGGAAGTCGCTCCATTGTAATAACCAGTACGGAAATTTGTGGAGGTTTAGACTAAAAGCCTACTCTGGACTATGGGTTAATGAATGATATAGTTAGTGTGATCTATTCTAGAATCAAGACAAAGGGAAACACACACTGAAGGAACGCTAACTGTTTCCATAAATTAAATGTTGATTTTTTTATATAGTTTCATTCACATTGAGTAAATTCTTACCTCTTCTTCTTAGCAGACTCATTTATTTTTTTCGAATCTGGGTGGCCATTTCTAACCGGCCGGAAACATTCGAATATCAATAATAATTTAAAAAAGATCAGTCGGACACTAAGTCGGCGCTAACATGCCATTTTACAAATTATACAATCGAAAAAATCCAAAGGTACCGCTGGGCAAAGAAGCCGCTCTTCGAAGAAAAAAAACTAAATTAACACAGACTAAATAATTAAAACTCACCTTGTTAGCCCGACTGCGTTTTTATGACCCCACAAAATTATCCAGTGCAGTTGGCAGTTCTGTTTTCAAATTTAAAAATGTTTAAGGCCAGTGCGTAGAGTCGAGAATCAATTTTTAAAACTTATACATCTCTATAATTTTAATTGTAACGTTTATGGCGAAATGTGCTGAACTAAATGCATTTTGGTTTACTGTTTATTTAATTGTGTATGGAGATAGTCTGCGCTACTAGTTTTTTTTACTATCTTTTTATGGCGAGGCAGAAAGATTAACTAAATTAATGTTATGATTGTGCTATTATACCTATATACAATTATTTAGACTATTAAATAAACCTCACACGTTCATTTGTCTATGAAATCCGAGCATAAAATAGATTTCCTGAAACACTCAAACGTTGGTAATAAACATAAGTATTAAAAAGTTTATAGTTATTATCACGCTGATTTTAATTTTCGCTACATAAATCTTTAGTTTTTACATTTAATTGCTTGTTTATTTTTTCAAGAAGTGATCTAGAAGAGATTTTCGTAGTTTGGTAACTACTACACGAGGCTTAATTTAAAAAAAGCAAAAATATTAGATATTTATGATCATGAAATAAATTGATTTAAGAATTGTATGACTAAATAGCGGTGACAAAACACCATTTACACAACAGGTAAAACCAATATCATCTGCCCAAAATGAGTTGTAAAAATGTTCTGCCAAAATAAAGTAGCTTTTAAATGTCATAAAACTGCCAAGTCACGGCCTAATGCATCCAGCATTTTGTCCCGTCACCACTCTAACAAATGACTGGTAGCTGTGAGATTCTGTCAAAATATTACTATTTTAATTTATGGTACAACTCTTTTAATAAAATAAGTTATGGTTTGTTTATGGCATAGGCTAGGGCTGATGTTCTTTCATCTCATTTATTGCATTTTGAATTATAAAATACAGTTCTAATATACTCTCTTTACTCGATCTTTTAATAACAATCCATCTTTACTAGTGCTTACCTCTATTAGATGTAATAATGAGAATATACATGACATCGGATATGTCTATTAGGCAATAAAACAAAAGGCATTGTAACAATTTCCCTTGCCACTAAATAATTAAAAAACAAAATAAAGCCAATGGTTAAAGTGCTGCAAAGTTTTATTTACTCATTTAAGTAACACAATTACCTTTTAATAGTATTGCACAATTATAAACGGTGGACTAAAAGTCTGAGGCTTTTTCTAGCAGTCAACCATATTACCTAGTTTTTTAAAAACTAAACTACTAAATAAACTGAAACTTAATACTGCTTTGTGCAATAGCCATGTATAGTAACGTCATCATAGACAGCACACTTTTGTTTCTTATTTTCAAATTTATTATATCATTGAAACTTTTGAAAAAAGAATCAAAACTAATTTAAATACATATTTAAATTAATCTTGATTCTTTATTCAAAAATTTTCATGATAAAATAAATTGCCATGATTTGTTTCTTGTTCGCAATTTGAACTGACGCGTTCTATAGCTTTAGTCCAGTGCATATAGGAATGCATATCCCACAGTATTGTAATTTATAACAAAAGCAAGCTAACCGCACTACATTGTTAACATGCATTCTTTATACAATTACCTATGTACTTACATTGAACTATGTGTACCTCTCTAACGAGCCATTCGACCATGGTAGATACTTGCTCCCGAGTCAGTAAAAGGTAAATAGAGTAACTTAGTACTCTAGTAATAGAGAGTCAGGTAATATAGGTATATTAGGTAATATAGATATTTGAATACTTACTAGATTTCTTTTTGCAGTTTCACCAAAACGGAAATGTGTAAAATTATGATGGTATTTTTATACGAGTTCTTTATGGGATTCATTTTATTTTTTTATTTTTCATGTCCTTTAGTTCTAGGTGCTTTAGATTATTAGCTCTCTCTCTCTGTTATTTTTACTACTGTTAATTTGAAGCCTTTTTACTTACTTTACATATTAATTAATTAATTATTTATTTTATTACACTTTTAATAATAACTAGCAAGGCTGTATTGTATAGAGGTCAACGGTAAATGCTAATGAAAAAGAAAACAAAACAAAATTCATAAAGGTATAAATTTATTTTTAAGAATATTTAACAAATTTTAATATAAGAAGTTTTTTATTACTTAGGTCTAGATACATGATCGTGGCTTTGCTCGCTTAAAGTACTTTCTATTATTATACCTACGCATTCTGCTATAGTTAATTTAAAATAGGAAAACAAATCTCTGTCCAGTAGCGAGTCATTTGCAGAATGGAACACTCTAGCAATCTTCCGTTTAGGAGGCAAAAATCAACTTCAGGTCACAAAAACAGCGAAATAAGATCATATTTATCATAATTAATAATCATTTATATTTATTATTGCAATCTGAAACCAATATTGACAATATCAGTCACACAACGAACAAAAGCAACTTATAACCTAAAAATTTAAATAAATATTGTCTTAAATGCGCCATTAATACTCATCAAACTCAAATAAAGGTAACAATACTATACTAATCTCCTAACACGCGTAAACTCATTGTTGAGCACACGACGGGTAAAAAAAAATTGCCATAGGTCCTTTAGACCCCCCGTAACAATGGAGTGGCAAAAAATTCGCAAGAGTGCTTGAGGGTTACAAATGATGAAGGAAAGTTGCCGCATGTCGATGTGGCATGGCGCTACGATTTTGTATTCTTGTACTCTTTAGTATAGTGAAAATGTAGAGCATTGATCTTTTTTGTCAAATTTGGAGGCTATATAATAATATATTTATCTCGTTGTAAAATGTATGCTATAATTTTGTATATAGTTTCTTATGTTGTGTAGTGTATTTTTTTGTCAAATTTGGAGGCTATAAAGGTCTACAAAAAAAGTATGAAAAATTTTAATTGTCTTATTGATTCTGTTAAGATTAAAAAAATAAGCAAAGTATTAGTTTTTTCCAAATTAATTGCGAGGGAAAATAGCGGCGGAAGTAGTGGAAGCTTGGATTAAACTATCATTATTATTAAGTTAGTAGTTTTACTTTTTAAAATTATACTAATACTATAACACATAATTGATTAAAAATATACTAAAAACAGATAATTTTCACCTTTGTACCTAAAATATGACCAATAATCATCAAGGATCATAGATTAAAGAGTTACAATGTAGAGTCTATGTTTCTGATGATAACGAAAGCCCTACAACTGAATGATACAATACCAATATCAATACAATACAATGTACTGAATCAAACATGGCGCTAGCATCTACCGCCATAGCTCATTAAACGTCATGATGAGATTCGAAATTCGAAAAACGAACGCGACCGTAACATAATAATCAGTAATGGCGCTTCAAGCCGTTTTATAGCGCAATAAAGAGCTGGCCGCGGCTTCTTTTCCAAAAATCAAATTTGAATTTCGATTCGTTCCTAGAAGCAGTAATAGGGTTTTATTTTTTATTGTTTATTTATTCTTGGTATCTGCGTATTCGCTAGATTTCATTAAATGATTGTTTATTTTATAGTTGGT
Organism: Apomyelois bistriatella; assembly: GCA_947044815.1. NCBI lineage: Eukaryota > Metazoa > Arthropoda > Insecta > Lepidoptera > Pyralidae > Apomyelois > Apomyelois bistriatella. Next base: position 3,533,257 of record OX345715.1, on the reverse strand, counting down.
ACAATTGATTTTAATTAAATTGAGGCGTAGACGCGTGGTGCGTGGCTGTTATAACGAGTAACAATTAGACGCAATTAGGTGATTGCAAATAGTCAGTTCTAAGTTTGATCTATTCTAGCTATGAAAATAAAATAAGATTGAATAATATTTTTTTATTTTATTTACTGTTTATTAAGCTATAATAAAATACTATCGTACGATAGATGTGTCATTACTTAACTGAATGCTTGCTATAGCTAGCTTTATACCCAACTTTTTAGTTTTATTTTAGGTAACTTATATAAGTAGAAAGATGCCTAGTTATTTATGTTAGCGATTTTAGTACAAACTAGATTTTCCTAAGCCAATTAATTAAATAGAATTTAATGAGGTTGTCCTTTTTAAGATATATCAAATAATAACGCTCGCTCGCTTGTATTGCGGGTACAAAGATAACCATAAACTAACCTCCCAATCTATATATATATATAAGTTGCTTCGAAAAAAAGAGAAAAAATTAATCGTTTTCGAACTAGAAATTTAGGTCAAAGGAAAAACTAGTCAGTTCTAAAATCGGGTTTGCCCGATACCTAACATATATTTCTTTAGGCATAACAATAGCATGACTATGATTCATGCATAAAAATATGACTATTTACATTTATGAACATAACAGTATAATAAATACTTGAATAATGCTATGAAAAGTCATTATCCGAGCGTACTTCCCAGACGTCTGCAACCTCAGCGTACGCTTTTCAGCTGTTGGTCCTAGACTTTGCATTAGGTACGGTTATAGATAATCGATGAAAATGGGTTAAGTAAATGTTTTTCTTTTTTTTTTTTTATCCTTCAATTGAATGTTTTTTTTTACCTTTTTTTTAAATTCAAATCTTATCATTTTAATAAAACAGGTATTTATTTTGCATTTTTATTAATTTTCACGATTATTTTAAATGACTTTGGAAATATTATGAAATAAATCAAGACAAACTTTCCTTCAAAAAATGCAAAACACACACCCAAAAAAAGTCTTCCAAAAGACGTAAACTACATTTAACTATGAATTTGCACACCTACTTTATTCATAATTAGTTCCATTGGTCCCATAGCGCCGTTAAAAAAAAACAATGACCATAGAGAACCCAAACCATAGAGGTTTGTTCACGCCTCATAAAGATAAAGCAAACGGTCTAACAAATAATAAATGTCACAAATAAATTAGATTAACAAAAACAGGACTTTATTAACACTACTGTTTAGCACACAATTAAATAAATATTTTCGATTTAACACAGATTTATAATCTACCTATAGAATTGTTTCACAAGTTGTTGATAGATTTCTTATGTTTAGCTGAGACTTTTAGGTTAGATAGGTTACTTAAGTATGTCTTAATAATAATTTTAATCTATATTTCTGTTCTACTAAAAATGAAAAATCTGTTTGATAAATTTCAACGATTTTTTAGTGAAGCAATATTTCGGAATATTTTATAATCGTATCTATTTTAAATTGAGGTATGGTTAAAGAGTACTTAAGTATGTTTTATATAATGTATAGATGATGCAAATGTGTTATGTACAGAAGTCTTAGAGTAAAATAATTATTCAGCAACTTCGAGATTTTTTTCTAGTTGCATATTCAGCTTACGCTAAAGAGCCTAGGGTAGACCTGACAGCCTTATGACTGCCAGACAGGACCAACGTTTTAACATGCCTTCCGAAGCACGGAGGAGCTCAAGACAGAAATGTCACTGATGGCGACCAATCCAATCATGGCCGCTCTCTCTAGGCTATCAAGCTCCTCAACTTTATTGATCGAATTTATTTATCTCAGTATATAATTAAGTATTTGTTGTATTCGTATAAGTAACACGCAATTTGTGTGTTTCGTTAACATTTATTTGTTTCTAAGAAAACTTTTAAAACGAATGATTTCTATAAATAACAATTAATATTTATATAAACACAAGCGGAGCATAGTCCGGGAGCTAGTGTTCAATTATGACATAACTGTCAACGTAAATTGTTTCTTCGAAGTGGATAATTGCAGAATAATTGATTGATGACCAATTAAAACAAATTGTTGTTTTGAAATGCCACTGCTCTAACGCATTTTACAAATCTCGACTCTGAAATGGCGGAATTATATTGAAATTCTTACATTTAGAGAATTTAGTGTCACTTCGTTATATCTCTATTTTATTTATTAAGTCATTAATGATCGATTGTTCTTTTATCTGTGATAAGAAGACACGTTAAAGAAAGTGTAGGGAGATCAAGAATGTGCGGCTGGAATTAAATAAATAAATGTGTACAAGTCACACAGATTGAGCTAACACCAAAGTTAGTTCGAGACTTGTGTTATGAGATATACTAACTCAACGATATAGATGTATATAGATAAATATCCAAGACCCAAGACAATCAGAAAATACCATTTTTCATCATGACCTGACCGGGGATCGAACCCGGGACCTCCTGAGTAGCGGACGAGCATGTTAACTATTACGCCACGGTGGTCATTAAATAGCCAAGCACGTACAGAACAACGCACTCTCCCGAGACTCGGCTCGTATAACCGAAGAAAATACTAACCTACTAATTATTTAAACTCAAACTACAACATTGTCAATTTGCCATCATGTCAATATAAGATCAGTATGAATATGACTCGGTAAAAGGGGCGAGCCCCAAAAGTGCTGGCTCGACGTCAATGTGGAAGATATGCAGGCTAATGGTCTCCCTCCACCTCCCATGGCTCTACCAACCTCTCGGTTAGGCTAATGGTCTCATAACAAAGGATGCCGAAGACTGAGCGAAATGGAGAAGAGCAGGACACTAGTTCCATATAGCAACCATTGAGGACGCAGCCGGAAAAAACACTAAAATGAGAGAGAGAGAGAGAATACTCGTATGTAAACGAGGTACATAAAATTTCACAACACAACGTGTATTTTAATTCAATTGTTATGCGTGTTCCTATACTCAGGAAGATTTTTGGCCGTTTTCCGGCGTTATTGCGGGAGGTTTCCCGACACCATGACTTTGTGCAGTGCGACACAGCAAGACGTATACTTACATTACGTACTAAATAATTTTGCATTGGTTTTTAAGTTTTTATATAAATATGTATTTTAGAATAAGGTAAGTATATTATTAGGTATATGGGCCTATTGTTAATAACATGTTGTAGCCTGAGAAAAATAAATAAATAAAAAAAATTCAGTGTATTACCTAAATAACCAAATTATTAAAAGTATTGTAACATTTTCACACCCCTATTACATACTTAGTACAAAATGAAGTCGCCCTCATTGTGTCAGTCTGTGAGCGCAAAACTTAAAAACCAACAATCGGATCTTCATACGATTGTCACTTAGATGAAGTGATTCCCAGAGAAAGTTGCCGGTGTGTAATACATACATATAGAGTTTTATATAAATACTTATAATTCTAAGTTTAATATAAACAACGTTATAAAACCTTCGTGGTTTAGAAACGACGAAAACTAGTTATTTACCATTTTGGCCATCCCTATTTCTGTGAGCCCATCCTTAATTGAAATCATTGGTATGTACCATTTAATTTGAGGTAACAATTAAATAATGCTCTAAAGTATTTTAAGAATGTTTTACAAAAAGACAATTATCGGCGCAATGTCACAATGAAAGGTCATTTTACATTGTTTCAAACTGGTTGTTTGTTTTTAAATATAGTGGTATAACTTCTTGGGTTCATTCGTCATCATTCGAGCGTGTTTCCCTGTTGCTTTCTCGGAATAGAAAATAAGTAAGAGTAAACAAATATAATGTGTTGTCTAAAATAGAGCTGCACTGAAAAAAAATATTTTACTTAACTACTTTGGTTATTTGAGAAATAACCAAAGATCGACAAGATACAAATGAAGTTAACTTGATTTAACAAAAGTGATTTATAAAAAATACACAAAATTTTTGGTTACATATTTCAGAGAGCTATGTAGTCTGTTTTTTGTGCTATAGGTAGATTGACAAAAGTTTGGTTCTGTATAAGTAAGTATTTTTTTCAATGTGGTTTATTAATAGCCTTTTCGATCTATGTTCAAGTTTCTTTTTATTTTAAATAAACATTTTATTTAAATAATTATCTAACTTTTTTTATATCCTTAATGTCCAGCGATCGCCCACGATCCCACCTGATGTTAAATGCAGATGCGGTCTAAGATGGAGCTCGCTGGCACATTAATAGGTAGCCTATTCACTCTAGCCTTGTAAAACCCCAAATTGTATGTGTCCGGGAATAGTCTGCTGGCAGGGAGTTCCACTGTTTAGCTGTAACTTCTAAAAATCTGTTTTTACATCCAATTTTTAAATAAACAAAATATGTAATATTAAAAAAATAATAAAAAAGTGAATCTAAATTATTTTTCTGTTATTTTTTTTGGATTGTTCTTTGTATATATAATTGTAAGTATGTATAATTGTATATCCTTGAACCAAAATATATTGGTCTTTATTCCACATAAATTAAAAAAACACAACCAAGAGAATCTATAACTCATAACTCTTAACTAAAACTAGATAGCTATAATCAATATCTACAACTATATTTTAAATTCTCATTAATTGTAATTTTTCCTTCAAGTAAGTATATTATATATTACTAGCTGACCCGGCGAACTTCGTACCGCCTTTCTTAATATTTTTTTCCGTAAGAACCTTGTACAGAGTATTAGAAAACTACAAAAAAAAAACACCCAAATCGGTCAAGCCGTTTTCATGCTATGTCGTGACAACGGAAAACGGGTTTCATTTATATATATATAGATTTTATTAACTTAAAAAAATTTACAATTTTAATATTCCATCTTATGCAAACTAAAAACCACGAGAGCATGGAATGCACTTTTCATCTGCGTATAAATAACCTTTTTAAAATCTTGTAAATATCTGCTGTTTACATAGATTAAAAAAAAAATTGCGTCGGTAGAGACCTCGCGCGAATCGATGAAATTCTTTGGCAGTTGACTATTGTTATAACTTGTTAAGCAACATACTTATACCTACTTATAAAATAAAAACATATAAAATAAGTTAAAACAGAGTAAATATGGGCTTAATTATTAATTTTTATGAATACTTAAGTGAGTGATTTTATTATTTTCTGGAAACGGATCAAGATACCAGACAAACACATTCTGGGGATCCGTTGGTACATATTTATTATCATAGGATTAGTTAGACGATGTACAAAACCCTTAGACCTATTTGGTGGCGTGCATGCTGGGACTAGTTACGTAAGTAAATATACATTAGTTATATTTAGGTGCATTTGTTTTGGTAATATAAAAAGTAATTATAGATACTAACTTAACCAATGGGGCCGGCCGGCAATTGTGTACATTAGGTAGGTAACTAACTAAAGTAACTACTTAAAGATCAAAACACAAGTTATTTTTGATCAAAATGTGAGTATGTAACTCTGATTTACGTAAACAAAATACGTAACACCCACATCAATGAATTATCCTACGAATTCGACTTAAATTACATTGCAATATAAATATAACAAAGTACAGTTGAGCACAAAGATTATTCAACAAAAAGCATACGTTTCTGCACTTGACTGTACACATCAACAGGTCAAACGTAGGTTACGAAACACAATGACAAACCAGAGTTCAATGACCTCGACCTCTTTGTTATGTCGAAACCACGTAACTGACACCACACACAAATCAAAGACACGGATCACGAAAAAATTAAAAAAAAAATGTACACTCCGTAAAAAAAAAAATCGAAAAGCCTACGGCCTGGGTCTGGATTGATAGCCGCAGTTCGTCTCCTGGCACGTACTAACCCATCTGGGCGTGGCTTCATATAACAGGTTACTACAGCACAGAGTACCGCCAAAAATACCCATAAAAAACATATAATGGTAACCCTGGCTCTCGCGATCGATGTTTCAGTGCCAACCCGCGGTCTCCTCACGTACAAACGAAAAAAATCGCGCCATAACACCCAACCAATCACATTAAAGCCCCGCCCCTAAATCATTCCACCTACAAAACGTCAACGCCCTCAAACGCTCACTAGCGCCATGAATCCCATACAAGTGGCATAGATCGGTACTAAAATGAAAGAGAAGGCGATACGCTGGGCCGTTCGTTTCTCGGACAATTTCCCCCAACCGATCATTAAGTGTTTAAATTCTACGGGAGTTGGTTGTGTCGAGTTTCGTCGGAGGGGAACGCTATTAAAATATCCACAAACATTATCTTTAATTGGACAGAATTTTGTGCTTGTGTGCGTCGATGCGCTTTTTTTTTCTATCCCCAACCAGTGACGCTGTTTTTTCGAAACTTGATGACTGTTATCACTCAAGTTTAGTGTGTTGATCGTGTGTGATTTCGATCGTACAAGTGGCTATAGAAATAATCGATTCGGTTAGAACGGAGTGACGGATTTGCAAAAATGACATCAGTGACGTGACGATAGTACGTTATTTGCGGGTGAAATTCGAAAATCGTGTCGAAAACGCAAAGTAAAATCGGAAAATGATGCCACGTGCGCTATAATTGTGGAACCGTAATGCATGGACTAATTGATCGGCAATTATATCTGTCCCGTTCTTTCTAATTGCCACCTACAATAATTTCGATTGGCCGACCAACTCATCCTCTAGTGTTATTCTAAACGATTTTTAAAAGTTTGAATTTCAAATTTCGAATTCGAACAACAGTGAAATTTTTAAGTGTGACTATACTTGAGTTTGTGTGACATTGTGTGACAACTTGGAAAAAGTGATGCAGTTTTTGTTTGCTTGATTTCACGATTTACCGTAAGTTTTATTTTTTATTTTTACTCAACTATACTTGATTTTTAATACGTAAGAAATATTTATAAGCATAAACGTATGAGGAAACTTTTACTTAATCAAGTTATTTATTCTCAAAGGAATGCAATTGATTATTCTTACAAATATAATTTATACCTTTTATATTCAAACAATTTCAACTGCATTAAAATTTCTTATTAGAAAACTCATTAATTTTATTTAAAAAATAGTTAAAAATACTTTTCTTGATAGAGTAATTATGTATTAATCATGAATATACTTAATTAAAAATAGCACTTCTGAAAGGAATTTGAAATCAATTGTAGAAAATTTAAACTTGTTTAATATTTGATATAAAGTCTAACTAAGAATTCTTATAGGCCTAACAAGAAAGTAAAGAGTAATCTTGGCACCTATAAAAACTTCAAGAGAATAAGAAAAATTACAAGTTTACCATTTTATTTTATCTTTGAAAAGATTTATATATAATTAATACTTTAGATAAATAAACAATATTTATATAATAATATGCAATTTTCAATATTTGACTAAGTAAATGAGTTCTGAAAAAAATAACGAAAATGTTGACTAGATCCAACCAATATACTTAGAATTTCTGATGTTTGTTTATTGTACAACTAGCGACCCGCCAAGGCTTCGCATGGGCATACAAACCTTCCTCTTGAATCACTCTATCCACTTAATAATAAAAAAACCGCATCAAAATCTGTTGTGTAGATTTAAAGATTTAAGCATACATAGGGATATAAGGACCGAGAAAGATACTTTGTTTTATACTATGTTGTAATGTAATTATAGTGACTATGAAGTAAAAAAAACATAATAAAGTAACTTAAAAAATTAATAAATAAATTTTGTCAACCCACTGTTCAATTTAAAGAAATAAATAAAAACCAATACGTAGTAGGTAGTACTGCAAAATAATTTTACCGGTTCCAATTATTTGCATGTGAATTTAATTTGAAATAGGCGCAATTAAAAAAAAATAGAGTTAGGTATACAAATTTTAAAATGGTGATTTAGTTGACTGTTTATCTAGGTAAGTACAAAATATCTTGAGATGATGATGCAAGCATTAACTATCATATTAAGGAATCATGTAAAATCTTAATGTTGTCACTTACAGTAAAAGTTTTTTTTTTTTTTTTAATAAGTGCTCAAGCGTCTTGGTTTCTAACCCGCGTTGGGCGCCAAAAAAGAATTAAGTAAAGTGACATCCTAAAATTTCTGGTAATCTGATACAAAAAGAATTACATGAGATATATTTCTAAAATTCAACAACTTTAGTCGTTATAGAATATAATTCTGATCATTTTCCCCTTTTTTGTGTTTTTTTTTTACCTAAGTATAGTAAATAATCCTAAGTAAATCTACAAAAAATAGTCTAATACTTTCAAAACACAATTAAACTAAAAATATAGATAGGGATCCAAATTTCTGCTTTTACATTAGGTTCTAATAAGACAGTCGTAATAAAAATACTATAGGTACAAAAGAAAATTACAAATTAAACAGTATTTCTTTATTTTTTCTTTTTTTTCACATAATAATTTGTGAAGTATTAAATCGTAATTAATTAATCACTTTAGCTCCTCGTTTGTACGGCGCTAACATGTAATAAATAATAGATTAAGCTTTTAAAAACAAATAATACGTTTTTAACCATTCAGTCATAAAAAAACTACGTTTTGAAGGAATTTGGCACAAGTTAAAAACTACAATATTAAGAATAAATACACAAATTTAACTACATATAAGCAGTGCATATAAAGAAACAATAAATTAGAACCTAGACACAGTTTTTTTTATATTTATAACAAGCTTGTAATAAGCATTATTTTATAAACTAAGAAGCGTACAAATTTCCCCAGAATCGTAAATTCCCGGAATTATTAATATTCCCTTCCCTAGACAGTGATTCATATACCTCTGAATCATACGGAAAGTTTTGATCAAACATTTTTTGATTAAATTTAGTTTAACTTAAGTTTAAGCAACTCATACATTTATTTTATTATAAAAAATCCCATTCTGGTTTTTTTTTCAGTGTTTTTCCTACGTTACTTTTTGTACCACGTAAAGAATGCTCTAAGCATACAGATTGCTAATAATATTATTTCTAATTCTTTGATTATATATTCTCTTTATGGAAAAATCAGGATTTAAAAAAAATCTTTGTATATAGAACTGTATTTTTATTGTTTTTAGAAATTCAAACATTATTGTTGCAATTAATAGATTACTTTTATAAATTTGAGCCAAAGATTAGAAAGAAAAGCAATATAAATCGTCTGATATGTCTTTGCACGTTAAAAAATAAATTATCCTAAAAAATATTAACAACTAGCTGTTTCCCGCGTCTTTGCCCCGCGTGGAACTCGGTTATATCGCGCCCAAAAGTAGCCTATGTTTGACCTCAGGTCGTTAACTACATCCCTACCAAATTTCATCACAATCGGTCCAGCAGTTTAGCCGTGAAGAGGTGACAGACAGACAGACAGACAGACAGACTTTCGCATTTATAATATTAGTATGGATTAGAGACAAGGTGCCCAAAACGCTGGCCGCATTCATTTGGTTCCATCTTCATGGAAGGTCAGCAACCATCAATGAGACCTGTAACCCTAGTATGAGATCTTATATAAACTTTAAAGCTAGCGACTGTGTTAGCAATTTTGTATGACAAACCTGTAGAGCGCCCCTGGTGGAGGCAACTAAAAAATCAATACAAAATCCTAACGCAGTATAAAATCTCATACCAAGTACCTACTGCACATTTAAGGCAGCCGTTTGGATTTTAATTCCTAGATGCCTCTTTTGGCATCCTCGAAAAATCTTAATAAATCCAATGGCAACCGGCTTTTTAACAGCCCAAGCGTCTCTATTTTACTTAAGTCTTTTTTGGAAGCCTCAAATGTCCCACTGCTGGGCCAAAGCTAACTAATTTAGTTATTTAGTTTAGTTAGCTAATTTAGTTTTCTAATCGTCTTTATTGTGCTCTATATTGCTAGTACCTAGTAGAAAATAGTAAGGTAATTAAGAAATTCCATATATACAAAATCCGATGGGAGTCGCTAGCGTCTGCTTTTATAAACATATGGTAGAGACACTAGAAGTCAAACAGACTACTACGGGATTTAGTTTAATATTAGACAATGTCAAGAAAATCATGCTCAATGGTTTTTTGTGTTAGCAATTGATCACGACATTGACGTTAAGCGTAGATCTGGTCTAAGATAGAGCTCGTTGGTTCAATAAGAGCCTATTAAAATAGCCTTAAAATAGCCTTAAAATACCTTTAACTTTAGTTTTATGTGCTCTCACACACTCACACTATGTGTGTATACACTGAGAGCACATAAAACTAAAGTTAAAATTTATAGAAACAAAAGAAACCAAATACTGGCCAGAATCAATAATATCTATAGACATTTTGACTGGAAAAGAAAAAAATATATTACAAGTGATGCGGCGCCGTGGTACGTTTAAATTGAACCTTTGCCTGCTCTACAAGAAGCGAAGGATCAGAAAAAGAAACTACATAATGATATTAAAGAAATCAAACATCGTGTCGTATCAAGATATAAAGCAACTCGCTGATGATAGGCAAGAATGGTGGAAATCCGAAGTAGAGCTCTTTCAATGTGATTTATGATGATGAGGCTAATATGAGCTGAATATAGTTACGAGTATTTAATACGAACATGAGATCTTAACCGAGGTATTATAATTTTAGTTATCCTAGCTTCAAGAATTTCTTTTTGATTAGGCAAATACTTTCTCTGAACAAAATATTCTCTCCCTAAATCATAGATCAATCTTCAATATAGATGAAACAGAAATATCGGAAACGAGAAATAAAGCTTTCTCGCTTCCCATATTTCTGTTTATTTATGCTTAATTGGTCGAAAATGAGTCTGCCACTTTGTTGATTTTTTTTTATATACCTAATAAATTTTAAGAACAAACAAATATATTCTAAATTATACAAAAAAAGAATTTCTATTGAATTAATAAAAAATAAATGGGTTCCTAAAATAAACTTTATATAAAATGGTCATGTGGCATTGTATCAAAGATGCTGGCAGCATTTCCTCGTAAAATAGCCAAACTAATTTGTTGGCCGAGGAAAGTGCCAGCTCTTTAGACTCCAAAAAATAAAAAAATATCTGTCTATGCTTTATAGCATTTGAGCGGTTCTCGCAACGAACGAACATGTTAATAATTAAAATGAAATATCGATCGTTTTGTTCCTTTGTATGGACAGTGAGGTTAGTAAGTAATTATAAACGATAATATGTATTTATATTATGTTTGTGATTCTATCAAATTGATTAGGTTAAGTGACACATTGTATTGTTTGATATTTAAATCAAATAGAAAAGATTATAAATATCTATTTACAGTGCTAAGTTATCTGGTTTCTTTTCAAAATATGGCAAATTTGGTATCGTGCTCTATAACCCGAGTATTTATGAGAATTTACTAACATGGACGCTAGCGATTGCGTTAGGATTTTGTATGGAATTTCTTAGTTGCCTTACTATCCGCCAAGGCGCTGTGCAGGTTTGTCATAATAAAATCGCTAACGCAGTCGCTAGCGTCGGATTTTTTAAAATCTCATACTAGGTGTACTGGGTGATTAAACACCTACACCATATGACTATACGAAACCTCTGAAAAAGCTGTTCAAGTGAGTTTTTGGGCTATTAAATAAACTACCATCAATACAACAAAGAAAAAGAGGAAATGCTAAAAGATTTGCTTCGTTGAATTCTTTTGAATAAGCTTAACTCATAGATTAAAATAAAACGATTTCCTAATTCTGTGTGTTAACTGTTTTTTAATATTATCTATTCCCGCATAGTAAAAGTCGACCGAGGGAATCGGCGAATGGAGGAATGATGACCATACATAGGCGATACGACAAGCAACCCATCACTACTTATGGGTTTTCTGTTTCAACAACCATTTTGTGCTTAACGTGACCTAAGTTCTTATGACTCTAGGCTCTGTTCAGTCTACCTCGTATAGCACAAATAATAGCGCTTAAATAGGAAAGTAAAATCATCTTCTGATGATTTTACTTTCATATTTTTTTTTTATTATATTATTATATCGATTTCGAATTTGATTTAACAAAATGATAGATATTACCACAATCGAGTGTTTGTTCCCGCGACCTGCTGCCATCTTGAATTATAAAGTGATAATGATTGTTTTAGTCAATAACCTCCTTATTAATAGCAGTCGTCATATTTTATTATCAATACATATAATAAGACACTAAAATGCGAGTGTCTGTACATTAAATATTTTTCAAAAAGACTGATTGAGTGCGATTAAAAAAGAGTAACAGAAACCAAAAAGACAGTTTTTGGAATTTTTGTCTGTCTGTATGTATGTATGTATGTCTGTCTGGTACGTTATAACTTCGAAAATACTCAACGGATTTAAACGCGGTTTTTACAGTTGGATTACATATAATTAGGAGCGTTGTCAAAACTTTGTTTCGTCAAAATCGGTTAAGGGAAAAAGAAGTTATGGTCGATTGAAAATTTACTTCAAACACTGCAAGTTGCGTACCTATAGACAAAACCCATTTGAAATTTCGGCAGTAAAAAGCAAAGCATGTTGGCCTATCGGTAGAGGTCGCGGATCATTTCTTTAAGTAGAGGGTTCGAATCCTGCTAGACATTACTTCTTTTGTTTTTACCCTTTTTTTGTTTTGTATTAATTTTTTAGAAGTTTATTTTTTTAAATATTTTAGTAAAGAAATGTTTCTAGAAAGTAGCTGGATCGAATCCTGCCATAAACAATAATTTTCTGTTTTCGTTTTTTATTTGTTTTCTAGAATTATTTTCTTACTTAGAGAAAGCTCTTAGCGTTAACTCCGTTAATATAAAAGTATTTTGTACTTATCTATCTATACATATAATAAGACAGTAAAAATCGAGTGTCTGTACATTAAATATTTTTCTAAAAAACCTCTACGGGGCAATTAAAGAAGAGTAATAAAAACCAAAAAAACAATTTTTGCAATTTTTGTCTGTCTGTCTTTCTGTCTGTGTGGTGCGTTATAATTTCAAAACTACTCAACAGATTTGAACGCTGTTTTCACAGGTGAATTACATATAATTAGGAGCGTTGTAAAATCTTTGTTTCATCAAAATCGGTTAAGGAAAATAGAAGTTATGGTCATTTAAAGTTTACTACAAGCACTGCTTCAAAACTTTTAAACAGTTGAATGCGATTTACATAAACGTATTTAATTTAGATAAAGCTAAAATTTCTACTTATATCAATAAAGACAGAAACACACTGCAGTCTCTATTAAATTTTAATAAAATAACACATTGAATGTTTGTGGGCGTATGATTTAGTTACATAAAATACCAATAGATGGCGCTGACTTTATTTTAATAGAGAGATTGAAACTTTTCTTTATTTAAAAAAAATTTGGTTGTTGATTTAGTACTATTGGTTGGTTTGTTTATCGGTCGTTTGTTGTGTTGTATTGTAAGCTATTTGAATTGATTGTTGGTTTGGGTTGGCTTTGGTTTAAAAAATAATCAAATCAGTGTTTCACGGAACATACGGTCGTGTCGTAAGGACGAATTTATCTGACTTATCACTACTTATTGAGATTTTCTCCACTTTACACGCCCACTAAAACTTTGGGAGTGGATTTTAGGTCCTAATGACTCTGTAATAGGCTGCGTCTACTCTTTTAGAGACAAAGATTGATAGTATGAATGTTAAGAGCTCCTTCTTCTGAAGGTCCGTTGTCCGTAAGCCGCGTAGTCGCGGCGCTCACTCATTTTGTAGCCATTTAGACATCATATTTGGGAAAATAACACTACAAAATCTACTTCAGAGATTTTCACTATATAAATACTTTATCTAAAGGCTATAACATAAAAGCAGGACAATAAGTTCATTATTTTAGGCATAGTATTGAAAATAAACTTCCAAAGGAGGCAACTTTGATTTTTCTATCGAGCGAATTTTGTCTGATATTGTTACTGGTACTGTAAGCGAATTTCACTCTGCTAGATCCTCAACTAAAAACATATATTTTTTTCAGAATTTTACGACTGTTTAATACTGATTCCTATTGATTTTAAAAACGGTATTTGAGAAAGAAGTGGCCCTAATATTTAACGATATCGTAGCAATGTAATGGCTTTATAAAATTGGCACGGGAAAAGGATACAATAGAATTAACTATATGTCTGGATAGTTGTAGTTTCCACAGGTTTCGCGAAAAGTGACCTACACGCGGGCGGAGCCGCGGGCAACAGCTAGTTATTTAAATAATGTAATAAAACATCCTTGTTTATAATAATATTATAAACTAGCTGTAGCCCACGACTTCGTGAGCGTGGGCTGCGTTCCCGTTATCCCCTTTGAATCCCCCTTTTATTTGATACAAAGGTTGTTATCACAATAACCGACACAAAAAAAAGAATTATCCAATTTGGTGCATTCGTTCGAAATCGACATGCCTCGAGTATATTGAAATGACGATAACTTATTTTTTAATGAACCGATTTTAATGAAATATACTTTAGATGTTCATCTGAGTTAAAACAAAATAAATGGTGAAAGTTTTAAGCAAATCGGTTAAGTACTTTTAAAGATAAGCGTCATCATACATACAGACAGACAAAAAAAGAAAAAACATTTAAATCCGTCGCTCTGTTTTGACGTGAAAAACAAAAAAAAAACAAATTTAAATTATTAGTACTTACATAAGGAAGTATGGATTCCTTTCTTGGGTTCTAGTATATCTTCAATTTCTCGGTCAAACCTAAAACAGCACTATTTATCACAAGGACAAAATGGATGACAAAATATTGACATGTCAGATTACAAATGGCCACTTGACGTCTTCAATGGGTTGTTAAGTCTGTCTGTCACCGATCGTATCATCTGTATTATAAGTTAATTTGTCAATTATTGTTTGTTTTGTATGGGAATTTCGGTTGTATGACAAATGATTTAGTTGTTATGTCAAAATAGCCTTTACTTCTGTAAAAGGTGTTAGGGGCTAAGGTCTGCGTCATGGGTTTGTTTTTTTTCTCGTCATCCGTCATGGACTAAGTAAAAAATTAAAAATTTTTTACTTTCTGTCTTTATAAACGTGACGTTTTATGCAATCAATTATCCTAAACAAATAACCTAAGCTCTTAGTCACATTTTACTACGTCCACGGAAGTAAAGTGGTCTGTTCTTAGGCTTGAAACCACACGGTTTATATAAAACTAGCCTTTACTTCTTTTATAAATAATAATAGAAAAAGACGAGACAAATAGTTTATGAAATGGCGGCAAGCATCAAGAAACCTATTTGTTTTCCGTACAGAATAAAAATGCTCCGCGATCCGCCATCTTGTTTTTACAAGACTAACGAAGCCATTAATTTCTGATAACACATTACAATGATCGATTACAACGCTCCATATAAGGCTAATATGTCAGCATGTATGACAATTACTATTGACATTGTATGGCTGTTGTATGAAAGAGCGTAAGACAAACTATTGACGAATAGTAATGATCTATTACCTTATAACTTTAGCCATTCTGGTACTTACTATTTTTGTCATATCGTGCGGGTTGCACGGTCAATTGACCTGCACGAGTGCACGCCCTGGTATCAGCGTTCTTCGGAATCATCTCTAACGAGGTTTCTGTAATGACTACATGGAAAAGCACGGAATCATCTTTAATATATACAGACGATATAAGCCTGAAACATCATAGACAAATTAGAAATAACAACAATTTATTGGGTGTCTTTGCATAAAGCTAACTACTAGTTTTGTTCCAGCATGCCCGACACTAATAGGTTCCCATAAATGTGATGTATTTAAAGATATTTTTTAATAAACTAATTAGTATGATGACCTCCGTCGCGTAATGGTTAACATGCCTGACCGCTACACAGGAGGTCCCGGGTTCGATCCCCGGTCAGGTCAAGATGAAAAGTGATCTTTTTCTGATTGACCTGGGTCTTGGATGTTTATCTATATAAATATTTGTTATAAATTATACTATCGTTGAGTTAGTATCCCATAACACAAGTCTCGAACTTACTTTGGGGCTAACTCAATCTGTGTGGTTTGTCCCTATATATTTATTTTTTTATTTATGATATTGTCACCGTGATCCAGTGGTTAAGGTTTACCTGTACACACAGGGGTAGTGGAAAATCATACTTTGTTTAGTTGTTTCTAGTTTGGTTAGGACATTGCAGGCTTGAATCACCTGATTGTCTGATGATAAAGATGATTCCGGTCTTCGGAAGGCACGTAAGCCTTTGGTCCTGGCTGACATCTGGTAGTCGTTAAAGGAACCACGCCAGAGGCCTAAAGGCGGTTGCGAATAACTCTGACACCAGGGTATACCTCTCTATAACCGTGACACTTACACAAAATGACGATGATAACTAAAGTATATTTTCTACAAAAGATTAAGAGACAAACCAGGGTTGCCCGCTAGTCAATTACGCAACAGATTAGAAACCATGTTTTGCACCACGAATGACTCTGAAGAAACGTGTTTTTGTCCGTCTAGGACGGTGGTTATCTCACGCGAATCTTTAGCACGCTAAGTACACTCAGCCATTAAATAACAGAATTGTCATCTATTTCATAGAATGTGGTAGGTAAAACAATACCTATCCTAACTAATCCTATTCTATCCTAAATGTGCAATAAATTTATTTTTACTCGCGTTTTCGAAAACGGCTGTAACGATTTCTTTGTAATTTTAAACGTTCTTACATAGTCAAAAAGATAATCTAGCTAGGTTCCATGTCTAGGAAAATTCATTTTCACGCAAAAAGATTTTTTTGCATAAAACGAGCGATGCTCGGTCGCCCAGGTACATTATATATGCGAAAGTGAGTTTGTTTGAAACGTTATCTATTAAACCAATGCTCCAAAAATTTTGCCCAATTATAGTCAAAAGTATTGAAAAGGATATAAGATACCTTTTATCCCGGGTAATAGAACTTCTCCCGACGGAAATTTACGCTGGCGAAGTCGCTGGCAAAAATTAGTTATTAAAAAGTACACATCTTCTTCTATCGTTTAAATGGATTAAAACTAAAAAAAAAATGTAGTAGGATGTTATTCCATGGATGTAACATCCACGGCTATGTAAGAGGTAGTGATGGGTAATGGTAGAAAAATGGTAGAAAACTACGGTAGAAAATCTTGTGGTTTCGCACATAGCTAGTCAAGAGGCTACAGCCAAATCTTTTTTTATTTTTTAGCCTGACAGTACTAAAGATTTATATCTTATGTCTACCTAACTAATTACATCCATAGAGAGTTGACGATCACTTTGATAACGACAATAGCAGAATGATACCATGATTTAGTACTGGCCTACTAGTGTTACATTTAGTTTTTTTTTTTATTTCTTGTAATAAACAAAAAATTACACAGTTTGGAAACCATCGAAAACTTAACGAAGTGACATTCCCACCAAAATCTTTATTTAATTGACAAGCATTTGAACTGTTTAAAGAAAACTTAATCTGAAACAGCTAAAGCTTTGGCGTGAATTGGAAATGTAGAGTCATTCAAGTTTTGGGTATCATTTGCAGTGCTATATCAAAAATTAAATTAAAATTCTAACTGGCAATTTGTAAAAAAAGAAAAAGTTTTGTTGTAGCACAGTCACTATGGTATTTACTCATTACTTCTATGGTAGCTATCTAAAAACTTTTTGAAATTCGAATTGAATTCGCTGCGATTGATTTAAATTGATTGATTGTTTTGAAAAAATATCCTTGGCTTCGAAAGCCAGCTTCGCTATGGGACTAAGTATTTTATTCCCGTTTCGGAGCCAGCTACGAAGTGGGACTAAGGGGTTATGCAATATGGGTAAAATAAATTTTATTTTACTAATTCCATCAGTTATTGAATATGTCTAATCGTATCTATATTTCTCTATTCTTCTGGCCCTTAATATCTATAATGAAATTATAACTAAAGATTTTGATCTACACTTCATAGATAGACATTGAATTATGTATAAAAAATGCATTTTAACGATGTCAACACTAAATTGAACAAGACAATGTATATTCTGTGGTAATGGTGCATGCGATACACCAATAAAAAAATAAATTACATCCACATGTAATCGATCCATAATGTCTGGGCAGAGACAAATTAGTCTATGGATTACTATTCAACTAGTGTAATCGTTACTGCGTCTTGATGGCTACAAGTTATTTTTATTTCAGTACTACTAAATGATTTAATTGCATTTTATTGATCTTTCAATAAACTTTTTCTTACTTAATTCGTATACTTGAACATTATTTCATTTAACAAATACTTAGGTATTTCTAAATGAAGTTGCTTGCTTATTGGATAGGTTAGGACTATCGACCCTGTCGCTACAGTACTTCTGCTATGAGTTTTGTAAACTATACCCACTAGCTCGTACATACAGTACTTACCCCTAGTATGAGTTTTTATAAATGCAGATGAATTTTTTATGGAATTTCTTAGTTACCTTACTATCCGCCAGAGGCGCTGTACCTACAGGTTGGTCATACAAAATCGCTTACGCAGTCGCTAGCGTCTGCGTTTAGAAAAACTCATACTAGGGGCACAGATCTAGATACAATATTCTTTTGTTATATTCGTGCGCGACCTAATCGGAAATAAAAAAAATACAAAAAAATAAATCATTTCTTTAAAATTAGGTTATCACTAGATTGTAGTCAGTTAGGTAATGCCTTAAGGCAGCCTGAAAAATCGGACAGTCTTGGCCACAAACACACCCGGTCCATGTTCCTATCGGTCTCGTTTCCCTGTAAAAAGTTTTACGGATGTCAGACGGCTGTCGCTCCATTGTTATAACCAGGACCGCCAAATTAGGACCCTTGGGTCTTGTTTAAACCTACAATGCAACTGGGAAACAAGCTTGTATGATGATGATGACGTCAAATGATAACAATGACTGTTCTTAGACTACTACCTATTACCACTAGAGAATTCATCTGGAGCAGGAAGAGCTCGATAGCCTAGCGCGGCGCGCGTGTTCGTAACGATAGTGCGCGTCAAGCGGTGATTGCGTGGCCATGTTTGGATTGGTCGCCATTAGTGGCGTAGTATCTTGAGCTCCTCGCCGTGTTTCGGAAGGCACCCTAAGCCGTTGGTCCCGGCTGTTATCGGTAGATGGCAGTCGTTAGGCTATGTCAGATGCCTTAGGCAGCCTACAAAATCTGACAGTGTTGGCCACTAACACACCCGGGTCATGTTCCTGTAAGTCTGGTTTCCCTGTAATAAGAGTTACGGAGGTCAGACGGCAGTCGCTTTATTATAATAACCAGTTCCGCCAAATTAGGACCACGATTAATAGCGTACCCTGGGCTCTGAAGCGTGAGCTGAAGATGTAACCGGGAAACACGCTCGAACGAAGAGAAGAAAATTCATCTTGTTTCAACTCACAATCAATCAGCCATTCTCGTATAAAAACTCAGTACCTAGTCCGTGACGCATCGAATCGCCTTGAACCGAATAGATTGCACGGAGCAACGGGCCGCATTTACATGCAGTACTTGGCATGGCGCTAGAATGGAATGGTTTTAGCCCCTAGTGCAGAAAGAAGTGTTATAAGTTGTACACTTGTGCAGGAGCACAAAATTGTTAGTTAATGATTGCAATGAAAGTTAAAAAAAGAATTTGGATATTGTCTCTGCCTAGGGAAAGTATTTTAAAGATGGAAGCATTTTCATCCATTTAAAGCTAATAAAAAACGCTGGCCACCAAGAAAATAAAATATTACAGCGTAATCTCTTAACGTATAAGTTTAGTCACAGATTAAAAAAGGAAAAATTTGCCCCGCGCGCGACTCCAAATTCTGAGTTTAGTTCTATGTAGAAGATGCCAATATCTTTTTTATTGAAATCTTTTAAAATTTTATTTATTAAAAAAAAGCCGGTTATTTTGGTGTCAGTTACATCAACTCTTTGATTCGTAGGCGTAGTTTTAAATTCTCCAAAACATTTCCATACTAAATCGACGATAACGTTAACATTTTCCAATATTATGAGTCTGTGGGTTGAAAAGAACCGGCTTGTCTAGCGGTTCCATAAAATTTCGTATGATCCGTGCGTGACTGATCGGTTATTTTTGATTGTAAAACACGCAAGTACTATTTGTCTCTACTAATTAAGTTTTTTTTTATGCCGCGGCCGTAGATACGAGTCTTTTAGGTGTGGTTTTTTATAATCGCGTTTTATTATGATTGAATATTTAAAAATGTTTCTGTGTTTAATAGTTTTAATAGATTTCAAATGACTGCGGTACTTCATTAAACAAATTCTTTATGTAGAGACTGGCGAAAAAGATTTAATCCATACTTAATATTATAAATGTGAAAGTCTGCCTATTTATCTGACTGTATAGTAACGCTGGACCGATTTTGATGAAATTTTATATGGATATAGTTGGGGGTTAAACATAGGTAGTAACTTATGAGCTCGATTTCTATTTTACATTAGGTGCCCGTAAGCCTGTTTGCCCACAGGACTAGATATTTATTGAAAACCCTTAATAACCCAACTGTGAATTAAATTCATTATGTAAGTAATTTAAGTATACATCACTACATAGCATAAAACAAAGTCGCTTTCTCTGTCCCTTTGTATGCTTAAAAATCTTTAAAACTACGCAACGGATTTTGATATGTTTTTTTTATAAATAGTGATTCAAGTAATCCTAGTGGTTACCTATTGATCATTGTAACATTACAAAATTAACCAATGTCGCAAAAAAACAACATTATTTCCCTCCATGTTTTGCGCGCCAATACAATTTGACATTTATAGCTGTCATTTTGACATTTCAAAAAGACAATGGCTAGTTTTTTGGCGGTTTGCCCTGTAATTCAACATTCAACTTTTAAAATTAAATTTACTCTGTAGCTCAAATTAATGGGGGTTTTGTATAAAGGTTAAATCTACCTTTGCACCTATAGATATGGTCGAACATTATTAATATTTCGACCCTTTTAAACCATAAACTAAAAAACTACTACTAAGAAGCGTAATGTTTATTTGATTTATTGCCATCAAGCACTTATTATAGTGCTTCATGTCATGACTGATATACTAAGTTCTTGATAAGTTTATAAATAACTAGCGACCCGCCCCGGCTTCGCATGAGCATAAAAACCTTCCTCTTGAATCGCTTTATCTATTAAATATCCGCATCATAATCCGTTGCGTAGTTTTAAAGATTAAAGCAAACAAAGGGACATAGGGACAGAGAAAGCGACTTTGTTTTATACTATGTAGTGATCTAAGTGCAGATGCTTCAATGAAGATAGCTTGAAATTCTCTTCAAATAACTAGCCACGTCTGACCACTGATCCACGACGAACCATGGGAAACTATAGACGCCCATAAATAATTGGTACCCCATAAAATATCGTTAAGTATTCATTAAGGAAGCTTCACTGGCCATTGTTATATTGACTTCTAATGGGAAAATATAGGGACAATTGTTATCGTATCTCGATATTCAGGTTTCACTGTCGTTGATTGAATATGAAGGTATTTTTTGTTTATGGTTTTGCAATTTCTCAATCAAATATATTCTGTGATTTGTCCTCATTTATTTATTTAAGAGAATTGTCTTTCATACTATACTAGCGACCTGCCCCGGCTTCGCATGGGCATAAAAACCTTCCTCTTGAATCACTCTATTTATAAAAAAACCCGCATCAAAATCCGTTGCGTAGTTTTGAAGATTTAAGCATACAAAAGGATATAGGGACAGAGAAAGCGACTTTGTTTTATACTATGTACTCGTAGTGATACTTCAAATCAAAACAGATATTTAGAGCATATTTTTAGGCTTATTAAATTATGTTTTCTCTTTATTATTATGATTATGAGCGAATATATTTTATTTCCTTTAACACACAGTTAAACATATAAGTCAAAATATAAAGTTATATCTCAAGCCACAGGCTTCAGAGCTCAAATTCAATATGCAATGTCTTTTTCCTTGAATTATATAGAGTTTGGTATAATTTTAATTACTAGAATCTTACCTAGACTAAAGAACTCTGTACGTATAAGTTACGGAAACTAAGAAATTGTTGATGGAATTTAGTAATTCAGTTGAAAAGAGGTGCAATAAATATTAAAAGTCCTCCCAACCCATAGATCAAAAAAGAAAGCCTGTCCCAACCTAATCAAAGTAAACTCCACGACATCAAAAAGAAATGGAGTCTAAGTAAGTATAATCCAGAACCCCTTCCAAATGAAATAAAATTATTCAAAATTCAAATTCGGAATTGTTTATTTTTTTCCACAGACTATAAATCTGACACAGGTAATCTATTGCTGCAAAAGGCAAAACGGCAATGTGTGAGCCAAAGGAAAATTAAGTGACATCAAAAAAATTACGACTGACATTAGCCCTTGTAGCGAAAGTCACTTTGATTAATTCACTGCTCTACCATCTTAAGCGTATTTAGTGCAATAATCTAGAATTTTCTATGTTTATAAATAAATATTTGCATAACTGAACCAGTTTCACAACTAGTTGCTTGACGTGTTATCTGAACGTCAAATCTGGACTTAATCTGTAACTACGATAGCGGCAGGATGGCTAAATATGCGATAACTTTAAACAGTTAACTAAACATGCGCAAACGATGAAAATTAAAAAAAAAATGACCATAGACCACTCAACCATTGACACATTAGCATTCCCGCCAAAAACTATTTTGACACATTGACATTACCGCCAAAAACTATATTGACATAGGAATACTCGTCAAAAACTATGTAAGTTATTGGTAAGTTACCTTTCTACGTCGATGATAAGTATAAGACATACGTGATTATTTATATTAGGTATGCAAGGTTTTTTTATTTTACTTTTCAAGCACATAATGACAGCTCTACCTTTCGGATTTATGGTCAGCGTTAAGAGATTAAAAAAGAGAAAATCAAGAAATCACGCGTTTTAATTTCTTATTCAACAGTGATTTCTATCCTTAGCGTTTCCTAGAAACCGAGATATCAACCTACAGTGTTTTCTATTAACAAGTTTTAGGCAAAACGTGCTCTCTACGAATAGGGGTTTCAGTCAGCTGTGCTTTCTGCATGTAGTCATATCGTACAAGGGTGTTTCTGTCTAAGGTTCCACACTGATTTTTCAAGATTTATAACTTTACAATAAATACATACATACATATAGTCACGTCTTTATTCCATACGGGGTAGACAGGTCCATAAGATCTTATACCACGTTTTGCATGATGATAATTTAAACAGGAAATCAATAGTGATGGGTTGCTAGCCGCATCGCCTATGTCATGATTCCCTCATTCGCCAATTCCCTCAGTCGACTTTTACGGCCTCAGTCGACTTATCCACACGTCATCGATTACGACAAATATTAAGGTAGGTAATAATTTTCAATAAAAATTTACACTCATTAGTTGTGACTAAACATTATTATTACGAACTCGAGCAATCAACACAAACAAATAAAAAAAAAGAAAATAAAAAAAGAAAAAAAATACAAAACGGTCTGACCCGACCTTTCGAGGCGCCGGGAAGAGCGCGGCAGAAAAAAATAAAAGACAAAGATAGAAATACGCTATAGACGACAGGAAAGAAAGAGATGAGTGTTGTAGTAATTAACACAAAGAGCATGCCGAAAAGGATGTTTAGGGTTCCGAGTATCGGCAGGAATAACCTTTGGTAGATTATTAGACATTTTTATTTTTGTCCTTGGTTTTTTGAAAGTCCTGAAGACATGTCATCATACGAGTTTGTTCACCAATTGCAATCGTATTAAAGCCCAGAGTACGTTTTAATTATGGTTTGAAATAAAGCGACAGCAGTTATTACTTCAATTCAATTTTCATTTGATTTCAAACGAATCAATTCTAGCTGATCTCACGAAGCATGAAGCGTCACGAAGCGTCTCTCCTTGCACTACCATGAAAGGACCCCCAGTTTTTTTGATCATATCATGCGATCTTCTAGGCATTGCCTGGAAAAACTTATAATTTAGGGTAAAATTGACGAAAAGCGCGCCAGGGGAAAGCCTCCAGCCAGATGGGTGGACAGAGTGAAATGAGTAGCTGGGGCAGCATCTACAGAGCGGTCCATAGAACTGGTGATCGCATAACTTGGAAGCACATTATAATGTGTTCACGATCTTTAACAATGAGGGAAGAAGTTACTTACTATGAAACAACTACCGACTCTTACATGTAAACCAGACAAATAGGATCTTAATCCGACTGTGTAATCGTTATTGGCGAACACAGTCACATTTTCATACCACCTAATGGCTGACACGGCCTAACCATATAGTATCGTTGAGTTAGTATCCCTTAACACAAGTCTCAAACTTACTTTGGGGCTAACTCAATCTATGTGATTTGTCCGTATGTATTTATTTATTTTAAAAAAAACCTAGCATCTAGCATTAATAGCTAGGGCTTAGATTTCCGAAAAACGGAAAAGAATGGTATTCCTAAAATAATAAGTTTTGAGCTTAGATCATGTTTTGAGTAACTACTTGATTACATTAGTTCATGCATATAGATTGCAATAGCATGATATTTTTATACGGAACCAACAAGACGTTCACTCTCGCACTTTACCAGTTATTTAAAGGAATCATTTATTTTGACGGTCAAATATATTGTGAGAAATAGCGTAGTTAATGTAAATTGGTTGTGTTGTGTTACATCAGGCTTGTGTGGTAATAAGAAAGATTTGTTATCATTAGAATAGACCAGATCTTTGTAATTAATTAAAAAAATAAGATTAAATAAACAAACACAAATTTGAATTAAGACTCGTTCTTTAAATATGAAAGTAATTCAATCGAAAATTCTTTCGAAACACACACAATGCATCACCAATGAAGCGCATCCATCTCCCACGGGGTCACGGCAGGTCATCCGAGTTTCTGTAAAACAATTTGACGTCGACATGGTCAATTGATCCAATAAAGAGGATATACGACAAATAAATGTCCAAGATTGGCAGATAAGGGTTTCAATTTTGAAAATTCAAGATTTTCGTTCTCTGCAATGTCTGGCTGGAAAAGATGAAAAAAATATTTGCTTTATTTAGTTCTTGTGGTAGGAAGGTATAGAGATCGACTTTTTTTTATCAAATGCCTTGAATGCATAGAGAATAGTTGAGTAGAGAAAATGAGAAGAGCTAGTCCTTATGTTAATACTCTTGACTCTATGAAAAATAAATTTTGTTAACTAACTTATACATAGTTTGCGACTGAAAGGAAATTAACATGAAATTTCGGCAGTTCTTAGTTCAAACTTCAAACAAATCATATTATTTTTAACTTTTTTTTTAAAATAGCGGCTGTTTCTATTTTTTAAGTATATCACTATTATTGATGGTTGAAGATCTGACGTCACTTTTATCTTTTATAAATAGAGACTAAAGTGTTTTTTTTTCTTGTTGCAGGCTTCACAAGCGGCGACATACCAAACCAGGAGCCGAAATCCTTCAAAATTACACGAATTCAATCCCCCAACAGCAAACCTAACACCCTGAGTTTCACAGATCCCTTCGGGCCTCCCCAGTCCTCGGACGGGGGGGGCCCATCTACCCCCCAACCCGCCATGACGACCCAAGAAGCATTAGACCACCAGCACCACCATTTAGGGGGTTCTCAAACCCCCCACGATATTTCAAACTCCACTAATTCAACCCCTACTAATGTATCATCAAAATCGGCTTTCATTGAGCTGCAGCAGCACGGTTATGGTCCTTTCAAGGGGGGGTATCAACATCCCCATCATTTTGGGAGCCCTGGTGGTCAACAGAATCCTCACGAAGCCTCAGGGTTTCCGAGTCCAAGGTCGCTAGGATATCCCTTCCCTCCAATGCACCAGAATACCTATGGATACCATTTAAGTTCTTACGCGCCTCAATGTGCCAGTCCGCCTAAAGATGGTAAGTGAAACATCTCTATTTTTTTTATTAGGTTGGTAGTTGAGTGCAGCTACAGTAGCCCATTTTAGAGCGTACCTACCTACCATACAAACCATGTGAGCACTGTTTGAGGCAGAAATATTAACTATTTTTCTTTCTTTCTTTCTTTTAAATAGATGACGTTGAGAGTGTGGTACCTATGCAAACAATCTTTGTACAAAGAAACACTTCTAGTAAATTTTAATACTGATTCTAGGGAATAGTATAATGTATGATGCAAAACTTAGATAAAAAAAATTTGCCTCGCGATTCCAAATTATTTAGTCTAAAATGATTGTATGACAATCTTTTACTTAATTTACTTTTTTTTTTACTACGGAGAATCTTGATAACCGGCCAATTAGATAAAATATAGTATCTTAATAACCCAACTAAATATATTTCATACAGAATTTAAGAATAGGATACATTTAGGTGTCGAAACCGCATTGTCATTTTATATATATATTATTCCTTCTGTTGTATTTTTTTTAAAGAACACTGAATATATGAATCTATTATTCAACTAATAGTCATATAATAACGCTTTGAATTGTACTTTTCTAGTTAACACCCATAAGTAACTTTATTTTGATATCTTCAAACGTTTAATTACTTACAATGGTATTTACCTAACACCACTTATTCTTAATAGGCAATACTTACCGAAATTGTTTTTTTTTTAACCTGTTATAAAGAGGTGCTATGATCTAAAATGATTACCCGGTCTTATAGAGGAGGCGTCAGGGTAAGTTGTAGGAAAAATGCTCTATTTATTATTTATTAAAGGCTTGGCAAGGTGCGTTTATAATGTACGACTTTTTTGTGCGACTCTACATAAAAAAAGTTTCTTAAGCAAAATACTATCGTTTGAAATATATAGCAATTGTTTCTCTAATCTAGTTTCCTTTTTCATTAATTTATTTTATCAAAATGGATTTATTATTCTTCTTAGCGTTTCGACTCCAGTAAATGAAAGAATAGGCCAGTCTAGATATTAAATTATCTATACTAATATAATAAAGCTGAAGTTTGTTTTTTGTTTGAATACTTATAACTTAAAAACTACTGGTCGGATTAGCAAAATTCTTTATGTATATGAAAGCCTGATTCTTGGGGAAGGTTATAGGCTTATAGTACATAAACACTAATGGCGAGTGAAACCTCGGGGAACAGCTAGTTAAAAATAATGATAGTAAAGTTTATAAATAAAAGTAGTCGTTATTTTTTTTAAATCAAAATGTTTTTTCATGCTTCACATCACAAGAAATCAGTCAGTGTTATTGTGTTGTCTAATTTAATTTTCATGATTTTTCGCCTGCGGGAAAATTAAGTGACGAAGTCGTAACCTGTAAACGATCCTTATATTGACGAACGTCAAAACAACGTCCAGTAACTCACGCGACTGACTGACCGCTTAATATTTAACATGTCTCTTCTGCCATACAATTTAGCCCCAGCGTGAATTTTTTACACCTGTTCCATGTTTGAAAATTTCATGAAGGAATACTCGATGCGGCGGGATTTCTTTTTTTGAACTTTTGTCAATTTTTTTTCTATCAAAAGATTTGAATTTCCAAATTCAAAATTCCTTTTTTTCAAAATTAAGTTTTTTCAGGTGTTTCCTACAGGTTTAAACGTCGATAAAACAAAATCATTAACTGGTTTGATTATGACTTTGCTTTTTATAACTGCTTTGACAAGTTTAATCACATTTTGTAATGAAATTCTCATGAAGACACTACCCGTTTTGAGTTGTGAGTTGATTAGGTATTTGTAAATACAATATATTAATTACCTATATTAACACGATGTTGTGTTTAATGAGTTGTCTAATAAATCACTTAAACAAGTTAGTAAGAATGGTAGGATAAATTTTCTCCCTGACAATTAATAGTAATGGGGCTTCTGTTATAAACCGTATTCGCACATAATAATATCTATAAGTACATGATAAGTTATTGATTGCTACTGAGCAATTTATTTCTCGAAAAAAATTAAAAAATAAAAGAATATATACTTTTTACAAACTACTTAATAAATAGTATATAAAACGAATTTTATTACACTAAAATTAGCTAAATTAATTAAAATTCGCGTAAAACGTAACGTAACTACTAATCAACTCTGACAGCAAAAATAATGAATCATGCTCTATTTTCCGTTCAAATATGACAATTGAAACGTAGGAAGGAACCGAAAGATGTTTTTTGCGCGCCAAAAGGATGTTATGACTTAATAACTATTCCGTTTTTCACGATCGAAGGTTGCCGCAGAGTTTTCCAAATATGTCTTGATTTCTATTGCGCCCGGCGTTTGAAGGCCATTTTCGTGTTAATACAGTGAATTGACGATA
This sequence comes from Apomyelois bistriatella, assembly GCA_947044815.1. Lineage (NCBI taxonomy): Eukaryota > Metazoa > Arthropoda > Insecta > Lepidoptera > Pyralidae > Apomyelois > Apomyelois bistriatella. Next base: position 3,505,063 of record OX345715.1, on the reverse strand, counting down.
CAAGAAATAGATTAATAGCTAGCTTTACTGTACAATCCTTACACCGTTGCGCGTAATTTTTTGCACATTTTTTGCTTTACTTAAATTTTTTTCACATTAAATTTCGACTAGAATTACGATCTCTCTTGCTTCCTCTACATTCATCGATCTCTCGTCACACGCTCGCCAATTTCGGGTACCTAACTTCCTTTTTCAAGAGACAAAATAATACTTACAGGCAGTACAATCAATAAAATTTTACATCTTACCCAATGGGATTATTTGACTAACATAGAGTCCTGCTTCTCACTGTAGTAGTAACTAGTAATGTACAATGTACAGTGAGCTGCAGATAAATCTGACCCCATTTCAATAGTGATACTTGCGTTACGGCATGGGGGTCAGATTTCTCTGCAGCCGACTGTACATACGTACACACACAGAGAAATTGGTAGATTACATTTTAATCTTGTTCATAAATTTTCAACTACATTTTTAACTATCATCGCGTTCTATAGTTTTGTTATACCAAGCAACAAGATCAAATTAAATCGGTTATTGTATAATTGCTTCATTTATGTTGTTGCGTATCATTATTATGGCCAATTTTACACTGCGCTGTTTGACAAAGTCCCAAACGCCCGCTTTGAACCATATTCATATGTCTGTTTGTCTTAATAGAGAGAGCCTAATAGCTTTCACGAGCCTAAATAAAATCGATTTGATAAAATTTGATACGGATATAGTCTAGTCTTTGCAATGTTTATGGTAATGTTAATATAGGACGTTTACAATTTTATACGTCTGCCTTGTTTCATCTGTTTAGTATTAAAAAAAGATAATACTTTTTTTTACATATGGTACATACCTATGCAGACAGTTTACAAAAGATCTAAATTTGAGTGTATTTCTTATTATCTTTCCAGTTTTTTTTTTAACTCAGTCTTTCTAAAGTCGCCATGCATATTCAAATTACTGCCATATTGCGGTGACAGCTGAGACCAACTGATTTACATACCTTTTGAAGCTTGCAAAAGCTCAAGATAAAAATGCCTCTTAGCGAGTTAAGCATAGATTTGAATGAAAAACAATTGCCCGGCGCGCGATTCCAATTTGGCGTTAACTCAGGCCTACCCGTCGTCGCTTGATTTGACTTGAGACGCACGCACGTAAAAACAGCCTGATGTGTGAATGCCCTTATTCGTAAGACCCGGCATGCGGTAATAGGACACCGGCCAATAAATCTCCCGCAATAAGGGGGACTCTATTAGATAACTGTTTGTAAATAAATAGTTTAATTGTGGTACTTGCATGATATATATGTTGTTGGTGACGAATCGTTTTGTTTTCGTTTGTTTTATTATAGAGTTTCATATTGAAATGATAAAACCCAACAGAAAATTATTTATTTATAAAACCAAACGTTTAAACGTCAAATCTAAAGTTTTTCAGGCTTAGTTGAGTCCTAAGTTCCATAGCGTATTCTTTTACAAAAATTAAAACAAAAAATCTTATACAGCGCTATTGCAGACTTGCAGAAAGAATTGTAAAAAAAGTACTAGTACGTCACTTTTTCTCCATGAATCCAACTCGTGCTTGACCATTTTCATTTGTAGCCATATAAAAAATGTTTTTAGACCCGACAAGTGGATAAAGTGGCGTAGATTACTATTTTTGTTATTTATAGTACACCATTTTTATTATACAGGGGTAATAAAAACCCTAGAAACTTAGTATCTATCTGTCATATTTGACCTTTATTCGACAAGATCTTTGTTTCTATAAAAACAAAAAGCAACTTAAACCTTATTTCTGACACGTCAAAGTATAAAATCGTCTAATAAATAGCAGGTTACCTTGTGTTGCAACGTCGTCACGCGAAATACAAGTTACGTTGTTTTTTTTTTACTCAGATTTAGTGGGGAAAGGCCTTGTGTTTGATTCTGTACCGGCATTTTCCGTCAGCCGCTTCTAATATTAAAATAATTTGAAATTACATGTATATGTACATAATTCTTAGAATGTAAAGAAACCCTGGTCAAAACTATTTGAAAAAATATACAAAATTTCGAATTTAAAAAAAAATATATCTATTTTTTAAAATAAGGAGTGCTGCTCAATCCTATAGTTTATTGTTTTGTCTTTAAATCGTTAAACAAATTAGTTGTACCCTGTGAACTCGAAACACATTATATGGTCATAAAAAAATCAACTCATTTATAATAACAAATCGTTAGCACTTAATTTTAATCAACGTTTCCACGCTACAGATTATTAAGTTATTTGTACCATTGTTAAATCATTATAGTTAGCTTGAACAAACTTATTTGTGTCGTGCATGATGGCATGATGGCGCTACAATCTATGTTTATTGCACGAAGTTGTATGAATTCCTAAGTTTAGTTGTTCAGACTACCTCTGTGGTCCATTGGTTAATTTGGCCTGAAAACTTAGAGATCATAGGTTCAATTCCCACGGGAAGCATACATTGTTGTTTTGTTTCACGTTTGGTGAGGATTTTGCAAGCTCTTGATTGTTTGACAAAAAGTAATTCCGTGCTTCGAAACGCACATTAATATAAGGTTATAAGGGTTATAAAATTGTTTTTGTTGTTGTTACAATATTATTAATGAAAATCTGAAATAAATAAATTTTATTGTATTTCAATTTACTTATTGTCGTTAAAGGAACCACTGTGCTTGGTCAATTGACCCCTTAATAGGCGGATTACATGATTCAATCTATGGTCTGGACATAAGGACAAAAATATAGTACTATCAGTCGGCACTAATATTCGAGAACATTTTATTCTAAAGTTGCTGGCCAGCTATTCTTCATTAAAAAAAAAAAACTATTTTATCTATGTAATATCTTGTCCTTCTTACTTCCCTTTTCTAAAGCCGACCAACAACTGTCCTATTGCCTTGAGGGGGACATACAAAAAATATATAATAACACACCACAGACCCTGTTAATTACTGCTTAGTCTGTTTTTAACGTTTTTCGTAAAATGTCCGAGGCACGTGGAGGATCGTTGAAGAGAAAAGTGTTTAGGAAATATTTTTACTGTGTCTGTCTGTGAATAAATTGTAATGTTTTGCATAGCTTAGAGGGACTACACACACTGAAAAAATTACTGATTATATTATACTATTTCTTAGCGAGTCGATTGTGGCAAAGGGATTTCATGAAGATCAATTACAAGGCATTGTCAATTTGTCAGCTGTATCGATGTCTCTGAATATGCAGGCTGGGCATTTAGGACATAACAAAAGAAATGCGTTGAGGACCACCTTACTGGCAAATGTCGTATGAAGATGGGACTTCTTGCATCTTTACTTATTAGATAGATATAATAATATAATAGTACTCTTTATTGTACCAATAAGATACAAACTGTACAATTTGTACCCCAATCCTACTTATGCCGATTTCTTTTTTTTTGCGTCAAATCACTACATAGTATAAAACATAGTCGTTTTTTCTGTCCCTATATCCCTTAGTATGCCTAAACCTTCGAAACTACGCAACGGATTTTGATACGGTTTTTTTTAATAGATAGAAAGATTTAAAAAAAAATGTTTTTATGCGCATGCAAAACCGGGGTGAGTCGCTAGTAAACTATAATTCTAATTGAGTTACAATCGATAAAGCCGTCAATTTGTCATTTTTATACCCATAAAAATTATTAATTAGGTAAATATAATTACATAAATAATAATCATAAATTATAGCGTGACATCCATTAAAATGCAGCTTTTATTTAGTCTCTAACCAGTCTGATCTAGTTAAACTGGTTAAGGCAGGTGATTTGATGTATTTGTAATTTATTTTTTGATTATCATGTGCTATTATAATATTAACATGAGAATTAAGAAGACTAATGTGTTGTTTCTTATAATAAATCGAAGTTGAATGTATAATAACTAATTTGTTTGTTTGTACGTGAAATATAAATGTCAATTATGTAGTCAATATATGACACCTTTTTAATTATGATATTTTTTTTACGTTGTATGTAAACTTTTTTTGTTTACAATATCAGAGTGTAGTAGTATACTAGAGTGGGGGAGAAAGTCAGAGAACTGACTTTTTAACTTACTCGATGATATTAACATTAATGTTTTATAAGACGTTTCCGCTTATGCCCAGCAGTGGGTTGTGAACAGCTGATGATGATGATGATGATGATGAAGACGTTTCATGTCATCCATACATTTTTATAGCATCATTGATTTGAACGTACTGGCTATAATTAAAAATATATCTGTGTGCGTTGAGACGCCGAATAATTTACAAACGATAAACGCTATTCTTAATTTGAAATAGGAACCAATATTCAAATATTTGGCGGCATTCTCTAAGACAGCTGAGCATTGCAAGTAGTACTTGTGTTTGCAACTGTACTTAAACGAGAAATCTTCAAAAGGGATCCTAAGTCCTAAGGCCAGTGGTCACTCCCCTACTTTTTAGGGACAGCCCACCGCGAGGTAACTTATCTGATAACATATTCTTATAGAGATTTATAATAAGACTCATATATATCTATAATTATAATATACTAGCTTTCGCCAGAGGCTTTGCTCCCGTGTAATGTTTGGAATAAAAATTAGTCAATGTGCTATTCCCGGTCATCACTTCCTGTGTACAAAATTTGAATTCTGTTCAGCTGTTTATGAGTTTGAACAAACCCGATTTTGTTTTAAAAGATTTAATTACATAGACGATTCTCCATTGATAAAAACAAATTGCCTGTATTTGATACTTCTATGCAATTCTCACCGCCTAATTATCTATTTTACTTCATCCTCAAATTCCAATATCTAAAGGTACCTAATGGTGTCATTAGGCAAGAAAAATCTGACAGTGTTTAACACTTTATAACACATCTAGATCCTATTGGTCCAATTTCCCTGTAAAAAGGGTTGCGAAGTTCAGACGACAGTGCCGCAGTACTTAAAAGGCTCTTGGATCATGGTAATAAAAATTAGTATTATTATATTATTTTGTAATAATAGGCACTGACGCGTTAGTTGAGGATTTAACTAAAGGAGTACCATGCTCGGATGAAGAATGTAATATTCATGAAATGTCCAATTTGGCAGAACTTGGTAATATAAAACAATAAAAAATATACATGTATTATAACACTATCTTGTACCAACATTTGAAAAAAGAATACGTAAAATAAAGGAAAGTAATTAAAAATTATAATTTGATTCCCATACGACGATTTCGTAATAAAAACCGCGTTGAGAGTACATCAATGTTTTTTTTTTATTCAACCATCCAGTTTTGCTTACTTGATATACGTTAGACTGGCGATTATATTGTATGACTTAAACTATCCTATCTTATTCTAACCCTATATATTTATTATTTAATTATTTTATTATTCATTTAATTTTTTTTTGTATTTCATTTGTTAGCTGTTTGTTGATTGAAGGGCTACCAAGTCTCTACATTGTAGAGTTTACAATGTTATCATAGTATTTTTTACCTTACTATCTAATTTCGTATATTTCTGTATTCTCAGATAGTTTTTTAGATTAAAACGATACTTTGGTGAACACTAGCGCCACCATCACTTAAAAATCATTATTCACTGAAAACACAAGTTATCAAACATCCGTCTTATGTAATTAAGGTTATGGATCTGAAGTTTATTTTAAACATATTAAATTATAATGTTACTAGCTGTTCCCCGCGGCTTCGCCCCGCGTGGGACTCGGTTATATCGCGCCCAAAAGTAGCCTATGTTTGACCTCAGGTCGTTAACTACATCCCTACCAAATTTCATCACAATCGGTGCAGCAGTTTAGCCGTGAAGAGGTGACAGGCAGACAGACAGACAGACAGACAGACTTTCGCATTTATAATATTAGTACTAGTATGGAATTATGGATATGGAAGGATGGATAGTTCCCGAGTAACAAATTGAAATATTGCTTAAAACGGCCACTTTTAACAGTTAAAAATTAGGTAACTTTAGATCGAGAACCTTAATTATATAAGACGGATTTTAAGTTTTTTTAGTTAATATAGATTTTTAATTGATGGTGGCGCTAGTGTTCACCAAGGTATCGTCTTAATGAATCTAGTAATTAAGCTCCTTATATAGCAAATGACTTGACAATAAAAGACAATAGACGTAGGATCAGATTATATTGTACTAGTTGCAGTGATAAATATGAGTCAGTCGTCTCTACTCTATAAAAATACCATAGAGAATTTTTTTTCGTGAAATTTTAATTAATTTCTTAATACAAACTGTACATAAAATTGATATTTCTTACGTTTTCTATACTTATGTGTTTCATCCTACAAATGCCAAAAAGTAGCCTATGTTTGACTCTCTGACCATCTTTAACTATTTCCATACAAAATTTCGTCAAAATTGGTTCAACGGTTTAACCGTGACAGTATAACAGACAGACTTTCGCATTTATAATATAAGTATGGATGTACTGGCAACCTTTTAAAAACCTTAGTTGTTAACTACTTACGCTAATATTGTTTTTGTTTAAAATAACTATTTACATACATTACATTATGTAGGCCAAAGTAGGAATGCTTTTTTTTGCATGTTTCTATCTCTTTTCTCTGCTAACCAATTTCAATTACCATTTTTAATCAGAATCTATTTTCTTTTAAAATTTGTTTATTTAGAAAGTTTCGAAATATTAAAATGATTTCAGAAACTCGCGACAGAATAGTCGCTCGTTTGCCGCTTGCTTTTAAAATGCGTTTTTGTTGAAGTTGGAAAGGGTTTTATTTTTTTATTGTTTTTTTTATATTCTTTTATTGTTTTAGTTGGCTCGTTTCATGAGGGCTTTCGGTAGGCGGTCGAATGGGCGGGACGCGTTTCGGGCATGCGCAGAGTGGAGTGATGCGGCGTCTTTTCAATAAGAAAAAATAATAATATATTTTTAAAATGGATGGCGTGATTCTCTTTTTGAAAAATATATATTTTTAAATTTAGAACTTCGCTTAAATCTGCTACGCTACGTTAGTTTTTGTTAATGGTAATTCTAATCTAACAAAACACTTACAAAAACTGTATAGAAATTATTACAAATCCGCTTTTTATGAATATTGTTAGTAGATTCCCTTTTTGCATAAAATAATGATTTTGAGATAATCTTTTAAACTATGTAGTAAGTAATTATGTACTTTACATAATTACTTACTACATTGGATCATACAAAATCATAAACAAAATTTGTAAAGCGGAGGAATAAATGCAATTAATTAATTAATTGTTAAATATATATGACTATTTTGTTTTCTAATAAAAAATATTAAAAGGGATTAGAGTGAGTAAAAATATAAAATACCATAGGCTCAAAAGTGTCAAAAATCAAAATAGATTGAAATGAGATTAAACCAATATAAATATAGTTTTGTTTTATTATTATTTTGTTAACAAAAGAAAAATTAACATTAAAAATATAAAATGACATTAAAATTACGAACTAAAATTTAGATACGTACTACTAAAATTTATAATTTAAACATAAAAATATATTAAGTGGTGCTCTTGCGGCATGGTGCCTAAAACCTCAGCTACATTTCCGCGCTGATTAGCGAGATGTGAGCTGGCCTTCTTGTCACCATTGTTTAGTACTTATTACTTTTAAAAACTAAAAACATATATTAAATCCTCATATACTTGATTGTAAAATACTAATCATGAAATAAGAATTATTTACTTTGCAATAATACATGTATAAATGGCGTTACAAATGTTATTCCACTGTAATCTGTCTGGAGACAAAAGTAAAAATCTCAATTAAATCAACAGATATAATCGACGCAAATTCTTTTTATGAACCGAATTCAAATTCAGAAGTCGAATAACAAATTAATTCCGCCGACCATCCCATCCCTATTATCGACAACACGCACATCACTAAAAGGGTGTGTCTGTGCCCCAGGCCAGCATTGTTCTTGACGAATGCCGACACATACATACACACACTTTGTATGGGACATGGGAATGTATTGAAAGTGGTTAATGAGGAATTATTAAATAAATGATGTGCTTGCTTGTGCTGGTCTGGTTTCCTTGTAAAAATTGCTGAGAATGCGTGCTTCGGTAAGCTTGAGCTGTTGGTTCCAGGTGTTATTGCCACATGACAGATAGACAGTTCCCCTTTACCCAACATACCTTACTTACCATAGTCCAGTAATCTTCATTTCGTGCAGGCAGGTCAATTAACCATAAACACCCTGGTGACAGAGTTTTTGGAACTACCTCTCGGCCTCGTGGTTCCTTTAACAACTACCAGATGGCAGCCGGGACCAACGGCCTAACGTGCCTTTCGAAGCACGGAATCATCTTTATTATCAGGCAATCAAGTGATGAGCCTGTAATGTCTTAACCAAACTGGACTACCTATGTGGTCCAGTGGTTGGGTTCTCATGGGAAGCATACCTTGTATAATTGTTTCCAATTTTTTTTTTCAAATTTCAATTTGGTTAGGATATTGCTGGCCTGAATCACTCTTCCAACACTCAAACGAAGAGAGAATTAAGTCTTCATCTGAAAACTACATAACATTAAATAAAAAAAAAACCCACGACACAATTTCCCTCGAAAATAGCTTAAAAATGAAGTACCATAGACTAAAGATAATCTTGGGAAAACGGGGAACCGCGCCGCAAAACGGAAAGAGCCCGGTGTGTGTTTCGATGCGTCCAGATATGCAAAATTGTTTGCAAAGCCCCAGTTTATCATACGTACAGAGACATAAATACTATAAACTGCTTGCAGTACCATAAACAAGCTAAGGATTTAATTCTCTATGAATTTAGTATTGAATTTTGATACATTGTTGATAGAAATCATATAGTTGTTAGAAATGGGGATTGAATCCTTGATTTGTGTCAGATTTGCCTGCAAATTGTATTAGAAATTTGTGGTACTTGCAACATAAAAGAAAGGGCTTTTCCAACAAGTAAAAGTTAGCAATTAGTCTGTTTAATTCCACTTAGTCCTATAAGTCCTTCTTTCTCGTCTTTTATCAATCAATATAAATAAAATAAAATATACTTTTTTTGTGTTTTTAGCGAAAACATTCTATAGTCAACAAATCCATCCAATAAAAACTTATATAGCATTCTAATTTCTTCGTTCTTATTTTAAAATAATGAGAAAGTCACAAGGTAAACAACAAAACGGTGTACCTACGGCCGTTCCAAATATTAAAAGATGGAGATTAAAAATAAAAACGCGTTCGAAGTTCGAAAAAATTCAGAGCGTAACCGCCAAAAAGTCGGGCTGTTGGTCTTACCGATCCGATGGAGCGATACACACCCAGTAATTACAAGTTACCACTGACTATTATCAAGTAGCGGCTTTCATATATTTTACAAAATGGATGGCGAACATTGTGGCATCGTGTGGCTTGAATATTTATATTGTGGATTTATGAGCTGCTTTGTGCGAGCTGATTTATGTTGGGGAGTTTTCGGATTTGAATTTGGAAAGTTGACACGAGCGGGAAAATTTAATTTTTTTTTTTCCAAATTTTAGCATGTGGTGAAATTAAGCAAAGCAGTTGGCTACGGTCTTTCAAAGAAATAAGTTTTCTTTAAGATGGTAGGTCGTTAAGCTGAGTCGGATATCTTTAGGCAGCTTTTCATATAACTCGCACGATATGAATGAATGGAAAGTAGTTATTATATCTTGCTATTCTAGTAATGACACCTGGGTTAATAAAAAAAAATCACTATCCCACCTTTCTAAATTAAAAAACTGTACCGACTGACTGCGTTCAGGTTTAATATAATTTAAGCCAGAAACGCTTTGCAGATTCTAGATACTTATAAAATTCCTGAAGCTTTTATTTTATTTATTTATTTATCTGACTTTATTACACAATTGTAAACAGAAGACTTAAACCTGAGGCTTCATCTACCAGTCAACCAGATGAGTGATGAAAATTTTGAATGTTTGAATATTGAACGATCAAAAATCTCAATTTAACAATAGCATTTCTTTTTTCTATAGAAAAATGCGGGTTATCCGACGACCCTGGGCTCCGAGTGAACGGCAAGGGCAAGAAGATGAGGAAACCTCGCACCATATACTCCAGTCTTCAGCTGCAGCAGCTGAACCGACGGTTTCAACGGACGCAGTACCTCGCGCTGCCGGAGAGGGCTGAGTTGGCGGCCAGTTTGGGCCTGACACAGACTCAGGTAAGTGCTTAACCTTGTCGATTTAATCTCGTATTAAGAATCTTTTGATAAGCTCATTTTAACTTAATCATGTTTTGGATCTTTCTCTCTTACCCGCCACTTCACATGAAATAACGAGACGAAACACATTTTAGCTAAAATAGGCTAACATACGTTTCTTAATACGGGGGTTAGTCTTTAAAAACAACTAAAAACTAAAACAATGGAATGGAAACCTGGAACAAATAGCTTGTTGTTATAATTTTTTTTTTATAAGACCATCTTTTACGCGCTGCGTGTAGTTGTGCATCTAGAGGTTTGTTTTATATTTAAAATTGTAAATATTGAATTATTTTTCTATTATATCCAAAACTAGCGACCCGCCCTGGCTTCGCACGGGTGCAATGCTATATAATACATGTATTTTACATATAAACCATCCTCTTGAATCACTTTATCTATTAAAAAATACCGCATCAAAATCCGTTGCGTAGTTTCAAAGATCTGATCACACATAGGGACGGACAGTGGGGAGCGACTTTGTTTTATACTATGTAGTCAAGTGATAATCTACCATGTAATTGTACATAACATAGATTTTACACTTCTTTTCTTGACTACCTATCCAAAAACTTAGCGAAAGTCAACTTTTCGCCTAAAGAGACCAATGACAATAAGGCATTATGACAGTTTGGATTATGAAAGCTTGCGTCAGTCTTACTGTTTAGCTGAAATTAAAAAGTCGATAGTAACTCACCTTTTGGTTTCCCTACATATTAAACTTAAATTCTGCAAATAAAAATTTATAATAGTTATTTAAATGTAGAACGTAGACTCATTTAGGTTAAATTTTTCTTATCATTCAAAAAAAGAACACCGTTTCCTTTCTTCATAGAAATAAAAAAGCATAGACAACACTTATCGCCACATAGTAATTATGTCACAAACCATATAATTACAAGTCGTATGTGTACGTTAGGCCACTTTTTATCGTCAAATCTGTATCTTATTCAAAATAGACTTTATAACAATAAAAATAAGCAAGAGTTTTAATTGTAATTATATCTGTGGTTAGTCAGACGTAGATTCTAACGTACAATTAAAAAACAAGACTTTTTTTAATATCTGTCGCAGATACTCCACTGCCGTTTCGTACCCATCAATTATTTTTACTGTGAACAGACATACAGATTTTACAATTAAAAATAATAGTAAAATTGAGTTTACGCAATCATTTACTACTGTTCATTGCACAACAATCAAAATTTATTGAACACTGTTTACATTTTCATATCTATTTTCTCTATATATTTTATGTGACTGACCTGATAACCCACGAACCAATGAATTGAAAAATATTTCCTTGGTTGATGAAGGCTAGTTTTTCTATGATTAACGTAAATTATTAAAAATCAAAATGGAGAGTCTTCATATTTATAATCAATCTATCCTAGTGCCAGTCTTATACTTTTCGTGACAAATTGTGATTCAAGCTTCCCGCCCAAACATTCCATTACTCTATGTCTATGGTCGATGTATGACTATTTTTTCTAACCAGCCAGTACGTTCGGAAACGATGCATCGATTCGATTCGTATCAGATTGATTCGTTATGTGTCACCGTGCAGAATGAATAATCGTCATATACATGGTGCATCTGTGGGACGTGACCATAGATTTATAGAAGGCGTAGACTGGACTTTGACGAAATATTTACGCACGCCAATGATTTGTGTCCAAAATAACACCGTGAAATGTGTTTAATCGTCAAACTGCGTGCGTTTTTGCGGTTTTTATTCTTTATAATGTGCGTTAATAAATATCTTGTCGTTAATTTGTCTTGCAACGTGTGTCTAAATTTTATTTTGTTGTTTTGTCTTCTAATTGTAGTATGCAATTCGTAGGTGCTTATTGTATTTTTTTATCCCGTGTTTTCATATGTTGTTAATTTTGCAATAGGACAATTTAATATAAGATAATTTTTCATGCTATTATTTCATAATTGTGTTGATAATAAACTTAAAAAATTGAAGTTCAAATAAATATAAATTAAGTTCTTGCTCTATCTAAATGTTCGTAATACAACAAGTTAACGAATAAAAAGCGCGTCCGAGTTAATTTTATTATAATTTAATATTTCTCAGTTATTGTCTGTGCGGCGCACTTTGACGAACCCGCATCGATATTCAGGTAGTGTGGTGATATGTTTTTGTATCGATATGGCGACATTGAGTAATATAAGTCTATCCACTTAACGGATATGTCAATTTTTTTTTTTTAATAGTTTATACGGCCATGGAATCTAGTCCTTTAAGGCCTTTCTTGAATTTATTAATCTTCTTCAGTCCTACTTAAGTCAGTCGAGTCAAATCAAGGTCAAAGTCAAGTCAATAGTCAAGTCCAGTCAAGTAAGTAAGTCTAGTCTGAGCCAGATGGCTAAGTGAAGCGGTGGAAAAATTTCACTTAGCTATATCATGGAGATTTTGGTGACAAAGATAAAAAGTCACAAGCGTGAGTGTTGGGAAGTGATACAGTGTCGATACTGTATCACTTCCCAACACTCACGCTTGTTCACGAACACTTTGCGAATAATAAACCACCAATATTATGCACAAACACTCGAAAAAACCTAAGTTTTGGAAATTAAATACAGCGCGGACATAGCGACAGTTTACTTTCCCTCCAAAAACTCCACGGATATGTCAAGTTTATTTACCATAAATATTATTTTTTTTATTTTTTGTTTTTTATTCTCTCTACAATATACTCACATTAGAATTAGTTGTATTCCTACAAAAATGAACTGAGCTATTTAGTACAAAAGGATTTGAAAGAATGCCATGTGGATTAAGTCCATCATTTGTACACTTTATTTTTAATTTGAACAATTAAGTTTTAAATAAATAAATAAATGTATAAATGTTTAAATAGCTTTATATAGCACCAATCAATGCATTTAATGATCACTTATACTGATCAAAAGCAGATTTAGAATACCAATTTAGATAAACCCTAATCCTTTCACTAATTTATTAACTGCAGCTTCAAATTCAAATTTGAAAAAAAGAACGGAATAGAAATCTTAGAAAAAAAACTAACGTCAATGATAGAACTTCATCAGTAAGCTCATTAAATTATGTGACTTACTAAAGCACTTATACAGTTCAATTCAGAATGATACATTGTCAATAGTTTTTGCGACAGATAATAAATCAAAGCATTTGTCTTAAGGTGCTGCTTACGACCTATTGTTTCCGTTTCGTTTTGCCGTGGCATTCTTATTGTTTGGATTGCCACATAAAAAAAGAAAAAAAAAAAAAACTATTTTCTAATCGCAAGCATGACTACGTCTAAGCAGGAAATCATTGAAATTATTTTTATTACTGTTTAAATGTGTAATTTAGTTTTGTTTTAAATTTTCGGGAGATGTCTTTTGACGTGCAAAATTTTGTTATTGTACACATATAAATTACAACAAATGTTAAATCAAAATTCTTTGCGTGATATCTAAGTCTTGGAGCATAAAATTATATATATACAATTATACATATTATAGGCAACCTACTTGTAGTCGTAAAATATATGATTACTTATACTACTGCCTAACTAAATATTAAAAATGCGTAATGTTTGTTAAATTTTTGTGTTTTTTGATGCAATATAATCGGGGTACAACGGCGGCGGAGGCGGACCCGCAGGAAAAAGTTAATTGTATCATCAATTATATAGACATTATAAATGTCACAGAATAGAATTTTTCATCAAAAAAACAGTTAAGAAAAAGTGGGTACATGGTTTATTTTTCTGAATCAAAACTAGGTAACTAATTTACAACAAGATCATCATGCCCACAAAACAAAAACGGTTGTTTCTTTTCCGCACTAGGGCTTATAATATTTCGTCGGTTGAAAATCAGTAGCGACAGAAGGAACACGCCATTTCATAACATTACCTTGTCTTTCTTACTTTTTGCTCCTTAGGATTAAGCTTATAAGGTCATAATTTTTTATCGATATTGATGTGAAGTTCTTCAGTGATCGCAGTCGCTCGATTGTATTGTTTTTGTGCCCTTGTATAGTTAATTGGCCTATGTATTTTAATGATGTTCGACTTGAAAAAAGTAATCCAATGTATTGTAACGTTTGTTAACAATTACATTATGGAAATGTCACTGTTTGGCACTGCGAAGCTATCAAATCGAATTAAATCCATTTAATTTATGGAAATAAGTTTTGATAGTTATTTGAGCAATTAATTAACTAATTATGTAAGCAATTAATTGACTGTATTAATTATTTCGATTCACTATTTACTGATATAAAAAGAGACAGATTATATAGACTTGTATCAAACGCCTACATATCCTCATAGTTCTAAAATATAAAATCAAGTTAAACTCAAAAAAATGTGTAATATATTTTACGGTTAATATAATTTTAAATACCGTTGATTAGGTTTCGTTTAATTATAAGAAAGAGGCGTAACTGATGTTTCGAGGTCTGTGGGAATCGACGACACGGATAATCGACTGGTTTAAGAATCGAATATTCGAATGTTTTTGGAAATATTATGGGTTACGCCCTAACGTGAATTTGTGAAGTTCTAATTTTAAACGTACTTACTTTTTTTTCAGTACCAACCAACATTATCCTAAACTGACTGTTTGTAGGTCTGCCTTATACAAAACTAGCTGTTCCCCGCGGCTTCGCCCCGCGTGGGACTCGGTTATATCGCGCCCAAAAGTAGCCTATGTTTGACCTCAGGTCGTTAACTACATCCCTACCAAATTTCATTACAATCGGTCCAGCAGTTTAGCCGTGAAGAGGTGACAGACAGACAGACAGACAGACAGACAGACAGATTTTCGCATTTATAATATTAGTATGGATAGTATGGATAAAGAGTACTAAGTAACCTTCAATCAAAAACGATTGCAATTAGGCTTATAGTAGAGACACTAGCTCTACCAACGTAAAAATATTCTTTGCCTAATCTCTATGACTCAAACTTCCAAGATTTACTTATCTAACTAAATATTTAACATTATAATTGATATTTTAAAAGACTACCTCGTAAAAAATAGTACCTAAGATACATCCATCCCCCTTTTTGAGAGGAGTTTGAAAAATTGATTTGTATTATAATCGTTACGAAATAGTCCCGTTATTTTTGATAAGCAACGATAACGATGCATCAATATCTCCTTAATTCAAAAAAACATGAGAAGCCATTGCAGCTGGCCACTTATAACACAGTATAAAAAGAAAAACTTATTCATTACACTATGGAAATTCTTCATATAACACAAGCGCGTTTACACCGGCTAGTACGAAAACCATAGACAAAATAATAGGTGAATTAAAAAGAAAATGCGAAGCGTACAGTCAACTTGAAAAACTCCTTGACTTGAACGAATGATGATTGATGATGGTCGGCAAAAGATAATTCGAATTACTTTGAGCTGTGACGAATGAAATAAATATATTACATATGGGAAGGCTACTGGGTTTAAAAATCGTATTACTATTTGACTTGTTGGTTATTACACGTAAGTTTAATAAGTTATGGTCAAATTTGACAGTATCTAATTATTTTTGACGGTTAAATCTAAGGATATTTTCATTGGTATCTTGTAATCAAACACATTTTCAAGCTACTGGCCGCATTTCTGTTTATTATATAGCAGTAAAAAGTTTATTAAATATTGCTCAATTTTAATAATTTAAGTGTCCTTTTGATTTTTAACCTGATAATGCAACTGGGAAAGACGTTCAGATCAAAATGTAGAAGATACCGTTAAAGTGATGTGAGGAATCACATGCAATAAAGTGACTACCAATGACGGAAGAAGAGAATTATTATTGACAATGTAACTAGAAGTCCGCTAAGAAGGTGGAGAGATATCAATGATAGTAATTTTTAGTTAACATTTGAATAAATATGCTGCACACAAAAATAAATACGTGAATATAACATGTGAACTTGGGGCTGTAACTACGATCTGTTTCTGACCACTCAACAGCGGCTCAAGCTATATCTTTGAAAATTTCAAAAATAGAATCGTCCAACATGACAAAGGAAAACCGACGTGGCGTCAATGATTCACAAAGCGACCGGACAGACAAAAACTCGGGAGCTGCCACTTTAACGGAAGCCGGCCTTTTTTATCATCTCTTGCGTTCCTTTTTTGAACAATTGTCTCTAAACCCGCAAGTCATGACATTTGACGAGCTCTCATTGGTTGGGTTTGACAGCCAATCAGAGTAGTGAGTTCGAAATCCGAAAGTCATCTTTCTTAACATTTGAGACGGTGACTAGCGTTTTCAGTTGTCTATGGCCAGTATTGGTTAGTGGGACTCTTATATGTTATGTACTAAGGTAAATGGGGGCTGCTGTTCGATTTTCGAATCTTGTTTCATAAGAATCCAGCATCAATCAAATGATAAAAAAAAGCTAAAGAAACGCGTTTCATTCAAAAACTGAAAGTCGATTCACAAATTGTGAAAAGACACAGTTTTTTTCATTCATTGCGTTCATTTTTGTTCAATATAAAATCAATTAAAAAGCTATAAAACAGATCAAAGGGGAGCGAAGGTCAAATGAAATTGGAAATCAATTGAAAGATTGCTTCCAATTCAAGCCTTTGATCGGATGTTACGATAGGCGGATAAAGACGCCATATGTTGACAATTGAACTAATTTATAATGTAGGTGACTGGTTTACGAGGGAGTTTCAATAAACTGCTTCAAAACCGGTTAGTTTGAACGTTAAGTTAACTGCAGGAATTATTTATTCTAAAATCAATATAGTTTTCAATATGCTAAACACAGGATCAAATCTAAAAATTATAGGTACCTATGTTACTGTATTACGTAGTTACTGTATACATTAGTATACAAAACAACAAAAAAACAATAGAAATACATCATTTGTGACAATTTCAACTATCACGATTCATGAGATACAGCCTGATGACAGACGGACAGCGAAGTTTAAGTAATAGGGTCCCGTTTTTACCCTTTGTGTACCCTAAATATTATTATGTTAAAGACAAATAAATCAATGCCGGTCGTGGTGGCGCCACAATCTATATCTAGCTATTGCTTTTAATAATAATTGGCCTTAGTTCATTTTTAAGCCACCCAGAGCAGAAAACATCATTTCAGCTACTGGGCATAGGCCTCCCATCAAATAATCCAGAATAAATACGGCAATCTATACTAGGTATTCTTTCTTAGCTGCCAGTACGCTAGTCCTATTATTTATTCTATGTTGCTATTAAACTAGACTCATTCAAATTTCGAATTCGCAACACAAAGTTTTGTACTATTTATTCAGTTATAAATTCATTCCTTTCTTAGTATTTAAAGCGATGCGTTCTAAACCATACAACCGTTTCCAGAATTTCTGCAAAGTTGGTAAAAGTTCAAAAACTTGCAAGTTTCCCAGTCAAAACTTAATTAAGCTACAGTAATTAAGGGCAACTTTTTAATTGCAGTTGGAATATCTTTGACGTTTTGTTCTAGTGAATAGTTAACTTGTTTATCCGACTTCAAAAAAGTTGTCATGTTTTTAGGGTTCCGTATTTAAAAATAGGTAATGTCCTGCTCGTTCTTAGTAACTTTCTTATATTTGATAAGAGGCACTTGAACGTAAGATTCTGAGGAAAAATTATGCAATGTCCAACTAAGGAAGCAAAAAAAAAATGAAAAATCTCGTGACGAAACGAGTTCCTTTATCGATGTAATCGATCAAAAATCGCTGGAAATCGAACTTGTCCCTGAGTTACGGCCATCATTAACTAAAGGATATTGGATACTCTTATCTGGCAGATAAGCACTTCGTATGCGCATGCGCAGGTACAGCTTTATTTCAATTACGTTACCGTTGATGAGTCAGTTTAGTATTGGAAATAGATGTTTTCAAAAGAAAAATTGAAAAGGCCAACCATTTAGCCACATGGGTTATCTAAACGCGTTTCCCAGTTAAACCATCCCCAGAGCCCAGGGTACGCTTTAATTATGGTCCTAGATATTATAAATGGTTATTACAATGGAGCAACTGCGTCTGACCTCCGTAACTCACTAATAATATGATCCTGGTGTTAGGAGCCAATTGATTTTTCAGGCTGCCTATAAGGGCATCTAACGACTGCGATCGATAATTTTACCTAGCCCACATGTTTACCTAATTGTTAGGGTTCCATACTTCAAAAGTCAAAAACGGAACCCTTATAAGACTACTTTGTGGTTCGTCTGCTGACTGTAATTTTTATTTCTGAGTAACACAAATACTAAGTCTAAGGTCTCTTTTGGTAATTAAATAATCCAAATTATACGTCAATTCTTAATTTTTGCGACTTCACATGGGAATCAAAAGCTGTGGGGTACTTTCTTTTGAATTAGAGTCATGAAATTTGGTAAGAAGCAATATTATACAGCATTTATTTACGAATCAATCTCAAACACATAATTTTTTGTAAAATTTTATGTAACAAAATTTTAACTAAAAAAAATTATTTTTTACAAACAAATTAAAGGAAAGCAACAATATCAAAATAACCTGTTAAACCTGTGGTAGTACGGAGCCCTCAGGACACGAGTCCGACTCGCCCTTAGCCAACTTTTTTTTCTCAATTAGAGCGCATATCTGAATAAAAACATGCAGGTCAAAAACATAACCCTCATTTGGATTTACTGCAGTCGGGTAACAAGCAAGTACTTAAAAACTACAAGTGGTACTAACTACTAATCGTATTCATTTTGACCAGTAGGCACGATAAATAGATAAGAGAAGTCAAGGACGTGTAAGATGGGGCATTGTATGGTAATCTGTGGTGTGGTGACCACGGCTTTATGGAATTTAGAACTGGGTGTTCCTCTTTATTTTTATTTACTTCCTAATCGTCATCATTTTGTGTAGGTGACACGGTCAATCGACCATGCACACCTTGGTTTCAGAGTTCTTCGGAACTGCCTCCTCCGTCATACTGACGTGGTTCCTTTTTTTATTTCCTAGTTTTTCTAGGAAATAAAAAAAGGCTTATAGTTATAATATATATATATATATATATGTGTATATATATATATATATATATTATATCGTCTAATTTCTAATTATAATTATTTCTAACTAGCTGACCCGGCGAACGCGCTTTTCTCACCGTTTAAACCTTCCCTGAACTTCCACAAATATTTCAAAACCAAAATTAGCCAAATCGGCCCAGCCATTCTCGAGTTTTAGCCAGACTAACGAACAACAATATATAATTAATAGATAGATAGATAAATTATAATTTAACATCACTCTGATTATAATTCAATTAAACATCTGGCCAGGTATATATTAGAAAAGTTGCTGATAACAACTGGATTGCGGTGGCTAGGGAAAGTTGGATTAGAGACAGGATAAAACTTAGAAAAGAGAACTTTAGTACTAGAGAGGGTGCTACTTATTTCTAAAGGTGTTGCCTAAGGGAAGGGCTTGCAAAATGAAGGTTGCAAAATATTTTGTAGAAAAGCGCAATTTTGCATTTACATACTATTTTGCACCTCCTGTAGGCGATGCCATAAACAATTTTCCGAATTTGTTTTTTTTTTTCTCAGAAAATATCCCCTTTTTCGTTCGAGCGTGTTTCCGGGTTGTATCTTTGGCTTCTACTTCAGATCCCAGGGTACGCTAATCGTAATCCTGATTCAGATTTTTTAGGCTGCCTAAAGGCGTCTGATATAGCCTAAAGGCTGCCATCTATCGATAACAGTTTACCAACGGCTTAGCGTGCCTTCCGAAAGACGGAGGAGCTCAAGATAGAAATGTCACTAATGGTGACCAATCCAAACATGGCCGCACACTCGCCGTCGCTTGACCCTCGCTATCGTATCCTTTCAGAAAATATCCTCATTAGTTCAGTATCATGGTGACCTCAGTCTATGCATGAATTACCAAGTAGAAAATCTTATAAAAACACCTACAGCGGGGCCAAGGAAAATGCATTAACACTTGACAGCTTCTCACGTGTTGAGGTTCAAGTAAAAAGACCCACGGGTGTGTGTGTGTGTAAACATTATGAAAAAGAAATAAAAAAAAAGTAAAAAAATATATTAAAATAATTTTTTTTTGGTAGCTATGGTAGCTTGTGGCTTATTTTTGTCAGTATCAAATTTTATTAGAATGTTATTTTTTAGTCATGTCAAGTCAGTAGTCATATCTAGTCAAGGTAGTCAAAGAGCTAAAGCGATGGAAGAATTTCACTTGGCATCATCTTGGGCGAGTTTGATGACAAGGATTAAAGTCACATTGTACCACTTCCAACACTCACGCTTGTTCACAAATTCTAAGCAAATAATAAGTCACTATTATTAAGCACAAATACTCGAAAAAACATAAATTATGAAAAATAAATACAGCACTGATCGATATGTTGTGACTTTTACCTTCCCGCCAAAACTCCTCACCTAATTTTATTATTGTAAATCGTAAATCGCATAAAAAATATGAATAAGAAAAAATTAAAAGAACCAACCGAGTTCCATAATTGAATTTCTATAGTTTTAAAAAGTTTTTTTAATGTTGGGAAACATGGTATTTAGTCTAGAGTTTATTCTCAGAATAAAGGAGTAAAATATATTGAGTCATATTTTTTACTGATAAAATCAAATTGCCAATTTCTGCGTTAGCAATTTTCATTGGACACATGTGAAATTAAATTTATATATTTTATTAATTGATGCCAAGTTAAAATTATTAGTATCATAATGTCATCATCACATTATAACTTATAGTCAATTTAAACTTTTTATTTAAAAAAAAAAGTTCATAATGCATCTAACAGTAAAAACATGCACTTTTTTACCCGACGCGAAAGATAAACGAGTTATGACAATGCGATTAAAATAAAACCTTAAGATAATGTAATAGGGTTTTATATTGAGTTGTAGAAAAATTAAACTGAGTATAGACTAAGATGTAAATTAGCAAAAGAAAATGGACTGTTTAGTCTTTGTGGTAGAGTTGAAATTTGGATAAGAGTTGATAAATAGATTGTGTTGAAAATTGATACAATATTGACAATAGTTAATTACACAGACATGTGTATGTGAAAGCGAATGCATATTAGCCATAGAGTATAGACGTAGTAAAGCATACAAATTTAATAGAGTGCCAGTACAATCAATTCTACATTTTTCTATTAAAATATACTTATTATAGACCGCAAATATTTTGTCAAGTTTAATAAATAAATTATTATTAGTTTTTTAAAAAATGTAGATAATTTTTTTCCCCATTTTAGCTCTAAGACTTGAAATACAAAGAAAGTATATCGTAAAAGTCGATCATATAACAAAATATTGTCCAAATTTTCGAATTACTGCAATTTTTAAACAAAGAATTTACCGTTCCAATTCACTTCTGATCCGTATCACGTGTGAGTCTGCCCTAAATGCTTCTTTTATCTATGTATATCTAAAGGTATGCGTTTTTATGATGAACGATCTTGAGTAGTTGTAATAAGGTTGCTAATTGATCGCTCAACTGCGTTTGAATTAAGAATTAACGGTATACACATGATTTTGTTATGAGATTTTTCTTGCGATTGAACTAAAAGGATGATAACGTTTTCAATAAAAGGATGTCATAGCGCCTTGTAAGATAATTACCTTATATCCATGAAGATAATTAAATAAACTTTAAAATATACAACCTACTTAATAAAATAACCTTAAAAACTAGTCTTAAAAAGAAAAAAAAAATAGAAAGGCAAAGAATATAAAAGATAAATATAGCTGCCTGAATTTATTTAGATTTTAATATTCAAATAGTTCTGAAGGAATCTTTATTAACGAAGCTTTATTAAAAAACTATTTGGTCGCCAGCCTTTGGGAAATCCGTTTTTCACCTTTTACTACATCTACAAGAATAGAGGGAACTATTTATTTTAAAAAAATGTGTGCCAGTTGCAAGTTATTGGAGGAATAATTTATATTAACAGTGGTTTTTGTGGCTCGGTTTTTTAAATAAAATGTATTTTTATGTTGTAATAAAGAAATTTAAAAAAAAAAATTAGTTCTATTGAAACAATTACTTTACGGAAATCTGCTCTACATTTATAATTAACTAGCGACCCGTCCCGGCTTCGCATAGACATAAAAAACTTCCTCTTGAATCTTTCTATCTATTAAAAAAAACCGCATCAAAATCCATGGCGTAGTTTTAAAGATTTAAGCTTACAAACGGGGGGCATAGGGACAGAGAAAGCGACTTTTTTTATACTATGTAGTGATACTTAAGTTGCTCCTTAAATCTTCAGACACATCTCACGACCCAACACCGTATCAGTCGACATCGTTACGTCGTCGGAAATGGCAGGGGGCTCAAAAAAATTCGCCGCTCCACTGCGCAGGAGTCAAAACATTCGGCCCGCTTGCTGATTAGTTTATAATATTCCTGGTCGTTTGTGCTATATAGGGTCAAAGTTAACATACAATTTCTGTATGACTTATCATTACGTATTATACACTTATAATATATTTACGTTTGAAAATGAAATTATTTAATTGATTATTATGTATTGAGGTTTCGACAAAATGTCAAAATACACACATTGAGGTTATTAGAAACATAGATAATACAATTCTTGTCGCTGTTGATTTTTATTTTGTTTTTAATTAATAATATTTAAATATAATTTCGGCGGAACAGGAGTTAGTGGCACTATCAAGCTACCCATATACTATAATGTAATCGTATTAGTATATTAAAAAAGTCATATTGCAATTTTATAAACAATGATTCAGTTAAATATTTACGAACATAAATATACTTATACAGAAAAATCTCACAGATTGAGTTAGTTTCAAAGTAAGTTCGAGAGTTGTGTTATGGTATACTAACTCAACGATACTTAATTATATAACAACATCATATAAGTATACTTATGCCCAGGCCAATCAGAAAAATACCATTTTCATCTAACCGGGGATCGAACCCGGGACTTCTTGAGTAGCAGACAAGCATGTTAACTTTATGCCACGGAGGTCGCCAAAAGCTAAAAGACATAATAAGTACCTATATGACTAAAACATACATAAATAATGCATGTAAGTACATTCTGATGCACAAGTTTATGACTTTATCACAAGTCTGAGTCATTTTGCATCTAGCTGGGATCTAGATGCGTTTTATTGAGAGGAAAACATGGCGATAGGGCAGCAGTAGAGACAGAAAAATAAAAATTTATTTTTATTTATTTCATGTTGTTGGCCGATCATAGAAATGTATACTAATCATATCAACATAACCATATCGTGTGGGTTACAAGGTCAATCGACCAGGCACCCTGTTGGCAGAGTTCTTTGGAACCGCCTCTCGGCCTCTGATGTGGACCTTCAGATGGCAACCGGGACATTGGTCCCGGTTAAGGCTTAACGTGCCTTTCGAAGCACGGAATCATCTTTATTATCAGACAACCAGGTGTCTTAACTACGAGACGACAGAATGAGGCCGTTTATAAAATAATGTTAAATCTTATATTATGTCTAATTTATATATTTAACTTTATTTTACCACAGGTAAAAATACGTTTACAACTGGCGGACTTAATGCTAAAAGTCTCTTTAATTTTCTCTTTTTACACGTTCTCATTAATTTTGAATTTATTCAAATTTCGGTAGATTTAAGTGAATCACTAGACAATAAATAGCCAGTTACTTATTTATTTCGGCGAATATGAAAACTATTGTCATTAAAATTGTAATTATTGTAATATTTATTTTGTAAACCGTACGTGACAGCGTCTTATCGGTTGTCTGTGTGTGTGTGTTTGAGTGTAGTAGTTTCCTGTGATTAAATACGTCTTATAATATACGAGTTTACCTAGACAAGTTTCTAGTCGCGTTATTTATTTATCATTTTTATTAGAAATTCCAAGAGTCTACTAGTTGGCGCCAGTCAAGTGGCTGCTAGAAAAAAAATGGTCAAATTTTGTAATGTCTTAGTGGACTTCGACCCGGGCTTCGCAGCGGGTGTGGATATGACTGAGAAAACGCTGAGATAATAAACATTTTATCAGCTTAAGATGCTTATTACAAAAAATATATACATATTTCAATTCTACTTTGTAACAAACATTCCATGCCAAAGTCGGTTAAAAAAAAAAGACAATGAAATTTTTCCTCTCCAAAAGGACAGAGCGCGAGCGAAGTACCAGGATTTCATGAAACCGACGGAGTTACTCGGAACTCTTGAAGTAAGAAAACACTGGCCATTCCACCACTCAAAGATGATTAAAAAAAATCGACACAGTAAGAAATCCTTAGTAAAAATAGCGCGCGGTAACGCAGTAGGAAAACGGATAGCAAGTAAACGTTGATTACCTTGAAGCTCGCCGAACGCATTCCATCTCGTTCTCTCTACATAGTTAATATATTTCTATCTCTTTCTGGATGTTACGCAAAAGACAAGGCTTCAAAAGAATGCTAGAACGTGTTTTAAGATTGATGAAGCGTTTTCTAATATTGTGATTTGAAAACCGGATGTAGTTAAAAACGTAATGAGATTTTCATTTGCTTTGTTGCTTTTGAAAAAGTTATCGAAGTAAATGGGATCTATTTTTAATTTTGAAAAACTATTATTGCCAAAATTCCATCTGAATCTTCCAAATTCAAATGACACTAGAAAATTAAATGCACTTGACTGACTAATGACAGAGAAAGTAGCTATTCATACACTAGCTCTAATGACGAATAAAAAACGTGATATATGTTTTTCCCCCCAATATTTATAATGCTTCCAAACCAAATAAGACACTAGGACATAATAATCTCTATCTCATCTTAGGACTTCCCTGTTGCATCCTGTAAGCATCGAAGTCGGAGCCCGTCAAACGCAAATATCTTATCCATCATGTTTCATAAGGAGCTAGATAGAGTTGACAAAATATTTTTTTGTTTAATTATCATAACTGGCCATACACTTTTGGATACTTTTATATTATTTTAAAGCAAAGGTAATGAGTTAAAAGGATATCACAGCACTATATGAACCAGGAATTTAATCAAACAAAATCGTTAAGACCACTCGCTATCAGTGGGGGGCGTTGTTTTTTTAATTTATTAATTTACGGATCTCTTGAAAGAGTACACACGTATTCACACCCATAGGGTCCTCCATTTACACCGACGCGAATATAATGCGTTCGGAGTCCGAACGTTCGACTTGTGCTAAAGGTACGTCATTATTCTAGAATTTTATCTGTTGTGTTCAAAGCCGTCTTTTCTTCTTGATCTTGTCAAAGCTGTAACATAGTGCCCATCCACAATATGCTCCAAGAAAGCCGCAGATAGAGATGTGTAGAGAAGTATTGCAAGAGCCAGGTCATGAAGAATTCAAAGCCGTTTGGTTTAAAAGTCAAGGATGATGTTCACTCATACACGTTATCATCATCGCGTACTAACCAAGGATAAGGTCATGAAATGTGTAAAATATTTTTTTTCATTGCCACACAAGCGACGAGTGGCCTTGATGCGTGGAACACAAGCCCTCTAGGCTTTACCCAATAGTGGGACACTTAAGGCTACTAAAAAATCATATCCAGTCAGTAGATCCAGCTTTAAAGACGTTTAAACCAAACATACAGTTTAAATTTACTGTTGTTCGTTTTACGGCTTACTACTATCTCATAAAACCATATAATAACGAGGGAGTAAGTGGGACAGCGTAATGCATGATATAGGAGACACCTTCCTTACTTAATCGTTCTTGCATAGTTTTTTTTAGAGAGAGAATAACCCACCAGAAAGAGGCTGCTACGGTGACGTTAGTACAAATAAAAATATAGCTCAGAAAATGAAAACGTTTTGTGCTACAGTGTAAATGTAGTCTATGGTTTACTGTATACTCTCAGGGTGTGGCCGGCGTATTTATTAAAACCTCTTCATTCGAAAGCAAAAAATAAACTTTCGTTATCTCTGGTCCGTGTCGAAACTTTTTAAAATTTTAATCTTATCATGTCGTTTTGATACAGCCTTGCCAAGAAGTTCACAGTTCAAGAACTGATACTCGGTATTACTTTCACAAATAAGTAAACTGCTTTTTCAAGATTGTGAACTCAGTAAGTAGTCTGAGTATATTTTACCTCAATTCTGGAAAAAGAGGAGTGCTATTTCTTCGACGTCATCAACATACTCGGAATTTGTTCATTTTCTTAATTTAGAGTCTGATACTATATCGATCACGATACGATATTGTATGTCTTTCTTTAAAGAATGCAAATTTTATTAGTAAGTAATATAGCATAGGTACGAATTTTCAAATCCGATAAGTATATATTTCTTAAGTTGTAATAACGTAACAGCTTTTATGCTTAATTATATTTTTAAAAATAAACAATAAATTAAACAAATATTTAAATTACATTAAGTTACGAGATACAAAACACAAGAAAGCGTACCCAGGACAGCAGCTAGCTGAGGATGCAACCAGAAATAAAGAAATATGAGATATGGCTATCGGCACATAATAATTCTATCCATTCTAATACATAATCAGCTTAATCCTAACATGAATTGGCAAACTAAATTAACCGAAATGAAGTAATTAATATTACTGTAGGCAAAAACCCACCGACATGGTCCAAGAAGCTCATTGCGTTGCCCGACCGGTAAAAACTGATGATTGTGCTGATATGGACACGTAAAAAAAGTAACGGTACAAGGTAGTTATACAACAAACATAATATATGCGATATAGGCGGGAGAGGTCGCGGCGCCATCTTTGATTTGACAAATTGTCTATGGTCACGGTTTTTATTGCCAACCATCAAATAATTAATAGACTGATAGATTGTGATTGGCTAGTGTTGTCACCGTTCGGATCTGTTGATAACGGTAAAATGAGTTTCGTCAAGCAATGTCTTTAATCATAAATATATTATATAATACGCGACAAAATAAAGCTTCTTCAACGACAGCTACATAATCCTTGATTATTGTCATAAAACAAATATCTACGACATAGTTTAAATCACTATTTTCGCCTTAACACGATATGAATAGATTTGAATTAGAATAGATTTTACATTGTTATACTTGAATATCTATATAATATTTTTTATAATCTTGTACCTATGTACAAATAGGAAATATAAACAAAAAATAATAAAAAATATATCTTACAAAAAAAAAACTAAAATAAAAATATTCTATACATCTAATAATTGTTATTCCAGCATAGTGCCAAAAACTCCAATATTAATTGAATATTGCATTACAAAAACAATGAATTCTTTAAAAAATTAAAACTTCATTGTATCTGCAATAAAGTACATTGCGATAAGACAGGGAAAGTGGTGCACATTTTGACTGGCACAACACAACCTGTTGCAATGTCGGCCTTTTCATTGACACTGCAGTACGGTCGTAGCCTTAAGTCTTAATTGAATTAGCATGCGATGACAATTTTTAATTAAGATGCAATCAAATTATTTTTATGTGGCAAATTATTTTTGCTTTCGAGAATGTTCTTAATAATTGATGCTACTTATGTCAATTTCTTTTCGACGCTGTCTGTTTCGATATTTGAATCCACAAAGTGCTCATTTCACTCGTGTACTTTTGTGATGTCTATTTAGACTTTGTGCAATGTTGATTTTTAACTAGTGGTTCCACCAATAATGACCCATCGATCTCATAGTGGGAACTAACTTAGGGTTCGTAGTCCAACTATAAATTAAAAAATAAAAATTACCGCGTCCCACTGCGTTGAGGATCTAGAAGCAGCCAATAACTAATTGGACATGGACAAAACTCGAAATTTAAATTTAAAATGGATTCTCTTTTTATGTCAAAATACGGTCTAAAAAGCGTGGTTGACTGTTAACGGCTTCAGAAAAATTAATGGAGTTTTTGGAGGGAAAGTAAACTGTCGCTATGTCCGCGCTGTATTTAATTTCCAAAACTTAGGTTTTTTCGAGTGTTTGTGCATAATATTGGTGGTTTATTATTCGCAAAGTGTTCGTGAACAAGCGTGAGTGTTGGGAAGTGATACAGTGTCGATTACGTGACTTTTTATCTTTGTCACCAAAATCTCCATGATATAGCTAAGTTAAATTTTTCCACCGCTTCACTTAGCCATCTGACTCAGACTAGACTTACTTACTTGACTGGACTTGACTATTGACTTGAATTTTTGACTCGACTGACTTAAGTAGGACTGAAGAAGATTAATAAATTCAAGAAGGCCTTAAAGGACTAGATTCCATGGCCGTATAAACTATTAAAAAAAAAGGAAAAGAAAAATTAATGGAGATTTTTAAGTTTAGAACGTGACAAAATCCATTGCAACTAATAAATCAGAATACTTGTTTCATCGCATGTACTTGATCGCAAAATAATGAGATTATAGATGTACCACTTATACAAACTGCAAGTATCAATAATTATAAATCGTCGAAGCTTCTCTTATTAAGACGCATTCAGAAAAGAGAAAAAAAATGCGGTAATACTTGCAAATGAAAATAAGCTTTGTGTTTCGTGTGCCTGCTGGATGACAAACTTTGGCCATGTTTTCTCTTGCGACAGAGCAATCACCTACATCCTACAAAAGATAGTGCAATGACAGACTTGCCCCTTGCGGTTTGGTCTGAAAGCAACTTCCTCATCAAAAAACATAATGAAATATCAATATTTGGTGTAGCAGAAAATGTCATTGAAACCTGGTGATGGTATATTTTATTAAAATCATTGATAGTTCTAACTCTTGTAACAATATATTTTAATTCTTCTTTTAAAAATTTAAGTTGATATGAGGAGCTAGTCTTCTATATTTTCAATAGTTTGTGATTGAATCGAGGGCATGGGACCCGCCCGCTCCATTCATAATAAGGATATAGATATATAAGTTCTACGTTCAAACTACGAATATTCATACTGCGTGGAATTCGCCAGAAATTTTATTACCCAACCAGAAAATAGGTTATATAAAAGCAGACCCCGGGACTGACAGACTGCAACTGGAAAAAAGTATGAAAAGGTAGAAGTAATATTAATATTCAAGAAGGACACATATATGAGTCCAAGAGTAAATAGGCTACAAATAGGAGAACCATGAGATGACATAGGCGATGCGGCTAGCAACCCATCACTATCGATTTCCTGTTTCAACTACCATCGTGCTAAACGTGGCCTAATGTCTTATGGCCCTAAACTCTGTCTACACCGTATATTTCTTTATTAAAAAAAACTCAAAGCACTAACAGTTTCCCAAGGCGTAATAAAATATAGGGCACAATACATTTGTTGTTGAAAAATAAATTACACATGAATTGACAGAGACATTTAGGTTGTCAAAGAAAATGTCGACATTTGGCGAATGAGTATTCATACTAATATAATAAATGTGAAAGTGTGTTTGTTCGTTTGTCCTTCCTTCACGCCATAGCTAAGCAACCAATAGACCTGATTTTTAGAATAGAGTTAGTTGAAAGGATGGAGAGTAACATAGGCTACTTTTGGTCCTGAAAAAGCATCAAGTTCCCAAGGGAGATTACTGGAATATTTGTATGTGTACACCAAATATCGGCCATATAACCTTTTTTTTCTTCCTGGCAAAAAATTTCTAATTCCACGCTAGGGAAGCCGCGGTTAAAAGCTAGTATTATGATAAATACGTGATTATATATCCATTGCGGGCCGTATGCTTGATTAAATTAATCGTATAAAAAGATGCCAGTTTAGATATAAAATGAAGTTGTTTTTTTTTATAAAAACCTGCATAGAACTTATTAGAACACAGAAATGATAAATACGTTATGTAAACCCTTGTATGTGTACAATGTCATGACGAATTAAAATACAATGTGTTTAAAAATGCGCCGGTGGTTTATATAAAAAACATGAGTACTAGGAAACCCGCATACACGTGGCCATGTGTGTGGTTGTTTCCAGTGTCGCATGGTTTTTTTATTGTCTATGTACTGGTTGGTAGCGCTCGATTTGAAAAAAGAATTTCCCTTTTACAAATTTAGAACTGGCTGCGACCATTTTAAGATGTGTTTTTTTTTAAATTATTTTATTGGTAATTTGTTGAACCGTTTGTGTTCTGTAAACATATTTTTATTTAAGAATTGCAATGTTTTTTATGATTTAGGTTTTTTTTTTGAGTAGGTAACGATTTTCACGGTTCTGTTTGTACTAGCGTCTTTTTGACATTTGAAAATAACTTTTTTATTTCATGAAGTAGTATCATCATTAATACCAACTGTTATAATACTTTATCTATGATCATTTCAGATGAATTAATCTATGAGTACCTAGATTTGAATCTATCAATATCCTAGAACCATCTTTGCAATAATACAATGGAAATGCGTTCCACATGTATGCAGTTTCTACTAACAGCGTAGATATTGAACCATTATAAGTAGACACGTCATAAATATTCAAAATACCCTGTATTCGCCTTTTATCTATCGGCGGTGGGGGGCGCAGGAGTTCTTATAAAGCTGGTTTTTATTTTTTCTGTTTCTCATTAATTGACTTCTTTTTACGAAGTCGGTTTTAAAGGACAAAGTGCACTTAATAATGATGTGTACTTGTGTCATTAGGGATTATAAGGACATATTATTATTACGTTTTGGAACACAATATAAATTGTATAGAATTGCCACTTGATACAATTACATATAACGTAGATAATGTATGTATGAAAGCGAAATAAAGAATAAAGATAGAGTCGGAATCTAGCTGACTGCCGTAACAGCCCATAAACTGAATCACCGTATTGCTTATATCTTTTTAGAAAATATTTTATTTATTTATTTAATTCGTTTTGCATTCAGCTGTTTTGGTCGATAAAGTCCTAAATCATATATTTAAATAAACAAAACAATAAATTCTCCTTCGGATAGTAGAGTAATTAAAACAAGATTGCCATTTTAATTTATTTATTTATTCGCCATTCTACGCTATCTATATTATTTAAATGCATTAGCACCCTAGTTACTAGTGGCCGCATAAAATTATTGGTTCAATTTTTTCCTCGAGTAGCTAAGGGATTAAAAAGTGCCTTCTGTACTCTCTTTATTCTGCTTGTCCTGGGTTTAATTCCATTGTATTTTTTTAATTAAGTGAGTTAACAATAACTGTCTCGTTACTGTCCGAAAAAAATAACATCTTTTTATTTAAGCTCCAATTTGGACTATACTCAGTTTATACATTTAAATACAAAGTCAGGCTCTTCCATACTGGTCTGGGAGAAAAAGAAAAACATAGAATGTACCAGCTGCTTCTCTTCCCGCGCAAGCCGTAAAAGTCGTCTGAGGGAATCGCCGAATGGGGAAATCATGACATAGGCGATGCGGCTAGCAACCCATCACTATTGATTTCCTGTTTCAACTACCATTATGCTAAACGTGGCCTAAGGTCTTATGGCTCTAGGCTCTGTCTACCGCGTATGGGATAAAGATGTGATTATATGTATGTATGTACAAAGTCAGGTTTTGTACATTTTGTTTTTTTTTTTTTATCAGTTCTGTTGTAAAAAACCACTTAGGTACTATCTATCTATCGAATCATACAAATAAAACTATAGCAAAAACTACTAAATTACTACCCTTAAAAACACCAGAGTATTTATATATATTTAAGAAATGACAAGGGCCTAAAATTTTTGGGGTCTTACGAATACTGGTTTGCATAAGACTTGACTATTCTTTTTTTTCTTTCTCCTTACTCTCCACCATCCACGTTTAATTTTCATTCAAATTGAATCAAAATTTATTCCCACGTCCTAGAGATAGCTACTTACTTAGTAGGTCGGTAATCCGGCTAAATATAGAACAACTATCGGTCAAACAAGATGCTTGCATTAAGGGCCTTTTTAACTATGTAATTATATTGCTTATTAAAAGCATCGATGTGTGAGGTCCTCGTTTTATGACTAGCTGTGCCCGCGAATTCATTTCCTTCTCGACTGTTATCGTTTTTATATTCTCTGTGGTATTTATTTCGGATGGCGTCGTCTACATTGTAACGTATAACTGTTTTTGCTTAATCTGTGGTAGGTACCAAAAGAACACCTCATATAGAATCATTCATTTCATTCAAAAATGAAAACTAATCACTACGACTAAAAATATAAAAAAAACTATCAGATTTATTGACATAAACAAAAGAACAACAAACAACTCGTCAATTGTTTAAAATCTTGTTACGATAAAAAAATAGCTTTACTTTTTAAAACGAGCGACCTTTCGTTTTACGTATTGCAGAAAACCGTAACCTTTGCCATTATAATTGAGGTTAATATCGCATTTTGAAATTTTTGGAACTGGCTGGTCATGGTTCTTTTTTTTTAATTTGCTCTTATAGCTGAAAACGAAACAAAATATAAAACTAGCTGCATGAATCAAAATTATTCTATGCAGCCAGAGTTTTCGTTGCAATTTAACAACGCACTTGACGAGTTCCAAAATCAAATTTGAAATTGGAACAAATCTCAGTGCGGTGCGCTCGCAGGTCCATAAGTAGGAAGTCCCTATTAGCCGGTAATGTGCTCAAGTGACGTTTGTTCGTTTATCCAACCGCTTTATTTTGACCCCTGCCCCTTCTCTAGTATCTTAGTGTAATAGACGTTAGAGGGGAATTTTAGTAGTCTGTCTACGGTCAGATTAAACTGGCCGGTATATTGGCTCGATTGGTCCACAGGATGCTTGCCCAAGACGGTTGCCGTACCTCTAGTTGGTACCGTTTGGTTGGTACTTGTAAGAGAATCAATGAGTTTTTAAAAGTGACCTAGATTCGTTCCAACGAAAACTACAGTTTTGAGCGCACCATAATCAGATTTTTTTGTAACAAGCCATAGGCAAAGAACCCTTTTTTAGATGTAGAGTCTTGGCTGGGAGGACATTTGTTGTCAGACAATAAAAAAAAAATGTTTTGATTGAGTGTAGAGGAAGCGAGAGAGGTATGTAAGGATCGTAGCCAATGGAAATCTCTAGTCTCTGCTTACCCCTACGGGAGACAGGCGTGATGATATGTATGTGTATGTATGTATGTTTTGATTTGATAAATATACGCAGTCGCTAGCGTCTAAACAACAGACTTAGGGCTGGTGTCGGAAGATGCCGCGAGAACCGTGCTAGGTGGGGTTTCTCTTACAGCAGCCTGTGTGAGTGCGGCGCGGTGCAGTCGATGGCTTACCTGTCGTGCCCTAGCTGCCCTGTCTCCTGCACAATGGGGGGCTTGAACGAGGCAAACGACCGTTTGGTGGAGGTGGCCAAGTACTGGGCAAAGTCATATATAGAGTTCATATAGGCATTATGACTCAAAAAGAAGAAGCGCCTAAAATATATTTCATTGAAGGTAGTCATCACACGTGCATGATTCAGTCAACCTTCGTCTCTATACGTATAAAATAAAATGTTTAATTAATATAGGTGTTAATTAAGAGCCGTGACATATCAGGAACAAAACACGTGTCGAAGGTGAACCCAACCTTAACCTTTTAATTGATAAGGAAATGTAAATCTGACCTTTTTTTTATCATTTTGAGTTTTTTTAAGTTTTCAGAATCGTTAGCATTCTGTCAATGTTGTTTTCTAATCTTCATCATCATTATTTTAAACTGTCAACTGCTGTCAAATATTGAAGACTAAATTTTTTTTTTTTTAAATACTTTTTACGCCTATGGAAACTAATCCTTTAAGACCTTTCTTCAATTTATTAATCTTCTTCAGTCCTACTTAAGTCAAGTCAAGTCAGTAGTCTAGTCTAGTCAAGTGAATCAGAGTCAGATGGCTATCAAAGTCAGATGTGAAGCGGTGGAAAAATTTTACATAGCTATAACTTACGTAATCGACACTGTACCACTTCCCAATACTCAAGCTTATTCACGAACACTGCGAATAATAATCCACCAATATTAAGCACAAATACTCGAAAAAACCTAAGTTTTGCGCGGACAGTTTACCTTCCCTCCAAAAACTCGACATCTAGAAACGATTGCGCCGTAGTGTTGTGAAATGTCCAATATCGAACTCAAGTCGATCCAATTAGACATATTCGATTTGTTTTGGTGTTGCCATAAATCAAAATCGGGTATTAACAGCTAAACACCTGCGAGATCGGGCGGTATACGACGCAAAGCAAATTTATTTTTACGACTGGATGGGCCAATTAAAATTATTTGAACTTTAACTAACTTATGTATAAATGTAATAAAAATATTGTGTGGAAAAGATTTTTTTTTAAATTACTATCGAATTCGGTACATTTGGATAGTGTGCGCCAATTTATAGACTTCTTAATTGCAATTAACAAAGTCAATTTTGTTATTTATTTAACACGAATTGAAGTATAACAGTTACTTTTATATTTAATGAAGATCAAATCACGCAACAAAATATCTTATATTTTATTATAATCTGTTGTATTTGAATATAAAGAAAATTCGATTTAAGTAGGCACACATATTACTATAAAGAACTGTTAAAAAATAAATTTACTTATTGATAAACTTACCAACATAGTCAACCCAAAATTATCTTCCCAATACAATACAAAGGCAAAGCACGCTATAATAGGGATTGATGACAACAGATTTAATCTAATCGTATTTGAATAACAATAACACAAAACCATATCAAATCCATGTCTAAAAAACAAAAGTGCCGCCGAGGATCACCCCCGTCGTTTTCTGACACCCAATTTCTTTTATCAGATGAAAAAAATGCCACCTCCAGTAGTTCGTATCTTGATCTATCGACTCACAAATGAACTAGTTCACAACTTATTAACTACTAATGACGTAACGAACAAAAAAGACATCAAGTGAACTATCAATCATTCTCTATTTGAAAAAAGAATTGTAAATGAGTAAAAAAACCGACTCACCCGAAACGCTACAACCATTCATAATTCGAAATTTGAATATCACGGGGTCATAGGCTTTTGTTTTCTCTTTACCAGAGCTAAAAGATGGATAGGTTCGTAATGTAATTGTTTTATTACTTTTTTAATATATGATGCAATATTTATCAGCAAATACATAACTTTTTACTTTAAGAAGTTTAAGATCGAGGTTGTTTACCTCAAATTAAAAGTCATTCCTCGCCGCACTAAAAAAAAAGAATAATGTTGAAACTCATAGCTGCCATCAAGTTATTAAAATATACTTCTAAACAACTGTTACCCGTCAGTTTTTAATTTCTTTTTGCTGTTCTAACAGGACCCAAATCAAAATAAGACGGCGCTTTATGGCGCAACTATAGTTTGAAAACGATTAATTGTAATTTAGGCTTTAGGTCCAACTAATAAGGTCATTTTGAAGTTTTTTGCCTGTAAACTTTAAATTTGCTCTTCGTCCGTCAGTCTGAGGAACCGGAAATGTCAAAACGTTGGTTTTTTAACGTTCGCGTGATATTTTGAAGGTTTTGTTACTCTTATATTCAAGTATATTTATTTTTAAAGCAGGTGGAGTATCTTTTTGTTATAAGTAATTAAAAATAATAAATGTTAGCAAAATATAAATGAAATGGGCTCTGGGTTTCAAACAGGTGTGCAATGAGTTGGCGGGACAAGTCAACAAAAATCTTAAATCCCAGTTCACTCTTATTCGAGGTTATTTAATGGTTTTCTCAGATTACTTAATTGAAATCAGAAAATATCTCATACTTACCTACACGATAAGTTAATTACATTTTTCAAGATTAAACAAACTTTACTGAAGACTAGTGAATAGGTCTTCTCCCAGCGGTAAAAATACTATTCAAATAATAAACTAGGACAATATATCTGTATCTCTCAATTGCAGTAGGTAAGTACCCAGGTCACCATACGCATAATTTGATCATAAAATTGGTAACGTCATATTCCATTCCTCCACAAGCGAAACTAAAACTGTATCAATAATACGATAGTTAGGTTTTATAGTCTGTGCGGCGTGGTTACCGAACGGTGACGTCACGCTCGCGTGCCTGCGAAAAACAAATTTTACCTGACCCCTTTCTTGGCTACCGACTCAAAAAGTACTCGTATAGTCTGTTGTTTATTACAGACTTTTAAAACAGATGTATTTATATCATTCTTAGGAATTCGACTATCAAACTCAAAACTACAAATTCAAAACTCGCAAGGGAATCCATCCTCCATACTTCTTCTTCATCGTGTCGATGTCTGATGGATTTATATGGTATCGGACTAAAACTCCGCCACTCTAATTGCATTATCCGTGCCCTGCATAAGGTCCTCGACGGTACACCTGTGAGGGCACGACGGACACTGCAACAAATGCTCCATCGTCTGCAGAGGATGACCACACAGGCAACGGGTGTCAGTAGGGTTACGTGCAAAACCCCATAATAATATTATAAATGCAAAAGTCTGTCTGTTACGCTTTCATGGCTAAACCGATAACCGAAAAACGATTTTGATGGAATTTGATATAGATATAGTTTAGGACCAGGGTCATTTTCGATAATAAAAGCGATAAGCACGCGGGCGGAGCCACGGGCAACAGCTAGAAAACTATATTTTCTGCACGTGCCAGTTTTGTTTTCTCCTATTAAGATTTTTTATGGAACAAAATAAAAGTACCTCTTCTATTCTATGTTACCTTTAGATACGGAAAAGATCCAAGTAGTGGAAAAACTATGACATTTAACAAAATGGATGCAGGAGCATGATTATAATTGACAAGGATCAAGGATGATTATTTACAAAAAAACCATAAGCTGGCTGCTAATAAAATAATAAATCTCTACCTATATATATGCTATGAATCAATATGTCAGTCGTTTAAAAAAATATGTTACTTTTATCGAAAACGAACTAATTCCCTTTCTTGTGAATGTAACGGTAGTAAAGCTGGCAGGTCAACATAAATTGGCTGTCCGCCATTTCGAGTACCCGGAGTTCTCTTTTCGAATTTGAATGTTTAAATTGCTTTTTTATTGGACGTGAATTTATTGCACTGGCGTTTGTTTTGGCGCCAAATGTCACTTCGAATTTGGATTCTACCTTTTTTTGTGTTTTGTTACGACATCGGCCTGAGTTAATAACAGCTACTGCTAATACAATTTTTGTTTTTTTGTTACCAGCCAGTGATGAATTAAAAAGATCTTTACTAATATTTTGTTTTTCTTTACAGGTAATATATCCTACCAACTTCCGACACAATACATCAACAGGTATTTACATAACAATAATTAATTACTTGTACCATTTATTCAGTAATAAATAAACAGTCAAACCATCAAAACTATTTCACCACAACCATATCGCGTTCATCTTCGCGTAACAAAAAAAAAATTAAACATCAAAATATAAAACCAATTTTTATCCACCATAGTATTCCCAGTAGTTAATAGTTCGTCATGGGTGACACACACAGTAATTGCAGTTTTATCTTGAGTGTGCCATCGGCCTTACGAGCATCCGTAACTTCGTGTTTATTATTATAATTGTTGTCTTTGAAATTCTCCTTGTCTATGATTTTGTTTATGATTATGAAGTCGTGATTCGAATTTCAAACACATTTTTTAAATCTAAATTCAAAATTAGACTGTTATTATTTTCAACTTAATTATTAGATACCGAGAACACGAAGGAAACCAAAGTTATTGAAAGAAAATTCGATAATTTACCTAAAAAAAAAGTCTATTGGAAACATAATATGTAAAAATGTTCAAGTCATCATCATCATCATACAAGCGTGTTTCCCAGTTGCAAAATCAGGTTGCACTTCAGAGCCCAGGGTTCGCTTTAAATCATCGAAAAAATCATAATTGTTCCCAATTGCGCCAAAATCAAACTTCAAAAAAATGCCTGGCGACGTGCGCAGTTTCCTTTTTCTATGCAGTTAACGATAACAATAAAAGTCTATTCATTATAACAATAAAAAAATGATTAAAAATACAACATCGCAAATTCTTCAATACAAATTGACTACGCATTATTGTATCTACATATGAGAACATTCATTGGTTACAACCGCTAAATTAGGCAATTACACTTAAATAAAAATGCTAATTTATCTGTCTTACACTTCCAACATGGATGTTGACATTTTTTTTCCGAATCTCCAATAAAGTCCGCTACCAGAAAGGGCATAACTCCATTTTTCACTTTTTTTCCAAATTAACATTATTTTTTTTCTGAACCTGTTTTATTTTTCTTTTTACTGTTCTGTGGAACGGGTTTTGCACCTTGCAAATAGCTAGTGTTCCAATTAATGTCGGACACACATTCATAAGGTAGACTTAGGAATATGTTAGACATTGTTTTTAATGTTCAGTGTTGCTTGTTAAAACTAACATTCGTTGCTGGTCAATTATAGCCATGTTTCTCATTATTATAATAATGTTTCATTTCTTTTTTTTTTGGTCGGAATACCCTGAAGTCGTAGTGGATAGGACTTCGCTAGCTTGAATATGCCTGAAAAATGGAAAAAAATTCAAAAATGCATCAAACAATTAAATGTTAAAGGTCAATTAAATTTAATTTTGTCGGGCGGATCTGATTCGACTTGTGTCCTTATTAGGGTCGCTCCATATTACACGGAGTTAAAGCGGCTTTCAACAAAATACTATAGGCATCATGAAGGGTTTTACAACAT
The DNA here is from genome assembly GCA_947044815.1 of Apomyelois bistriatella. Taxonomy (NCBI): domain Eukaryota; kingdom Metazoa; phylum Arthropoda; class Insecta; order Lepidoptera; family Pyralidae; genus Apomyelois; species Apomyelois bistriatella. The sequence goes on along the minus strand of OX345715.1, from coordinate 3,466,294 downwards.
TCGATTATTCTAAAAGTAAAAAGAAAATAAAGAGATTAGCTGTTTCCCGTGATTTCTCTCTTTGTACTATGTAAGTACTATTATCATTTAACCTTCCCCAAGAATCAGACCGTTTATAATAAAAAGTCTTAAGATTAAGTCAAGTACATCTGAAAATAACTTTTGAATAAACAAATTAACTAGATTACCACTTAACTAGATCCAAACATTTTCTCGTTGTTGATATTTGCATAGATACTTGTAATTCGAATTTTCAAATTTCGATAAATTAAATTTGAAAATTCGAATTGAACGAACCTTTCACTGTTGAATGTAACAGATGTCCATAGTGAACTCTCTACTTTATTTATGGGATTTTAATGACTTGCCCATCACGTTGTGTTGGCGGGAAGCGACTGTAAATAGTTTATAAAGAAGACAATAATTAAAAAGAAAAATACAAATATAATTAATTGAGGTAGAAATATGGGAATATATTAACTATGGCCGTATGGTCTCCGGTTTAATTTTTGAGCACTCCTTTTCCCGTGAGTTTAATAAGAGGCGATTAAGGGAAACAGAGTTCTTGAATTATTTATTTATGCCTTCTTTTATTGATTTTACCTACAATATCATTCCCAATGAGGGTTAACCTTATACTGGTCGCAAAAATTATGCGAAATTTTATCAGATGCCTTAAGAACTTCACGGAGGGAAAAGAACAGACCTCGGGCTCTGAAGTCTTGCTGCTTGAAAGGCAACCGAGAAAGCGCTAGGATATATTAATGACAATTAGGTGGATCTCGCTTTCTATATTTTTCACTCATAAATTTCATAAACGTATCCTACGCGTTAAAATTCTTGTTTTTATCCAAAACTTATGTCCGTTACTAATCAAAATTAAGACTGCAATAAAACATTTAAAAAATATCACGTAATAGATTTGCGACGCTGTAGAATAATTGTTTATGGTCTTTTAATTTTTTTCGTTCCGCAAGACATAGCAAACAACGGCAGAGGGGACATAAGGGCACTTGCACACTAAACGATACGCTCTCTAGTTATCAGTCACCTTTTTTCAAATATAAAATAACTTTACAGAATATACTCCCAATAGGACTTCCGGAAGGCCGTGTTGTTCCATATTTGATTTTGAGCTCACCATTATGTGATTTTTTTAGATATGCTTTACGGCCCTGTGCCCCTAGTATGAGTTTTTCTTAACGCAGACGTTAGCGACTGCGTTAGCGATTTAGTATGGCAAACCTGTACAGCGCCTCTGGCGGATAGTAAGGCAACTAAAAAATTCCATACAAAATCCTAACGCAGTCGCTAGCGTCTGCGTTAAGAAAAACTCATACCAGGCGCACTGGAAACAAGTCTTAAGTGACCAATGTGACCATAATGCAAAAACTTTCTAGCAGTAGTATGTTGGGGCCTTTAAATTGAATCAACCGACGATAAAGGTTAAATAGTTATAAAAATACATTGTAAAAATGTTTCATATAAGTATTAAGAAAAAAAAAAAACAATTTGTGTTTGTCTCTGGTTTCGAGAATTTCACAGCTGCCTCCACTTTATAATGAATGGAAATTAAAATTAGGTCGAAAAAAGATTGCGACGGCATAGCTTTGACTTAAAAATGTACATTAAAATGCTGATCGTGACCAAAGGTAGAAATGGCGTAACTCTATTTTTTCACATTTTACGATAATTTACATATAATTGTTAGCACTATTTAAAGCCAGTTCAATGAAGTTTTTGTATAATAGACTCAACGAAACGCTCACCTACTCAGTACAATGTAAACTTAAACTGTAAGAAAAGATACATTAATGTTCTTGTCTATTATTCAATGGCCGACTTGTAGAGATTGCTACATAGAATTTAAATGGCGCGCGGTCTCTACCAGACAAATTTTTATTTAATCTATGGATTGCTACTTGTCTTAGTTCGCCCGGGCATACTTATTTATAGTATTCGCGGCTTCGCCCGCGTGAAATTCCCTTGGGAACAGTGCTTTTTCCCGGAATTAAAGATATGTCTTCCCTATGTTCTTCTCAATACTCCTAACTATGTGTATGCAAAATTTCAGGAAAATTTTATTTGGTTTGATATTAGTTGGATTACTTGTACAGATGCGCAAGTGTTTCTGCTTGGTTGTTTCATTAACAACAAACCGCTTCTAATTTAATTTTATACGAATATCGTGAACATTATTTTATTATGCAAGAATCTGAAATGAAGAGCCGACCTGCGCCAGGATTGAAATAAAAAAAAAATGGTTCCTTACAAATAAAGCAATTGTGTTTATAGCTGTGTTTTTTAAAGTGCTTAAAAGATAATCAGGGGAATGGATAGATGTTCTTAAGAGAAAACTGTGAAACAACCAAATAATTTAACTTAGTAGTCAAAAATTTTATTTTTACGTCGGAAATACGGAAAAAGTTAGTAAAAACTTTATGAAATGTTTATTTTTAAAATTTCATGTAGCATTCATAAGGCGTGCGAATCACAAATTGATTTACCAGCAGGCGTCACTGCCTGAACTTTAAAGAGAATTTTAGAAAAAAAAAAATGAAAGGGAATTTATAATGGCCTCATTATATTAGTTATAATGCTTAAGTCTAAACGTAAGAAATATGACCTTTATTTCCAACGTATTAAAAGTGTATTTTATTCAAAAAAAATCTGTTGGTTTTTAGTATATAAATTAGACAATTAAGTTTCGACCTAGCTATGTTAATCCTTATTCTATAAGCAGATAAATGACAGAGATAAATCTAAATAACAAAGGCTTTAGCGATTATTTTTGTATCTAAAACCCATAGAGTATTTACTTATTTATTAAAATACAATCGACGGACTTACTCGTAATGGTAAAAGCATTCTCTACCAGTCTCTACTGATTGACAGGTAAAAAAATCTTAAAAACTAGCATTTAATCCATCGATTGAATGTTTATTACTTAGTAATAAAAGTAACTGTAAAAATTATAAAAAAAAAATTATAACCAAATAAACTTTCTGAAACTGAAGTATAATTTTACAGAACGGATGTTAATGCTGTGCTTTCTAAAACATCATAAATACCTACTAATAGGTAAATCGTTAAACTTATTACTATACTTAGTAGGCATCATTTTTTTAATTTAAAAGTCTCTATCAACATCAAAGTCGAAACAATTACGACATCCCAGGAAAATCCATTTCCGAACAATGCCACAAAGTAACCTTGAAAAATATGGAAAAATTAATTTCGTCCCCCACGTTTACTGCCCAAGATAATGACACAACACAAAAGGAAAAAATAACAGACCATGCATTGACAATTGTTAGATACGATGCGAACGAATACACAATGTGACTGGGCGCGCATCAATTATTATTTTAAAATAACAGTTTTGTACGTACAAAATATATTTACGCGCTGGTGCGCCCGCGCACTCTTCGCCGGCTTGTGTGTGTGCGTTCTTGCATATAGGATGTTCGTGAATGTTTGATTAATTACAAGCATTTTTGTGCTTTCTACGATCTATGATAGAGGGTGTTGAAGAATTTTGATAAGATAATATTTATAAACTTGATCCTAGCCATAATATTAAACGTAATACATAATATTTTTTTTGATGTGACTTAAAATTTCCTAAATTATAAAGTCAACATTTACTTTTATAGAAAAGGTTTAAAAATAAATAGACACAAAAATTGTCTAGACTGTTTTAAAAATTAAAAATGCATTACATAGGCTTTATTTGCAGGAAAATAGCTAATAATATTTTTCTTAAAGGTATGTGCTAATTGCATTACCGATTGCCAGATAGCATCCCATGTACGATTGTCAACTAATGACACGCCTAGGCATTAAGGCGTAAATGACATAAAGACATCTGAACACGGATACACAATTGTCGAGGATAGGGCAAGTATCGTGGGAGAGAGGTAATGAAATGAACAATCTTACTTGTGATATCAAGATTTTTGACATGCGATTATATTTTTTTTATTGCGCAATTTATTTGAAATCGCAATTGTAAGTGTCAAAGATTAAGAAGAGTTTATTGACATGTAGAGTTTTCATCCGAAAGTGATAAGTATAAGTATTTTTTGGTATAAATTCCACCTTTTGCAAACACTTACTTTTAATCGAATAAAATTTAACACAAACCGTTCATAACGATGAAAGAAAGGATTCTGATTTGGAATTTTTGAAACTTGAACACGTGACTTTAAAATCATAAAAATCCTAGAAACTACTTGTCCCAATCAGTCTTCAAAATTCAGGTAAACATCAAACAAATTTCTTTGTATATTATTGTCTTACAAGAAAGATGAAACACCTTGAAGAGACTCCACCTACGACGGTCTATCGTATTTTTATGTCAACATAACTAAAGTTTTTATGCTATCGTTTATAGCGTAGTCATTGGGTTATGAAACTCAGGAACCATTTCGGTCGTGTACTTTACTGAAAATTAGACAAGTTGCTAGCCCGTCGCTCAAATGTATAGTCAATACTTGTATTTTAAAAGTAAAATAATTGATCACGAAAATAAATAAGTTTTTAAACTTCCCAAATAACATCATCCTATATTAGTCGGCGTGTTTATGCACATCAATTATAAAGGCACCGCGCGGAACCACGTCCGCTCGTCGACGAGCTGGCGAACATTCGGAGGTCAAGTCTTGGAAACGGTGCGTTCCATTTTCAAAAACACAGTTTCTGTAGTTTTTGACTTGTGTCCGTTCTACGAGGTCATAATGCTTATTGAGCCGTGGATTAACGCCATATGTTTCTATATTTAAAATTATATTTCTTTTTTTTTTCATAATGTTAGCACCATCCAATCAAAGTACATTCGCATATTAGTTAGGTTATGGTACTTATACCATACTTACTAAAGTACGAATACATTGTACTAATTAAATAAAAAATATGTAATTACGAACCAACTAATAAGTGTTTTAAACACATTTTTTCACCTAATTGGTGTATCAATTTTCATAATTGAAATGAGTGCCTAAACGGCCCATTATGATGGTTCGTTGACTATGCAAAATTTCGCGATACACGAAATAAGTACACTTCTATTACAATTAGGCACAACAAACCGGCTAAAAGGTGATAAAATCTAAAAAAAATCTAATAATAGCTGTTGAAATAGTTAAAAATACAAATTATTTCGTCACTTAAACAAATTACAATAATCTGCTCCTCTTAGTTACGCGGCGGTTAAGTCATAAATCTTGTTCTTAATTTGAAATGTTCTCTCGATTTTTTTTTTACTTTTTAATTGATACGTTTTTGTTGTTATTGCACTTATGTAGTTTTGCTTGCACGATCGCGATCATAATTAAGGTTATTTTTTGGAAGAATATTTTGCGATAACCTTGAAATGCAACTTATGTTTATTAAATTCTCTAGGTACTGAGGATGTGACTGGGAAATATCCTCGTAAGATAATGAATATGATGAGTACAGTCTTTGTGAAGGTCTATTTCTAGTAGTGATGTATCAAGTCGTTTCTTGCGCGATGGCGATGGCGCTGCTTCGTCTTCCGCTAGTTAAGATACAAAATCAATTGATTAAATGAATTAATTACTCTCGAAGTACTAGTGTGGTCAGCGTATCATAATGCCCTACATCTCAGTCATTCATTCTTGAAAAACAGGTTATACTAACAAACAGACTTAACTGATATGTTTTAGGGTTGCCTAGTGCAAAATTGTAAAGTTGAAGAGCTGGATGTGCATGTCAAGCGGTGGCGAGCGTGGCCTGACTTGGATTGGTCACAGTGGCATATCATGAGATAAATTACCATGTGGATGTTTTTTTTTAATTTAGCAAAATGTTGCTAAGGGAAAGTTGACCAGGTATTTTTTATATGCTTAATGTTTTCGCATCACCGCCATATTGTGCCGGTTACAAAGTCAATCGACCATGCACACATTTGTTCTTCGGAACCACCTTTTGGCCTCCGACGTGGTTCTTATAACGGCCACCAAATGGCAGCCGGATTTTTAAGCCAAATTAATAAGATGTAAATACTATCGGGATTATTGGAAATCTATGAGATCTATGTCCAGCAATGGACTACTTATGGCTGATATGTATTATGATATATATTTACTAGCTGGCCGGAACTCCGTACCGCCTGAATGCACTTTCTCACCGTGTAGTCCGCCTATTGTATTTTTACAATAAAGTTAAATAAATAAATAAAAATAAAGTCGATACTTCGATACTTCGATACTAATATTATAAATGCGAAAGTCTGTCGGTCTGTCTGTTTGTCACCTCTTCACGGCTAAACTGCTGGACCGATTGTGATGAATTTGGTAGGGATGTAGTTAACGACCTGAGGTCAAACATAGGCTACTTTTGGGCGCAATATAACCGAGTCCCACGCGGGGCGAAGCCGCGGGGAACAGCTAGTAACATAATAAATACATCACAAATATTAGTAACAGTGACAAAATATTTTTATTAAAATACTAGCTCTTACAGAACTCACACAAACAAGACTCAGATATGCATCGACCTACCAAGTAATTATATGTTTACAAACACCGCCGCTATATGTAGGTAGGTTGTGTAGGAGATAGTGATGGGACACTTATCGATGATCGGATATATACAATGACATCGATAATGGAGATGAGAATAAACAGAATATAATATAAAAACTATTGCACCAAACAAATGAATACATTATTTTTTAAACTAGTTTAGGTACAAAGGCTGCAAATGGAATTGACTACAAAAATTAAACTATTTTTCACTTGAATACTTTTTGTTTTGTATTAAATGCCTAAATAAAATAAGTGTTACGCATCTTTTCTGTAAACTATGTTTTATTTACTTATCTAACCAAATCATTTTTTTGTAAATCTTCAGGTTTAATTGCAATTATTTCCTACTACTAACATATAATGGCTAAAAATAATACCAAAGTAAAGACAAAACCGAATGATGACTTATCAGGTATCAAGATTGATGCTTAATAAAAATCCCTATAGTTAATCTTAACTAAGTTAACCTTAACAAAGTATAATGTAACAAGGTAGCAAGTTTAATCGATATTAATTTAATCGATATCAACCGCTACATCACTAAAACACGACTGGACGTTTCCCCTCACGTAGACAGACAGTATTATCAGAATAATGACAGATCTCAAGCCGAGCCGAGACCACGCTACGTGCGGCAAAAATACCGCAAGCAAATGCCATTCTAGTGACATTAATAAATCCGCCATGCATTTTCAACCTTATTTACAGAATAAAAATAAATAAAAATGATAATAAATTACAGATAGCTATATGAACTGGCCATTGATAGTCGCGTCTTGGCGGGAAAATTCGAAAAAAGAATAATTTTTCGAAGCCGTTGACATAATATTGTCATTTGCATATTTGCGTGTTGCAACATTTTAAAAACGTATTTTTTTGTTCTTTTTATAGAAAAAAATCAATGTTCATTTACATAAATAGCAAATTTCATTTACTACGTTGCGCGTTTTGCATTGTGTCTCGATGAATCCCACGATCATAAACCAGCATGACACCATTAAGTACTTAATAAAAATGCATTTTGCATTGAGATTATTTGTAGAAAAACCACTTTTAACCGATACTGGAGATTAATTAGATCGATATGAATTATAGTTTGTATCTTGGCTCATTAACCTTTAGTAAATGTTACTTGGCTGATAACTCGTTTTCCTAAGCCTCATTTTATTCCTTCGACATCCTGAGCCGCCATATTGAACATAAAAGTACCATAGACATTTTGGTAAATTGCTGTGATGGTTCTATTTTTGATTTTTCACATCATCATAGCCTCTATCAATTTGTATCAAAATCATGCAAAATATAACAAACTAACGTTATCTAACACTGATCATCAATCATGTACCAGGCATTCATATAGCCTCAAGAGGTTTTTTCAATGTAATCATTTTCCGCGGCCTTGTGAATCATGGCATTATAAATTACCTCTTGTTGACCATTTTAATTTGAAACCCCTCCCCCTTCTTCGCGCTTCTATTTAGGAACAATGAGGAGGTTATAAATACGTTTATAGAGGTCTTAATTAATTGGACACTAAAATATACGCTGATAGATGTGCGTGTACTGCCATCTAGTTGGAGTAACAAGAATTTATCATTTTTGTTTAAAATGAGAGGAACACTAATTTAAAAACAAAAGAAGAAAGCAAAAAAACTAAAACTTAAATAATGGCTGAATTTTAAACCTTTTGAAAGGCTAGTCGTCTAATCGTATGTACTGATTGAGGATTTGAAGTAGGAAGACCTTTGGGAAAACCAGATTTTTTAGATGTCATTTCTTTACCTAAATTTTCACGTCTTAATATTTTTTTTACCTGAACATAATAAATAGTCTTTAAATAGCAAATGCTGATGTTTAATAACTAGAAGGTTTTTTCAATTAGATTTTCTGCTGTTGGCATTTGCTAGAGAAATCTTTATACATAAAAGAAAGTCGTATTAGTTGCACTATTTATAACTCAAGAATGGCTAAACTGATTTGGCTGAAAATTGGTAGAGAGCTTAGAACCAAACGAAGGACATAGTATACCTTTCATCCCGGGAAAAAGCACTGTTCCCGAGAAAAGTTCACCAGGGCGAAGCCGCGGACAAAAGCTAGCATAACATAAATGAAATGAACTGCCTTCAAGCTTATAACTTTAAAACTACCAGACTCTTTTAAAACTACATTATATGACTTTAAAGTATTTATCATAATTGTACAACCCTCTACCTCCCATGGCTCTACCAACCTTTCGGTTATGCGAGCCGAATCTCGTGAGAGTGCGCTATACTTGCTTGGCTCTTTCCAGTCGCACCTTGATCTCCATACAAGTTCTTTAACGTGTCTTCTTATCTGCTATCTAGCATTAAGACTCTTCCCCATTACTATAATTCGTAAAAAAATACCATAATCTGTATTTAACGTGCAATAAAGCCTCTCTTGAAGGTTTTGGCGGGAAAATAAAAGCCACAATCGGTGTTGTATTTATTTTCCAAAAAATTTTTTCCACTATTTGTGCATAATAATGGTGGATTATTATTCGCTAAGTGTGAGTGTTGGGAAGTGGTACAATCCATATCCATACTAATATTATAAATGCGAAAGTCTGTCTGTCTGTCTGTCTGTCACCTCTTCACGGCTAAACTGCTGGACCGATTGTGATGAAATTTGGTAGGGATGTAGTTAACGACCCGAGGTCAAACATAGGCTACTTTTGGGCGCGATATAACCGAGTCCCACGAGGGCGGAGCCGCGGGGAACAGCAAGTGTCGTATAAGTGACCTCAATCCTTGTTACCAAAATCTCCCAAGATAATGCTAAGTGAAATTCTTCCACCGCTTTACTTGGCCCTCTGACTCTGACTAACTTGACACGACCAAATGAAGATCATTCAAACAAAACTTAATACTGGTAAAAATAAGCTATTAGTTCGATTGCCAGATTGTGGACCACAACAAAAAAATAAAATAAAAATAGCCTCTTTCTCTCAGTCATATTAGCTGGTTGCTTTGCACAGGGTTCGTTTGACATCCAATATAATATATAAAAATCAATTGCTGTTCGTTAGTCTCGCTAAAACTTGAGAATGGCTGGACCGATTTGGCTAATTTTGGTCTTGAAATATTTGTGGAAGTTCAGGGAAGGTTTAAACGGTGAGTAAAGTGCAGCTTTAGGCGGTACGGAGTTCGCCGGGACAGCTAGTCATTTTTAAAATAGAGCCAGCAAAGATTATCTGTCTAACTTACGAGTATCATATCTCAGTGTTGCATTAATAAAATAACTCAGACCGAAGGGTTTGATGAACCATAGACAAATGTCATTAGCAAGCTATGCGTTATACCCTTGAGACGCCATTACATGACCGTGCTGACCCAGTCATAGCGTCAGATATAGCATAAATCAATTGAATTGATACTATCAGAAAGAATAACTACATTCCTCACACATCATTTTTAATTACTTAAAGATACTCATTTATTTATTAAACCTTTATTGTTCCTACGTACAAAATAAGGTAAAGGAAAAGAAGATAGAAGAAGTACAAAATAGAATACAATTGATGGAGTTAACGCTAAGAGAATTCTCTACCACCCAACCATTGAGAGAAACAAAAAAACAGTGCGGCGGCGCAAAAAAAGTCACAAGATCTAGCCTTAACTCAGTCCCACCAGTGTATAATATTTTTTATCCTTTTCGCTAGCTTATTGACGGCTGCAATAGAGGGTCACAGAGGTCGTCCACCATATTTTGACGACCTCTATGGCCTAGTGGTCATCATGACTGGCTGCCATTCCGGATTTTGATTCCCGGTCATATAAAGAAAGACCAGTACAATGAATAATAAGAGAAATTTCTTTAATATAATTTTAAATAATAAGTCCTTTAAATGACTACTTAATATCAATATAAATATCAAAATGTCAGTATTACAATATACTTGACGCTCGTTATAAACATCAAAAGATGTATGTCTTTTGTATGGTAATACTAAATAAAATGTCTAAAGCCAGCTGCCTTTATGTTATGCTAATGTTCTTGATAATTTATAGTCACATATCTAAGATCTAGGTCTATTTCTAGATCAGATGAATTTATTATGCTTTTATTATGGTTGGTTCAAAAAATAATGTCATCCTCAAAGTCTTTCCTGGTAGTCTTTGGTACTTAATATATAGAGAAGTATTCTCTTTTACATAGCTATACAATAGGTAAAAAATAAAGATAAAAAGATGCATTTTTTATAAAAAATACAAACTTTATATGCCTGAATAATTATCCTACCTGTGGTAATAAAATGTATAGGTAAAAAAAAATTAATTCAACGAAGAACAAAATGTGAAATAGTGTTTAAAAATGGATTCCCACCAAAAACCTTTTTAAATCTGTAATTAAGGTCGAATCACACGTTGCCACATTTTGACAGGAGAGAAGCATAGACAATAAAAAAATGTCACTGGCCGCCTGTAATTTCGGGCGCGGATTTTTCTCACGGCTCGAAAACCAGACAGCCAAAATCTAACGTTTGTGACTAATTCGAAAATAATTATGGCCGACTTCCGTCTCAAGAAAAACCACAATTGCGGCGTTGCGTGCCACATAGAAACAATGCCGCGGAAAAAATAAAATAAAAAAATACAATGTACGTATTACATAGACGACAAACTTATTTTTTTCATTCAATCCTTCCAGTTTTTATGCACCGTGAACCTTATTTTGAAGGAGATAGGGATTAAGATTGCATTTCCTCTTGTTTAGTTTCTGTAATTGTACTGAGTTTTCAAAGGAAACTGGTAGCGGTTGTTAGATGCATAGAAGGCCATTGAAATAGATATTTTCTTGGAAAATTATGATCGTTGTAGTTTTCAAACAGATAATCCGTATAGAGATTTATATCTTTGCCTGTCATCGTGATGAACATGACAGATCTACGTAGGTGGCGCAGGTAGCCTTACCTACTGTAGAGCGTTTGTTTTTCTTATATAAATCATAGACTTTTGTAGTATGAAATGAACCTTTATCCATAGCTCATTTTTTAGGAGATATATTTTTCTTGCATAGTAATTTGTCTATATACCTACAGTGGTCCTATAGAAAATTATACCATAAGTGTAAGGGTAATATGGTATAGGTACTACACAATATATACACAAACCTAGGTAATAGGTATACTTAGTATGTACATCTTAAAATCTCAGTTTCTTAGCCTCTTACGGACTGAGTGACGAAGCTCTTGCAACCTCTGCACAGAATTTGGGCAAAAGGATGCTTTCAACACCCATCTTTTTCGTCAAGGGTAACAAATAAACAGGCAAAGCATTGAACCCTTCAAAGGCCGTTAGTATTGCTCAGGTTTCAAAATAATGAACTTTGAAATCGAACGCTCGACATACGATCAACTGTTAGGCTATTAGTGATTCCATTTTATTGTCATTAAACTCTATAGGGTGTCATTTGGGGTAAAAGCTAATTAACGACCGAGTCATTACTGAGATAAAAAAATAAGATCTTTTTTGCCTGCGAAAAAGTATTGATGGACAGCATTTTGCATATTTATTTATTTTTTTTAAATACTGGCCAATTGGAAATGTAACTATAATAATAAGCAAAATTAAGAATAATTTGATAAAATACTGGCCACTTTTGGAAATGTTACTGATGTTAAGAAAGGAAGAAACAGAGACGATTTTAACTGTCGAATTTTAGAAACAAATTGTTTCTTTTTAGTGTACCTAATGAGTTTTATCAAATTTTGATTATTTTAATTAACCAATTATTATTTCTTAGTTGAAAGACATACCTAACTACTTAATAAATTGTAATATTAAAAACTAAAAAATTACGAATTTATATTTCTCTTTAAAAAAAAAAATGTATTTTCTTTTAACTCAATCACACCTGTCCAATTGAAGATCAAAATCTGACCTACGCCATATGTCGAAATTGGCTATCTCCCGTTGCCATGGAGACGCCCCAGGGTCGGGCAAAGCCAGTAATTACAATTAGTACTGTTTCCACAGCCCTTGTTATTCTATTGAGGGCAACCCTTATATCTAATTATGGTTTATTCAAAGAGATTTAAAATTATTTTATTATGTTCTTGCTGTTAGTTTAATAATTCGATAAATTGCTAACTCGTTGATAGTCCACGATGACCTTATTAAGGTCGCAGGTAGAAGCTGATTGCGACTTGCTTCAAATCTATCAGGTTGGAAATATAGTCCAGCTGTGGACATTATGCGACTGAGAGAGAGTGAAGATATAAAAATAGATAATTCTCTACTTGTTTCCTTTCTTTTTCATACTACTGAGTAGGCAATTAGGCCTACGGCCTAGCTGATGGAAAGTGGTTACCGTAGCCTATGGACGCCTGCAACTCCTGGAATTTCACGAGCCTGTTTCTTTGCATCACTCATTTGGTTAACTGATAGAAAAAGTTTAAAAATCGTGTAACAAATATATACCTATGATGACGAGTACCTTATCCTTTTAACGACTGACTTGGCTTCATTTTAACTTTAGTGCAGTCAGCCATAGGACCAATCAGAAAGTTAGTTGTCCAAATAATAATTTGTGACAAAGGTCAAGAAGGACACGAAAATGATCTATAAGACAAAATGTCTAACAAAAAAAGTAAAAGTCAATTACAAAACAGTCGATAACAAATATGAATCGCGTGGTATAAGCTACCCACGGAGCGTGTCGTTCTCCGAATGATATCTCTGATAAAAACCGCACCCAACTTTTTTGCAGCCGGTGAAAACTGTTGGGAACTCGCGAAATGTCTTTATACGAGCCGACGTGGTTTTGTCGTAGTTTCGTGGACGAATATATCGATTTGAGTCGATTTCTCGACGATTTTTGATGATGTATTGTTCGTTGTTAAATCTTGTATTGCTTGCGATTATTGCCTCTGTGGTCGAGTGGTTTAGGCGTTTGCCTGAAGATCCGGAGATCCCGCGTTCGAGTCCCACGAGAATCATTGATTAGTTGTTTTCAGTTTGGTTAGGACATTGCAGGCTTGAATCGCCTGATTGTCTGATGATAAAGATGATTCCGTGTTTCGGAAGGCACGTTAAGCCGTTGGTCCCGGCTGCCATCTGGTAGTCGTTAAAGAAATCAGGTCAGAAGGCCAAAAGGTGGTTCCGATTAACTCTGACACCAGAGCGCACAGAGTCAATTGCCCCTCACACGACGATGACGCGTTAAATATTTTTGCACTTTGTGGGGCACATAGCGCGAAGAACCGATGGCCGATTGGCAGACTTCGGTCACATCATGAGCTGGTTCAGATTTCCAATCCCTGGCTAGCCGTTTACGAAGTCCCCACACCCAAAAACCAAAACCTGTCTTCCACGTGACTAGTTGCGAATCAATTCATAATAAAAACTCTATCAAGGTGTCTGTCCGTTGAATAATTCAGTGTCCACGGAGCAACCGTGTCTTTCTGACAAAAACAACACATTTTGTATAATTTCATCGTTTTCTTCATGAAAATGTATAATATTTATTGATATGTCATATTTATTTATGTTTCTCCTTTGTTTTTAACCGACTTCAAAAAAAGAAGGAGGTTCTCAATCCGTCGGAATGTTTTACTGCTTGTCATAAATCAATTTTAATATAAATCATAGTATGATAAATTTGTAGTTTTAAGTTTCAAAAAACACGATGTTTGTTCGATTTCGACAATTTCAAGCGACCCTGCACACCATGGTGTCAGGGTTTTTTCAAACCACCTATCTGCCTCTGACCTGGTTTTTTTATTAACCACAAAATAGCAGCTGGGGCCAACGGCTTAAGGTGCTTGGTCATCAGGTGATTCAAGCCTACATGGTCTTAACAAAACTAAAAACAACTTTCCAAAGAATACTACACGTGGGAATCGAACCCATGTCCACTTTCAGGAAGATGTCCACTGAGCTACAAAGGCAGTAAACACATATTTAATATTATTATCAGTTCTTGATTCTACACTAGTTAAAATTTTATTACACTACTAGCTGTTTCCGCCCGCGGCTCCGCCCGCGTGGAACTTGGTTATATAGCGCCCAAAAGTATCTTATGTTAGTCCCCTGGTCCTTAACTATATCTGTACCAAATTTCATCAAAATCAGTCCAGCGGTTTAGCCGTGAAAGCGTAACAGACAGACAGACAGACTTTCGCATTTATAATATTAGTATGGAAATGGATTAGTATGGAAGTATGGATCGATATAGTTTAAAGTTTATTTTGCCTTTATTACATATGTGGTTAACAATCACCTGATCTGATAAAAAATATGTTCCTTGCTTAGGAAGGCACGTTAACCTATAGTCCATAATAATTTAAAGAAAGGTTGTTAGAAGCCAAAAGTCAGTTATTTAAAAAATCTCTGACACTATGGTTCGCAGGGTCTATTAACCATCGACCGCACACGCTATGATATTGAATTGAATCTCTTTATATTGCCTTAAAATCACACGATAAATTACGTAACTCGTTAGTGACGGCTCGAGTCGATAAAAAAGAAATATCGATACTCAATATGACATTAATTCTTGTTAACGATGCTGGAATGCACTTGCTGTTCTAGGAAAAATGTTAGTGATTTATTTATGTGTATGTATGTTTGTATGTTTGTTTATTGTAGTTAGCCAATTAGAATTTATAGTCGCACATCTTATACTTTATAACGTTTTAAGTAGTTTCAAATTTCAACTGATCTCCGCCGCTGGTGATAAGAGGGCTGGCTGCTTCTTCGCCCAAAGGATTAGCATAGCTATCCAGAGCGGGAACGCAGCCAGTGTTCTTGCTACCATGCTTCACGGGCAAGAGCACGAAGCATAAGAATTTTTTTTTTTTTTTTGTTTATTCTTTTGTACAAAGTATCTGTAAATATTAGTCGTTGTTTTAGGTTTATTTTTTATACTTTTTTAAGGTTCTATCAATATATAATAAGTTAAGGATAAATTTCAAAGGGCTGTCCAAATATAAGCGTTGGTGAATGCAATAAATAAATAGATTTGAGTTTAACCAACGCGATCAAAAGAGAAAACTCAGTGAGTAATAATGAGGGGTTAATGAGTACCATTGAGCCAAGTACGATCAGGGCTGGAATTTTTGACTTAACTTCGTTGTTTGAATAAAATATATACTTTTCTGATTGGTTAGATACGAATGGTTGGTAGATATTATGACGTCATTAGACTCTTCTTGGATTTTATGTCTAACTAGCTGACCCGGCGAACTTCGTACCGCCTTTTTTAATATTTTTTTTTCCGTAAGAACCTTGTACAGAGTATTAGAAAATTGCAAAAAAAACAGCCAAATCGGTCAAGCCGTTTTCATGCTATGTCGTGACAACGGAAAACGGGTTTCATTTTTATATATATAGATTTCGTTATTTCAATTATCTCTTCTGTGATACTTCGCACTATTAAAAAGCATTTGAATTTAAACAAAACACATAATTTTATATTGTAATTGGTAGAAGTACATACTTAAGTTTATTTTAAATAATCATAGCTATTTAACTTTACTAACTATATACCGTCAATAGTAAAATTCTTCTGAAGTAAAAACACAAAATTCTAGTAAATTCGAGTCTGCAACCAAGGATCAAGACGACGTATTTGTACCGTATTGGACAGAGAAAAACGTAGAGATAGTTTCTATAATAAAAAGGCACACGGACAAATTACAGTCATTGATTGCATAGCATAAGTTTAACTTCCTATTGTAGCGAAAGCTTAAAACAAATTTGAATAAATTATCTGGTAAATAAATTAAGTTGGTTCTAAAATAAGTTACCTTGTATTATGGAAAAATCAATAAAGATAATATTGACATGTTGACTGAGATAATACTTGAAGAGGCCTGTAAGAAAATAAAACTCCTCTTTCAACTGTTCTCTTATGACGTTTACAAATATATAGGTATAAAAAAAGGTTTAATATCGCTGGTCGCTAACAAGGCCTATGCGTCCTCAACTCCTCGAGTTAGTTGTAACATATTTAAAAGACTCTCTTACTACAAAAGAACTCATAGTTTTTAAAAAATGAGGTGCGGACGACATTGTCCTGCGGTCAGTGACGAAAAAAGAAAAAAAAGTAACCCACTCCACATCAGTCAGTGTCCAAACAAAACATGCAGTCTTGAGGCTACTGTTTTTTAAAAGAACCGCTTCATGCGCCATCGAACACTCATTAATATTAATTTTTTTTTAATTAATTATTTATGCTTTGCCATTCATAGATTGAGTCGTCCGATTGATACTGGATGCGGGTTTTTTTTAATGTTGTTTAAACTTATAATTTGTTTAATTTATTATTACAATGAGTTTAGTATTTAGTTATAATTGTAATATTTTAATCGACACAATCATATAATTGAGTAAACTAAAACCCTAAATTGATATAAAATAATTTATACATTTTATTTTCGTTTTAATGCAAATCCTCTTAAATATGCGAAACGCTACCAATAGGTCTCGTTTTATAATTTCTTCACATCTACAAATGAAATCATAATTATTTATTTTGTCATACACAGGTTACAATAGGTGTTAGTAGAAATGTATAAAACCTCTGTGGGCACCAGGAGGCATTCAAAATTGAAAAAATATCAGTATTTACATTGTACGTTGGATAAGTTTAAAATACCTATTTTACATATTTATATAACAATAACAACTTTATTGACAATTAGGTATAACATTCAAATCCATATCCATACTAATATTATAAATGCGAAAGTCTGTCTGTCTGTCTGTCTGTCTGTCTGTCACCTCTTCACGGCTAAACTGCTGGACCGATTGTGATGAAATTTGGTAGGGATGTAGTTAACGACCTGAGGTCTAACATAGGCTACTTTTGGGCGCGATATAACCGAGTCCCACGCGGGCGGAGCCGCGGGCAACAGCTAGTATATAATAAAAATAAATAAATAAATAATAAATATATATATATTATTTATTTGTAGTTTTAAAGATTTAAGCATACATAGCTATTAGGGACAGAGAAAGCGACTTTGTTTTATACTATGTAGGTAGTGATAATATAAACAAAACATAATAAAATTTTTACAATTTAAAATAAAATGCAACTTTGTTACAAATTATTACATTATTATTTTTATTTTATTTTCTCGGCTTTCAAAGAAAAAACCGGTATACTGATATGCACGGGCCTAAGCCAAGTACATTATTATTACTATATTATTTATATTTATTCTGCATGAGTTTTATTTTTTTTATTAATAAAGTTAAGTTAGAATGGTTAATGTTATAATTTGCATACATGCTACATGTTTTTTGTAGTCAACACCGCGTTGGCTGCTACTATATATTTAACTATATCTAAATTACATATGCTTGTCCAATGAGGCTTGAACGAGTATATTTCTTATTGATTGGCCATGGTAATAATTCATTCCAGGCACAATTATGATTTTATATAACTGTTCCCTACTTTACTTACTTTTGAAAGTGTGGGAATAGTTATACAAAAAAAAAAAAATTGGTTGCCTGTAAAGTCGGTATACGGGCGAATGTTTTACGTGACAACGACTTTGAGTCTGTCTCTCTCGCTCTTAGGGGACGCGTGCCTCTCACTCGCTCTCATTGTGAGCGCATCGTAACGTTACCGAGCGTTACACTTTTTCATAAGTGACTCCCAGCCGCAACCTAATTTAAGACGTTGTCACGTCAAAAATGATACTATTTAAATTATTTAAGACAAATTAATCCTGTATTAAGAAAATCATATTTTTTCTTGCTAAAATCTTATGTTACATATCTGGTTTATAACATTATAACCTACAAACCTCATAATTTTTTCCCAGCTTTTTATAGCTTGCCACACTTGTTGTACTATTAAAACGCAACATCTTAATTTTTTTTTAATAATGTGATTAGTATCATAATATTTGTTTTTAATTCAACAATAAATATCACGTTATAACTACATGTGTTTGAAAAATTATAGAAAAATTAAAACACTTGACTACATAAGGCATAACCTCGTTTGACATTGCGGAATACAAGATCCTGGTTCTTGGTGATATGCGGCTTATTCGCGTCATCCCTTTGTACCGCCGCGTGCATACCGCGGACCTGCATGTGTTGCATAGTTGCTGCCTTGACGGATGACGCGGTCATGCAATAGGGTTTAATAAAATGTACACTTTTAGCTACCCTTCTGCTTCGGTTGCATTTTATTTTACTTTTTTTTTTTCAAAGATAAATTTCAAATATTTAAAAACAAGCAATGAGTGAAAATAATCAAAAACGCTTGATTTTTTTTTTCTGCTTTTAGGAAAAAGATTTCGTTTTGGCAGAAAAAATATCAGATTTTTTAAAATCATACGATTAATAAGATAAACAATATTATTTTTATTCACCTAAAACTTTTAGCGCCTTTTACCTCGTTCGAAGAATATATCAAAATTAAAAATATATATATTACTCATTTGACATTTCACTGTAAACATAACATAGGAGAATCAACTGTCAAATGTAATTTATTTCTTTATATGAATTTCCATATTTTAAACTACTAAATCAATAAAAAAGTGTCTATTATTATATTATCTATGCTTTGCATCAACATTTTTTTTTAATATTTGAAAACACTCGCGTCTCTCTTTGTATCGCCGCGGTGCATACCACGTATACACTGGCGAGCCTGCATGCGCTGCATACTTACTGCTGACGGATGATGCGGCTTGGATGTTACTTAGAAGGCTTTTGAATTAAGAATCAATTTGAAATTGGAAAACTTTTTTCCATTATTTATTTTCCGTATCGATAATGTTAGTGGCCAACACTAGTGACAGATTTTAGAGCTGCCTCGAGAATGACTTGTAATCTGCGCTTGCAAGGATTAGTTATTGTTTAGTTGATTAAAAAAGTAAAATGATGAAAACGCTGGGAAAAGCTAGTTTATATTATTTCTAGAAATGTCAATAATATGCCAACCGCCTATTTGTTTTTAAGCGCTTATTATCGCGGTTCTGCTGTGAGAAATTTCTATAGAAATAAGTAGCATCCTTGTACAAAATTTCCTAATTTTAAATTTCCTATGTTTTTATTTGAGTGTACATGAATTAAATACAATACATTTTCTGTTTCAACTGTCATCATGCTAAACGCGGTCTAAGGTCTTACGGTCCTAGGCTCTGTCTACCCCGTATCAGATAAAGACGTTATTAATAAAGATTTCTATATATATGTATGAATTAAATAAATATATATTAATAGTAGCTAAAAATAAAAACTTAATAATTTTCCTACTACGAAAACACCACAGGCCCTGCGTGACAAGCAAAGTACCTGAAGGGTAACAATTTGAATGCGGTCAGGCCGGACCATATGTCGACATATTGGCTTTTATTTTCACAACTGTTTTCCGTATTTCACCAACATTTTTATCATTATATTATTTACCGCAGACCCACAGAATACTATCCTAATTTTATTTTGCCAATGTTTGTTATTTTACCAATTTTATTTTAAAAATGGAAGGAAATATTTAAAAAATTTGAAAGCAAGCAGAACAGAAACAAATTTTTGAAAAATGAAACTGGCTGATCCTTTCTTGGACTTCTTTATTGTCGAGATTTATTTTTAATTCTTTTTAAGTATGTGACCTGCACAAGTGTCAATTTTCTCAGACGTTTTGAATAAATATACCTTAGACCATATACACTGTAGACGTAGCATAAATGCGGGCCGTGCGTGCCTCTTTTAGATAGCAATAAGTTTCCTCAGTGTTGCAATCCTTGACGGAAAATACCCCATTTTTTCTTTGCTGTTAAATGTAATAATGTAGGTGGGCAAATATCCATGCAAATAAAATCAAATCAAAAATGTTTTCTCTCTCTCTCTACTCTTAATTATATTGATTTCAGGTCAACAGTGATTTTGGTGTCATTACTGTTTCGTATTATATTGGGTAACCGTATTAAAACTGCATACTTATTATTGTAATGCTACGTGTAGTTGTGGAGATACGAAATATGTATAAATGAAACATAATTAGTGAATTTTTAATATTTATAAACGAAATGCGAATACAGGAAACAAAAGAAAATGTTATTTATTTTCGATGAGGGTAGTTTAAAAACAACACGTAGTTTTGCCGTTCTAAAACTTTTGTACGACTTTGTATCAAGTCACTAATGAAATCATGTCATCATCATCTTCCAGTGGCTACAATCCATATATTTCTCCGATCTGGTTCTCTAGGAAAACTGTAAGCAATGTGAAATGTGTTAATTTTATGTTGTCAAACGACTTTTAAAATTATTTTACTTGAAAATCTTTATTCATTATAGTTTACCAACAAATGGGGTGAGGGAATTGCAAAAAACTAGCAACACTAGACAATGTTTACTTTAAGAGGTTATGTTACCAAATTACACTCAAACATGAAATAACTACAAAAGAACAAGTAGCAATAAAATATATCAATCATAACTTTGTCATAATACCCAAAGAGATGACAACGTGACATATTGACTTTTTTTTTAATAATTGTTTTACGGCCCTGGATTCGAAGTCCTTTAAGGCCTTGACATATTGACGTTTAAAACGAATTGTCAAAAATCATATATTATATTTAAGGTAGGTATGTACAGTCCTCAATTTACTGATGTAACCAAGCAATCATACGAATTGGCAGACCGTATATATTTGTCCTCCAACAAAAGGATTTTTTAGACAATTTTACTACACTTCATATTTTTGTTGAAAACTGTATTGTTGTTAGATAATCATGTGAACCATATTTGATAACATTATATATTGTATTTTATTTGTCAAAAATTTTATAGTTGATAAGTATCTGATAAATACAATATGTCAATCAAAATTGTTGTGCTATTGTAGGTATGTAATAATAATAATATAAATCTGAATAGGTAATGCGTATGTAATATACATACGCATTACCTATTCAGATTTATATTATTTTTTTAATATACTTTCGCTTTGCTTTCGCCCGCGGCTTTGCTCGCATGTATTTCCCACGGGAAAGTGTTTTTTCTTGGGATAAAAGTAAACCTATGTCCTTCTCAATACTCCTAGCTATGTGTATGTGAAATTTCAGGAAGATTGGTTCAGTAGATATGGTAGGACAAGGACCTCTAAATAACCAAAGAAAAAGAAAGCTTATACCAAAAATACTGCGACTATATTTGGAATTGTTTGTAAGTTGAAAGCATACTTCCAACTTGATGTTTAATATAAACAAAGCATTAAAACAATTATAATCCAACAGAAAACGACAATCATTACCGAAGCTTAAAGCTAAGTGAATTAAGTATAGATACGACGGGTTAAGTTATCGTGTCCTATGACCCAGCTAATCGGAGTGGGGTGAAAGTGGGTGGGGGAATAGTTCCGGCGTTTTAAATATTTTTATCGATATCGATACTTTGTTCGCTTTTATTTTATGTTGTGTGACTTTAATATATTTCATATTTATATTTCAGACTTAAAAAGTATTAAAATTAATTATATTTTAATCAATAAAACCCATTTTATACTTAATACACTTTTTTGGATTACATAATTAATTTTTTAAATGATTATTCTTATTCTAATAAAACATTTTACAATAATATAAACATACAATACCTAAATTAATTTTAGTAAGAAGTATATTTTGTTATTTCAATCCTTGAAACATGTATATCGTATAACATTAAATATATAATTTCCTTATTTGAAATCAATAAGTGTCAACAGCCTTTCTTAATATATATAGACGACTATTCTCTAAATTGCAGAAGTTTAATAGCCAGGCGTTTTCAAACTTGTTTTCATCACACGTCCATATTACGGACACTTATCAATAATGTTGTCAATTAGACTGTATTATAAGTGTGTTATTATCATCAATTTCTCACAAATCATGCTATATTTGTAGGATATCTCGTAAGTTTTATTGTAAACATACATAATCTCGTTGGTTTGCATTTGTGAAGATATTGTTTTTATTTTTATTTGATTTAAATATTAAATGACACAAATAATCTAGAAAAATAAATATCATCAACAGTTATTTTTTCATATTTTAATAATTGTACTCTATCTATAGTTTAGTAAAATATGAGCATAAGTACTTACATACGAAACTTTAAATAATCCATAAAATATTTTTTAACGCAAAAAAATAACAAAGCTTTTAATTGATCATTATAAAACATTCAAAATTTAAAAGTTAGATAAATTCCTTTTTTGGGGACCAATTATTAAATTTTTATTTCTACATCCAAAAAATCACGTTTCTCTTCTCGTCTACCAAACAAATGCATACATCTCAATCGACTCGAAGCCATAAAGCAAAATCAACAACTTTTCGGGTATGTAAGATTGCTCAAGGCCGCACCTCCAAACTTACAAATTACATAAAATCTCATTCACTTTGTACCTTAATTGACTGCAAATGGTGTCGTTACGGCCTTATTAAATAACCCGTCAGTCTTGCCTTATAATATGTCACTTTCGGTGATCATTAAGGCTACAATCCACTCTGTGCCAACAGGTTTTGTGTGAATCGGGCTATGGCAGATCAAAGTGAAATAAACTGTGCTTAAATTGACGGTACAGATTCTTAGCTTTAATAATTTTTCAAAATTTTTTGAATAACCTGTTTTAGCTGACTTAGTTGACAATAGATCCGCAAAAAATCTCATCCGAGGATGATTTAGCTCTTGACAAAGCGGTTAATGGTGGCTGCGTTACTTTATGGGATTCCTCCGGTAGCTAAGGGATTAAAATGAAATACAAGTTGATGATTGATGGTATTAACTTGAAAAAATGCTGGACGCAGTTCTCGCTAGAATGTAGTCGCCATTTGTCAAGCAAACTAGGATACTACTTTCATAGTCATGTAATATTAATTTTGACTCTACAGATAAAATAATCAAATGATCATACATACATATAGTCACGTCTTTATCCCATACGGGGTAGACAGAGCCTTGAACCGTAAGACCTTAGACCACGTTTAGCATGATGACACTTGAAACAGGAAATCAATAGTGATGGGTTGCTAGCTGCATCGCCTATGTCATGATTCGTCGATTCCCTCATTCGACTTTTACTGCTTGCACGGTAAGTGAAGTAGCAGAATAGCAGCAGTACATTCTGTTTTTATTTTTCTCCCAGACCAGCATGGAAGATCATCATGAAAATGATCATGACAAACAATACCAATAATTATAAATTAAATTATCCTTTAGTCAAGTTAAATAATCCTTTATTATAGGCAGATGTCCACGATGACAGTGGAAAGTAGCCTTAACATTTTTCGATTGTTTATTTCTGGTGTCAATTGCTTGACACGAATTGTTTGAGTAAAACTTATTCGAGTCCTTATCGATTATGATAGCGATCGCAAAATTTTATTGGCATTTTTATTGCCTTTTGACTGCAATGGCGTATTCAGTTTTTCTGTGAAGATTTTCATTGGTGTTTAATTGTTTGATAAGTGTTTCTGGCCCTTGAAATTCACCGCCATATTACTGAATATGAATAATCGCGGTGTTGAATTTTATTTAACAATTACTTTACTAAAACCACACTGACACTAGTCGTATTTAAATCTATTCTATCAAAGAATTCAGAAATATTAATATTTTCGGAAAATTTCTCTGTTTTGTGGTCTATATAGTTTGTAGTAACAAAGATTGGATTTTGGTTATCCGAATAAAAGATTTGAGTTTGAAATTTGTAGCTTCGTAATTTTGCTAGAAAGCAGTCTACAGTATCTTTATTAATATAAGAGCTTTTATTTTTATGTAATAAATTATAACTTATTTTCTATTAATCACGAACCAAAACAATATCGATAAGTATAACATTTTATCGATAGTTTTCTACAGGCATCACCCCCGCACTACTTTCATAACGGTGTAGTAACGGCAAAGTCACCCTCTGGCCCCTCCCCTTTCCACCCTACATACAGATATACATATAGGTACACCGGGCGATGCGTGGGACGGTAGGTACCTACGTGACGCCATGAAGTATTTTTATTTTCATTTAACAGATGTATAACCCAATACCAGTAGATAAAATGTATTCTTTGTTGTACTATTAGAAAAAAAACAGTATATAAAATGATTTTCAATTATTTATTTTTTTAAAAATCTTTTAGACGAATAGTCCTAGTGGTATTTTATAAGAATAGACCACTCCCCTTCTCGTTGATATCATAAAAAGTGATTGTGATTTATGATAAAACTAGCTGCTGCTCGGGGCTCCGCTCCCGTGGGAATTCCAGAACAAAATATAGCCTATGTTTTGCTCCCGGGTCTAAGTAATCTCCATTCCAAATTTCAGCGAAATTGGTTCTGCCGGTTTCCCTGTGAAAAAGTTACAAACATCCATACAAACTTTCGTGTTTATAATATTAATGGAAAGGATGGGATGTAAGCAAAATTCTAATGAGTAAAATTTCTTTTGTCCCTCAGGTCAAAATCTGGTTTCAAAATCGGCGTAGCAAATACAAGAAGATGATGAAGGCTGCCCAAGTGGGGGCGCAGCCTCCGAGCCTCGGGCTCCCGCCGGGGAGTCCTCCAAGCAACAACCAACTTTTACATGGTAAGTCTTATTTACTTACGCTTTAAAGCCTTAGGTACGCTTTTAACCACATGTTTCTATATTTGTTGGTACTGATTATTACAATGGAGCGACTGCCGTTTGACCTCCGTGACCCTTTTTACAGGGAAACCATACCAATAGGAACATTATCAGAGTGTGTCAGTAGTTACTATCAGATTTATCAGGCTGCCTAAAGGCATCTGCCACAGCCTAACTACAACCATCTAGCGATAATAGCTTAGACTCTTTCGAAGCACGGAATCATCTTAGTTGTCAGACAATCAGGTGATTCAGTCTGCAATATCCTTACCAAACTGACTATTGATTATTGTGACTGCACTGACTGTAGAGTATTGAGACTACCTCTCTCTCCCTTCAAATTGGAACACACAAATGCAAGCTGCCGCCAATGCGGCAGCCATAGTGAAGAGTGAAAAAGGTCTCTGGTGAGATAATCTTTCGGAGGGTAATCTACATACCTTGAATAGGAGATCGAGGAGGTCAATAGCCTAGCTAGGCACGCGTTCGTAAGGGGAGCGCCAGTGAAGCGACGGTGAGTGCGCGGCCATGTTTGAATTGGTGACCATTAGTGGCGTTTTCTATCTTGAGCTCCTCTGTGCTTCAGAAAGCACGTCAAGCCGTTGGCTCCAGCTGCTATCGGTAGATGGCAGTCATTACGCTATGTCAGATGCCTTTGGGCAGCAGTTTGGTCACTCATCGTGTCGATGTCTGATGGTTTTATATGGTATCGGACCAAAACTCCGCCACTCTAATTGCATTATCCGTGCCTTGCACAAGTTCCTCGAAGGTACACCTGTGAGGGAACGACGGACACTGCAACAAATGCTCCATCGTCTGCAGAGGATGACCACACAGGCAACGGGTGTCAGTAGGGTTACGTGCAAAACCCCAACCCACCATGTCGCCTTTGCAGCGGCCGATCTGGATTCTCAGTCACTAACACACCCAGATCATACAATACAATACAAATATTCTTTATTGCACCACAAAACAATAAAATTACATAAAACAGCTTAACTTAAAATAATGAGGCGCAAAGGCGGACTTATCGCTAAAGCAATCACTTCCAGTCACCGTTAAGGTGGAAGGAAAATTATCAGTAAAAGCCGTTGGCGCAGTATAAATACATGATCATGTATGCATGACTCCTTCTTCCATGAAATTTAAATAAAAACTTTGTTCATTTCCATTTTCTTTCACCAGGAGGCGGTAGCTCCAGTGGCTCTCAACACTCCCCGTCGGCGTACCAAGGCGGGCCCACGCAGGCCCACTCGCCGACTCCCAGCTCGACCCCGGTCTCCGAGCTCTCCCCCGGACTGTCCCCGACTGGCACGCCGTGGGACGTCAAGCAGCCACCTCAGCCGTCCTGGGACGTGAAGGTCGGATATGTAAGAGAAATTGATGAAATATTTATTTTATAAAAAGCCATTTACACATAAATACGCGTATCTGTTTTTTTTATATTGTAAGTAACTGTGCCTCTAGTATGAGTTTTTCTTAACGCAGACGCTAGCGATTGCGTTAGCGATTTAGTATTACAGCGCCTCTGGCGGATAGTAAGGCAACTAAGAAATTCCATACAAAATCCTAACGCAGTCGCTAGCGTCTGTGTTAAGAAAAACTCATACTAGGGGCACTGTTATTAAGAAAATAAATATTATACCTAAATAGCTTGTATTGTATGAATGTGTGTACAAATATGATGGCAAAAATTATAATTATGTAGGTACAAAACATTTATAGATTTCATGAAGATTGTATGATTAATGAAATAGTAGTAAAGTAGGTACATCTGAGAATACAAATATATTATACATCTATTCTAGGAAAACTATATTTTTTTATAAAAGCTATATAAAATAAATATAGTTTAAAAAACACGCATAATGAGCAATCGAACTAAAAAACAAAAAATAAATTAAACCAAAATATATTTTTCATTTGTCGAGCACCTTACACGCTTTTTGGTTTAATTAAATTTTTGAGATAAACTTATCGAGTTATTGTATTATCATCGGTTCTTAATAGTTCTACAAAGTTTGAATTAAATGTGACCGTTCAAAGTGGGTCAAAATTAAGTTCAAAGAAGTCGGTTACAAACAAATAAGCAAGCAAACATACAGGTGAAGCTAATAAAAGCGTGTTAATAAAAACACAAGATAACGTTTATATATTTGTTGCAGCCATCAGCAGGCCGGTCGCCCGACGGCACTTCGTGTGACGTGAAACCTCCGCACCAGCAGTCGTGGGACCCGAGGGTCGGATATGTAAGTTTTGATTTTTTACAAAATTAAAAGAACATATATTTATTTTTGACGACCTCCGTGGCGTAATGGTTAACATGCCTGACCGCTACTCAGGAGGTCCCGGGTTCGATCTGATTCGATTTCTGATTGACCTGGGTCTTGGATGTTTATCTATATATGTATTTGTTATAAAATATAGTATCGTTGAGTTAGTATCCCATAACACAAGTCTCTAACTTACTTTGGGGCTGACTCAATCTATGTGATTTGTCCCTATATATTTGTTTATTTATTTTAATTGCCACAGAAAATAATAAAAAAAGACTTAAACAAATACCTACAAGTAACACAAAAAATAAATTTAAAATAACATGAATAAGATAAACTAATAAATAAAACCTAAATATCTACTATATAAAACTAAATAATAATAATAATAATAATAATAAAAAGAAAGAAAAAGAAAAAGCGATCGCCCACTCATTAGTGTTTCCAGTGCAAAGGTGCCCAGAACACTAGCGACATTTCCTCGTTGAATTGCTCAGGCGATCCTCTGCACAAAGATTAAATGTAATAAAAATAACTTGTTTACATAAACATTTTATTTTTCTGTTTATCTTAATACTTTTGCGGACAGTAAACGAGATAACAATAAAAGTCAATTGTTATCTACGTCGCGAGGCGTTACTGTCAGCGAAAGTGTTAATAACTAGTTGACTAGTATATAGTTATAGATTAAACTCAATATATTTTTTTTAAGTATATAGTTTTAAGTTATTATTTATATAATGCATTTCTGCATTTCTGTAATACACACTTACTAAGTTCTAATAATACTTATCTTACTAACATTAGAATAAACTTAATAAAATATAGAGCATATTTTTATAATTAAATATTTTTATATTTTTTTGTTTGTTTTTTTAGCATAAACTTTAATTTAGGTTAATTTTTAATTATAAAAATACAAATGTTAACTACTAATCAATTCCTAAACTAATTGGAACAGTGAAATAATTATTTTAAAAAAATCATCATTAATACCAAATCAATAATATCTTATTTTAATAGCTTAAAATATTGGTTAGGAAAAATCATTACTTTACCTACTGTTTAATTTCAAATCTAAATATTTATTTAATACAATATTATGTCTGTTTTTTTACCAATTGTAAAAATAGGCTGCAGTCAGCATTTGGTCGCGTGTCGCGTGCCAGAACAATATAAATACAATATATTCCTTTTAGGATATTAGAGGGTGAGGCTCACCACACCTATACACCCTGATTAATATCACACAGTGGGATTTAGTACTCTTTTCGGGTAGAAATGGGTGCTATTTTCTTGTTTTTTTTTAATAGAAGCAATTTAAAAATAATAAACACAAGATAAAATCGGGAATTATAATGCATACATTAAATTTTTAAGTATTTATTAATAAAGTTCATTATTTACCAATATTAAATAGTCGCTAAAAGAGGTAATAATAAAAAATATCAAATTTGATTCAAATGTTCTGACGTTATAAGACATGAAGAGTAAGTATAAGATAGATAGATAGATATTAATCATTTATACATCACATACACTTACACCCATATTCTTAAACGTTATCTTATAGGTCTCCTCCACTCAACCTCATTCAAGGATGCCTCAAGGAAGTACTCCAACTTTCCTTGAAAACGGTATTCTTAATTGTTACCTTGAGCAAACTCCAGTGAGGATGAGTCAAGGAATGACGTTTCGTTTCATTTCTGTATGTTGGTAAACCGCTTAACTTTTTGACGTAAAGAGAGTTTTGGACATCGTTTCTTTTTCAATTTTAGCTTACTGGCATAGATTTATAATACACAAAGAACTTATTACAGTGGGTACAAGTTCTTTTAAATTCGGTCCTCAATAAATGCACCTACTTTTCGTAAAACGAAACGTTCGAGGCTTCCTTATATTTGACAGTTCGTTTTTCACCTCCATTGAGTAATTTCCTTAAGGTGAGTAAGCTAGTGTCAACTATGAATACCATTGAGGTCGAGTGAGGATGAGTGGAGTTTGAGGAAACGTTTGAGAATATGGGTTAGACTTCACAGTCTTGCAATTTTACTACTACTTTTCTACATAAGAATTACAAACGTGTTAAATATAAGTGAGACTGGATGTGGTAATATTTTTTTACGATAATAATCGTAATTTTTTTAATAATAATAAAATATGCATAGTAAAAAAAAAAATTTACGATATTTTTACATAACAAATGAAATAAGAAACTGTTTTTGGCATTGAGAATAATTTAAATCTGTTATATCATAAGATATTATGGGCTGTTAATTCTGGTAATAAATAAAAAAATAAAAACATTTATAATATAAATAAATTACGTTTTCAAAGAAAAAACTATATTTTTCTTTTTGTTGCAGGGCGCGCCGCCCGGCCCTTGGGATATGAAGGGCGCGCACGCGGCGCACCCCCTCCACCACCAGGGGGCGCCGCAGCCTCACCCCCCGTACGTGCCGCAGTACTCGTGGTACCAAACAGACACCAACCCTGGACTTTTGACGTAAGTATTAGTAGAATAATTTTGTATTGTTCCTTATCTATATATTTATTAGCTATCTTTGTAGGTCCCTCTTTTAATGCGAAAATTAGCAGTATTTAAAATAAAAATAGTCTAATAATACATAATACATACACATCAGTGGAATAAGATTTTATCATAAAGGTGGTGAAATTTACGATTATCGTACTATTGATAATTTTATATCAACGATAGATATTTAAATATGATCATATACCTTCTTATAGGTTTTTATTATTACTTTTTTGCAAAGATCTATCCCTCTAATACGAGTATTCTTATCAATGTCGCGTCTGACAATTATTATACTTAAATATACTTAAATTTTGTTTTGTCAACAGGGTATGGCCCGCAGTTTAACATACAGCGTTCAAGAAAATATTTAATGTGAATTCATGAAATGGCGGACACAAGATGGCGTCCACGACAAAAGGCGCCAAAACTTTGGCACAACCAACTTTAACTGTAAGAAATTATTTAATAGATATAAAATGCATTGTAAATTTTTTATAATTAATTAATAAATAGAAAATAATTGTTTATAATGGTTAATGTAAATGTTATGAGTATTTTAAATGGCTGACACAGTGTTCAAGAATTCGAATGAGTATTGAATAATGTTCCCATTTTTTTATGCGCACTTTATATAATAAAAAGACTGTTTTTGAAAAATTTAATTTGAAGATAGTTATTTTAATGCAAATAATTTTTTTTTTAGTTCATGTTCCGTATAATTATAGTGCATTATTATGTACAAAGTTACGAAAATCGTAATATTATGTGACTTTACACAACAAATCATGTAAATAAAACTTTTTTTTGCAAAGGATGGTCGTAATAACTTCTAATTTTCATAGCGCTCAACGATTTTATTGTGTACCTATCTATTTTATTATCTAATTAGAAAAAAAGGTATGTTCTGAAAATTATTTATGATTAATATTACTTATTATAAAGAAAAAAATATATAAATTACAGCTAGATCGCTGCCTGGAATAGTTTTCAAAACATATTTTACTATGCACATCAAGCACAATTTGAATAATATTAATGATTCCCGTACCCAATATATATTTCAAATGTCAAAATGTCAGACTAAAAAAGGAAATATATTGTTTTTGTATATTTTGCTTTTAAAAATTACAATGATCAAAATGTAATACAATAAAATTGTAATACAAAGTTTTTTTTTCTTATTTTGTCAATTTGAATTCGTAACATAAGCTTTAATTCAATTAAAATTTATTTATTTAGATTTATTTACACACGGGAACATAAAACCAGTCTGTTGTGATAGTTAATTTTAAGTTTAGAATCATTTTTGAATAAAAAAAATATGTATTTATTTTTCTGCAAAAGTGTTCGGTCGAAAATTATTTTAGCTATATTGTCTTATGCAATCTTTATATTTACTTTTTAATACTACAATCTATTTACAATAATAATTAAAACTAAATCAATATGAATTAAAAGCTAGAAATTAATTTTATACAATTTGTTTCCTATGTTTCGTTAATTAAAAAATATTTTTTTTAACGCTTATTTACATTAATTTGAGTTATAAAAAAATACCATTATTATTGTAAATAAATTGAAGTAAATAAAGAATTTAAACTAGAGTTCTTTACGGGATGATTATAATGTTTTGTAAATATTTTTTTGTAATATATAGTTACATATACATATAAATATAGGTAGATAGTATAATTACTTTATAACAACAATGTATAATAAGGAATGCGGAAATAAGAAAAAAAAGTGAATTAATTTCTTTTGTCAAATAAAAAAGAGAAAAACAGATTTTTGTGTTTTCTTTTTACTTCCTTGAATTACTTAATAATACATTATTTGATAAGAAACGATTAAATAAATAAAAAAACTAGTTTTTATAGGAAACAAAAGGCGTGATGATAATTTTTTTAAAACATTGTTGAATTATGTTTCGACAAATGATCTTTGATGATCGACACCTTGAGATGTTCTTAAAAAAATAAAAATTAATGCTCTCTAATTAGATCACAATTTCGTGCTTATGTATTTTTATGAATTTATCCCATTATTTCAAGAATATTATTTTGTTTACACACTTGAAGAGACTTAGTTACAATTTTTCATAGAGTAAATAATTATTTACTAAATTTTTTTATAAATCTAAATTTAAATCCCTAATTCTACACTTATTAATAACACCTAGTTGGGTTAATAGTTAGCGGTGAGTACAGAATTTATTTAAACTCGCTAATCTCGAAATCTACTAGGCAGATTTCATGAAATTCAAAGGTACACCAACGTTGCCTTACTTTAAACTCGGATAGACTTACACCTGTATTCTAAAAGGTTGCCTCAAACTCAACTCAACTTTACCTACCTACTCAAACTCAGTGGTATGATTACTCGACACTAGCTTTCTCAACTTTAGTGATCACTTACTAAAGGCAATTGTTGAACTATCAAAATATAAGGTTGGTAGAGCCTCGAATATGAGTTTTTATGCAAAAGTATAGTAAACTAGCTGTTGCCCGGGGCTCCGCTGCCGTGGGAGTTCCGGGATAAAATAGAGCCTATATGTTGTTCCAGGGTCTAAGCAATCTCCATTCCAAATTTCAGCCAAATCGTTTTAGCCGTTTTCCTGAGTAACAAAACATCCATACAAACTTTCGCGTTTATAATATTACTAGCTTTCGCCCGTGGCTTCGCTCGCATGTATTTCCTTCGGGGACAGTGCCCATTTCCGGGATTCGGGATGTCCCCTATGTCCTTCTCAATACTCCTAGCTATGTGTATACAAAATTTCAGGAGGATTGGCTCAGTAGTTAGGGCGTGAAGAGGTAACATAAAAATAAATATATAAACTCACTTTCGCTGTTATAATAATAGTAGGAGAGGATAAATAAAATCTCTTTTGAAAATTGTTATCCGTATCAAATTCTGAATTAAGAAATTTTCAAAAGGCTTAAGTGGTGCTTTAAAATAACTAGTTGATATGGCTGAAGTTTCCTTAAGGAAATAAATACCATTTTAAGGAAAGTCTGAGAGACTTTTTTTATTTATTTTTTCAATTAAGGTGTCCTCCAACGAGGTTTAGTGAAGGCTATCTTTAAGGTAACGTTAAAGAATACGAGTATAAGTCACCATAGCCTAAGCGGGTTTTAGCTAACATTCATCATTTTGTGCAATTCCCTCCACCTCCCATGGCTCTACCAACCTTTCGGTTATACGAGCCGAATCTCGTGCGAGTGCGCTGTACTTGCTTGGCTCTTTCCATTCGCACCATCTTGATCTCCCTACAAGTTTTCTAATATGTGCTTACCTACCTTTCATCGCTCTACCAACCTTTCAGCGAGCCGAATCTCGTGAGAGTGTGTGGCATGATGTACCTATTTTTATTTCCTTGTACATATTATTGATTTTAATTTTTGTGTAAATATTTTAATTTTGTTTTAAATATGTACGGACAAGCAAACCGTTTTTTATGTATATATTATGTCTATCGTTTTGGTTGTCATCTTATGACAGATTTCAATAGTTTGCTGGAGGGCGCAGACTCGTCGCTTTGCCATGGCAACTGCGCCCCCAGCGGCTGTTATTGAAAACGACTTCTTTTCTCTCTGATTTTTGGTTTGCATGTTAAATTTTCATTGCCGTTTTCTATTTATTATTTTCTGTTAATTAAGTATAATTTCTTTCTTGTGCTCATCCTACCCTTCTGATTTCTTATTCTTGGACTGTTCTTTGTTAAGTTTCTTTGTGCTGTGAATAAACTTTCCTTCACTATTTCTACTTTTCAATCCTATCTCCCTACCTAGTCCACAAGTGCACTCTTGCTTGGCTCTTTCCAGTCGCACCTTGATCTCCCTACGAGTTCTCTAATGTGTCTCAACTGCCATCTATACATCTTCTTGAGCAGAAAAAAATCGCGTGTTAAGGGGCTGACATCAGCCAACTATAGTGCCACCAATCATTTTATTTCTTTTACTCTAAAATCAGGTCAAATCGAAACAATTTTAAGACGACAAGTTGCTAGTATTTTTGGTATTACTTTTCATATATCTATTTAAAAAAAACCGCATCAAAATCCGTTGCGTAGTTTTAAATATTTAGGCATACCTACATAGGGACAGGGAAAGTGACTTTGTTTTATACTATGTAGTTATAGTGAAGTGATACGAAGGAAAAAAGATTTCTTTTTGATTTTTTTTTTTCTGAATTACCCAAAGGAAAAATAATGAAAAGAAATACCAAAAATACTAAAAGTCCTGACCTCATTCTAGAGTAAAAGAAATAAAATAATTGGTGGCGCTAGTTGGCTGATGTCAGCTCCCTAAAGCTACTCGTACTTGAAATTAGCGAAACGAACGAAAACTACAATCGGCTCTTAATTTTTTAGCAGGCCGCATACAAAACGACATATGCGACCACGCCCATCAGTGTCACATTTTTAACAAAAAAATAATAAAAAGCGAGCCCCAACTTAAAGAACGGAAGTGCCCGCCTACGGAACCCTTTATAAAATAATAAACTCGACCTCTTTATATTGATACAATGGATTTTTTAGTCTTTTTTTGCAGAACATCTGGTGTTAAGATGTTGTTTCGCGTCGTTTTACATTACTGCTTCTTATTTTTTTAAAGAAATATTGCATACTTGCTGTTGTCCGCTTCTCTGCCTACGTGGTACTCAGTTATATCGCACCAAAAAGTGGACTGTTTGTCTCCTGGTCTTTAACTATTTCCATACCAAATTTCATCAAAATTGGTCTAGCGATTTAGAGATGAAAGCGTAACAGACAGACTTTCGTTATTATATTATCGTATGGATTACTTACTCACTCCCCTAAATCAGCGATCCGAAGTGGATTTCGGCCTCCGAAACAAGAGAGCACAGTTTTCATCTCATCATCCATCCATACTTCCATACTTCCATATCCATATCCATACTAATATTATAAATGCGAAAGTCTGTCTGTCTGTCTGTCTGTCTGTCACCTCTTCACGGCTAAACTGCTGGACCGATTGTGATGAAGTTTGGTAGGGATGTAGTTAACGACCTGAGGTCAAACATAGGCTACTTTTGGGCGCGATATAACCGAGTCCCACGCGGGGCGAAGCCGCGGGGAACAGCTAGTTTACCATATATTATTATATTTATCAACTAAGATTACCAGCACCTACAAAATAAAACACTATAACTGCTAGGTTAAGTACTAATAATACCAAAAAGTAGACAAAAAACTACAAAAAATTATTAGAAAGAGATACAATTTAAAGCTGGAATCGAGCAGGTTTTGTGTAAAAATTGGATACAAATTTATCATTTCCTACATACTATCACGATCCCCGAGCCACCGAAACAAGGAGCCACAGAGCACACAAAAAACAACTATTCGTTTGTAGTCGCCGACTCGCGAAAAACATGCCATCTGTGGGACGATTCAATAAACTTTATAATTGGTCCGATTTAATTGTTTTTCGAAGTTCTGTTGTTAATGGGTACGGTCATTCAACTTTGAAGGGCCGTGGTTTATGGGACACTAGCGACCCGCTCCGGCTTCGCATAAAAAACCTTCCTCTTGAATCACTATCGATTAAAAAAACCACATTAAAATCCGTTGCGTAAGTTTTAAAGATTTAAGCATACAAAGGGATATATGGACAGAGAAGCGACTTTGTTTTATACTCGTTTATATCCCTAAGCGCGAGAAACATAATTATAAATATATAAGCGCAATTAAAATTACCAATGACTATTAAAAACATACTCCCCACCCGATCACTAATTAAAAATCCAATAGTAGTTTCGACATACGCTCACGTAGCGTAACGCAAGTTCGTCCAAAGTTCCAAACCAACAATACTAAGATTCCACGGGACAAAAAGGCGGGATGCCTGTCGCACAGACTGACATCGTAAGAAACAGTTATTTTTGTTGGAAAAACAAAAAAGTTTTAAAATACAGGCCGTGGCGGTGACTTCAAAGCGTGCCTTAGTGAGGCGAGTAGCGGAGGAGACTGAATTTTTCAAGTGAATCGTATAAGACCTATGATGTACTTTTCTGTGGAGCAATGACTGTATTTCTACCATATTTGAATCATTTATTTATGTAGATAAGATCTTGATAGTAAAGGATAGAGAGAACCACAGTGAGGTGATTAGTAATGGGTATGTTGTCGGAATTCCATCAGCAATCACAAGACATTTTGCATCCTTTATAATTCACTAGCGACCCACCCCAGCTCCGCATGGGTATAAAAACCTTCCTCTTGAATCACTCTATCTATTAAAAAACCGCATCAAAACCCATTACGTAGTTATAAGGATTTAAGCATACAAAGGGACATAGGGACAGTGAAAGTGACTTTGTTTTATAATAAGTAGTGATACGACTAAACAGTGGAAGTCCCTGCCAGCAGACGTATTAGGACACCATCTTAGATCATTTATTGGACACATACAATTTTGGTCTTTTCAAGGCTAGAGTGAAAAAATAGGCTATTAATGTGCCAGCGAGCTCCATCTTAGACCGCATCTGCATTTAACATCAGGTGGGATCGTGGGCGATCGCTGGAAATTGAGAATATAAAAAAACTCTAATATCCTTTGTATTAGTTTGCTTAAATTAACGACCTATACTTTCCCATAACTGGAATATATTTATAGATTCTTTTGTTAAAGTAGTAGGGTCAAAGAAATCAGAGGCTGAAAGGTGGTTCAAAAGCTCTGACACCAGAGTATGTAGAGTCGGTTGATTGTAACCCTCACAATGACAATTTTTTAGCAGCTAAAAACACGCGTGTGACGCTACAGGCAAGAGCTAGTTAAAATTAAATTTATATTCTCACATAAAATACCTAATTATACAGGGTGTTAACGTAACAGCGGCGCGTGTCATACAGGGTGCCCGCTGGGTTAGTTATTGGTAAATTATATAAATTACAGTAAACGGCAACCCCCTGTAGAGCGATAATGGAAATTAACAGCTTTATTTGTGTATTTTAATAGACATTATAGACCTGGTTTTAAATTTATGTTAATGGAATTATCACATTTATGGATACGACATTTACAGGTTGTTTTCGACGACCTCCGTGGCGTAGTGGTCAACACGCTAATCTGGGGATCTGGGATCGATTCATAGTCAGAGTAAATTGTAAAACAATGTTTAACATTTTTTTCATTTGACAAGTTTTGGATCTTGGATGTTTATCTATATACTATTTATATATATATGTATATATTCTTGTAAGTGTTTGTTTTTGCTGAAATTAATAAATAGTTAAAAATTAAATTGATTAAAAATATCATTAAATTATAGTATAAAAAGTTTAGCTTTATCTGTGTTTCATTATTAATTTATTACTAGCGACCCGCTTCGGCTTCGCATGGGCATAAAAACCTTCCTCTTGAATCACTCTATCTATTTAAAAAACCGCATCAAAATCCGTTGCGTAGTTTTAAAGATTCAAGCATACAAAGGCATATAAGGACAGAGAAAGCGACTTTGTTTTATACACAAAAAGTTTTTCGAATGGCGACCACGCACCGGCAAGTGCAGCGTCGGACATCCATCGACCAGATGGTCAGATGACCTAAAGAAGGTCGCAGGCAGACGCTGGATGCAGGCCGCTTCCAACCGGTCGTTCTAGAAATCCTTGGGGGAGGCCTACGTCCAGCAGTGGACGCCCTGCGGCTGAAATGATGTTGATGATGATGAAGAGGAAGGTTTTTATGCCCATGCAAAGCCGGGGTGGGTCGCTAGTAAAAAATAAAATAACTAAAATTTTACCTATAAAACTTAATATAAAAATGGTCCCTTTGGCATTGTACCGAAGACGCTGGCAGCATTTCCTCGTTGGATAGACAAACTTACTCGTTCGTCGAGAATAAGTAGGGCCAGATCTAAAATTTAAAGAATTATTTGATCTATAAAGCTGGTTTTTATTAAATATAAATATAATATAATAATTTAATAACAGTAAAACAACATTTTTTTATTGCAAAATATACTTATTACGATTGAAACATATAATAAACATTTACTGTATAAAAGAAGGCATATTTAAATATCATTAATAGACTAATTAACTTAAATTAAAATCTAAACAATATATTAAAAACTAAAAATAATCTAAAACAGGACTTCTGGGCTGAGTTCTTCTTGAGAAAAATCTTTAAATATATATTATTTCTGCACCCGGCACACTTCTCAGTAAATTTACTTAAGTATAATCATTATATGAAATGTAATACCACCAAATTAAGTATTATAAAAGCAAGCCAGCCATAGTATAAAAAGTGCGCACGCGTCAATAATTCGATACGTAAATTGGTCATAGATTACAGTTTATTTTTTTAATCTTTTGTCGCCAAGGCGGGTAGCTTTTATTGTTTGAATGTGACGTTTCTGAGATTGACAGATTAAAAATAAAATTAAAACAAAATAAATAGTAAGCAAGAAAATACATTACGTACTTACTAAATGATTTTTTAGTTTTTAAGTGTAATATACCTAAATATGTATTTTTAGAATAAATAATACATTAGGTATATTGGCCTATTGTTAATACATGTTGTTGTCTGAGACAAATAAATAAAAAGATATTGGGTTTTGCCAAAAGTATCCTTTATTTTTTTAGTATTTTGTATAATGAAATGTTTTAAGGTCAGTCGACCTTGAACGCCCTAGTGTCATAGTTTTCACACTGTCTTTTCAGTGTTGTGTCTAAATCTACAATTCGTAAGTAATTTAGATTTTTAATTACATTCAAGAAAAAGAAATAAAAATATCTTTTTTGTTTTTCAGTCAATAATAAGCACCAAAAATAAATGTATTTTTTCAAAACTAGGTATTTATGAAAGTAAACCGAAATTCCACGGTCTCCATTAGCATTCATACGCTACGTACACAATGACAAACACACAACAATGCGTGCAACTAAACCCCTCTTTGTCCCACAGTGGGCGTGGAGATCCGGCGAGAGTGTTTGTATGGAATTAGTTTTGTATGGCCATGGGGTGATTTTTTTTTAGATATTTGTTTAGTACTTACTGTTATAGCTATGGATATTATTTCGGTTTCATCCTAACGTTCATCCGGTCGCATTCAATGTCTTGACTAATCTTCGAAACTAGAGTAATCATGATTTCAAAATGTTTCCCTTCAGGCTAAATTTCAGTAATTTTTATAACCGACCAGTTTAACGTCACTATTTAAATAAATAAATATATAGGAACAAATCACACAGATTGAGTTAGCCCCAAAGTAAGTTCGAGACTTGTGTTATGGGATACTAACTAACTACAACGATACTATATTTTATAACAAATAAATATATAGATAAACATTCAAGACCCAGGTCAATCAGAAAAAGATCATTTTTCATCTTGACCTGACCGGGGATCGAACCCGGGACCTTCTCGTTTATTCCCGGTCGTCCCCACCATGTCGTCCCCATTGGGGACGAGTGGGAAAAAAAGTTTCGTTCGTCCCCAGTGGTGACGATTGGCACTTTTTATTTCCCACTTGTTCCGCTATAGACCGAATATATATAGTGTCAAAATAAAAGGGGGTTTCAATAAGAGATTTCACGGTTTGTTAAAATGCTTTAATTACGCTTTTCTAAGCAAGACTGTCAATAGTTTTGATTGAAAGTAACTAAAAACTGAGGTAATTAGTACAGAATTAACGAATTTATATTAATTCAATGATTGTCAACATTGAATTATTATAAATTCGTTAATTCTGTAGTGTTTAGATAAGTAGTTTACTTCTAAAATGTTTATTTTTTTAAAATCATTTAAAGTGATAATTTTGTGATCAGTCATGATTTTTTATACAGACCTTATTACATTTTACAAAAACTGTTATAGGAACTGTAATAATAATAACTGTAAATAGGTTGATTATCTGTTATACATAATTTTTCCAATAATAATTATGGTAGTTAAATATTTTTAATTTGTTGATTATCTGTTATACATAATAAGTATGGTACATAAATATTTTTAATTTGTTGATTATTTGTGATACGCTCCATAGATCTGCGAGAATTGTTACCTAATAAATAAGTTGATTATCTGTGATACGCAGTTTAAAACTGTAAGAATTATTGTAAATAGGTTGATTATCTGTGATACGCACTGCAAGAATTATTGTAAATTCGTTAATACTGTCCTAATTACCTCGGTTTTTTAGTTGCTTTCAATCAAAACCATTGACAGTCTT
Organism: Apomyelois bistriatella; assembly: GCA_947044815.1. Taxonomy (NCBI): domain Eukaryota; kingdom Metazoa; phylum Arthropoda; class Insecta; order Lepidoptera; family Pyralidae; genus Apomyelois; species Apomyelois bistriatella. The sequence goes on along the minus strand of OX345715.1, from coordinate 3,426,111 downwards.
GCTTAGAAAAGCGTAATTTAAGCATTTTAACAAACCGTGAAATCTCTTATTGAAACCCTCTTGTATTTTGACTCTCGGTCTATAGCGGAACGAGTGGGAAATAAAAAGTGCCAATCGTCACTACTGGGGACGAACGAAACCTTTTTTATTCCCACTCGTCCCCAGTGGGGACAACATGGTGGGGACGACCGGGAATAAACCGACCTCCTGAGAAGCGGTCAGGCATGTTAACCATTACGCCACGGAGGTCGTCAAAGGTACAAAATTTAAACTTACCTATGTTGATCCCTTAACCAGCTTTTACGACACCATATTAAAATTTAACACACAAATACTGTTGTTTATCAGCTTTTTAATCTTAGTAGCTTATATATACACTGGTGTAGGATTCTATATACAAGTTTAATATGTAAATACATCTGACTTAGCATAACTACTGCCATCTAGCGATAGCTGCAAGGACCAACAGGTTTATGTAACTTCCGAAGCACGGAGTGATGTCTATATGCAACTAGTAACATTTCTATCTTGAGCTCCTCCGTGCTTCGGAAGGCACGTTAAGCCGTTGGTCCCAGATGTCAGTTTTGGAGCTGCGTGTGTTGACCTGAGAGTGTTGGCCACTAACCCACCCGAATCATGTTCTATAATCTGGTTTCCGTGGAAAAATGGTTACTGAGGTCAGGTTAGACAACATTGGGTAATTGTATTAACCAGTACCCCTAATATAAGATTTTATAAACGCAGACGCTAGCCACTGCTTGGGATCTTGTATGGAAGTTCTTAGTTGCATTACTATCCGCCAGGGGCGCTGTACAGGTTTGCCATACAAAATCGCTTACGCAGTTAGGGGTACTGATAAACACAGTCTATATAGAAGTACTAGAAAAAGACACGGGCAAAAGCTAGTGTAAAACAAAATGACTCTTTGTCAGTTAGTGTAATCCTATTTGGTATTATAATGTAAGCATGTTTTTTTTTATTGGCGTAGAATAATATGTAGCACCTTTTGCACAGTGGGACCCAATAAAACAGTAAAACATCAGTGCCACTGCATTGTAAGGTCGCGGTCACAAAAAGAACAACGTGTCTTTGTATGGTCCAAGGAATAAGATTAAGGCGTGAATAAACGAACATACTCGCTTATATTGTAGTGATTGCAGGGTCAATTGACTATTGATTGATGGTCTCTTACGTGAATCGTGGTAATTGACGCTTATGTATTTACTAGTTGAGCTTCGTGGCTTTATCTGCCCGTGATATGTATGTACTTTAGTCAATTAGGTACTTTCTTCAAGAATCAGGCTATCATATGCAAAAAGAATTTTGTAAATACGTAGGTAGTTCCAAAATGATTAACGTTTAAACAAACTAGCTTAGACCTGCTCATAACTTAGAATTATATCATATTTTTGTATAGATATTTGCGCAGCAATGATACGTAATACTTTCTCTCATTCTTGTTTGGCTGTTTCTTCAGATGTTTGCTTCGAAGCCCAGGGTTTACATGTTCCAGTAGAAATTCTTACAACAATACTATAATCTAAGGTAAATATATAATATACAAAAAATACATAATAATCTGGGCGCCATAGTCCACACAAACTAGTAGTGTGAACAGGCCAAAGTCACTATTAAACTAGCACATCTTTTTTCAATTGGCTTACCTCTTAAAACCATGCAAGAACGATTGAGTAAGGGAGACGTCACCTTACATCATGTATTGCGCTGTCTTACTCACTCGATCTTGCATGGATTTGAGAGATTGTAGTAGGCCACCAGTATGTGTAGATACTTAGTAATGCACGGGCAGCCACAGCATGCACCTTGGGTTGGTTTATAGCTGTAAATTGGCTAGCACGACCGAATAGAGCCACAGAATAGGACACTGGCGCCTTGCTCTCTCGTTTTGGAGGCCAAGATGCACTCGGGTCGCTATGTGCCAGTGATGTAAGTATATAATAGTGTCAACGCTCTAATCTTTCTCTTTGTACCACGAAAAATAAAGCTGTGTTCACACGTCGCCCGCTGCGTGCATTAGCAGATAAGCCGGGCGCCCCGCTGTCTCATTGTAGCCGCGGCCTAATCGCACAACCCAGATTGGCGGGTGTGAACTAGGGGGTAGGATATTAGGTTCCGTATATAACTTCATATTATTAAATTGAATTGAATATGGTTAAGTAGTGACTATAATTCCATCTTGCTATGATCCTTACAGAACTACTTACCTTCACACTCAGCACTCATTATTTTCAACATACACATAGATTATAGTTAGCAGTAGTAGTACAACTTTTTTTTGTACCAGAATAAAACAAAGGTAACAAAATACAGACATAAGTGAGGAGCTCGAAAGGCGCGCGTTAAGTGAGGACGAGTGCGCGCCCATGTTTGGATTGGTCGCCATTAGTAGCATTTTTATCTTAAGCTCCTCCTTCTCCTTCGGAAGGCCCGTTAAGCCGTTTGGTCCCGGCTATTAGATGGCAGTCGTTAGGCTATGTCAGATGCCTTTAGGCAGCCTGAAAAATCTGACAGTGTTGGCCACTAACACACCCGGATCATGTTTCTATTGGTCTAGTTTTCTTACAAAAAGGTTACGGAGGTCAGACGGCAATTGCTTTATTGTAATAACCAGTGCCGTCAAATCAGGACCATCATAAAAAGCGTACCCTGGGCTATGAAGCGTAAGTTGAAGATGCAACCGCTCGGACGAAGAACAAAATACAGACATAAAATATATATTTTCTGCTAATGATTACTTCTTCTCATCTGTCATTATCTCTCTATAATGTTATAGGTTATTAGAGAGTTGGAGACTAACTCTACGAGTCACTTTTTCTCTAAAAATACCATTAATTAACCAAAAATATAGAGAAAAGTGGGAAGGGGAAAGTGGTATTTTCCCTATATTTATTTATTAAAACTTTATTGTTCCATAAGTACAAAATACTTATACAATTGGCGGACTTATTGCTAAAACCATTCTCTATAACTCAACAATTGGGAGAAACAGAAAAACTGTGCGGGGGATATTTCTGGTAGAGACAAAATTTGTGGAAACATTCGAATAGAAGTACTGAAAATTAAGAAGTAAGCTGAAGACGTAACTGGGAAACACGCTCAAATGATAATTAACACCACGGGTATTGTAAATACTGACACTGTAAAAGGCTCTCGAAGGTTCTCTCCGACATAACCCCAAAAACGGAACAAACAAAAAGGCAGTCAGCGTCTCAACACTAATTTGTTTTTGATGGCGGCCGATATATAGAAATGTCTTTTTTTCTGTCCGTACTCTGACAAAATGAATCGCTTTCCGAAAACCTGTGGCAGATTGTGTTCCGCTCCTGTTTGTCTGAGTTGATTTGTCCCGAAAATAGAATCTACATCATTTCGAGTACTTGGCGCAGTCAATCGATATGCACACACCCTAATGTCAGAGTTCAATTCAAGACATCTGACGTGGTTCCTTTAACGACTACCAGATGGCAGCCGGGATGAACGGCTTAACGTGCCTTCCGAAGCACGGAATCATCTTTATCATCAGACAATCAGGTGATTCACGGCTGCAATATCCTAACTGGAAACTAGGTACTTAACAAAGTATTCCCGTGGGAATCGAACCCACGATCCGCGAGTCTACAGGCAAACGCCTTTACCACTGGACCACAGAGGCAAATAATTCATTCAAGAAACCACGTCAGAGAGGCCGAGAGGCGGTTTCCAAGAACTCTGACACCAGGGTGTGCATAGTCGATTGACTGTGTCACCCACACGAAATGATAATGATGACGTGTCTATGTATTTTGTTTCTCGATTCAATAAAGAGATTGTTGCTGTCTTAAGAAATTCTCAAGCTCCAAGGAGAACACACCAATCCAAGGCCGCTTTTTGTCCAAATTCAATATTAATTTCGAGCTGTGATTTAAACAAAGGACAAGGTTTGATACGCGTAACTCCGGTAACAATCCCATGAGTTCTGTTTTTACTTTGCGAACCATATCCGTCGGATTTGGCACAGTCTGATTTGTTTATTAATATACAGGAAACAGTTCAATTTATTATCTTCTTAGAGTTATTCCCACATAAATCTTATTTCTATGGTTCTTCTGCAGTTGGATTTCTAGCAGGCTTTGGAGCACTTCACAAAACGCAATGTCTCATTTTCTCGTTAAGGGGTTAAGTTATAAATAAAGGTTGGCATTATTTTTGACCAGCCGTCTGCTTGATATCATGTCACCATCCTTGGAAAATCTGGTGGAACCCGTGACGTTATTCACGGGAAGAGAGGTGTGGTCAATTTCTTAAGCCCGGGACACTGGACAATACGAGAATCTTTGACTGATTTCTGCAGACTTTATACAAAACAATGTCATAATTATAACAGTAAATATCGGCCATATGTATCCACCCATCTCATTTTTGAAAATCTGAACCCTCTTTTCCAAAATCGGATAAAAGAACAATACAAAAGTTGTCAATTTTAGTTTATAAACCTCAATAGAGTCAAATGTAGTCCTTGAACGGGCCAAATGCCATAATAACAGGCGGCCGATCAAAGGGTTGCTACCCCAACAATGCCTTTCATCCGATATTATTTTATATTTTATATAAATCCGTCATAATCTGGCCATTTTGTAAACAGTAGTATTTGTACTGTTGTGACGAAAATTGTTTCCAGATTTTATTTTGTTTATTGGCAAACAATATTTTTTTATAAAAATAATATTTTATTTTTAAGGTATTTATTAGTATTTAAAGAGGTTAATTTAGATATTAAATATTCTAACTCACTTCTTCAAATTTTCCAATGATTTTCATGCGACGTAAACAGTAATAATCATTCGACTCGCCGATTGTGTGTCATATAAGGTGGACACAATTCAACTGCAAATATTTAAAGGGCAGATTCAGACCACTATACCGCACAACTTTTCCAGATAAACTTATATCGAAATACGAACTTTTTTTTGTGTTCGCCTTATATATTTCAAAAATAGCACTTGTCATTCTAGTGAAGTGTTATTTCTCATGATCAGCGTGTCACTGCTACCACCAGCTGAATAATTCACGCTGTGAGCTGGCATGAAAAAAACAAACCTACAAAAGTAATTTCTTGTGCCTATGTTGTAGAAGAGATTAAAATCATCAGTGTCTTATTTTCCCACATTTCTTCACGATAATTAAATTCCGCAAACACTTTTGTGCCCGTCAGTACATCGGTCCATTTGGACATTTTTCGTCGTATCCGAACAATGGTTCACAGTGCAGTGAGCATTGTGCCCGATGACCGTATGGCTTGACTACCTGTGTTCAGTCACACTACGCGAAATATTACTACACTACCAGCCACTACCCGGAGATCGAAAACCTGGGGGGTACCATGCAAGAACCAGTGAGTAAGCGAGACAGCGCAATACATCATGTAAAGCGACATCCCTCTTACTCACTGGATCTGGCGTGGTTTTAAGAGATGGTAGAAAGCCACCTGGTTATAATAAGGTTATAATCATAAACTAGCAAACTTTTCAATCCATACATATTTACAATGACCTTTAAGCGGTAGGTCTTAACCTGGTATTTACTTCCTAAAATCGACCTTCCATGCTGGTCTATGAGAAAACAGAAAAAGATAGAATGTACCAGCTGCTTCTCTTCCCGCGCAAGCCGTAAAAGTCGTCTGAGGGAATCGCCGAATGGGGGAATCATGACACAGGCGATGCGGCTAACAACCCATCACTATTGATTTCCTGTTTAAACTACCATCAGGCTAAATGTGGCCTAAGGTCCTATGGCCCTAGGGCATAAAGACGTTATTATATGTATGTTAAATTGACCGCCATTGTCATTTACCTATATATATTTTTGAATCTTAAAAATATGTATTGCGTGTGTATTACTGCCAACTAAATTTAAAGCTTTTAGTGCTAGTAGTACCCATGGGAGTACTAGCTTTTACTCGCTCGCGTGAAAAAACAATCTCGAAAATCCATTTTTTTTTATGAATACTGAAATCATTCAGTGTGGCTCGATCTCCTAAACAAAGGTACCAACAAGCCCCATTCAACAAAGCGCCACAAATATTTTGCAAATATCATAAAACTCACTCAATATAGATTTGATCTTGATATTTTTTCCATTTTATTGGAAGTTCAGTTTCCGGCAAATATACCACAGAATTCATAACTATTTTTAGGAGCTTGAAAGCCTAGCGTGTTCGTAACGATCGTGTGTGTTAAGCGACGGCGAGTGCGTCCTAGCTTGGATTACCACTAGTGGCATTACTATCTTGAGCTCCTTCATGCTTCGAAAGGCACGTCGTTAGTCCCGGTTGTATCGCTAGATGGCAGTCATTAGGTTGTGTCAGATACGTTTAGGGAGCCTGAAAAATCTGAGTGTTGGCCACTAACACACCCGGATCATGTTCCTATTGGTCTGGTTTCCTTGTAATTGGGTTGCGGAGATCAAAAGCGATTTAAAATAACCTAAAAATGTAAAATATTTTGTACTAGCTGACCCGGTGAACTCCGTAACGCCTGAATGCACTTTTCTCGCCGTTTAAACCTTCCCTGTGCCTCTAGTATGAATTTTTCTTAACGCAGACGCTAGCGACTGCGTTAGGATTTTGTATGGTATTTCTTAGTTGCCTTACTATCCGCCAGAGGCGCTGTACAGGTTTGCCATACTAAATCGCTAACGCAGACGCTAGCGACTGCGAAGAAAAACTCATACTAGGGGCACTGAACTGCCACATATTCCAAAACCAAAATAAACCAAATCGGTCCAGCCATTCTCGAGTTTTAGCGAGACTAACGAACACAATTGCTTTTTTTATATAAGAAGATAATATATGCGGTGAAAAAAATTACATTCAATACATTGTTTCTTTTAGTTTTTCTTTGGCATGATCTAAACCGGAAGTCCGATCTCACAATAGGCGTAAGCTGATACTTTGCAAGTATGTCTTTACAGACAGACAGACGGATCATTTTTTTTAATTATTTGAATATAATAGCGTGGTTTTTTGCAATTTCATTCACATCGTGTAGATTACAATTTCAATGGACCGCGCACACCCTGGTGTCAGAGTTTTTAGAAACCACCTTTTGGTCTCTGACGTTGTTTCTTTAAATACCACCAGATGTCAGACTGTCCGAAGTACGGAACCGTCTTTATTAATCAGACAATCTAGTGTTCCAAGCTAATATAATAATAATATTTTTCATTTCATTTCATTAGGCAAACAGGCATACGGCCCACCTGATGGGAAGCGGTTACCGCAGCCTATGAGACGCCTGCAATACCAGGAGCATTGCGAGCGCATTGCCGACCCTGGAGGAACCTTTTCAGGCCCTTGAAGACCTCCATGTTGTAGTCACTTGGGAAAACCATGGCAAGAGTTCGTTCCATTATCTCAGTGTATGCGGGATAAAATGTATATTAAAGCTTCAGCTAAATGTTTCGTGACGTGACACCTCTGGTTTAAGAGGGGTGAACTCCCTGAATAAAGTAGACTGAACCATAGGTACTATACTACTTTCAGGGTGGCAACTACCATCTCTTAAAACCATGCAAGATCCAGTGAGTAAGGGAGAAGTCGCCTTACATCATGTATTGCGCTGTCCCGCTTACTCACTGGATCTTGCATGGTTTTAAGAGATGATAGTAAGCCAGGATTTTGAGCCGATGTGGTCTCCGGCTAAAGAAAAAACCCCTCTTTTTGTGGCTGTCGTAAAAGGCGACTAAGGGAATCAATCAGGTGTCAAATTTAATTAACTTGTTCTATCTTTAGACTCTCTGGTAGTCGTGAAATCCAACAATAAAAGATTTCTCAAGGAGGGTTGACATTGGGCAGGCGGCCTCTCATAAAAATACTTTTGAAGGAAAAAAAAGACATCGCGTTTAAAGAACACCCCGAAAAAGAAACCCCGCTAAAACCTTGTGGCTTACCACCATCTTTTAAAACCATGCAAGAACGATTGAGTAAGGGAGACGCCTTACATCATTGTATTGCGCTGTCTTGCTTACTCACTCGTTCTTGCATGGTTTTAAGATGGTAAGCCACCTTGATACACTACCGGGTAAACGTTTAGAGATCGATACTAATAACGATCTTCAAATGTATTTGTTGTCATACACGTCAAACACACTACACCTCTTATGTTCAATTGGTTAATCGAAATAAAAAAAAATCTTAAAAACCTCTATCAAACAGTTAAAAATCATTGAGTGTCACTTAAAATGAGACTGAATCTTTACAAAACACCTATTGACATCGATATTTAATCAAACATCGTCTTTATTGCCTTGGCAATAGATTTGAATATTCATTTTCAAAAATTTTGCACTTGACTCTACAAGTTTTCAAAGTAATTTAGAACTTATGAGTAAGGAAATAGGGTCGAAATATTTTATCAAAATGAATTTTCAGCATCATGTTGTGAAGAGTACTTCATATAAGTACAGTCGATGGAGATTCTGGTTATGCATCTGTTACGAATTCTATTGTTTCATATTTATATTAATTTGATTTATATTTGCCTCTCTGTCTCACTCTTTTGCTTTCTGTCTTCTTTATTCTAACATAATCATACTAGTTACAATGCTTCCATTGTCTGTCTGTCATAGTTTCATTCGTACTAGCTGTAGCCCGCGACTTCGTGCGCGTGGGCTTCGCACCCGTTCCCGTGGGAGTTTCGGGAATTGTTTCCGAAATTCGCAACTATTCGACAAAGTTTGTCATGATAATAACCAACACAAAAAAAAAGAATTATACAATCTGGTGCATTCGTTTGAAATTTAAATGATAACATTTTTAATGAACCTATTTTGATGAAACACACTTTAGATGTTCTTTCGAGTTAAAACAAAACAATTGGTGAAAATTTTAAGCAAACCGGTTCAGAACTTTCGAAGATAAGCGTGATCATACATACAGACAGACAGACAAAACAAAATATTTTTTGCTTTCTATTATTCTTTTTAAGTGTCCCTCTATCCATTTCAGTCAAAATTACTAAATGTACGAACAAAATATTTTTACTGTTTTATTATATGTATAGATAAACCGTTATATCTAGCTAGAGACTAGAAATTCTCAAAGGTTACAAAAATAGCTGCTTCTGCTATCTGGTGGTCATTAAAGGAACCACGTCAGAGACCAATTGAAGGCGGTTTCGGAAAACTCTGACTCCAGGCTATGCAAGGTCAATGGGCCTTATAACCAACATGATATGAATAAATTTATGAACAAAAATAGCTTATTGTAATTTCAAGCTAAAACTACGTAACTCTTGGTGCGCGAATCCGACTCGCACTTGGCCAATTTTTCATACAGCTTTTCCGCAATTCGGGTACACAGGCTTACGGTCCTTATGAAAATTATATAAAAATCAATTATATAATTGACGTTGGTAATTAATGGAAAGCGGTTACCGGAGCCTATAGAATGAATACTTTTACAGATAATTTGGAATCGAATCCATGACCCCTCAATTACCGGACCAGGTCAAGTCAACACACAGGAGTGACCGAAAATCCAGCTTCATCTAATTTATTTGAATTGAATGTAATTGAATCTTCCGTCCAATGAGAATTGCACTTGACTGTACAAAAACAAACAAAAATATACTTTATTACATCAGTTATAGAACACAAAATCCTTTGCACATAAAAATATAACTTACAACCTTTTCAACACGGAGCGTGGAAGTCTACTCAATTTCTGAGGGTTATCGTAAACTTGCCACATAGTTAATTCGTCACGTTTTTAAAACTCCATACATTCAAAGTTAATTCGTCACATGCATAAAAAAGTATTAGTTAACTCGTCACAGGTAGGTATGCGTTATAGTTAATTTGCCACAATTAGCAAAGTACCGACAGCAAGCAAAGTGATTTATTTATTTAGTGGTTTAAATCTACGCTAATATGAAAAATGCCGAAGAGTTTGTTTATTTGGTTTTATGACATGACGACAGGTTAGATTTACAAAAAAAAACCACTCTTGTAAAGATGAAGGTATGTACCATGGGCGGAACTGAAGCGGACAACAAGTTAAATACATTTATTTACTACAAATGTCTAAAGTATTCAACTACATACAGGGGTTTATTTATTTGAATTTAATGATGGCCAAATTATATAATTTAATTTTCTATATTACTCAATTTTATTTTTCTATTGTCATGTGATCTATGTATTGGAATGCAATGTATGAATTATTATTGAATAAATTAATGATCACTTGATCAATTCAAATAGGACATCATTTTTTTTTTAGCTGCAAAATGTTGATAGTTATCTTGAGTTCATTCATACCCTAGGAGGCTGTTGGTGCTTTTTAAATAATCCTTTATATGAGGATGAGAAAATTTACAATCAGACAGCTAGGTAGCACTCCTGCACATGCTTTTATCTCTCTCGCTCGCTGCAACTATCTCTTTCTAAATGTAACAACTAACCCTTTCGGTCAATGCATTCTTGTTATCAGTCCAGTGACTCACATGACCTTGCGAGAGGGTGGTGACGTGTTTTGCAAAATTACTGTGCAATTTTAAATGTTGTAATTTGTGCATCTTTGAAAAAATGGATAATCAGCCGGGAACAAGTACGGGAGGACATGGTGTAAGTATTTTTAAATTTAATTCTATACAAAAAAAAATATGTGCTATTTGTTTATTATTTTATCTCTCAAATGCTCTTATATAAAAGGAGTTCGATTTTAATAACAGTTATTAAACAATGATTTTATTTAATTTAACTTTAGATAGCCTATGGTTTTAAAACAAAATTAATACTTAACTGACCCCTCATTATTTTCACAGCAATGTCAATTTAATCAAGTGTTTATTTAATTGATTCTAGTAATTATAATCTGCAAGTTAAACTGCACTAGATCTAATACGAACTATTAATTATAATTAAATAAATATTTGAATAAAAGAGTCACATTTCTTATTTTATTTATTAGCAAAGGTACAGTTTAAAACTTTAGATATAATTTTAAATCATACCGTTTTATGCTGCTTGTCTTAACTAGACATGACGCATGACAAACTTTAAACAAAATGGCCGACGGCTCAGACGCCAGCGGTGGTGTGATTAATCATACATTGTGAAATTTGACATGTATTATGCTTATTGTTTTCTGTAGACAAACACAGTTACAAATTTCTATACTATACCCGTTTAGTTTTAAAGCATGTAGTAATTTTTATGGTGATTTTATAAAATGCTGACTATTTCCCGTGACTTCAATTGCGGCATTTATTTCCGTTGTTGTTAAGAGTAAAGAGTATTCTTATATTGAAAGAGTTATCAAATTCCGTCCAGTAGCTTTTTTTCCTCTTTATAGTATTAAGTATAGATAAATTTATGATACTATTTCAACACCTTTTCAGGTCACATTTACGAAAACTGAAAGGGGACGGAGAATGCTTGTGAGAGGTGGTTATATGTACACCTTTCATCGGGAAACTAAGCTTGGAACTGTTTGGAGATGTACGAATCGTGCATGCAGTGCAAGTATAAAAATTTCGGAGAATCATAGCGTTCGAGTTTTGCATGAAGCGGCTCATAAGTGTAAACCAAATGTAGTGAAAACAGAGATTATCAAGACAAAGAATCTTTGTAAAGAAGCAGCAGCAAACACCAGCACACCTATGCCTCAACTATTTGAAGAAGTTTTTCAACCAAAAAAAGACGCGGGTTACGATTTATTAAGTGCCTTACCGAAATTTAAACACTTTTCAAGATCACTTTATATCGTAAGGAATCGTGAATTAAACGTACCCAAAACACATTTTGCTAAATGTGAAGATGTAATAATCCCGTTCAAATATACAGATTGTTTTTTATTATTTGACGACGACAGTGATCCTGAGAACAGAATAATAGCTTTCTGTACTGAGACAGCTCGTGAAGCTGTAAGAAATATTCGAACATATTTTTTGGATGGAACTTTTTCAAGCTGCTGTAAACCATTTTATCAGCTTTACTGCATACATGGTGATGTGAGAAGTGACGAAAACTTTACAAACGTAGTTCCTCTCATATACGTTCTAATGCCTAATAAGCAAGAACGGTCTTATGAGCGACTTTTTATTGCTCTCAAGAAAAATTTGCCATATTGGAACCCGGTGACAATGATTGTCGATTTTGAAATTGCAGTTATCAACGTCATAAAAAAAATGTTTCCACATATTAAACTACAAGGATGTAACTTCCACTTCAAACAAGCATTGGCTAAAAAAGCTCACGCCTTAAATATGAACAGCATCAACGAAAAGAGACACTTGGCTTTGTGTGCTGCATTGGCGCATGTAAAGCTAGAAGACATTGAAGACGGTTGGTTGTGGATTATGGAAGATGCGCCACAGAGTGAAACAGTAACAACATTTAATGATTATTTCGTATCCCAGTGGTTAGAAAATAAAAATATACAATTTATTTGGAATATACATGGTTCTCGTCATAGGACAATAAATCTCGCAGAAGCATGGCATAAGCGTTTGAACAATATGATGCCTCAAAAAAAACCTAGAATGCTTCAGTTTCTGGAAACACTCAAAAAGGAAGCTGATTATGTAGATACTAAAATAAAAAAATTGAATCTAGCCATACCATCAAACTTAAGAACGCGCAGGTCAATTGCATATGACAGGGAGTTAAAAACTCTTTTAGAAAATTATAATAACATGCCCCTGTCTGAATTTATATTGAAAATTTCTTATATGCAGCATTTTAAAGAAATGTAACATGGATGTAGTTAATTCTACATTTAAGATTTAAATTAATAATTTTAATGTATGATTTCAAAGGAAAACTAATGTTATAAACAAAAAGCAATATCTTTACTTTATATAATAAAAGTTCTTTTTACTATTGTTTTATTGTAGGTTGTTCTAATTTGTTACATAGATGTAGTTAATCCTATACTTAAGTTTTAAATTACGACTTTAATCTTTGATTTTAGGGGAAGGCAAGTGATGAATTATGACAAAAAATACTGTGATTTTATCTGTGATTCATTAAGTAGATATATTTTGTTTTTTTTTTTATGTTATACACGTAAGGTATATCAATAAGGTAGGTAGGTAGTAGGTAGGTTGTGCATGTTACCTAGGCAAATCAGCCGCTTTCTATTTATAAAGAGAACTGTGATTTTTACAAATTGTTACATAATATTTTAAATAAAACAGCTGTAAATTTTGAGAACCTTCCTAGAAATTAACAGCAAATTTATTTTTGTTTGCTTCTTCTTTGGTTATATTTGTACGTAATATTTAAGTAAATCATTCAGATAGAACTGTGATTTTTGTAATAGATGTAGGTAAGGTTAATATCCCAAAACTGTGATGAAAGAAATAAATGTTGTTATTTAAATTTTTGTTTAATTTTCTTGCTGTCTGTACAAAAATAATCAGTGTGACGAATTTACTATACTAAATATTAGACTGTGACGAATTAACTATAAAAAAATAAAAGTGTGGCAAGTTTACGCATACTTTTTTTCGTGACGAATTAACTTTGTGGCAAGTTTACGATAACCCATTTCTGACAACGCATTTGCGAATTTATGTCACATACTATAGAGTTGATTTTGGAGTGTAAGTGGTTTTGACCTCCGAAACAGGAAAAGGGGTGCAAACGGTGATTCGTATTGATCATAAGATCAGATATAAGGAGGTTGATGAGTGCACAGCTGTGGGATTTTCCTGCAAAATTTTACTAATGTAATATATTTTTTAAATATTTTTTCGAGGACTACACATGGAGTGCAGAGATGTAGATTTTCCATGACTTTAATACGCAATTTTTGACAATGCATTTGAGAATTTATATTGCAAAGGTTTAGAGTTGACTTTGGAGTGTTTAAGGCGCTGTATCCCTCAACCTTTCGGTATTTGAGGGGGTGAAGTGCGATGTAAGTTGCAACTGATGAAACCGGGTTGCCCTATCGTTAGTCTCAGTATAATACCATTTCGGTTGTTATTTTACAGTTTTAATTTAATAATTCAATAACTATAACCAAACATTGTATTTTTTAGGTATTCCACCAAATTGTGTAATACATTATATGACGACCTCCGTGGCGTAATGGTTAACATGCCTGACCGCTACTCAGGAGATCCCGGGTTCGATCCCCGGTCTGGTCAAGACGAAAAATGATCTTTTTCTGATGGACCTGGGTCTTGGATGTTTATCTATATATGTATTTGTTATAAAATATAGTATCGTTGAGTTAGTATCCCATAACACAAGTCTCGAACTTACTTTGGGGCTAACTCAATCTGTGTGATTTGTCCCTATATATTTATTTATTTATTTATTTATTTTATAGCTTTAAAAAGTTAGTAGCTGAAAATATCAAGTAATTCGCGACGAAACTTTTTTTTGATATAGCTTTTTGGCTGTTTTATTTTGCTAGGCTTAAAATATATTTTTGATAATATTTAGATGTAATCATTTATTTTTATTTTGTGAAACTACCTACAGGAAATTAATGATGAGGGGGTGTAAGGCTTTGTAAACTGCAATGGCGAACGCTTGTTTTGGTTAACACTTGGGACACTTGGGGAATGCATATTACCTTCCAAAGTACGACGGATCCAAAGATAAGAAACACTCGATATACAATATAATGTACTAAAGCTAGTACACATCGTGTGGCGCCGCGGGGCGCGGCTTGTATAGCCACGTTACAAGTCATGGCGGAATGTTTCAAACGACACGAATCCAAAATGTCGCCGTAACAGACGCAGGGCCGCACTTAGATGATTTCTAAGAGAAAGAAATTAAAATTGTTTATTTGGTTCATAACATATTAAACATTTTTTTTATATTAAATGTTTCAAGAAGAACTGGAAACATTTAAATATACAAGCGCCAATACCTAGATACCTTTACTTTAGATTTCGGAAAACTAGTGTAGAATATTTTTAGACTTTATACTTAAGGTGATACCTCGGTGAACACTAGCGCCACCGTCATTTAAAAATCATTACTCACTGAAAATACAAGTTATCAAAAATCCCTCTGCTGTAATTATGGTTCTGGATCTGAAGTTAATTTTAAACATATTACAATATAAAATTTTAATTCCCAATAGTTACAAATTGCATTATTGCTTAAAACGGCCACTTTTAGCAGTTTTGCAATTTGTAACTATATGGAACTATAATTTAATAATTGAATATGATTAAAATTAACTTCAGATCTAGAACCATAACTACAGCAGAGGGATTTTTGATAACTTGTGTTTTCAGTGAGTAATGATTTTTAAATGACGGTGGCGCTAGTGTTCACCGAGGTATCACCTTAAAGATTTCCTTTATCTATGTTGTCTTTTTCTGTTTGCCGCCTAGTTTCAGATATACTGCTATCCTTCAACTCGCCTAAATTGTCCAAATTACAAAAAGATATAGTACTTCTTCTTTATGAGTCATAATGGCTATATGGACTCTATATTCACTTTGCCCAGTACTTGGCCACCTCCATAATAGTACTAACGTACTCAAATGCTCAAGAGTATGGAAATAAAGTGAAAATATCGTGGACCGTAGTACGATGAGGCAAGCTCTGTGCCCCTAGTATGAGTTTTTCTTAACGGAGTCGCTAGCGTCTGCTTTAGGATTTTGTATGGAATTTCTTAGATGCCTTACTATCCGCCAGAGGCGCTGTACAGGTTTGCCATACTAAATTGCTAACGCAGTCGCTAGCGTCTGCGTTAAGAAAAACTCGTACTAGGTGCACAGGTTGCAGACTTTGTGAGCATCATATATGCATCTGCGCGTCTATGGTTGAGGCCAACGGCCATCATGCTCTGTGCCCCTAGTATGAGTTTTTCTTAACGCAGTCGACGCTAGCGACTGCGTTAAGAAAAACTCATACTAGGGGCACTGGTTTTCCTTGGACCGTATACATTATTACCTAATACTTAATTCAAATTCAAACATAAAAATAGGTATTACAATATTTTTTTATAAACACAAATTACCTACATTAATTGAAAGAGCTATTTGACTATTTAGTTTTGAAGTGAGTAGGTACTTCTTTAGGCGCATTGACATGACATTGACACTTTTGAGGTTGGAAAAACCGTTGAACTCGCGACACTGTTACCGATACCTCAAAAATGTGCCCCTAGTATGAGTTTTTCTTAACGCAGACGCTAGCGACTGCGTTAGGATTTTGTATGGAATTTCTTAATTGCTTACTATCCGCCGGAGGCGCTGTACAGGTTTGCCATACTAAATCGCTAACGCAGTCGCTAGCGTCTGCGTTTAGAAAAACTCATACCAGGAGCACTGATAGTTCAAGTTTTCACTACTGTCGTCGCTCCAGTACCCCTAGTATAAGATTTTATAAACACAGACGCTAGCGACTGCGTTAGGATTTTGTATGGAATTTCTTAGTTGCCTTACTATCCGCCAGAGGCGCTGTACAGGTTTGTCATACAAAATCGCTAAACCAGTCGCTAACGTCTGCGTTATAAAATCTCATACTAGGGGTACTGAATCTACAAAATATCGTATCCGATTATCGAGTATCCGCCGGCAAATAACAACCATCTTGCTTTGTACAAAGTTTCATCTCTGCTCTTTAGGTCTATAAATAAATCTGTCATCAAAATGAGTATAGTCAGTTGCAGGTTGCAGGTGTAACCCAAACAATATAAGTAAATGAACGATTCTTGCCGTATATTCTTATCCTATCCTAACTAATATTATAAATGCGAAAGTGAGTTTGTTTGTTTGTTACGCTTTCACGCTCTATCTGCTGCACCAATCTTCATGAAATTTCGCATACACATAGATAGAAGTATTGAGAAGGACATAGGACCTTTCATCCCGGGAAAAAGCTGTTCCCGTGGGAAATTCACGCGGGCAAGCCGCGATCAAAGGCTAGTACAGAATATTTTTGTTAAAGTGCACCTTTGGGCAACTAAGGCACTGCGCCGCTGCCGCCGGCAACAATCTGCAAGAGGTTGAATGCAAATTATTAATTTCTCCTATCGTAAGAGAGTGAAAGAGTAGAGAGTGAGAATCCTATTTTAGAATTAGTGTTTTTTGGTAAGTAACTAATACCTAAAACACTTTTTTACAACCCTTGTAGTAGTAGCTACATTCTATAATCTATGGTAATACTGAGCCGCCATTTATTGAGATATTTATCACAATTCATGTGTGTTTGTTTGTTATTTTTATCTCTTGTTGATTTGTATGTCTGATAAATCACTACATAGTATAAAACAAAGTCGCTTTCTCTGTCCCTATGTCCCTTTGTATGCTTAAATCTTTAAAACTACGCAACGGATTTTGATACGGTTTTTTTTAAAGATAGTGATTTAAGAGGATGGTTTTTATGCCCTTGCGAAGCCGGGTCGGGTAGATGTATATTCTATTCTATTACTTACACTATCTTTACTATAAAATATCCCGAATCCGTCTCTGAATACATAGCGTGGGACCTACCATTTGACTCATGCTATATTACCGTCCAGTTATTTCTTTTGGCTGTATGCATGTTCGCTGTTATATAACATCATGTTTTAAATTTAAAAAAAGATATTCGCGTGTCTATGGCTGCATTGCTGACATGATTGTAGATTTTTTGGATATAAGTGCTTTCAGATTTATGTGTAAATTTTATTGAATTCGGGGAAGCTACTGTTGGGCTTTTTATTTCTTGTTTTGTAATATTTGCGGGCATAGCCAGGGGATAAGGCTATGGGGGTTTAAAAAATAAAATGTTGTATTTTATTTTTTTTATAAAATAAATACTTACTTATATACAAACAAACATACAAAATTCCTCCTGGTTTACTGGTAATAAAGAAATAGCCTGTTACCCTTTTCTTCTCGTTTCCTCTCTTGGGTCTGCTGGAAGAGATTTCTTTAGAAATAAGCAGCACCCTTGTACCAATGTTCTAGAGGTATATTCTATATTTTTTTCTGTGTACACATGAACATTTGGTCAATAAAAAAAAAAGTTTGGTTATAAATCTACTGTTAACATCATTGTAATTAAATTAGATCATTGAAATACTAACGCAGGCGCATGCGATTAAATCTTATGATATTTGTTTGTTTATATTACAGTTATTGCATAAAATAAACATAAAAGATTTTTTGTCAAATATTACCTAACTAGCTTTCGCCCGCGTGAATATCCTACGGGAACAGTGCTTTTTCCCGTGATGAAAGGTATGTCGTATGTCCCTATGTCCTTCTCAATACTACTATCTATGTGTGTGCGAAATTTCAGGGAGATTGGTGCAGTAGATAGGAAAAGCGTAACAAACTCACAAACTCACTTTCGCATTTAAAAAAAATGTAGGATTATTGTACCTAACTCGCTACACGTTTTGGGAAACTGTAAGTGTAGTGAGTAGTCGAATAAAAGGAAGTACTATCAACAAAATGCAAGCCTTCACCTCTTAAAGTTAAAATTTGTCTGCAGTATGTAAGGGTAGTTTGTATTCTATGTATACATATAACAAATAAATAAATAAAATAAATAAATAATTTACATAAATCTATATATATATATACCTTTATTTATTATTGTTCTCGTATTGCAGACATGTCAAATCGCTATGCCCTTAATACATTTTTAAATATATATGTAAATCACCATGTATTTACCAACTAAAGGCGTTTTATACAGCAAGCAATTTTGTACAAAAAGTGTAAAGGCTTGGATATTGTTGATAGTACATAATGTAAGATTTATTTATTTATTAGCGACCCGCCCCGGCCTCGCATGTGCATAAAAACCTTCCACTTGAATCACTCTATCTATTAAAAAACCCGCCTCAAAATCCGTTGCGTAGTTTTAAAGATTTAAGCATACAAAGGGATATAGTATAAGACAAAGAAAGCGACTTTGTTTTATACTATGTAGAGATAGTGATTTCCATGAAAAAGGTGCAGCCGTAACCTAAAAGATGTAGAATACTTTTAATTGCTAAACAAAACTGTTATTAAACAGTAGATATAAATTATGTAGATGTATAGAGCACCTAAGCCAACATTAATATATGATCATTTTACTAACTCTCTTATTCAGTGCCCCTAGTATGAGTTTTTCTTAACGCAGACGCTAGCGACTGCGTTAGCGATTTTGTATGGCAAACCTGTACAGCGCCTCTGGCGGATAGTAAGGCAACTAAGAAATTCCATACAAAATCCTAACGCAGTCGCTAGCGTCTGCGTTAAGAAAAACTCATACTAGGGGCACTGAGTGGACTCGCACACTCGAAGGCGACGATTGGTGCCAATAGCACTTGGTGGCATAGGAAGGTCTGTAGGTATAACAGAACACGGACAAGAACAATAATAGGAGCTCTGACCGGACATTTTGAAAACCGCAGTCACCTCTTTAAACTGAAACTTGTCGAACGCCTTGAATGTGGGGCATGTGCAAAAGCAGTGTCCATGAGCCACATTTTGTGTTTCTGTGACTCACTGGCCAGTAAGCGAATGGACCTCTTTGGAGCAGCGTACCCTGACCTGGAGGACTATAGGCACTTCGCACCAGGTGATGTTCTGAAGCTCATGCAGTCCTTCTGCAGAAATCCCAGTGTGGGTGAGTAAGGGATGGAGTAAGTACAAAAGGACCCAAAGGTTCGACGTGCTTTCTTCAATTTAGGACCCTTTTATTCATAAAAATTAAAAAACTGTTAAGCCCATTTTATCTATAAAATGTGTTTTGGCTCTTTCTTTCACGTAAATTTCAATTACTTAGATACTAAAATATTTTAATTACATCCTTTAATATAAATGTAAAAGTAATCTCCGTGATATATAGTTATTTACATAGCATTACCAACATAAACGGACTAATTATATTGTTACATACTCAACTTGACGCTAAACGGTCGCTTTGTAACTTAAACAAATACACAAACATCAGATGTAATCGTGAATACGGCAATAAATCTAATTAATTCCTAGTTGGCTAGCCAATTAGGCCATTTTGAATTATGATCGCTCAGTTCCTGAAGCCACCGCACCGTGACGCGGCGTTAGTGGTGCTTGATTACGCTACTCGCCGCTAGATGGCGCTGCTCGAATCAATATTTAGGTTTGTATCGAAGTCCATGGTAGAGCTTTTTGTTATTTGTGAAGGATTTTTCTTAGGAATTTGGAAGATGTGTAACAGCTTGTCTTAAAATTCGAAGTTCGTTAGTAAAAATATTAGCAACTAAAAGTAAAATTAAATAAAATGTTAATAAAATATCGACTCTACATAACGACTGTTCAACATTTTGATAGAGTTTTAATGAAACTGAAAAGGTGAAACTGGAGCTTACTAAAATAAATATTGGCCAAGTGCGAGTCGGACTCGGGCCCTAAAAGTTCCGTACCACAAATACTAAAATACAACAGGTTATTTTAAGATTTTCAAATTCATTTAATGTAGGTATTATTTAAAAATTAATTGTTGACAGACGGACAACAAAATGAGAGTTTTAGAGAGAAAGAAAACTGTCACTTTGACCGCGCTGTATTTAATTTCCAAAACTTAGGTTTTTCAAGTATTTGTGCATAATATTGTTGGATTATTATTCGCAGTGTTCGTGAACAAGCGTGAGTGTTGGGAAGTGGTACAGTGTCGATTACGTCACTTTTATCTTTGTCACCAAAATCTCCAAGTTATAGCTAAGTGAATTTTTTCACCGCTTCACTTAGCTATCTGACTCTGACTAGACTTACTTACTTGACTGGACTAGACTACTGACTTGACTAAAGTAGGACTAAAGAAGATTAATAAATTCAAGAAAGGTCTTAAAGAACTATTTTCCATGGCCGTAAAAAGTATTAAAAAAAAACAACAACAAAATGATTTTATAAGGGTTTCGTATTTGCATTTTCGGTACGCTAAAATAAATAAAAAGTTTGGTATCAAAATATTGCATTATTTACAATGTAAAGATATATTGTACTTAGTACTAAACTTGTTAACATTATTTATGACTAGTATTCAAGTCTAGAGCTAAAATTATAGTCATTACTAACAAGTAGGTAAGATTACAAATGATTGCATATGGCCTTTATTCTTACGCCCTTATGAATATAGATTTAAAGTAGAATTTCGCGCGGAATTTAGTAATTTCCGTAATATCTATGGTTAGAATGGCCATAGACAACGCATGTCGGTTTCATTCTGTGCTATTATTTAGAAGTCATGGATACGGGTGTTTTGTGTTTAAATTATATTATCTGTATCGTTCATTAGTGTAGGAAATAGGAACTAGGTAGAAGAGACCTTGGACCTTCTGAATCATTTTCAGTTTACGTTTCAGAGCCTAGGGTACGCGATCCAAACTAGGTCGCGCTCGCCGTTCACTACAAACTTTTGAAAAATCTTAAAATAGTAATATTTCAGTATGAGTTTTTCTTAACGCAGAAGCTAGCGACTGCAAATATGTATGGCAAACCTGTACAGCGCCTCTGGCGGATAGTAAGGCAACTAAGAAGTTCCATACAAAGGCCTAACGCAGTTGCTAGCGTCTGCGTTAAGAAAAACTCATACTAGGGGTACAGTACCGCCAAATCAGGACCATGATTAACAGCGTACCCTGGTCTCTAAAGCGTAGGCTGAAGATGAGACTGGGAGACACGCTCGGATCATGATGGTTTCTTAAAAGTCGCGCTCAAAAGCTTGTTTTTTTTCTAGCTGTATCCCACTGCTGGGCAAAACTCTCTCCTCTTTTCTTCCATGCGTCCCTGTTATGTGCCGCTTCTTTTCAATCCTTTTTGAAGACCCTGAGTCATCTGACCATTATAAGCTTGTATAATTATATTTTGATTTTCAACTTTTCCCTTCATAACAAAAGAGTTCCCACCGCATTTGACTCTCATACAAAACGTGCTCCGAATTTTTTTAACCTGTCTTCCTGTTTGAAGCTATGCTATAACCACTCTCATCTTGGCGCTTTCTTTCTTAACCGACGTAAAAAGGAGGTATTAATTCAACCATAATGTCCTTCTAAAGGACGAAGGAGCCACTAGTAGCGACCAATCCAAACTAAACCACGCTCGCGGGCGCTTGACCCGCGCTACCATTACGAATATGTATGCTATTGACCTCCTCAGGAGTATATGTATTTTTTGCACTTAAGACGATACCTTGGTGAACACTAGCGCCACCATCATTTAAAAATCATTATTCACTGAAAACACAAGTTATCAAAAATCCGTGTTAAGTAGGTAATTAAGGTTCTGGACTGAAGTTAGTTAGCAAAACTTCTAAAAGTGGCCATTTTAAGCAATATTGCAATTTGTAACTATAGCGAACTATAATTTAATATGTTTTAAATTAACTTCAGATCCAGAACCTTAATTACACAACACGGATTTTTGATAACTTGTGTTTTCAGTGAATAATTATTTTTAAATGATGGTGGCGCTAGTGTTCACCTCAAGCCTGGAATTTTATAATAAATATTTATTTTATTCAAAACAGTCAAGTTACTGGAAAGCGCGCTTTATTTCACAAAAGAATAATACGTTATGATTATTATTAAAATTCGGTTAAGTCCAAAATCGTATGGTTTTAATATTCATAATTTTGTATGAGCATATTCCGAAGAGGATGTTATTATATGTGTATAATGTATAATATCGTGTATACCAAAATTTTGTTGACATGACCGAGCTAAGTTTGTACAGAGTAGTCGTACACAGAGTTTTAAGATGTATTTAGATATACACAACTGAAATTTTCTTTGGAACTATAAAAATTGTCTATAATTTTTCTTTATTCATATATTTTCTTCTTTTCCTTTACCCCATCTTTATTAACCTTTATTTGTGATTTTCTCATTGTATATTTTTACTAGTGCAATATATAATTTTTGTCTTGTCTTGTCTTATCCAACTTTCATATGTGTGGTCGGCCCAGTATGTAACATTTCATTTAGATCTATTTCCATACATTTCCCGCGTCGCACTCCTTCTGGTCATATCCTCCCTCACACATTTTCTCCATCGACGCGATTACGAGCCCGTTTGCTAGTTGGTGAATTTTCCCATTTTTCGAAGGTCTCCCACACAATCAATCCACCGCTTTCGTGGCCTGCTCTTTGGTTTCTTCTATTTCGGCTTCCATCATGATCTTTACAGCTCGAAGTCTAGCATTATTTCCAGATAACTTAGGGTACCTTAACTACTAATTATTACTAAAACTGCCGTCTGACTTCACTCATTATCATCATCACTGCTGGACATAGAAAAATTAACCGTCTTTTGTCTTATTTTTTAAATACATATAATCACGTCTTTATCCAATACGGGGTAGACAGAGCCTAGAGCCATAAATAAGACTTTAGGCCACGTTTAGCATAATGGTAGTTAAAAACACGAAATCAATAGTGATGGGTTGCTAGTCGCATCGTCTATGTCATGATTTCCTCATTCGGCGATTCCCTCAGACGACTTTTACGGCTTGCGCGGGAAGAGAAGCAGCTGGTACATTCTATGTTTTTCTTTTTCTCCCAGACCAGCATATTTTTTTAATACAATCCACAAATAGAATATTAATGAATCCCTTGCTCACTGCTGGACATAGGCCTCCTCCAAGGATTTCCAAAATGGCCGGTTGTTGCGACCTCACTACCGCCTCTGTATCCCACCCTACTCTGCACACCTTAACTTATCATTATGTTAATCAAGCTCTTTTCGACTTAACCTAGCGTTGTTTCGATTAGAATAATAAAAAATAATAATAACTAATAATAAGATACCGATCTGTCCTGAGCGAAACAATTTGGTTTTGAATATAGGTTACCTACCTTGTCTGTGGTTTTATTGCGGTGAGCACATTTTTGGGTTAATCCTGAACTACATAAAATATATAGTGTTTATATTAATATGTATCTTTATAAAAGCCATAGTAGGATGACCTGAGGAAGGTTGCAGGCAGGCGCTGGATTCAGGCCGCTTCCACCGATCATTTAGGAAATCCTTGGGTGAGGTCTATATCTGGCAGTGACCAAGGTATTCATTAAAATTCTATTTGAAGATTTTATTCGAAAAATAAGACAAAAGACGGTTAATTTTTTCTTCATTAAGTTGTTTCATCGCATTGTCATGACGAAACAATGACACGGCATCCCCTTACACAGGGTTTAGATAATTGCCAAAACTATTGAACCTTAACACGATAGAAACAAGAATCATTATCATCTGTCGATACCGCGTCATTCAAATTGTTATAAACAAAAAAATATGCACTTATCGATCTCAAATTATCGTTGATTTTCAAACAAATTACATTGTAATTTGTGAGTCAACTGGCGTTTTTGGTACCATTACAATTCTACCAGTCGAGGTGTTCGCTAGTTACTTTGTCAATATTTCTATTTAAAAAAATAAACAAATAATTCGAGTTTTAAAATAGAACGTCAAAAACTTTTATCGGAATTGAAACTTGAATTCCAAATTGGAACATGTTTTCATAATTAAGCGGGTTAGTGTGTGTTATATCTGAAATCTGTTTTGTGTGTAAAAAGATCCGCAGTGTTATGTGTGATATTAAAATATATATGTGTGCGTGTGTTATTAGGGAAAAACGTTAGGAACTTCTCCTGTAATTCCGAAGAACAGAAGAGAACAGAAAATGATCTGAAACAATATGGCGGTAGTTAAACGCTTAAAAATGTATTGGACAACTATTATAGGTAACATAGACAACTAATAATACTGATAATCAAACATTGTAGGCAGAGACTAGTGATTTCCATTGGCTGTTGTAATCAGGGCGTCGATTCTGCTAACGTCAAGTCACAATCGTGTCAAAATAGTGTTTCAATGGAAGTGCTTTTTTACACACTAGTTACAAGAAATGTATATTTTTTTATATCACTGCTGATGGTCACACCCCACACTACATTTTCTTCACATCATACTGTCATAATTCTTGTAAATAGCGTGTAAAAGCACTACAATTGAAACACTATTTTGACACGATTTTGACTTAACGTTAGCAGAATCGACGCCCAGGTGCCAGTACCGCCAAATCAGGTCCATGATTAATAGCGTACCCTGGACTCTAAAGCGTAAGCTGAGGATGCAACCGAGAAACACTCTTGAATGAAGAGAGATTTCCATTGGCTGCGTTCCTCACAGACCTCTCTCGCTTCCTCCACACTCATCACTCTCGTCATACACGCTCGCCGATTTCGGGTACTCCTAATGTCTCCCTTTTTCAAAAGTGATTTGGTCGCAGTATGTAACCAATCCAATTATATGATCCGAATCTCGGGAAAGTAATAAATAAATAATCCATACTTCCATACTAATCCATACTTCCATATCCATACTTCCATACTAATATTATAAATGCGAAAGTCTGTCTGTCTGTCTGTCTGTCTGTCACCTCTTCACGGCTAAACTGCTGGACCGATTGTGATGAAATTTGGTAGGGATGTAGTTAACGACCTGAGGTCAAACATAGGCTACTTTTGGGGGCGATATAACCGAGTCCCACGCGGAGCGGAGCCGCGGGGAACAGCTAGTCAATACATATAATAAGACACTAAAATGCGAGTGTCTGTACATTTAATATTTTTCAAAAAAACTGATTGAGTGCGGTTAAAAAGGAGTAACAGAAACCAAAAAAACAGTTTTTGGAATTTTTGTCTGTCTGTATGTATGTATGTATGTATGTCTGTCTGGTACGTTATAACTTCGAAAATACTCAACGGATTTAAACGCGGTTTTCACAGTTGGATTACATATGATTAGGAGCGTTGTCAAAACTTTGTTTCGTCAAAATCGGTTAAGGGAAAAAGAAGTTATGGTCGATTGAAAATTTACTTCAAACACTGCTTCTAAACTTTTAATGCGTTTACTTACGTTTAATTTAATTTAGATAAGGCTAGGATTTCTACTTTTTATTATCCATATCAATAAAGACGAAAACACGCACTGCACCTATTAATTTTAATAAAATAACACATTGAATTTGATCGTAAATTTAGTAACATAAAATCTCAATAGATGGCGCGAATTTGCGTACCTATAGACAAATCCCATTTGAAATTTCGCCAATCTCTAGCAACGTATGTTGGCCTATCGGTAGAGGTCGTAGATCATATTTTTAAGTCGAGGGTTCGAATCCTGCTATAGATGACTTTTTTTTTACTTACTTTTTTTTTACTTACTTTCTTTTACTTGCTTTTTTTACTTACTTTTTTTTATTTACTTTTTTTTTCGTTTTGTATTAATTTTTAAGAATTTTTTAATACTTTAGTAAAGAAATGTTTCAAGAAAGTACCTGGATCGAATCCTGTCACAAACAATAATTTTATGATTTCGTGTTTTATTTGTTTTCTAGAATTATTTTCTTACTTTTTTTTATAATTTTGAAAAGAAACAAATAAATTCATTTGCAAATTTATTTCAGGATAAACGATATCGCAACCCCTTACAAATCATATCTAATAGTTTGTCATTGACGACATTGAAAAAGAAGATTAATCAAATGGTTGACTGGTAGAGAACGCTCTTAGCGTTAAGTCCGTTAATATATAAGTACTAGCTGTTCCCCGCGGCTCCGCCCCGCGTGGGAATCGGTTATATCGCGCCCAAAAGTTTATGTTTGACCTCAGGTCGTTAACTACATCCCTACCAAATTTCATCACAATCGGTCCAGCAGTTTAGCCGTGAAGAGGTTACAGACAGACAGACTTTCGCATTTATAGTATTAGTATGGATATGGATTTTGTACTTATCTATCTATCTTTACATATAATCGGACAGTAAAAATTGAATGTCTGTACATTAAATATTTTTCTAAAAAACTGATACGGGGCGATTAAAGAAAGACGTGTAACAGAAACCAAAAAAAAAACAATTTTTGGAATTTTTGTCTGTCTGTCTTTCTGTATGTCTGGTACGTTATAACTTCAAAACTACTCAACAGATTCGAACGCGGTTTTCACAGGTGGATTACATATACGTTCAACAGTTTTGTCAAAACTTTGTTTCGTCAAAATCGGTTAAGGGAAAAAGAAGTTATGGTCAATTGAAGTTTACTTCTAGCACTGTTTCAAAACTTTTACAGAGTTGAATCCGGTTTACATAAACGTATTTAATATAGATAAAGCTACAATTTCTACTTTGTTTTATCTATTTTTACAAAAACACACTGCAGTCTCTATTAAATTTTAAAAAATTAACACATTGAATGTGTGTGGACGTATAATTTAGTTACATAAAATATCAATAGATGGCGCTGAAGTTAATTTAATTATTTTTTTCTCATATGGTATTATAGCAGATTGAAATTTTTCCAGCAATTAATTCTAATTATTTCAAAAAAATTTTGGTTGTTTATTTAGTTCTATTGGTTGGTTTGTTTATCGGTCGTTTGTTGTATTGTATTGTAAGCTATTTGAATTGATTAGTTGGTTGGTTTGGCTTTGGTTTAAAAAATAATCAAACCAGCAAGTCAGTTCAGTTGTTGTTCGACGGAACATACGGTCGTGTCGTAAGGTCTAATTTAACTAACATAACACTAATTATTGAGTTAGGTTCTAATGACCCTGTAATAGGCTGCGTCTACTCTTTTAGAGAAAAAGATGTGATAGTATGAATGTTAATATTTTTAGTTTGATATCGTAGCAATGGCTAATGGCTTTA
Organism: Apomyelois bistriatella; assembly: GCA_947044815.1. Taxonomy (NCBI): domain Eukaryota; kingdom Metazoa; phylum Arthropoda; class Insecta; order Lepidoptera; family Pyralidae; genus Apomyelois; species Apomyelois bistriatella. The sequence goes on along the minus strand of OX345715.1, from coordinate 3,398,458 downwards.
TAAAATTGGCACGGGAATAGGATACTACTTATAGATTTAACTATAGGTCTGGATAGTTGTAGTTTCCACAGGTTAAGCGAAAAGCGAACTACACGCGGGCGGAGCCGCGGGCAACAGCTAGTAAATAATAAAAACTTTATTTTTCTCCACAACAATACAGGTTACACTATAAGTAAAACATTGTATTAGATCTGCTGTGGAGAACTGGTGCCTGAACTAGGTATCCAATGGAACCTGTCATACAGGACACCAGTGCCCCTAGTATGAGTTTTTCTTAACGCAGACGCTAGCGACTGCGTTAGCGATTTAGTACGGCAAACCTGTACAGCGCCTCTGGCGGATAGTAAGGCAACTAAAAAATTCCATACAAAATCCTAGAAAAAAAAATAATAATCTTAAATTGCGCTGTACTTGCTTGCCTCTTTCTAATCGTACCTTATTGTTAGTATATGATATTACCTCGGAATAATTGTGTTAACGTAGAGACATTAAGATTAATTTTCATTCCATAATCTAATAACTCCAGACAAAAAAAAGTTGAAGTCTTTTTTTCACTTTGAAAAAAACGTTTTACCTATCTACTTACTTCGACTATTTGTAAAATAACCAAAGTCTGACAAGATACTAATGAAATTAACTTTATTTAACAAAAGTGATTTACAAAAAAAAAAACAAATGGTTTGGTTATATATTGCAATAGTATTTTTTTCAGTGTTTATGATTAGACTAGATTTGATTATAAACAAATTTTTGGAAGTGTTCAAAATAGAATAAAACCACCATTCTTCTATTCACATTATGTTAATTTTAGGCGCCATCTAAACACATTATTATTCAAGAAATGCGTTTCCTGTTATTATGAAATAAAATTAGATTATTATAAAAAAATATTTGATTTGTGGTCACTTAAGGGTCAGGAAAAAGGGTACAAGTTCTGTCCCGAGACAATCTCTCTCTCATCTTAGCGCTTTCCCGGTTGCTTTCTCAGCTGATTGCTTCGGAGCCCAGGGTCCGCTTTCCTGCTTTTTTCTCCTCAACTTGGCCCGGTCTTCGGCATCCTTAGTTGTGAGACCATTAGCACGCATAGGATCGTTTACGTCGTCGTCGAGCCAGCACTTTTTAGGCTTGCACTTTACTGTCCCCAAACAATGTCACATCTTTGTAGGCATATATACGTACCAGCTATATGCCCAATTAGGGACCTGATCAAGGAATTAAATTTAAAATTTAAAAAAAAAAACACGACACATTATCTTTTTAGTGGTGACGGTCGACCGATTTACCCCCCACATAATATTTGCAGACATTAGGGATTTTCCCCACTTACACCCCCAGAGCTTTGTAACAGCTCAACCGATTTTCATTTAACATATTTTTTTGTAATGTGCACGTGATGCGCTTTCATTTGAGACCCCACTCGAGTATATTTGCAGATATTCGGTTGTTCTTCCCCACTTTTACCCCCACAACTTCTAAACGACTCAACAGATTTTCATCAAACATGTCTAAGAACACTCGCCCGTATGTTACCTTTAATAAGAAAAAAAAACTAAATTGAAATCGCTTCATCCGTCCGGGAGCTATGATGCCAGAGACAGACAGACAGACAGACACGTCAAACTTATAACACCCCTCTTTTTGCGTCGGGGGTTAAAAATTGCCTTGTCTGTGGCGGTATCGGTGGGTCGGTTAATTCGGACTCTGGTCTCCGAAGCAGCCAGCTGGGAAAGCGCTAAGATGAGGAGAGAGGAATAATTTGCCAGAGTTGACTCGCTAAGAAATGGAAATAAAAATATTCATCAGTATCTAATGATAAATCAACTTATATCCTTATTCTTGGAAGCCAAGACTCAAAGTGCATGGTCTGTTAGTTAAATTGAAATTCAGTATATTAAATTAATACAAGTCATATTCGGATGGGTATATATTATGTCGCGGGCACAGCTAGTATATAAATAAATCAATTAAGTTTTTTGATTTAGACGTAAAAAATACCTTACCTAAACTTCTAAGCTAACATAATGACAATTTTATATTCTTGAATAGCGACCCGCCCCGGCTTTGCATGGGCATAAAAACCTTCCTCTTGAATCACTTTATCTATTTACAAAAAAAACCGCATCAAAATCCGTTGCGTAGTTTTAAAGACTTAAGCATACAAAGGGATATAGGGACAGAGAAAGCGACTTTGTTTTATAATATGTAGTGATAGTGATTATGTAATTTTTCATTTGGTAGAGACCTAGCGAACTGTTGCCGCTATATATGAGATTTTATAAACGCAGACTCTAGCGACTGAGCTAGCGATTCTGTATGACAAACCTATACAAGTGTACAGCGTCCCCTGGCGGATAGTAAGCCAGCTAAGAAATTATATACAAATTACTAACGCAGTCGTTAGCGTATAAACTAGGGATACTGAAATGCAGCCTTTGCCTAGCTTAGACGCCAGTTTCCCAAAAAAAAATAATTTAAATCATAATACTTAAACAGGCTACATCCTGATTTATTATATACTCTATGTTTCTTTCTGGGGTCAGATATAATAGCACAATAATCGCAGCGACAAAAACTTAACATTACTTAGAAATCGAACATTAAACGATTTAAAATTATACGAAAATAAAAAAGAAAATCATTTTAGTCTATGATCTATTTTTAATGATGGCCGCCAGGGACGCCATTACGTTCCAATTTCAAATTCAAATTTTCGAAAAAGGACTGCGTAGGCGCCGCGCGTCTGTCGCAAGTCGCGACTGTGGTTTTAAAAAAAAGTAATTTTTATATACGTCTATGGTTAAGGGGTGGAGTTTTCTGGACCCCTGTCATTGTGTCAATATTAAATTACTATTATATAGTCAATCGATTTCGATTGCAGAGCGGAACTGACGTGTTTATAAACTATTTTTTATACTTACACATTTTGATACTTTCAGTCACAAAATCTAGGTCATCATCATTTCGTGTAGGTGTCGCGGTCAATCCACCATGCACACTCTGGTGTCAGAGTTCTTCGGAACCGCCTCTCGGCCTCTGACGTGGTTCCTTTAACGACTACCAGATGGAAGCTGGGACCAACGGCTTAACGTGCCTTCCGAAGCACGGAATCATCTTTATTATAAGACAATCAGGTGATTCAAGCCTGCAATGTTCTAACCAAACTGGAAACAACTGAACAAAGTATGCTTGGTTGACCCCCAGGTCTACAGGCAAACGCCTTAACCATTAGACCACGGAGGCAGTTTTATTAGGAGATTTATCATCATTCAAGCGCATTTCCCAGTCGCATTGCCTAACGCTTTAGAGCCCAGGGTAGTAATATTACATATTCTGTGCCCAGGGTAAGCCTTAAGCATTAATATTAGGTATAGTCCTAGTTTTGGCGGTGCTGTTACATTTTTTATCTATTCTGCGGTACTTATTACTACAATAAATATAGCGCCGTCTGTTCTCCGTAACCCTTTCTATAGAGAAATCAGACCAATAGAAATATATTTTGGGAATGTTATTGGCCAACACACTTTTTTTGGCTGTACCTACATTTATCTGCCACAGCCTAACAACTGTCATGTAGCTATAACAGCCGGACTTCTTTTTAGTTAATGACAAAACATATGTGAAAATATTTCTTCAAGATCGCATAAGATTAAGAAGACTAGCTGTTTATTACTACTATTATCAGGTGAACAGATAAAAAAATCATTTATTTTAACTTGAATAAGTATTTTACCAAAATATTGTGTCCTCAAATTGGGCATTCAAAAATAGAATGCGCGTTTTATTCATTAAGTCAATTTTCATCTGAGACCCCGCGTCCTCTCCCCACGACCGCTCTCGTCTGACTGAGCACTCACAATAGAATTTTGATTCGCGGACTACCCTCTTTTCGCGGACAATTTCGTACGGACAATAAGTAAATTGGTCCTTTGTATACATATGAAAGGTTCCAAGACAATTTTCTGGTCCAAACTAGTGGAAGTGGCTGTTACATCTCTTTGTTGTATTCGTTTTATTAACTATTGTCTATGGTTGGGGGTTCATGGTAGATTAAATAGATATTGTTTAATCCTGATAAAAAGAAACTAATTTTAATACAAAACTCATATTATGTGGTATCTGTACTTTTTTTATTTAATAAACAAATAGGTAATAAATCCATATCCATATATATATAATATTATAAATGCGAAAGTCTGTCTGTCCGTCTGTCACCTTTTCACGGCTAAACTGCTGGACCGATTGTGATGAAATTTGGTAGGGATGTAGTTAACTTGGGTGCGATATAACCGAGTCCCACGCGGGGCGGAGCCGCGGGGAACAGCTCGTTGTATATATTGGGACAAACCTTTTTTGCATTGCTAGATGCCTTCACTCAGCTATGGGTGACGATGGGCTGAAGAAGAAGGAGAACAGATTGAGTTAGCCCCAAAGTGAGTTCGACACTTGTGTTATGGGATATTCATATAATAACTCAACGATACTATATTTTATAACAAATACATACCTATACATAGATAAACATCCAAGACAAAGGCCATTTAAAAAAAAGATAATTTCTCATCTTGGCCCGACTGGGGATCGAACCCGGGACCTCTTGAGTTGCGGTTAGGCATGTTAACCATTACGTAACGGATTAAAAAAAAAATTGAATAGGAAAACAGGCTACGGCCCACAATTGTAGAATGAAGTAACTAGATGTAAAATAATTTATTGCAAACAGAATAATAGAGTCTAAAACTTTTACAAGTCATTCTCAACTTTAACGTTTTAAGTATCTCAAAATATATAATGGTTCTATAAGAGTGGGTTGCACCAACTTACTATAACAATAAATGTGTAGTTAAAGTACCGGTTAGGTGAAAAATGAGTTGCACCATTTTGTCAATCGTTAAAATACGTCATAACTTTTACGCTAACCGTAACCGCCCAAACTTGACCGGTTAAAGCTATTGTTATTGTCAACTTATCTGTCAGACGGGTCGAATAACCTTCACGGACGTCATTATACTTGTAACCCTGGTAACTAACTATGCTACAAAATACGACGGTGCAACCTATGTCGCTTCATCGGTTATAGTTAGCAGTAATGTTACTGTTACACTTGACTTTAAATGTTACGATAACTGGTACTTTGGTGCAACCCACCCCTAGTATCAAAACTTACAAACAGACACATTTTGACAATATCAAAATTAATTAGGTAGCTAAATTACTAAGATTTGTATCGTCTCCTCTAGTGTTGTCTTCATCATAATCCGGGTTTGCATTTTAAGTTGTTTCGGAGCCAAGAAAGCTATTAAGAATTTTCTATCATAAGTATTTCTTTTTATTCACATAGGTATATCTTCTTTTATGTAGAGTCTGAAAAGTTTGACTAACAATAAAGAAACTAATTTAGACTGTTATTAGCAAAGACATTAGCAGACTCACAAACCAGATATTTAGCTGCGTGTACTTGCTTTTGGTCTTTCAACCAGCCACAATGGCTGCTTGAAAGATAAATTGAAGAAAGCAAGAAATCGCTTGTAGGTAATTTATCTTTATGAATGTTTTGTTGTAAGTAATACCGTTTTGTACATCTAATAAATAAATATATGACTTGGGATACAAACTCTGATGATGGTTTTCAAATTTCACACAAACATTTATTTAAAAAAACCCTTAATTTTTATCATAGATAAAAAAAAATTGCGTCGCTCGCGATTCCTAGTTCTATGGTTTTCATCAAGATGTCTATTAAATAGAATAGAATTATGGTACTTATAATTTATAGCTGAAAAATCTTCGTTGCCTTTCGAATCAGAATAAAATTAAATCTACTCAATATGAACCTACCGCATTCAATTAACATCTTATTCACTCACATTACTAATACATAGATCAAAAAGAGATGGCATTACGATAGCTTGTTCAATTTCGAAGGACTTTTTAATGATATGCAACGCGACCCCTCACAATGCTGCATCTCCTTCTATCTATAATTTCAATACAAGCGTGAAAAGGATAGCAAGAGATTTGTAGAGCTGAGTCGAGTTGATGGTGTAGTGTACTCGACCAATTTAAAAAGAGCTCTCGTGTTCCAATCGTTTCATATTGTTATTTGATTTTTATTAGAATTGGCGGGGTGAAGGAGGTCAACTTAAATTGATCGTGTCGCCATGTTATTCTATAGTTGGGTTTCGAATGACAAATTATATGAACAATATTTATTCTTCGCGTTGACAGAAATCCCAAAAACGAGATATTAATGGTATTTTTATGTTTATTTGTGGTATAAATTACAAAGTAGTGTTTTGGTTAAATTTATTGATGTGATATATGTAAACCATGTAAGTAAGTAGGTATACTTTACATAAGTATTGAATAAGAGGACGACCGCGTAAACTTCAGGAAATAGGAGATGGTCCTAATTACGCTACTAATTTTGTAATATTTACAAGTCAAATAAGAAGTTTGCATGATTTCGTGTTTCTCTCTCTCTCTCTTCTTACATGATCAAATCTTTTTTTTTTCATAAGAAACGAAACGGAAACGTTTCTACTTTCTTTAATTTACCGAGCACGTTCGAAAACATTTTTTTTTTCATCACTGCCAATAGTATAAGCCTAACTAATCCTAACTTCCTAACTAATATTGATAAATGAGTTTGTTAGTTACGCTTTCACGCCCTATCTACTGCACCAATCTTCCTGAAATTTTGCATACACATAGATAAAAGTATTGAAAAAGACACATAGGATACCTTTCGTTCTGGGAAAAAGCACTGTTCTCGTGGAAATACACGCGGGCGAAGCCTCGGGCGAAAACTAGTAAACATGTATGTTAATAAGTCGTATTCTAATTAAATTAAAAATTAGCATTACTTAAGTAGCTGGCTTAATAATGTTTTTAATTAAAATAAATAAAAGTACTTAATTTCACACAAGGATATTGACGAAATCTATACACTTTTTCTGACCTTTAAAAAATTTTTAAACCACGGCACTTATAGTGTAGTACAGTGTATTAAGTAGCTCTCACAGCCCTTACATCTCAATCAAAGTAGTTTGCATCCCAACCCCTCTTTTGTGACATTTTGACTTCGAAAATTTATGGGTTTTCGTCATCTGCGGTCGATTCCTAAACTAAATACTTACTTTATACTTACCTAAAAACATAATTATATGGTACTCAATAAAACAAATGTAAATAAATAAATATATAGGGACAAGTCACACAGATCAAGTTAGCCCCAAAGTAAGTTCAAGACTTGTGTTATGGGATACTAACTCAACGATACTATATTTTATAACAATACTTATATAGATAAACATCCAAGACCCAGGCCAATCAGAAAAAGATAATTTTTCATCTTGACCTGACCGGGGATCGAACCTGAGACCTCCAGAATAGCGGTCAGGCATGTTAACCATTACGTCTGGTTATTGTTAATTGAAGGTAATTGTTATATTTAGTTTATTTCATATATCTAGTAAATGAAATAACTGTTTATTGGTAACATTGGCCTCCATGGTCCACCCACCTTATTTAATACAATATTTTATGGTAATGCAGCCAGCCTTTTGGGCACTTACTGTCTGCGACGACCGTCATTTGGGCTCTATATTTCATTTTATTTACAAATTTAGTTAGTTTTTATATTTATTTGTTAAAAATCGTTACGAACACGTCCCGCTAAGTTATCGAGCTCCTCAAATTTCTAATAGTTGACTGGCAGAAAATTCTCTTGGCATTAAGTCCGCAATTTGTATAAATATTTATTTTCTTTTGGAACAAAATGTTTGAATAAAGAAATAAAGTATAAGCTCGTGAATTTTCCATTTTCACATAAACCCTCCCAAAAAGCCTACCCTCCCCTCTTGAAGTAGGTAGAACCCTTGTCGGTTACCATGGAAACGCGCCCTATGGGGCGGGGTGTATAAGGGAGGGTTATAGCAGCGAATTCGGGTCCCTGAAATAATAAATAAACTGGTTGATTTGTTGACTGTCTATGTATGTACTGATGTCCTGTGACTTTGTCTGACAACTTTTATTTAATCATCAATAAAATACCGGCTCAGGTTTTTCACAGACTTAATATATTTATTAAATTAAACTATTTTATACGGTTTTCTATCGCGTTTATTGCTTACTTATTTATACCTAACGTTTCAAGCACTTTACAGAGCTCATGGTCGCAGGCAGACTGAGTTGACATTCGTCTGTGTCATTTGTTTCTGATGTCACAAGAATACAAAACCATAGCTCATAAAACAAACTACAAGTGTTTTTGATACTGTCAGCCAATACTGTGTGAATCGAAATAGTTTTCAATGATTTATGAGCTATGGTTTTGTATTCTTGTGACATCAGAAACAAATGACACAGACGAATGTCAACTCAGTCTGCCTGCGACCATGAGCTCTGTAAAGTGCTTGAAACGTTAGGTATAAATAAGTAAGCAATAAACGCGATAGAAAACCGTATAAAATAGTTTAATTTAATGTGTAACAATCGCGAAAACATAAGAAATCTTAATATATTTTCTTAAGTTTTTAATAGTTTGACTTTACGGCTTTGCAGCTTTACAAATTAGCCATTAATTTTGATAACATTACATTAACATACTCCCTTTATCAAAATAATATACACAAATAAACAACCAGTAGTAGTTTAAACTAGTACAAAAAAAAACTTGTAGAAACAATTATTTAAATTATACCTTGAATAGGCCTAGTTGTTCTACAAAGTTATTCTACGAACACAAACTTTTTGTTAAAATATCTGCAGGCATTTCATTTTTGTTCATACTGAATTCTTCCAAGTTTATTTCCTAAACACCCATTAACACTGAACCACTGTTCCTTGATCTGGTATACCACCACTTCCCATGCTTTATTTTCCTCGAATGAATGAATGAAAGACTTATTTTCTTCTTTTTCTGCATTCTAGCGCTTACCCACGTTTCCTCTGCCAGTTACTTCGGAGCCCAGGGTCCGCTTTCCTCCTTTTTCTACTTCACTACGCCTGGTCTTCAGCATTTCTTTAATCGGGTCAAGATGAAAACTGATCTTTTTCTGATTGGCCTGGTTTATCTATAACATGTATCACTACATAGTATAAAACAAAGTCGCCTTCTCTGTCCCTATATCCCTATGTATGCTTAAATCTTTAAAACTACGCAACGGATTTTGATGCGGTTTTTTTTAATAGATAGAGTGATTTAAGAGGAAGGTTTTTATGCCCAAGCGAAGCCGGGGCGGGTCGCTAGTTTGTTATAAAATGTAGTAGTTGAGTTAGTATCCCATAATACAAATCTTGATTACGAAGCCAGCTTCGAAATGGGAATTTTATTTTCCATTTCGAAGCCAGCTACGAAATCTGGCTACGAAATGGGACTAAGGGAACTAACTTTGGGCTAACTCAATCTGTGTAATTTGTCCCTACAATAACTATATGTTTATATTTATTCACTGCATGCATATACTAATACTAGCTGTTCCCCGCGGCTCCGCCCGCGTGGGACTCGGTTATATCGCGCCCAAAAGTAGCCTATGTTTGACCTCAGGTCGTTAACTACATCCCTACCAAATTTCATCACAATCGGTCCATCAGTTTAGCCGTGAAGAGTGACAGACAGACAGACAGACAGACAGACAGGCAGACTTTCGCATTTATAATATTAGTATGGAAGTATGGATATGGATTTTTAAGTGTTTGTAAGTTTGTTTGTATGGGGTAAAAATACTAAACTAATTTCAAATATTATTTATTATTATAATACCCTTCTTTATCGCTAGACTGTATATTTTTAATCATGCGTCATGAAAAGTAAAATGTATTCTTTGATCTTCGAGCAACACGGCTTCTGGAACGGAGGCCGTGTTACTCAGTCTTTGATCGAAAATATCCGACGTTGGCGAAATGACGCCGAAATCTTTTGACGGAAAAAGACCGAATTAAAAGGGAAATGGGCTTTTTGTTGAACAGTTTGACGTAAACCGTCTTGTGTGCTATATTTTAGTAGAATCCGTCGTGACAAAAAATATACCGTTATTATTTCTGACAACTTTCCAACTCAATTAAATGTCCAATCTCCTAATGCGTCTAAAAGCTTCCGTTTCGTTTCACTCGACTCACGGAAAATCAATGGTCATAGAGCATTTTATACTCTACGACTTTTTTTCCTTTTCTCTACTAATAATCGCCCTATTAGTTAATTCAGAAAATCTCTTTTATAGTTGATGACACCTTTGAGTTTTATATATTTAGATGACACTCACGGGAAAGTTGTTTTTAACCTAAAAAATTTCGCTGACTGCCAATGAAATAGACAAAAATATATGTCGGGTCACCTGTATCATCTAAAAGTTGAGGATCATTCACACTAGTTCCATCGGCAAATAGTTCCATGGAACTAATAAAAAATGTTACATTAAAAAAAGGTATCACCTCTTCTCGCGGATCTCTACTCTTTCTATTGAAATAAGTAGCAACTTCGTTCTCATTGTGTTTTAGATTGTATCTTTTGTTTGTATTCTTATGTAAATTAATAGGTAAATAAATGAGAAAAGGCAAATTAAACATTTCACATTTGTCATATAAAAAAAAAATCCTGATTTTTATTTTTTTTATTCATTTATATAACTTTATTACACAATTGTAAACGGCGGACAAAGCCTGAGGCTTTATCTACCAGTCAACTAAATGAATGCAGAGAAAGGTAAGGAGTAGTGCAAAATTTTGAATTGATTATGATAATGGGGCATGACCAACTACGAAATAATCTGATCTTTTTAATTTGTTCTTAGTTACTTTAACATACATACATATAATCACGTCTTTATCCCATGCGGGGTAGACAGAGCCTAGAGCCATAAGACCTTAGGCCATGTTTAGCATAATGGTAGTTGAAACAGTAAATCAATAGTGATAGTTGCTAGCCGCATCGCCTAATGTCATGATTTCCCCATTCGGTGATTCCCTCAGACGACTTACTTTAAACGAGTCACAAATACGAGTATAGGGTATTCCCGACTCAACTGAGTGCTCCAATCGTGTCGTGGTCGAGTCGCCATATGTAAATAAATACACAAAATACATAATACAACAGCGCTTATTGTTTTCACTCAAATGGAATAACAGACTAAAGTGCAGGATTTGACGAAATGTAAGTCATCATCGTCCGAGCGTGTTTCCTGGTCTTATCTTCAATTTTGGCTTCATATATCTATATATTTATATATATAAAAATGAAACCCGTTTTCCGTTGTCACGACATAGCATGAAAACGGCTTGACCGATTTGGCTGATTTTTTTTTTTTGTAGTTTTCTAATACTCTGTACAAGGTTCTTACGGAAAAAAATATTAAGAAAGGCGGTACGAAGTTCGCCGGGTCAGCTAGTTCTTAATAAAAAGAGCTGTGCTCTTGTCGGTGGAGTCTCTTCCAGGTATCTCTACCTTATACTAGCCTTATCACATCCTGATACGACACGACATAAGACTCCCACTTTTCCTCAAAACTGTTGCCAGATAATGGTCTTCGATAGGAGATACGCCCAGAATAAATGGTTCTAGATTTCGTGGTAAGTACTGGTTATTACAATACGACTGCCGGATGACCTAACCTAACCCTTTTTACAGGGAAATCAGACCAATAAGAACTTGATCTAGGTGTGTTAGCGGCCACATTAAAAGCGTACCCTGGGTTCTTAAGCGTCAGCTAGAGATCTATGCATCTAGGAAACACGCTCGGACGTAAGAAGTAAAAATAACTTATTCGATGAACTGCCAAGTATAAATAATACTATTTTTTTTCGCAACAAAATATCACAATAACCCCACCGCAGCCCGTACAAGCCCTTGAAAACATTTCTGGAGTGCCATTCATTCGGGCCCATTGTCTTCTACGGGTGCGTTAATTACGCCATCTGGCGGCCTCAACTGTTACTCCACAGTTGCTAGGGAATAATTGTGAAAGTATCTTTTCTGATTATACTTTATAAAATTACTAGCTGTTCCCCGCGGCTTCGCCCCGCGTGGGACTCGGTTATATCGCGCCCAAAAGTAGCCTATGTTTGACCTCAGGTCGTTAACTACATCCCTGCCAAATTTCATCACAATCGATCCAGCAGTTTAGCCGTGAAGAAGTGACAGACAGACAGACCGACAGACAGACAGACAGACAGACAGACAGACAGACAGACAGACAGACAGACTTTCGCATTTATAATATAAGTATGGAAGTATGGAAGTATGGAAGTATGGAAGTATGGAAGTATGGAAGTATGGAAGTATGGAAGTATGGAAGTATGGAAGTATGGAAGTATGGATTAAGTATGGATTGGCTCAGAAAGATGGCTACAAAATGGGAATAAAATGGTCCCATTTCGAAGCCAGCTACGAAATCTAGCTACGAAATGGGACTAAGGGGGTTTAAATCATACGATACACGACCTTAGTGGCGTAGTGGTCAATACACTAGCTCGGTCAGCTGCACGTTCTGAATTCGATCCCCAGTCAGATCATGTTCGAAAATTACAAATTGTTCTGAGTCTTGGGTGTTAAGGTATTTATATATATTATAAAATATGATTTAGCATCTCATAACATAAATTTCAAAACTTATTTTGGTACTAGCTCAATTTGTGTGAATTATGCATATAAATATATTTATTTGTAATATATCTCTTTCTCAGCCATATTGCATGTTACCCTTTTTTTACATAAATGATCTAGGATCTCGGCATTCTCTTAGTTGCATTATGTGCGCATAAATGAGAGATATAACAATTAATTTAAAAAAAAATGCTTTAAATGACCATAAACAATTTTATTCTCAATACTTTGTAATACGAATATTCACACGAAGTACAACCACCAACATAATATTAGCCCAACATTCCTAACCGCAAAGCAGAAATTAATACATATCATTCATCTCTTTCACTCTCTAAGCAAGTTTGAGTCTATCTCGCTCTAGTTCGAAACATAATTTTGTCCACCTGCCAATGCCTAGCTTCATTCGCTCTGTGGTTTTGAACCAATTTCTGAGCAGTGACATCTTGGGTACAGATGTCTAGAAAAGTGATTTAAAGAATAATTTTATTTCTTAATTAAACATTGATATGAAGTCAACTCCTAAGCAAAGGATCCTCTCATAGAGTTTGAATGTTACCGTAATCTTGATAGTCTTCGGACCGTTTGCCGATATGTGGCGGAAATTTCAAAACCAATCTATTCTCCACCAGTCGAACGGAGGTAATTCAAATATTTAAGACCTCGATTACACCTACGGTGAGAGAAAAAGTATACATTCACGTAAGACGTGACCACGTGACTGACTTTTTAATTGGACAGGGTTATTATTAAATTAAATAAATTGATATACAATCCGCATGTAATTTAAGGAGCAATAAAGTATAGAGTATAGAGGGTTTCTCAGTTATACATCTCCAGCTCGCACTCAATCCAGGGGCCTTTATTATTGTTCTAGATAACGAGTGTCGTCTGACCTCCGCTGCCAATCCCCCCTTTCTACAAGCAAACCAGAATAGAATCATAATTCGAATGTGTTAGTGGATAACACTGCCAAATTTTTCAGACTGCCTAAAGGTATCCGACACAACATAACGACTGACATCTAGCTATAGTGTGATGGCAGCTGAGACCAACGGCTTAAAGCACGGAATCATCTTTATTATCGGACAATCAGGCGACTCAAGCCTGCAATGTCTTAAGGTACCTAGGTAGGTAGGATACCTCGGTAAACACTAGCGCCATCATCATTTAAAAATCATTATTCACTGAAAACACGAGTTATCAAAAATCCGTGTTATGTAATTAAGGTTTTGGATCTGAAGATTATTTTAAACATATTAAATTCTTAAATTATAGTTCCATATTAGTTACGAATAATGATTTTTAAATGATGGTGGCGCTAGTGTTCACGAGGTATCGTCTTAACCAAACTGTACTAACCCACTAATACAAACTAGTTTCGCACGCGACTGTACCCACGTATCGATAACAGTTGCTCGAAGCGATAACCTTAGCTTTAGGCCAGTGTTGGTCACAGAAATATGATGTGGCTGTCCATGCGATTCTGTTATGAGTTATTTTTTTTTAAATTATACTTAACTATTGCCCACGGCTTCACCTGCGTATAACTGCTATATGTCCATCGACTTTTTATCGTCTACAAAATCTTTTATAAATTTTTAGTGAAAGAAATATCCTATTCTTTACAGATCTCTTAAAACTAGCGCTTAAACGCGCTTACGAATTTTGAGTCAGAATTTTCGCAAAACAAATTCAACCCCATACGATTGATAATATAATTTTACGCCCAGCATTGGACCTGTAACGTCCTTAAATCGGCATTTTGCGACGCAAAGACCCAGACATTATTATAAGCAAAGCCGTATCATTAAAGGCACCCCTTCTAACGACCCAAAAAGGTCATTTTTTGGCTCGAAATTATATTTTTTCGGTTCAAAATGACATGCCGCCACGCAGATTATGAAGTCGAATGCTATAATTTGACGGTGTATGGTGATTTTTGTTTGTTTGTGTACAATTATTTTTGGGGCCGACATTTTTTTGTGGGTTAGGATATATTGGAAGGTCCTTTTCAAAGGTTGGTGACTTGTCTTGAAGTTTTAACGAAAACTTCCTTAGTGGTATCCGACTTTATATCTACTACTAGCTTTTGCCCGCGGCTTCGCCCGCGTGAACTTCCCTCGGGATCTTTTTCCCGGGATAAAAAGTATCCTATGTCCTTCTCCTGGCTCTAAACTACCTCCCTGACAATTTTCAGCTAAATCGGTTCAGCCGTTCTTGAGTTATAAGTGGAGTAACTAACACGACTTTCTTTTATATATATAGACTAGCTTTTGCCCGCGGCTTCGCCCGCGTGTACTTCCCTCGGGAACAGTGCTTTTTCTCGGGATGAAAGGTACCCTATGTCCTTCTCCTGGCTCTAAACTACCTCCCTGACAATTTTCAGCTAAATCGGTTCAGCCGTTCTTGAGTTATAAGTGGAGTAACTAACACGACTTTCTTTTATATATATAGATATATATGCCGTGTCATTTAATGATCTTCACATCTCTCTATTATTATTTTACTAGCGACGCTCCCCGGCTTCGCTAGTATGCAATAAACTAGATTTTTAGCGCACCCATCACGCACGCGGCTCAGTGCTTACCCTCCATAATTGATGCACCACAGCGCATAATGTGTCTCTTCATATTAAAATGCCTGATCCGGGTTATTCGCTTGCAATTTTTATATAGGTCAGTCGTTTTGTTCCGTGTGGGTATGTGTCCATTGATGCACTCAAAATTCATTATTATTTTAAAAACTAGCTGTTGACCGCGTCTTCGTGCGCGTGGGCTTCGTTCCTGTTATCGTGGGAATTTCGGGAATGCTCCCTAAACTCCCGCGGGAATTGCCCGGGAATCCCCCTTTTCTTTTATACAAAGTGTGTCGCGACAATAACCAACACAAAAAAAAAGAATTATCCAATTTAGTGCATTCTTTGGAAATCAAACATGCCTTGAGTTCATTTAAATGACGATAACTTTTTTTGGTGAACCAATTTTGATGAGACAAAGTTTAGATGTTCTTCCAAGTTAAATAAATAAATATATAGGGACAAATCAAACAGATTGAGTTAGCCACAAAGTAAGTTCGAGACTTGTGTTATGGGATACTAACAAAAAGTTAAAACAAAACAATTGGTGAAAGTTTTAAGCAAATCGGTTCAGTACTTTCTAAGAATACATACATACAGACAGACAGACAAAAATTCAAAAAAATATTTTTTTGAATTTTGTTTTTTTTTTATTCTTTATTTTAAATGTGAGGGACATTTAAAATGATAATTTACATATTTCCTGTTGTTAAATGAACGTGTTATAAATAATTTTAAATTAAGATAAATTATTAGTAGTGCTTTTTGTTAAGATCAAAGAGCTCAAATGAAGAATAGATCAATACATCAATTTGAGTCAAAATTAATAAATGTACAGACAAAATATAGGTAGTTAATATTTTATTATATGTATGTATTTGTAATTAAATTAATACTAGAGACAATGGACACAGGATAGCATTAAATTCTCAGAAGCGGCCCAGTGATTTGTTTACTGTGAAAATCGAGGCTTTCTTAGAAGTAATTTTCAGGCATTTTTTGTTAGATATCATTCGGTTTTCCTTGATGGTTCAAGGAAAACCGTTATAAGCCAAGACGATGCCAAAGAACTCTGACACTAAGGTGTGCAGGTCAATTGACCTTAAAGTTAATTTGCAATTTCTTTTAAATACGGAAATAATACGGAAGCACAGAATCATCCTTACTATCAGACAATCAATCAGGTAATTGAATTTAAACGTACAATTTTACAGTTTATTTATTTTAAACTAGCTGTTCCCCGCGGCTCCGCCCGCGTGGGACTCGGTTATATCGCGCCCAAAAGTAGCCTAAGTTTGACCTCGGGTCGTTAACTACATCCCTACCAAATTTCATCACAATCGGTCCAGCAGTTTAGCCGTGAAGAGGTGACAGACAGACAGACAGACAGACAGACAGACAGACAGACAGACTTTCGCATTTATAATATTAGTATGGAAGTATGGATTAGCGACCCGCCCCCGCCCCGGCTTCGCATGGGTTCAATATTATGGGTTGTACTTACATAGAAACCTTTCTTCTGAATCTATCTATTAAAAAAATAACCGCATCAAAATCCGTCGCGTAGTTTCGAAGATTCAAGCATACATAGGGACAGACAGCGGAAAGCGTCTTTGTTTTATAGTAAAAATAAAGATGATTTTATTGTATTTTATTTTGTACAATAACAGTTCCAACTATAGGTACAATTATACACAAAAGTCACTTTTATTCAGATTGTATTGATGGTATAGTAAAATTAAATGCTGACAAATTTATTCTGCATGTATTATACACTTATGAGAGAGCGGGACTCACTAGATACAGGTTATATGAACTTAAATAGTGCGCCCCCGTTTTATAAACATTTGGATTGAATGAATAAATAATTTTGAATTTTCGAATTTTTGTTATTTTTAGGTATAAATGAACTTTGTCGGGTATAATGGCGGAGGTTGGGCAAAATCATAGCGATTTTCGCTAAACATATAACTTAAGTAAAAAAAATAAAGTGTATCTAATCTAGAATGGTATGTACCTATTTTCTTATGTGACAGTGCAAGTAAACTTCATGAAAAATTTATAATTCTTGACAATAATAAACCCCAATCAAATGCATTACGCCTAATTAATAACCGTCCAACAAGATAATAACTAAATAGTCCACTTATTATAAATAACAGGCGGTTAGTACTAATAAAATTTGATAAGTCACCAAAACCAGGTAGCTTGGTCTCCTTTAATATCGGAAATCTAAAATAATTAGGTCTACTTAAAGTGGACATCTAAATAAGTAAATACATATGGAATTAACGACTATTGTAGAGCGAACCTCCGCCGTACGAGGCCAATCAGCGCGAGCGACAAGGAATTCTAAATTTGAATGGGCCAATTAGATTTTGTAATTGTAAGCGACGATACTGTTCTACAATGATTTCAAATTAGTACTTTTTTTTTTTTATAATTACGGATATTATAGAAAGGACAAGTGAATTCGTAAGTATTTTGTATGTTTGTTAGGGTTGTCGATTCCCATGACAATCTCTCCCTCCACTAGCCTCAATTTTGTATCGATACCTTTAATTTGTATTTAACTTTTTTATTTTTTTAACAAAAAATAACATATTTTGACGTCTGTCATAAGAGAAGTCAGGTTAACTACAAACAAATGACTGCCACCTTTTAACAGCCAGGACCAACGGCTTAAAGTGCCTTCTGAAGCAATAATTACCTAAATTGCTACTATGTGGCGTGATGTGTATCTATAAATAAACATTATTATTTATATTTCTTTTGTTTAATTTCTCCCAAATATGGACTTTGGGGATTTGTCTGCTTACGCGGGCTTGTGGCCAAACGAAAGCAGCTTTTAGATAATAGATGATGAAGAGAGAAATTTTCTGACGGTGCGGCACGTGTTTAAAATTACTGCTTTCTGCATGAGGATAAAGGTAAGTGGATGGATATCTAATACTTTTAAACTAGTGTGCAATGATTTAGGTATGACTCCTGTGGATGAAATTATGATGGGAACTGTTTTTACTATGTCTACACGCCACTGTGTTTTTAGTTCTATTGCCAAATCGGTGTATTATGTTATTTTTATTATTATATGTGTATGCGAAATTTCAGCAAGCTCGGTTCCGTAGATGTGCAGTGAAGTGAATAGTTAATAAACAAACAAATACACTTACACTTTACACTTTTCTCTCATCCTTGTCCACACTACTAATGGCTACCAATCCAAGTCAGTCGTTGCTTGACTTGCAAGATTGTTGCGAACACGCCTATCGGACTCTTGGACTTGTTGTTTTACAATGTGTGCATTTTAGTGTATACTAGCGACGCGCCCCGGCTTCGCATGGGCATAAAAACCTTCCTCTTGAACCACTCTATCTCTTAAAATAAACGCATCAATATCCGTTGCGTAGTTTTAAAGATTTAAGCATACAAAGGGACATAGGGACAGAGAAAGCGACTTTGTTTTATACTATGTAGTGATACACTATTTTTATTTATTATATTATTTTTCATAATAATTAGTAACTACATATCAGTGTTTTTATTGGCAACCCTAAAATGTTTCTCTTTACAGATATGTAATTGTTATATTACTTACCATTGGCACTTAAAATATGTATCAATACATAAGTATACATTTATACCAAATTAAGGTAGGTTGAATTATTATCCATATGAATTAGTTTAATTAATTGAATTAAACTGGTAAACTCAAAAACAATAATAAATTGTTATTTAATTTTAAACTATTTTGTCAATAAAACTGATAACTATTTATATTTGAATTGCAATTCATTAATTTCATCCTTTTGTTGTGATTTATTTTTACTAGCGACCCGCTCCGGCTTCGCATGAGCATAAAAACCTTCCTCTTGAATCACTCTATCTATTTAAAAAAACCGCATCAAAATCCGTTGCGTAGTTATAAAGATTTAAGCATACATTGGGACATAGGGACAGAGAAAGCGACTTTGTTTTATACTATGTAGTGATAGTGATGAACTGTATTGTAAAATATAATTGAAGTCTGGTATAATATCTCAATAGGTGAAGTTAAATATTAAAAGTATTATCTAACAGACAATCTGTCTGTTTTCTCTTCTCTCTCTCTTCGACTTAGTAGCAGCTATTTTTAACTAGCTGACCTAGCAAACTCCGTACCGCCTAAACGCATTTTTCTCACCGTTTAAACCTTCCCTGAACTTCCACAAATATTTTAAGACCATCCAAACCGTTCCAGTCATTCTAACCCTATTTCGGCGAAGCGAAATTAGAAAAAAAAACCCGAATTTGATGTTAAATAAAATATTGTACCCTAATGTGAGAAAACCTAAATCTACTTATTAACATTTTGCACAAGCTACTAGCTTTTGTTGACATCCGTCCGAACCTAATCTATCCTAGCTTTTTTTGACACAGTTTGAAGACTAACGAACAGCAATTGATTTTTATATATAGATATTAAGTTTCATGCTATGAGATATATTAGCGGGAAAGACCAATTAAATTTTACAAATCAGTAGTTTTTCACATCTAGTATAATGACGATATCGTTTTAAAACTCATGTCGAGCCTGATCGCATTTAAAGAGTTGTAAAACAAATTGGAAGTAATTGCTGGACAATAGAGTAGCGTATCCCACGATAGGCACTGATGTGAGCAAATAAGCCTATTTGATAGTCGGGTTATGATGTGCGAAGAATGGATGCGGTTCATAAGAGATTCATTTGTTTGTTTGTTCACTCCAACATTCAAGAGACTTCAACGTTCAAGAGATTAATTATTATCATACCAGCCAGAAGACGTCCACTGCTGGACATATGTCTCCATCATAGATATCCAATCAGACCGATTCTAAGCATCTGCATCCAGCAGCGTCTTCCTGCGACCTTAATAAGGCCGCAGGAAGTTACTAGGCCGCTACTTAAGGCTTACGGTTCGGTAGAACCGTAAGTGGACTTTTTACAAGGAAATCAGACTATAACGCCCGAATACTAGAACGCTACTAAATTTTGAGAGCTGCCCAAGTATCATGCTGTCGCGCTGAACGTCAGCGATATGACAGTGACAGCATGATACTTGAATAGCTCTCAAAATTTTCAGCGTTTGGGTATTTGGGCATTAGGGACATGATCTGGGTAATTTACCTAACAACACGGTTTCGATTTTTCAGGTTTTTTTTTTTTGCTGTGTCGAATGGTACAGATGGTCCAGCGCGTAGTTTTCTTATAATACAGTAAAAAAATATCAGATTTAAAAAAATACTTAACTACTTTTCATTCCGTTGCAAAATATTTTTTATAGCTAAAAATGTTAAAATATAACGGCATTATATAAACTCTTATATACCTTGGCCATTTTTAATCAAAAAATTTCAATAAATAAAATCTGATTTTTTATTTATCGAAATTTTTGATAAGGTTCCTTATAAAAATATCAAATGTTTTTTTTAATTTTCTCGACTGCTTAATGTACTTCTATTTGCCATATCCAATCGAAACTATTACCACATCCCTAACCAAGTGACTGAACACAGATTAGCTATCATAAGTACCCTAACACAATATTGTGATTTACCCCTGAAGTCGGCGCGTGCGAATCAATCCCGCATTCAATTTGACAACCCTGACGGAATGATTTGGTCAATACGTTTTTTGTAGGGAGTGACGATTACGATTTAGTCTATTTAGACGACATTGTCATTTGTGCATAGTTCGAAGATATTTTAGTTTTAAAAAAGTACATATTACTTTGAAGTTCCATTAGCTGTCGCCCGGGGCTAGACCCGCGTGGTACTCGGTTATTATATCGCGCTAAAATCAGCCTATGCTTGACCTCTGGTCTTCAACTATATCCATACCAAATTTAATCAAAATCGGTCTAGCGGTTTAGCCGTGAAAGTGAAAACAGATGATAGACAATTAAAACCATTGGGAGAAACAAAAAAATTGTGCGGTTTAGTGTTTAATTGTAGAAAGTTTTTTATAACATCCAAGAATGTTGTAGGTATTTTTAAAATAAATATAGAAAATTAGTAAATAAATTTAATAATAAACGTAAATTTCCCACGAGAACAGTGCTTTTTCCCGGAATGAAAGGTATCCTATGTCCTTCTCAATACTTCTATGTGTATGCGAAATATCGATTTATTCCGATCTAATACCACGAACGAATATCATTTTTATTACTTTGAATTTTTAATTATTTTCTATTGAACGGATACCAGTGTTTAAACCAATACCATATTTTATTTCGATGACGTAAAAATATTAGAACTAAAACAAATTTAATTTGATGACTGAGCTGACTGTACCAAATTCACGTTTTGGTATTCGTTGGGACATAAAATTAAATAATTTAAAGAGTGGCATTTGTTCGGAATAGAAAAGAATTAAAAATTCAAACCACTGGTATTACACCAGTGGTATTGGATCGGAATAAATCGAAATATCAAGAAGATTGGTGCAATAGATAGAGCGTGAAAGCTAACAAACATACAAACTCACTTTCGCATTTATAATATTAGTATGAAGTATGATGAAGTTTGATTGATCAAATAATACATAATAAGGTAATAGACTATTTAAAGGTGGCCTATTAAAGTCCTAAACTGTCCTTGGGCTTAATCTGTATAATTTGTCCTGATATACATTTGAATACATAATTAACCCATCCGAGCCCCGACCGCGTGAACATGCCTTAACTAATACGACCATTATTCGTGCGCAACGGGACGTCTAGGTCGCGTGCCATGTGAAAACATCACCCCTCTTTTGTTACAGTGGTAACTGGATTATTCCAATTCGATTGATGGGAAGATTACTTGTAATTTATGTTCATTAATTCTTCAAAAAATAGCAGGCCACCGCGTCTTCTTCACAATCTTAGATATCAAAAGCAAAAAAGTTTTAATAATTGAATATTTAAGAACATGACTTTTAATGGTCGATAATGCACACGTGACACTTTATTAAATGCGACCATACCATAAGCTACGGTAACAGCCTACCATCAAAAAGTCTAAAACCCGTTAGCCAATTGAATTGTCGAAAAAGAAGGTGCTAAAATATAACTACTAATCCCAGCTAATTAGCTCTTTGAAGTGGCAGTGGGCACATAGCGCGACGAACCGATGACTGATAGGGCAGAAAGGTTCTTCAATGGCGACCACGCACCGGCAAGCGCAGCGTGGAATACCCACCGACCAGATGGTTAGATGACCTGAAGAAGGTCGCAGGCAGACGCTGGATGCAGGCCGCTTTCAACCGGACGTTTTGAACATCCTTGAGGGAGGCCTATGTCCAGCAGTAGGCTGAAATGATGATGAAAATCTAACACGGACTCGAAAAAATACCACTGGCGAAACGCTATGATAGGAGATTATAAAACCAATCGGGTAGCCGTGAAAATGAAGTATGCAAGAACACCTTTTGTCACCACGGAGGTCGTCGTTATAAAATCATCTCCATCAGTATTTCATCGCATACCCATCTGACAGCGACGAATCACTATAAAAATACCCGCAACGTATTGGCAATTATACACAAACATACATACATACACATGCACAGGACGTGAAAAACTGCGGTCTGTCCGCGAGCAAAAACCTCGCGGTGTGTTTGGAGCGAGGGAGACAGGTATATGTGTGAGGGAGAAGGGCGATAAAGCTGCGCGGACGCAGCGCGCCTTGCATTGCTGTGGAGTGATTGGCATAGATTAGAGATTAAAGAAGGGACTATATTTATAGATTGTGGTCATCTAATGCTTAACATGCCTGGCCGCTACTCAGGAGGTCCCGGGTTCGACCCACGGTCAGGTCAAGTTGAAAAATCGTCTGCTGTTTGGCCTGGGTCTTGGATTGGATACATGTATTTGTTATAAAATATATAGTATCGTTGAGTTAGTATCCCATAACACAAGTCTCGAACTTACTTTGCTAACTCAATTTGTATGATTTGTCCCTATATAATATATATTTATTTATTTATCTAAAATGTTAACATATAATTTTAATAGTTCTGGCTAATCCCTGTGTTTACATGAAGTAAGAGTTATTATAGAAACGTTATTATGGAAACCTCCAAGTCATACTAGTAGTTGGTTTGTCATAAAACTGCTAACGCAATCGCTAGTGTTTGCGTTTATAAAATCCCATACTAGGACTACTGACGGTATAATCAGTATCATATTAAACTATCAGTCAATGTAACATGTAGTGGGCCGCATAGACTAATCTTAAAGCCTGGCTCACTGCGCATGATTTAGTCGACTAGAAAATGAACCAATATTTTAATTTTGTTTAAGAACATTCAATATATTTATAACACAGATGGCACTTAAGCTCGTAGGCATTAAACTCACTAAAAACATTCTATACATCATTTAGTCTATGTCATCAAAGCGCCATGCCGCCAAAGCCTTTGGCACAGAGCAAAAACCAAATCTAGACTGGAATAGTCGCAAATCTAGGAATTGTGAGCCTACTTTATCATAATTGGATTGTAGGCTTTTTATTACATTCGATTTATATATTAGACACGGTGGCTTCCGTTCATCATATATTAGGTCATGGGAAAAGTAGCTATGACATGTGACATAGTACAGACAACAAAATTAATAAATGTCTATATACAAGTATATACTATTCTTGTTCTAGATACTTTTCTAATACTAGTGTTCAGTGAGAGTAGTAGACCTTGAATAGGTGAATATGTAAATTTGACAAATTATTGGAATAAATGAATATGAATATGACCTCGCGTAACCAGGGGGCTTTAGCCCTTTATGACTTTGTATAAGCCCCCATTACCCCTAGTGTAAGTTTTTATAAACGCAAACGCTAGCGATTGCGTTAGGATTTTGTATGAAATTTCTTAATTGCCTTACTATCCGCCAAGGGCACTGTACAGATTTGTCATAAAAAATCGCTAACGCAGTCGCTAGCGTCTGCGTGTTAAATAACTCATACTACTTATAACTAATAACCGATTACCGTTTCCCTGGCTTAACAAAACCATTCAAGAGTTTCGAAACCAACCTATCAATGCAGGAAAGAAAGTAAAAAGACCCAACCCAAGACTAGAACAGACAGACGGATAAAAGAATTTTTGGCCAGTTAATTTTACTATGGAAAAATTCCAATCCAATTGACCAATTATCGGCAAAACCAAGGCGCCAAGGTTGGCTGGGTCACGTGGAGAGGATGGGAGAGGATCGGGCAGTGAAGAGACCGTATCAGGGAAGACAGACCGGAAAACGGCCGAGGAGAAGGCAAGCGAGGCGTACGTGTGAACTTAAGCCCCCTAAAGATGGGGGAGAGTTATTAAAATGCAATGATTGCATAGCTAAGCGACACTATAGAGAACTTGTAGGGAGATCAAGCAGGTGCGACTGGAAAGAGATGCGAAATGCAAGTACAGCGCACTCTCCCGAGATCCGGCTCGTATAACCGAGAAGTTGGTAGAGCCATGGGAGGTGGAGGCAGACCGGAAAACGGCCGGTGGGTCGTCCCAGCTATCGCTGGAGGGATGAAGTGTGCAGAGACCTGGAAGCCCACCAAAGAACTGACTGGCAAGAGGTAGCGCACAGTAGGGGGGAGTGGAGAACTCTTGTACCGTAACCCGTAACCCGTAGCCAAGTGACAATTTCAAAAAACTAACGAATGTCGACAAGAACAAAATGTATGGGATTGACATAAGCTGCGGTAAATCACGTGGTCAGTCTTATGTCAATCCCATACATTTTGTTCTTGTCGTACCTCTTTATAATTTTGCGATTGTGACTTTGGCTAGCCCCCCAGAATCCACTTTGGGTAGTTGAACCATTGCAGTAAGAATGATCTTGTTATATGGTCATCATCATCAACATCATCATATCGAGTAAGCGTCACGGTCAATCGACCATGAACACCCTGGTGTCAGAGTTCTTCGGAACCGCCTCTCGGCCTCTGACGTGGTGGTATATGGTAAGTAAGTGTCTTTATCCCACACGGGGAAGATAAAGCCTAGGGTCATAATACCTTGGGCCACATTTCGCATGATGGTAGTTGAAACAAGAAATCAATAGTGATGGGTTGCTAGCCGCATCGCCTATGTCATGTTTCCCCCCTTCCACGATTCCCTCGGTCGACTTTTACAACCTGTTTACAACATTGTAAATTCAATAAAGGAAAAATATCATTAATATCACAATGAAAACTTGAATAATGCTACTTTTGTGTAATCAAAGCTGTTGAAAGTCCGGAAAAATAAGATTTTCAAAGCGACGCGCTGCCGACGGCATTTGATAAGGGAAAAAACATTCTTCGTACAAATCTAAGTTTATTTATTGCTAATCTTAGCTAATATATAAATGCGAAAGTAATTTTGTTGGTTTGTTACGCTTTTATCTGCTGCACCATTCTTTCTGAAATTCCGAATAGGTACACATAGATAGAAGTATTGAGAAGGATATTAGGATTCATTTCATCCCGGGAAAGAGCAGTTCCCGTGGGAAACTCAAGCAGGCGAAAGCTAGTTATAAAACACAAAAAAAAAATTCAACAGCACATGCTTCATCACAATAGATATAACAAATTCGTATCCGTAAGATACTTCTTTAAAAGCTTATACTTATATATATACTTAGTAAAAATAATAAAATGTTTAAATATTTTGGAAATTTTCATAACAAGATCTCTAAAATGGTTAATTATTATTTGTTTTTAATAACTTTATTGTACAACTAGCAGTCTACCCCGGCTTCGCACGTGGTACATAATATATGGTACAAAACAAATAGCCTATATCGCTCTGGGATCTGTGGCTTTTCAACGGTGAAAGAAATTTTATAATTGAAAGATCGATACAACCAAACAATCAAATCTTTCCTCTTTATAATATTACTTAGCATACAAAAGGATATATATTACGAGTACATAGCGCAAAGAAACAGAATATATGGCGGACTTATTCCACGTAGGGATCTATTTCAGTAAACTAGCGCTAAATTGAGAGGAAATATATTTCACGAATAAAATAAAAATTAAGTTAAATAACTATAACCCGACTACGTGGTGTCTAAAAAGGATGAATCAATAAAATAATTGAGATAGAAATGCAGAAATGCATAGGTCAAAAATGGTCATGGTAAAGCCGTGGTTGGGTAAAAAGGGTAGAAAAGGGTACGAATAAAATAATGATTTGCTCATATTACATTGGTTTTCTTGAAATTGCCGCAGTGGCCAGGTGGCTTATCATCTCTATGAACTGCCTCTTTGGTCCTGTGGTTAAGACGTTTGCCTGTAGACCCGAGGGTAGTGGGTTCGATTGTATACTTTGTTTAGTTGTTTACAGTTTAGACATTGCAGGCATAAATCACCTCATTGTGTGATAATAAAGATGATTCCGAGCTTCGGAAGGTACATTAAGCCGTTGGTTGGTTATTGCTAAATCGCAGTCGTTAGGCTATGTCAGATGCCTTAAGGCAGACTGAAAAATCTAACATTAGATACAAACACACCCGGATCATGTTTCTATTGGTCTAGTTTCCCTGTAAAAAGGGTTACGGAGGTCAGACGGCAGTCGCTCCATTGTAATAACCAGTGCCCCTAGTATGAGTTTTTCTTAACGCAGACGCTAGCGACTGCGTTAGGATTTTGTATGGAATTTTTTTGTTGCCTTACTATCCGCCAATTTCGCTGTGCAGGTTTGCCATACTAAATCGCAAACGCAGTCGCAAGCGTCTGCGTTAAGAAAAACTCATACTAGGGGCACTGTACCGCCAAATCAGGCATGGGCTCTAAGCGTAAGCTGAAGATGCGACCGGGAAACACGCTCAGACGAAGAAGATTAAAACCAATCAACCCAATACATCACAAATAACTTACGAAATCATCGACCGACCTGAAAACCAATCAAGTTTGCCCCTCCCGCCCCACGTGTCAAACCGTACTCCATAATAGGTCAATTTTCAGTGCTAATAGCTCAATCGCGCCATTATATTTTCATCGCGCTTGTAAAAAACTGAGAAAACTGCGCTCCGTTCCACTCGGCCAATTTAAATGTAGTTAAATGCAATTAAAATCATTTAATTCATTTTGTGCTTCTCGGTTAGTTGGGCGGTGTTTGCGTACTGCTAGCGCCATCTGTTGAGGAGTAGCGGAAGTTTTGTATAGAATTTTTTAAGTACCTATGTAATTTTTTTTCATTTGTTTATTTATTTATGTTGATTACGTGATTAACCTTTATTTACATTATTAAGTTCTTAATACACAACAAAAAACTAATCTATAAACAAGACTTAAAAATTAAAAAATTATAATAAACAAAATAATTATGCGATCCCAAGCATCAAAAAAATCCTCCAAATCGCTGCCCGTTCATTGGCAAGGTGCCCAGAATTTTTTTTTGAGAAAATCCGGTTTATTTATTTACTAGCTGTTCCCCGCGGCTTCGCCCCGCGTGGGATTCGGTTATATCGCGCCCAAAAGTAGCCTATGTTTGATCTCTCGTTAACTTACATTCATACCAAATTTCATCACAAATCGGTCCTAGATCTTAAAAATCTAAATGTATAATAGCTGCTTCGTTTAACGAAAAAGAACAAACAAACAAATAGGTATCTACACTTTGACACTTATGAAAAATTTCCTTTGGTATAATTGAATTTGGTAGTTTGATGTTTGATAAAGTTGATAATACTCGTACTTTCACCCTAATTGTAATATTTTTATTATGTAGATTGAATTTACATATTAATGGTTAATAATGGATCAATAATGTACTCATATAAATTTTCATTGCTTCTATATGATATACTTGGATTATGAATTTACATCTCCCACAGAAAGAGGGATTTTGTAAATATTTTTTACGGTCCTGAAAATGAGTCCTTTAAGGCCTTTTTGAATTGAATCAAAGGACTCATTTCCAAGTCCTACTTTTGTCAAGTCAAAAACGTCAAAGCAGTAGTCTAGTCTAGTCAAGTAAGTCTAGTCAGAGTCAGTGGGCTAAGTGAAGCGGTGGGAAAATGTTGGGAGATTTTGGTGACATTGATTAAAGTCACTTAAACGACATTGTACTGTACCACTTCCCAACACTCACGTTTATTCACACTTATCGCATTATACTCGTTTTTGAACACATTCAATCTAATAATAATCTAATAATAATACTTAGTGTGACTTCTAAAACTAAAAAATAGCCCCGCGTATAGCCAGACATACATACATACTTATTTACTATAGTTATCGCAACATGGGGCGGCATTTCCATTAACTCGACCCCGAAAGCGAGGTGTGGTCAGTGACGGCCATATTGTGCCATAGACTAATGTGTACTTTTTTTTATTTTTAGGTAGGTACTTAGCTATCAAGTCAAGGACTGTTGAGAACTATGAAGGAAAAATTTATTTTCATGAGTGAATGAATTATTTACACTTTATTCAAATGGGTTATTAACTGTTTTGTAAAAATTCTGTGTTATCAATATAGATCATGGGGATTTAATTTATTTTTATTTTTGTGCCGCAAAAACAATCTATTTTTCCTTATTAATCCGTAGTTTCTACCAATGGTTGACTGGTAGAGATACTTTACAGCAAGCAAGATTTTTATTTATTTATTTTATTTAATGTACACTCAAGTACAAACATAGGAAACTTAAAATTAGGAAATCTAGTACAAGGGTCAGATATCAATATTAATTTATTTTTTGTAAACAGGTGAAAATGAATGTTACATAGTATTGTACATGTTTAGGGCATACATGCTACTTATTTCTACCGAAATTTCTTTCAGCAGACCCACGAAAGGAAATTAAAAACAAAAAGGCAGTTGGCATGTACTTTTAAATAACAATTTTTCGTCTTTTCCCGGTTGCATCTTCAGCTTACGCTTCGTCAGGTACGCTATTAATCGCGGTCTTGATTTGGCGGTTGGCGGCCAGGTCATTACAATGGCTCGACTGCCGTCTGACCTCCAAACCCTTTCTACCACCAGGGAAAGGTAAAAAGGGTTACGACAATAAGAACATGATGCGAATGTAGTGGCCAACACTGTCATTTTTAAACCCCCCACGCAAAAAGACCGAAGAGAAAGAGAAAGATGTTATAAGTTTGACGTGTCTGTCTGTCTGTCTGTCATCATAGCTCCCGAACGAATGAAGTATTTTCAATTTAGTTTTTTTCATATCAAAGGTGACTTACGGCCGAGTGTTCTTAGACATGTTTGATGAAAATCGGTTGAGCCGTTTAGAAGTTGTGGGGATGTAAGTGGGTAAGAACAACCGAATGTCTGCAAATATACTTGAGTGGGGTCTCAAATGAAAGCGCATCACGTGCACATTACAAAATACTGTTACAAAGCTCTGGGGGTGTAAGTGGGAAAAATAATATGTGGGGGTTAAATCAGTCGACCGTCACCACTAAAAAGAAAATGAGTCGTGGGCTTTTTTAAATTTTAAATTTAATGTTATGTTTTTATTTTAGGCTGTCTAAAGGCATCTGACCCAGCCTAACTACAGCCATCTGTTGATTCCATAACACCTGAGACCAACTGCCTAACGTGTCTTCCGAAGCACGGAGAAGCTCAAGATAAATATGTCATTAATGGCATGCCAATCCAAACATGGCCGCGCACTCGCTGTCGCTTGACGTACGAAAAATGAAAGAACTATTTATATAAATACAATACAGACCTAAGGTTAAACATTAAAATCCTATTTTTTCTCCCCAATTATTAAATTATTCCAACTTTTTACCCAAACCGTCCACAGTGGAGCACAACAGCCTAAGGCCGGTATAATTATGGCCCTTCGCGGAACCAGCAGCTTTTATTATCGCAGCTACCGTGATTAGATGGTACACAGATAAAATATTTAAAACAAAAAAATGTGTGTCTATAGCTGTAATTGCTAGTTTGGTTTTGGTGCGGTGAGAGTCTGATTTTGCTTTGGGCATTGATAGGTCTTGGTTGATAATGGGAAAAGGCAGGTCACTCTTGTCTATCAATACCAGATTTTTAAAGGCATCATCTAAATGTTGTCAGATCCACTAAAAATGATACGTTAATAGGTATTATTTTTATGTATTCCGGGTTAGGGTCAGAGGCAATAAATACGCCATAGGCTACGAGCATCTTCTATTTTTCCAAGGCATAAGAGTGAGGCCGTCGGGTCTGAAAAGAAAATGCTGCAGTGGAGTTTGCTGCGCCGCTTAACTCCACTTGCGCTTTGGAAGTGGTAGTAAACTTAATTTAGGTAATGATTAACGTCAATTAGTGATAAGAATGTTCTATATTGAGAATAAACAATTTGAATTTTAATTTGGAAAACCTTCCAGTACAGCGACGACAATTCAGTGCCCCTAGTATGAGTTTTTCTTAACGCAGACGCTAGCGACTGCGTTAGCGATTTAGTATGACAAACCTGTAGAGTAGAAACTGAGAAATTCCATACAAAATCCTAACGCAGTCGCTAACGGACGGTAAATCTTCAGTTTCCCATAATTTTTACCTGATTTATGTAAGTTTGTTGACAATTCAGTTCAGTTAGGATTCCTTATAAAGATACATTCTTTTTTTTTTAATAGTTTTTACGGCCATGGAATCTAGTCCTTTAAGGCCTTTCTTGAATTTATTAACCTTCTTCAATCCTACTTAAGTCAGTCGAGTCAAAAAGTCGTCAGTAGTCAAGTCCAGTCAAGTAAGTAAGTCTAGTCAGTCAGATGGCTAAGTGAAGCGGTGGAAAAATTTCACTTAGCTATATCATGGAGATTTTGGTGACAAAGATAAAAAGTCACGACACTGTACCACTTCCTAACACTCACGCTTGTTCAGGAACACTTTGCGAATAATAATCCACCAATATTAAGCACAAATACTCGAAAAAACCTAAGTTTTAGAAATTAAATACAGCGCGGACATAGTGACAATTTTCTTTCCCTCCAAAAACTCCATAGATACATTATACATATTACTTCAGTCTTTCCAAGGCTTTATTTATGTTTTTTTTTACTAAGTTATTTTTGTACACTTACCTATATCAAATGGAATATAGGTTATCTGTAATAAATGAATTGATTGCAAAAATATTATGTAGCTAATAGAATTTAATAAATAATACGAATTTTACTTATATTTTTAAACAATAAAAAAGCATTTAAGCGGCAATATTCTAATTAAAATATAACACCGGAGCCTATCAATCACGCATCTAATATTCGACGAAACAAAAAATATATAAAATGTTGCGTATAAAATCATAATTGTAGGTTACAACGTACATTTATCGAATTAATCTATCGATTCTTGCTTAAAATATTAAATCGATGCCTCTTGCGGCTTCCGAAGGGAATTGTTTTGTTCCCTTTGGCTCTCTGAGAAAACCATGGCTTTCCATAGGGACCACGATGTAAGGTCTTTAAAAAAACGTGATTGGCTATGGGCACGTGACTCTTATTGTATTGAAGGCGTCTTATAGGCTTTGGTAACATCTTTCCGTAAGGAGGTTGCAAAAAAACCATAGCAGAGGGTTAGATGGAGGAATTAGCACTGGAACTAGACTCAGAAATCGGCAAGCGTATATGACGAGTAATGACGAGTGTCAAAGAAGCGAGGGAGGTACGTCAAAATCTTTAGTCTCTGCCTAACCCTGCGGGAAACAGGCGTCAAGTTATGTGGAATGTATGTAGGTATGTACAGCTGGCTGAGATTACGCTGGGTTTGATTATCAGATATTATATCTAGATTATTAGATTGATCCCCGGTCAGACAAGATGAAAAATGATCTTTTTCTGATTGGCCTGGGTCTTGGATGTTTATCTATATATGTATCCATCCATACTAATATTATAAATGCGAAAGTCTGTCTGTCTGTCTGTCTGTCACCTCTTCACGGCTAAGCTGCTGGACCGATTGTGATGAAATTTGGTAGGGATATAGTTAACGACCTGAGGTCAAACACAGGCTACTTTTGGGCGCAATATAACCGAGTCCCACGCGGGGCGAAGCCGCGGGGAACAACTAGTTTGTTATTTGTTATATTTGTTATAAAATATAGTATCGTTGAGTTAGTATCTCATAACACAAGTCTCGAACTTACTTTGGGGCTAACTCAATCTGTGTGATTTGTCCCTATATATTTATTTATCCTTAAAGATCTATAGACTGCTAGTAGTGAAGGTGCTGGCCTTGTTGGACACCACCTGCAGTCGCGTCCACCGTGCCGCGTCCGTTCCGAGCACTTTATAAATGGCTTGACTAGTGGGTGACGAGTCTCTCTTCCCCGACATCTGCCAGTTGAGTTTATCTCTTGTTGCTTAACACCGAATTTGTGCTTGAACTTCTCACGACCCTTACTCGCGTATAGCTATAAATATATATAAATAAATAAATAAAATAAATAATACGTTTATAATAAATAATTGTAACGTACTATCGACATAAGAGAACACGATGATGTTGTTTCGCGCACCTCTAAAAAGAAACAAACCTTTAGAACCAAGAGGAAGAAAACATATTTTTTGAGAT
Source organism: Apomyelois bistriatella (assembly GCA_947044815.1). Taxonomy (NCBI): domain Eukaryota; kingdom Metazoa; phylum Arthropoda; class Insecta; order Lepidoptera; family Pyralidae; genus Apomyelois; species Apomyelois bistriatella. The sequence goes on along the minus strand of OX345715.1, from coordinate 3,365,776 downwards.
TCAGTAAGTTATGATAATCAAAATTCCTACAGCGTACGATGATCGATGTACAGTATGACGCGACTCATTTACATAGACGACTTCAAGCCAGCTTTTTATGCTAACGGCGGGAAGGCATACGGCCCATCAGATACTTACTGCGCTGGGTCAGAGACACATATAGTTGTTGTATGACAAACCTGTACAGCGCACCTGGTGGATGGTTATTCAACTAAGAAATTCCATACAAAATCCTAACGCAGTCGCTTGCGTCTACGGTTATAAAATCTTATGCTAGGGGTCCCCTAGATGCTGTAGCCTCTGTGGGGGATGCTGTAGGGGTACTGAGCTTCCAACGTTCCCTGCTCAGCGCCTTCTCATGCCAGTAAGCTTTTTAAAGGGTTTTCAGGTTTCTACATACTTCATCCCTCCAGCAATACCTGGGAGGGCGACCGTTTTCCACTCGGTCTTTCCATGTACAGTGGGCTGCAAAGAAATCTGACCTCCATGCCACAAGTATCACTATTGAAAGGGGGTCAGATTTCTCTGCAGCCGACTGTACCTGCGTTATCTTTGCTGCCCGATCCTCTCCCATCCTCTTGTCGACGGCAAGAGATAGCGCAGAATAGGGAGGAGAGAGTACTCTTATGTCGGAGACCAGGATCCACTTTGGGTCGTTGAACAGTAAGTTAATGACCAGGGGGGTTACTACCGTCCCTTAAAACCAGGCAAGTTCCAGTGAGTAAGCGAAACAGCGCAATACATAATGTAAGGCGACATCCTTCTTACTCACTGGATCTTGCATAGTTTTAAGAGATGATAGAAGGCCACCTGAAATTCGCAGGCAAAAAATCTTTTCTTGCTCATTGTCTAGCAGTGGACAGTACCCCTAGTATGAGGTTTTCTTAACGCAGTCGCTAGCGACTGCGTAAGGATTTTGTATGGAATTTCTTAGTTGCCTTACTATCCGCCAGAGGCACTGTATAGGTTTGCCATACTAAATCGCTAACTCATACTAGGGGCATAGCATGCTGCTGAAATTAATATTTAATTGTTTTTGCTGTAATTTTCAGTCAACATTTTTTATATTATACTTATAACAAATAATAATTTATGTGAAAACAGTAGCGACGAACGCGATACATAATTACAAATTTTGAAAATTATTATAATCGTGTTTTAACGAAAATTCTATACGCACTACGTACAGCTGTAGAGACAGCAGGGAAATAATAATAATAATTTCATCATTTATTGTGTGTATTCTTTATTTAATTAAAATTAAATTAATTTCTACTGAAATTAATAGTATCTTTGTACTTAGAATAGAATAGAAAAACTCTTTATTGCACCAAACAAATGTATACATAATTTTGTTAAAAACTAGGTAAGGTACAAAGGCGGACTTATCGCTAATGCAATCTCTTCCAGTCAACCTTAGGGTGGATGGAAAACAAAACTTATTGTGTTTTATATTGTATCCTTTGTTTTTTCAAATGTAATTATAGAAAATTACATGAATATTTTTTATTCATCATCATAATTTCAGCCTGTGGCTGTCCACTGCTGGACATAGGCCTCCCCCAAGGATTTCCAAAATGACTGGTTATTTTTCTTTTATTATTGGTTTTCAATCAGCAATATTCACAATTATAGAGACGTAGGTTCAAAGGCCGAGAGACGCAGTGAAATTACGAGAACTGCGGCGAAAATCCTAGTGGTTGTCATGAGCGGTAACATTACATTAAAAAAAATAATGCTTTTTCACAGCTCAACCGATATGCATTGAACATAATATTTTATAATGTGCACGTGACGCGCTTTCATTTGAGACCCCACTCGAGCATATTTGCAGACATTCGGTGATTCTTCCCCACATTTACCCCCACAACTTCTAAACGGCTCAACCGATTTTCATCAAACATGTCTAAGAACTTGCATATAAGTCATCTTTAATACAAAAAAAAATATTGAAATCGCTTCATCCGTTCGAGAGCTATGATGCCATGCAGGGATAGACAGACAGGCAGATACTTCAAACTTATAACACCCCTCTTTTTGCGCCGGGGGTCAAAAATAGGTTAGGGGTGACCGCGTAGTTACAGTTTCCTCTTAGGTACAAATCATGGCAACAGACTGAGATTGTGTTATTCCGCCATGCCACTGGTATAACAGCGAATTGGGCATTCGTTAACCACGTGAGACATTAGTCTGGTCAAGTACTTCGTATGCTCCACAATCAAAACTTTTCTCGGTGGCATGACGGAATTAGGTACTTAATCTCACACCTGCAGGTGTGAAAATTTGATTGTGAAAATAATACATTGAAATCTTGAAAAACGATAATAAGGAAGGAGTAGAGAAGTGTATCTTAAACACAAAAAGCTTCATTGCACTGGTATACTTTAGTTAAATTACTTAATACTTGTATTGCCCATAGATTGTACACGGAAATTTTTTTGTTGCCTGAAAAATGGTAATACAGAATAACTTTTTCTATAAAAATATATAGTGAAATTTGTAAAAAAAAACTGGTTTCCAAAAAAAACTCGAATCAGCCAATCGCTTTATTTATATGCGAGACCAAAACTTTAGGTATATAGGAGTTTTTAGCCTATAGGTATATAGGAGTTTTGATCCATGTAGGATAAATGTTATACGCAAAAGAATATAATATATATTTATTCAATGATGATGACTGCTGACGTAATCGTGTAAAAATCAGAATTGTTGACAACTTTCTTTGCCACCAGTGCTTTCGACGGAACAACCAAAACCCGGCGGGTATTTTACCGAACGCGATGTTACAATAAAAAAGGCCGAATGTCGGTCTGTTTAGACCGCTTTTATTTTTTTCCGAAAACCCGAAATGAGAGCATAAATATTAATGCTACGCAGCATCCGTTATTTTTTTAGATTTTTGCCTTCCGGTGCTTTTGAGATCATCACGCTTTGAGTGAGAAAATCTCCATTTTGAAAAACGACACGGCGACAAGTCTCTTAAACAGGGTCTTCAAAGGCCTACCTGCTCATGGCTTTCGCTTATTAGTACCAACTTTACCTGCACACTGCTCATATAACCTAATCTTTGTTAAGGCGAGTACCTACATCAGCCAACTAGCGCTCTCAATTATTTTATTTCTTTTACCCTAAAATCAGGTCAAATTGAATAAAATTAAGACAGCACCACCTATCTTTACCGCGTTTTTTCCCTTTATTTTTATTTTTAATTATATCGAATCTAGTTCCATGTAAATGGAAGACATAACTCAGCCGCGAAACACATCAAAACATTCCAAAATCCTGGATTTATAACACGTCAAAACAAAAGAGAACGATCGGGACCCTAGATCAATAGATTACAAGTTTAATTATAACTTAGTATCTTTATGTTGGTAATCATATGGTGCATTTATTGAGAAAAATAAATTTATTGCTTAGTAGATGGGCTTTGATTGATCGGTGATGAATCGGGGACGAGGGAGACGCGTGGAGTCGACACAGCTATATTTATTTACTTTAATTATTTACTCATGTACTTATTAAAAGTATATGTACAAGATTTGACATAACAAGAAATATAATAATAGTACGAGCGTGCTCGAAAGAGGAAAAGAAAAGAAAGGGTTAAATTTGAGTCTATATACGAAGTTCCATATTGCTTGAAATAAAAATGCTAATGGTTCGTTAGTAGGTATTTAGTCTTGTTGTTAGTAATTAGTATAAAATTAAATTAGAAAACTAACAAATTAAAATAATTTATAATTTATTTTGAATTGCAACAACAAAACAATAAAAATAAAAAAAGATAGCACAGGTCAACTTTTTATAACTAAAACTATCTGATCAGGCCACCTTTTATTAATTTTATCTTTACCAACACCGAATATAGCTTTGTTCCGTTCGGCGTCGAGACACTTGGTCCGTGAGGCCCTGGAGCAAAGGGCCTCTTCAAAGATATTTCGAAAAGACTTATTAATGTAACGGGAGATCGAAGAGCTGGCACTTTCCTCAGCCAACGAATTACTTTGGCTATTCTACGAGGAAATGCTGTCAGCGTCTTCAGTACAATACCGCAGTGACAATTTTTATATTAATTAGTATTCGTTATTTATTTTTGTAGATTATGTAATAAATAAAGAATCAATAGTTAATAAAGATCCACTTGGAAACGTCAAACTCTCTTACATAGAAATTTTAAGATGTTGTCTTAACCAGATCGTCGTAGATAGAGGCAAGTATTAATACCTATTTACACGTAGTTCCTATTCCTATTTATAAAAATATATTTAAAAGTTTGATGATGCACAAAGCACATAATAAATAGAAAAAAAAAAAAATAGAACAGAATTTCGTCTCTATACATTTTGCTGTCAATATTTTAATTGATGCACGGTTTCCATCATTCTCGTTTTTGAACGTATTAATGCATCGAATAAAATTCGGGGATATGAAGTATACATTGATTTGCCTCGGGCCAGCATTTTTGTTTACGCCGTTTGGTGCGGACGTAGGTGTTTCGAAGAATTTTTCTTGTTGGCAACACTGCCTTTGAATGCCCGCGGAAATTGGGTTGGTACAATGTCATTGTGTCGTCATCAATTTAAATAGAAGTCTTTCGAGTGGCTCATACTCTATTTCCTAGAATGATTGACTGGTAGAGAATGCTCTAAAACATTAAGTTCACCAATAGTATAGGTATTAAAGTATTTTTTAATAGTGGAACAATATTAATAATATTTTTTCGTTAGATTTTATGTGTGAGATAGAGTAGATATAGTCCTACTAGCTTTCGCAACTTCATCCGCGTGAATTTCGGGAACAGCTTTCTTCCGGGATGATATCGGGGGTCTATGTCCTTCTCAGTACTCTTAACTATGTGTATGCAAAGTTTCAAGCAGATTGGTTCAGTTGATAAAGCGTGGAGACTTGGAGAGGTAACAAACAAACAAATATACAATACAAACACTATCGCATTTATAATATTTAGATTTTATTAGTACTTATAAGTTAGGTATATATGAGTTATTCAAAACATGACAGTAGGTACTTTCCTATCTTAATTAGGAAGGCCCATTGTTTATCGTTAAATTCTATTTTTAATTTGCGAACATTTCGTACTGGCCAGAAAATCAATATTTCGAGTATAAAGAAAGGATTTTCATGTACGGTTATCTATACTTAAATAGTTTTAAGTTTTATTTTAAGTTTAACTGGAATCCAGTTTTGTCCAGACAAGGGAACTTAACCAAAGTCACAATTTCAAAATGTTCACGAAGATACAATAACAAAATGTATGAGATTGACATGAGATTGACCACGTAATTTGGCGCGGCTTTTGACAATCATTTAATAATTTCAATATTTACATTATGTTCATGTAGACATTCGTTTTGAAATAGTGACTTTGGCTAAGCCTTAAGGTAAAGTATCGTTTATCTTACGCCAATCTTCTTGTTTGTTACTTGTTCGCATTATTGCACAAAAAATACATGATAAAACAATCCCTCAATCACCATTTACGAGATTTTCGTGAAGAAACACAGTGCCCTTAGTGCGAGTTTTTCTTAACGCAGACGCTAGCGACTGCGTTAGGATTTTGTATGAATTTTTTTAGTTGCCTTACTATCCGCCAGAGGCGCTTTACAGCTCTGCCGTACAAAATCGCTAACGCAGTAGCTAGCGTATGCGTTAAGAAAAACTCGCACTAAGGGCACGGCCTCTTCGCCGGAAACCAAACGGCATTTCTATCATTATAACCACGTTTCGTTAAGGCTGTTACTTCGGCCTCATTAGCGCCACTTTCCAAGAAAAAAAACTCTCTTTCTGTAAGAGATTATCAGAAATCCTCGCGCAATTTTTTTGCTAGTTACATTAGAACTTCGAAAGTCGTTGAAATACTTATCCGCTTTAGAAACCTTTACAAAAAGTGTCAAAAGTGTTTTTAGCAATTTTTACAAAGGAAACTAAAGCGGATAGTATTTCAATGACTTTCGAGGTTCTACTGTAAGTTAAGGATACTAGCAAAAAAGTTGCGAGAGGATTTCTGATAAGCTGACTTACAGAAAGAGATTTTTTTTTTGATAAGTGGCGCTAGTGAGACCGAAAGAACAGCCTTAAACCTGTGTTCTGGAAACCCCGTGGGTCGCGTGACCGCCTCGCGTGCACAACAACAGTCATTACCATACCGAAGATAACCAGTTTATTTGCTTATACCTTCATGTTAGTATATAAGACAAGGGTAACTTGGGTAGAATTGTTTTTTTCTGATAAGCAAGATAGGACGACGACATTTATAAAGGTGGACACAAATCAACTGCAAATATTTTAAGGGCAGATTCAGACCACTAAACTGAACAACTTTTCCGAATAAACTTATAACGAAATATGAAAAAAAAAATTTTGACTTCCCATACAAATTAAGAATCAGCTGATCTGGTTAAGTATGGAGAGAGAAAAAAAAATCATGTTTTGATATCAGTTTATTTGGTAAAGTTGTTCAGTATAGTGGTCTGAATCTACCCTTAAAATATTTGCAGTTGATTTGAGTCCACCTTATATTTTAGCGTAAGGTGTAGATGCCAATAGCTCGGGAAAATGATATATGATATATAACGCAGTCGCTAGCGTCTGCGCTGCGTTTATAAAATCTCATACTAGGGAAGACCTGAGAAAGGTCGCAGGCAGGCGCTGGATGCAGGCCGCTACCAACCGATCATTTTGGAAATCCTTCTATTTTTGTGTGTATGTTTGTGTCGGCGACTGGCTGAATTGTAGACGTAGTACTATTACTAATTCTGTGATTGTAGCCTCTTTAGTAGTTAGGTTTTCTATAAAAAAGTGTATACGTGCTTATTGTCGCTTGATTCCGTTGTCATGATTTTGATGATTTTGTATTTTGCCTACACACGGAACAATTGTTAAAATTATTATAAAATTATTAAATAATACCTAAATTCCTCTGTGCCCCTAGTATGAGTTTTTCTTAACGCAGACGCTAGCGACTGCGTTAGGATTTTGTATGGAATTTCTTAGTTGCCTTACTATCCGCCAGAGGCGCTGTACAGGTTTGCCATACTAAGTCTATACTAATACTTATTATAAATTTATTAAATAGTACCTAAATTCCTCTGTGCCCCTAGTATGAGTTTTTCTTAACGCAGTCGCTAGCGTCTGCGTTAAGAAAAACTCATACTAGGGGCACTGAAGACGTGTTTCCATCATCACCACCACAGCCCATACATCAATATTCGTTAATAGTTTGTAATGAATAAACTCAAAAACTACTGTGCCCCTAATATGAGTTTTTCTTAACGCAGACGCTAGCGACTGCGTTAGCGATTTGGTATGGCAAACCTGTACAGCGCCCCTGGCGGATAGTAAGGCAACTAAGAAATTCCATACAAAATCCTAACGCAGTCGCTAGCGAAAAACAGACTAAGGGCACTGTGCCAATTTCATAAATTCTTTCACAATTAGAAAGCTACATTCACCTTGAGTGACATAGGCCGGGATGTACAGCTAGTTTAAATATATAAGACAAGAGTAACTAAGATAGATTTTTGGTTTCTGCAACAACAACTTGGTCTTATCATTAAAATAAATATAGTACTGTATTTGTATAAATTCAAAATTAATACACCCAACTTTAAATGACTTGCTTTTACATATTTTTTGGCAACATTGGTTTAATCCTTCAGTTATTAATTCTCGTTTAATCATAATTAAACCAAGCCTAAATGAATACAACTGCCATCTAGTGTCGAATAGCGAAAATTTTGTTTGAGTCTAATCTTATGAGTATGATTTATGACTTCACATGGGCATAAAAACCTTCCGCTTGAATCACCATCTATCAAAAAAAACCGCATCAAAATCCGTTGCGTAGTTTTAAAGATTTAAGCATACAAAGGGACATAGGGACAGAGAAAGCGACTTTGTTTTATACTAAGTATGTAGTGAAAGTGAAGATACGCTTAATCTTTCATGGGCCTATAAATAAATAGGTACCTATACGAAGTCTTTCTGTCTCTCTCATCTTACCGCTTTCCCGGTTGCATCCTCCGCTGACTATTTTGGAGCACAGGGTCCGCTTCCATGCTATTTCTCGTCCATTACTATAAAATCGGAATCATCATGATATCCAAACAATAAATCAGTAAGAATGATTTACGCGAAAGGATAGCAGTTTTGATTCCATAATGGCCGCCCGAGGGTCCGAATTTAATGCAATTAACATTTCTTATAGGAACCCTAATCTGGATTGGAAAATTGGAGGGTTTTTGGATGTTTTAGGGTTCCGACACTCAAATAGTCGAAAAATTGTCTAGTCTTAAATTTTAAAAGATGAAATAATAATTATTTTTCAACCAAGCATGTTTCCCGGTTGCATCTTCAGCTTACGCTTTAGAGTCCAGGGTACGCTAATAATCATGGTCCTGATTTGGCGGTACTGGTTATAACAATGGAGCGACTGCCGCCTGACCTCTGTAACTAGACACACAGGAACATGACCCGGTTGTGTTAGTGGCCAACACTGTCAGATTTTTAACGCTCCCTAAGTGCATCTGACATAGCCTAACGACTGCCATCTAGCAATAACAGCCGGGACCAATGACTTAACGTGCCTTCAGAGTTCAGATGCATGGAGCTCAAAATAGAAATGTCACAAACGACGACCAATCCAAGCATGGCCGCGCACTTGCTTTTGCTTGACGCATGCTATCATTACGGACATGCAGTCCCCGCTAGGCTATCGAACTAATCAAATAAATGTGTCAAATTATAAATGATAACTTTCTAAACTATTCGAAAAAAAGAACTTAAAAAATAAATAACTAGCTTTCGCGCTTGAATTTTCCCCGGGAACAGTGCTTCTTTCCGGGAATGAAAGGTACCCTATGTCCTTCCTAATACTTCTTACTATGTGTATGCGAAATTTCAGCAAGATTGGTTTAGTAATTAATGTGTGAAAGCGTAACAAACAAACCAACAAACAAACTCACTTTCGCATTCATAATATTAAGTTAGATTAAAAAATCTGAAATTAATCTTTATGATTGGTAAATCACGTACCTAGTTGGTAACTCGTGTAAAGCCGGGATGAACAGCTAGTAACTATAAGTTTTTCACATTCGATTCCGCACATACTAAGTATTCCGGTACCTTATAATTACCTTATTGAGAATGCAATCGCAAACTAACGAACGCAGCAATTTCTACCATTTTTCCTTACTAATGATAGGCGAGAAATAAAAAAAAACGTCAAGAGTGAGTTTGTTAGTCAAATTAACTTTTGTTTTCTTAGTGGCTAGACAAGGAATAAACTGTTATTCCTTGGTTAGCCAGTAAGAAAACCTAAGGGGTACTGACCCCTGAAGGGGTAATTTTTCTTATAATATTACATACTAGCGACCCGCCCCGGCTTCGCATAAGCATAAAAACATTCCTCTTGAATCACTCTATCTATTAAAAAAACCTCATCAAAATCCGTATAAATAGGGACAGAGAAAGCGACTTTGTTATATAATATGTAGTGATAGTAAAAAATAAAAAAAACATGCTTTGAAATATTCTTCCTTAAATTTAAAGGACATTTGTGTTAATTTTGTTGATATCCGAATGTTATTCTTATTACAATGTGCATGAATTTTTACTGACAATAAGATAATTAACTAATATTTAATCGACAATTATTGAAATTATGATATACTGTAATTAAATCATTTGTTATTTCATTAACTTGTTTACATGTTAATTGTACTAATCTCAAACAAAAAATTCGGAATCGCGCGCGAGGCAAATTCTTTAATCTATGATTTCAAAGGAAAAGATGTGTTACGCTTCGCCACTGACTTCATTTTCATTTACCAAAAGTAAATAAAATAAAAAATGAATATTAAGTAAAAGAACTCTCATTTATTTATTTTTTAATACCTATATTTTTTTTTATTTCAATATAGACCAAACCCATTTCAGTTACATAAATCCGGTGCGCCGCCCAATCGGAGTGCAAGTTTAATTATTCATCACTAATACAGCATATAATGCTGGTCTGTCTGTCTGTAATTGTACGATTGGCTGATTACAGGGGCTCACTCGGTTCCCACGCTGAGGGTGTATGTAGGGTGGATATATTCAATATGGTGGATCGTATTTGTGGAGCTAATATAGCTTAGTGAATTTTTGAATTCGTAATTCGAAAAAAGCGAATATATTCAATATGGTGGATAGTATTTGTGGAGCTCTTTAGCCTAGTGAATTTTTGAATTCCCGCGCAAGCCGTAAAAGTCGTCTGAGGGGATCGCCGAATGGGGAAAATCATGACATGCGGCTAGCAACCCATCACTATTGATTTCCTGTTTCAACTACCATTATGCTAAACGTGGCCTAAGGTCTTACGGTTCTAGGCTCTGTCTACCCCGTATGGGATAATAACGTGATTATATGTATGTATAGCCTAGTGAGGCGTGTTCGTAAAGATAATGCATGTCAAGCAAACGTGCGTGGCTTTGATTGGTCACCATCATCATTTCTGTTGATTTATTTATTTATTGAATAAAGGCACTGATAGCACTTACAGTTTCCCAATACGTGCTATAAGCTAGGGCAATTTACACATGTTTATGAGACATAGTTATACCTACATTATACATGAAAAAATAAAGGTTTTGAGTTTATCATAAAAAATGTCCACGTTTGGCGAATGAGCAATCAAGGCTAGACTACTTACCATCCAAATATTGATTGATTGATGTCAATCATCAATCACTGCTGGTCTATGTCTAACAGTGGACAGCTATCACGGTCCATCGACCATGACCCTGGTGTCAGAGTGGATTAGTCGTGACTAGTGGCATTTGACATTTCTATCTTGAGCTCCTCTGTAGGTACTTCCCCCCACCTCCCATGGCTCTACCAACCTCTCGGTTATACGAGCCGAATCTCGGGAGAGTGCGCTGTACTAGCATTTCGCATCTCTTTCCAGTCGCACCTGCTTGATCTCCCTACAAGTTCTCTATAGTGTCGCCTATCTATGCAATCATTGCATTTTAATAACTCTCCCCCATCCTTAGGGGGCTTACGTTCACAAGTACGCCTCGCTTGCCTTCTCGGCCAGAGGCCAGCTTCTGTCTTCTAGGTCTTTTAGTTTGTCACAGTTTCAGTTTTTCTCTTCGTCTTCTTTGTGGCAGTATTCTTGATGTGCTCCTACTTTTCAAGTTATGTTAATAATTCCTCTGTAGGTACTACTAAACCTTAAGCCCTTGGCACAGAATTAGTAATAGTACTACGTACCCTTGGTCCCGTTGTCAACGCTAAATGACAGTCGTTAGGCTGTCAGATGCCTTTAGGCAGCCTGAAAAATCTGACAGTGTTGGCCACTAACACACCCGGGTCATGTTCCTATTGGTCTGCTTTCTTTGTAAAAAAGGACTGAGTTCAGACGGCAATCGCATATTAATAATCAATACCGTCAAATCAGTGCCCCTAGTATGAGTTTTTCTTAACGCAGACGCTAGCGACTGCGTTAGCGATTTAGTATGGCAAACCTGTACAGCGCCTCTGGCGGATAGTAAGGCAACTAAGAAATTCCATACAAAATCCTAACGCAGTCGCTATCGTCTGCGTTAAGAAAAACTCATACTACATATACAGGGCCGTGATTAAAAGCGTACCCCTGGGCTCTGAAGCGTAAGCTGAAGATGCAACGGGGAAACACGCTTGGACGAAGAAGATTTGTGTGTTTCATTCTCAAAAATCAACATAGCATTTTATCTTTATCCCAAAATATATTTGAAGCGAGTACACCCTAATCTACCAACCGCAAAAATACGCGGCACCATTTCAAAAAAACCTTAGAAATATTTCGTGAAACGAAAGCTGTTTTTAAACAATGACGTATGGGCCTAAATTCTGGTCCAGTTTTGATAAGGGAGATTAATGTGTGAAGGGTAGACTGTGGAGTTACTATTTTTGTTCAAAATTAAAATATAAATCTACAAGAATACTTAATTATCACATAGGAATATTATAAATGCGAAAGTGAGTTTGTATATTTGTTTGTTCGTTTATTTGTTACCCCTACACGCCCTATCTACTGAACCAATTTCCTGAAATGTCCAATACACATGGCTAGAAGATTTTTTAATCAGCGTGCTTTCCTTAGTTTACACAAAATTAATTTCTTAACGCATAAATATTTTGACAACTATAAATTATGTCGAACCTTTTCAAGACTAACACTAAGTTATACTATCATTTTTTAAAGATCTACGAAACATAGGAACATTTTCTAAAAATGTTTTCTCACTTATTTTTTTTTTGTTTATTATCCAACTAGCGACCCGCCCGGCTTCGCATGGGCATAAAAACCTTCCTCTTGAATCACTCCTATCTATTAAAAAAATACCGCATCAAAATCCGTTGCGTAGTTTTAAAGATTTAAACATACAAGGAATATATAGGAACAGAGAAAGTTACTTTGTTTTATACTATGTAGTGATGATAGTGATGCTTTTTACTCATTATTCTTTTCCTTAGTAAGTATACTTAATAGAAAGTAAAATCTTGTTCTTTTTTAAGCAAAGAAGTTCAATCAAGCGCAATTTTTTTAAAATCTATGTTTTTAAGCAATGGCAGGTTATGCTACTAAGTGAATACTCCGGGGCATTTATAACAGTTATTTTGATAATGGTAGCATCTAGTAGGTAGTAATTATAAATTATATAATTAATTACACTAAAAGCTAAGTAACGTAACTTGCAATTAAATGTGGATTAGCTTACATATAGTGAAACGCATTAGTAGTTTTTTTCACATTTTGATTTTATACTTTAGGCAAATAAACAAAGGCCAAATGGTAGAAAGTCATCATTTATCGGAGCGTGTTTCCTTGTTGCATTTTTAGCTAATGGTTAACATGCCTGACCGCTACTCAGGAGCTCCCGGGTTCGATCCCCGGTCAGGTCAAGATGAAAAATTACCTTTTTCTGATTGACCTGGGTCTTGAATGTTATTTATATATGTATTTGTTATAAAATATAGTATCGTTGAGTTAGTATCCCATAACACAAGTCTCGAACTTACATTGGGGCTAATTCAATCTGTGTAATTTGTCCTTGTATATTTATTTATTTATTTTATTTATTTATTTTTACCTATGCTTCAAAGCCCAGTGTAAGTATGCTTTTTATCATAGTCCTAGATAGTTACTTTTATATTAGAGTTACTGCTTACTACAATGAAGCGACTGCCGTCTGACCTCCGTAACCCATTTTACAGGGAAACCAGACCAACAGGAACATGACCCGGGTGTGTTAGTAGCCAACACTGTCAGATTTTTCAGGCTGCCTAAAATTTTATTTGGCACAGTAACGACTGCCATCTAGTGACAACAGCCGGTCGAATTTCCTATAAATACAAAAGAAATCAACATATAATTCCCGTTGACCTAGAATCACTCCCTCCACCTCCCATGGCTCTACCAACCTCTCGGTGATACGAGCCGAATCTCGGGAGAGTGCGCTGTACTTGCATTTCGCATCTCTTTCCAGTCGCACCTGCTTGATCTCCCTACAAGTTCTCTATAGCGTCGCCTATCTATGCTAACTTATGAAAATTAAATTTGCAAACGTGGTAAGTGAATGGTACCTAAGTACCTAAATATTTCAGTATTATGTGGTGGTACTCACGCACAGTGGTTACAAAATCCCCAGTGCACGAATTTGCCCGTTTTTTTTATGCTTAGCTCCAAAGACATATGGCCAACATCATACTCGCTCAGTCGAGTAATAAAGTAATTATTTTAATTATAACCTACGACCGTACTAATTGTAATAACAACATTGCCAGCTTTTACTCAATTATTTCGCGGCTTTTTTAACCGACTTCCGATAGCTATCGACTGTTCCCTTATTCAGTTTTTACGATATAAACAGAGAGCAGCTGATGATTCTTACTATCTTCTTAAAAACCAGTAAAGCAAAGACGCGCAATATTAAGCTAGCCCCAAAAAAACTTTGAAACTTGTCTCAAGAATTAGTGACGTAAAAAATCGTACCTATTTATTTATCGATAATTCTACATTCTTTCGCGAACAGAATGAAACAAATGCATTATATTTATATTTTCAAATATGGAACGCGTCGAATCGTGACGTCCCTCCGGCGCGCCCTTTCGCGATTGGTCCAAACCAACATGTGGTTGTATCGTGCGCCTGCGCTGTCGATGCTAGTGATGTAAATAGTGTAATAAATTATTGGGATTTATCGATCTACCTCTATAACTATTTATTTCATGGATAAGGTAAATTCAAGTCGCAATGTCGCAAATGTCGCAATCGATATATTTAGTAGGTACCAGTGCCCCTAGTGTGAGTTTTTCTTAACGCAGACGCTAGCGACTGCGTTAGCGATTTTGTACGGCAGACCTCTAAAGCGCCTCTGGCTGATAGTAAGGCAACTAAGAAATTCCATACAAAATCCAATCAGTACGTACAACCAGTACAGAGACAAATACTTCTGAAAATGGTTATAATTTCTAGTAGGTAGGTACAAGTATATACGTCTACGATAAATGTAGTACTTATTTATAATCAGACTAGCTGTTCCCCGCGGCTTTGCCCCGCGTGAGACTCGGTTATATCGCGCCTAAAAGTAGCCTATGTTTGACCTCAGGTCTTTAACTACATCCCTACCAAATTTCATCACAATCGGTCCAGCAGTTTAGCTGTGAAGAGGTGGCAGACAGACAGACTTTCGCATTTAAAATATTAGTATGGATGATTTGCTTTCACAGTAGAAATTATCCAACAACTTACTTTCTTAACTAGGTACCATTCTATAAAAACTACCTATGTATAGTTTGAAACTTGAAATTTGAAGTTTGGATTTGACCTTTGACTCTCAATAGGCTTTTCAAACATGTATCAAATGACTTTAAAAAATGCAAATATTTTGTATCATATATTAATATGTAATTTTGTATTATAATAAAATAAATTACTAAAAAACAGATTGTTTTAGAGGTCATGGTACCACAATAAATAGTACTATTAATGCAAATATCAAAAAAAATTGACCTCAGGCTCTGGTTGGATACACAGATCATTCTTAGACATATGTTCGAAGTAATATCGATTAAATCTATCGACATCTTCACACCACTAAACAATGGAATAAAAGAATACGAATCGAAGGCTATGTGCTAAGCGCTAAGTATATTATACTGTGTGTTCGTGACTCGTAGGTACTTGTCAGTGAAGAGTGGGGGGAAAAGACAAATGGTCGTATAAATTGAGTGGTTTACGCCTGCGGGTTTGCTCGTGAGGCATGTTCATGACTGTCTGATACGTTACTGACACATAGATCCTAGTTTTATATATGTTTTTTTTTTCTAAAAGTATTTTGTCGTAGCCTTTCCACGGTTTTGTTGCTATGGAGCCTCCCGCTAAAACAAAATTCCAAGAAGCGTTGACGTCAGGCAGATCTTATATTTCACTGTACCAACCTACTTACTACAACTTTTTTATTTCTTTTATATTTGGTCCTAGAGTTTGACTGGAAGAGAATGTCTTATGGTATTAAGACCACCGTTACTTCACTACATAGTATAAAACAAAGTCGCTTTCTCTGTCCTTATGTCTCTTTGTATGCTTAATCTTTAAAACTACGCAACGGATTTTGATGCGGTTTTTTTTTAAATAGATTCATTTGCAGTACTCGCTGCAACTTTATGGAACAAACTCCCATTAGAGGTCAAGACGTCGTCCTCACTACATTCCTTCAAATTTAGGGTTAGGGAATACTTCGAGCGTTCGGACTTGAGTTGATTTATAGTATAGGTTAAGTAACTTTTATGTTTTAATTAGTTTTTAATTTCATGTGTATCTTTGCGATGTACCCTCTTTAATGCCCGTGTACTCTTTTTCCTTTATTATACAGGTTGACTGGAATCATCAATGTTCTTTCTGTACAATAAAGTTTTTACTTACTTACTTACTTACTTAAATACCTAACTACTTTACCGAGGGGGGAAAATAAAACATCAAGTATTGGCACTAAGTATACCTACGGCTTCGGAGGCGACAGGGTTAACGCTTAGATAGTGAAGATGATAGGTAATAGTTTAAGAAACTCGATACCCACATATTATAGAACGCTATTTAAACATAATGTACAAATAATAAGGGGCAAGGTTTATATACTTTAAATCCGACAATATTTATGTTAGCCATTTTGAAATTCATAACAGTTCGAATCAAAGTTAATGCTATAGCACACGTGCTTGCTTCCCTTATATTTTCTACTAACATCATCTACCACTTAACTACTCGTACATCCGCGTCTTTCCCGACTTTCTTTATGGAAATCCGATTGGTACCTATCGGATTCCGTCAACAAAAGCATCCCAAGGAGGATATTAATGGTGTTAACATAAAGCAAGTGGCTAATATAAAAAATATTATATACACTGTTGTGTATACCTAAATAAATAAAATAAACAAATTATACATATTGTTACAAATAAAAACAATGATCTTAAACAATAGATCTTTGAGAACGAAAATTTTTCAACAATAAAAATTGGTAAGCCTAAAGAACGTATGTCTGTTATACCTTAACAATTTGAAAAATCGTGACGGTACTAAATCAATCAAAGAAAGCGAAGTAGTGATTATCGTAAGGAATACACCTCGGGGTAGGGGATTCGATGTCCGAGTCGGGCATCAATCAAATGTCTTCTATTTTCTTTGGACGGAATTTCGAATCAAATGTTTTTTTTTCGACTGCCAGTGCCTATAAATTGAGGTGTTTTTTTTTGTACTCGTATGAGTCATGATAGTTCTTAGTTTTCCGACAACAGCGAAGCCAAAAAAAGAGGGTTATGTGCACAAGTTATGTGTGTGACTGTATGTTTGTATATCTCCATGTTACCTACATACAGCATGAACAAAACGGCATTACCATGTCGACAAATGTTGTTTACAGCTTTCACAAGTGTTGTTTTACGAGGAAAAAAAACATGAAATTGTAGAGTACCTACTTACTACTTTTTTGCTAAATATACAGCGATGCCGATGGAAACAGCTAGACAAGGCCACAGAAATTCACATTTTATCCGCAAGAATTTTCAAAATGACCGGTTGGAAGCGGCCTGCTTCCAGCGCTTTCCTGCTACCTTCTTCAGGTTCGGACCATCGGTTAGTGGGTATCCGACTTTCTATTCTACTTTCAAATCCTACTAAGATTTGTAAATTTGGATGTTTGTTAATCACGCTTTAACCATTGAACTAATTTTGATGATATTTGATAATGTAGATATTTAAATATACATAGTATGAGATCAGTACCCCTAGTATGAGATTTTATAAACACAGACGCTAGCGACTGCGTTAGGATTTTGAGTGGAAATTATTAGCTGCCTTACTATCCGTCAGGGGCTCTGTACAGGTTTTCCATACAAAATCATCAAAATTAGTTCATACTAGGGGTACAAAAGAAGGTATAGGCTACTTACTTATTGACGCACGAAACGGAGTATCACGCAAGCGGACCCGCAAACAAACGCTAGTATATAAGAAAATAGTACAAGCAAGATTAACTAATATTTTTTTACGATTTCAAATTAAAACTAAGTCTTGGTAATAAAACCCGCGACATGTGATTTACCAGTGCTGGCCTATAATTACCTAGTTAGAAGGGAGTTATGAGAAATGGAGGGTTCAAATGTAAGTAGGAAGGAGCCTACTTACCTCAAAGTTATTATTAAGGTATCTATATACTTAAGTTAAGGTAAAATGTATGGGCTACTAATTGTAAAAATTACCATCTTTTATATACAAAGGTACATTTATGCGAATAAATGATTTATTGATTGATTATGTCTTCTTGTACATTTATATCTTTAGAGCAACACGCCTTCCGAGAGGACCTACCGGTAAGGGTCGACCGCCTATCTCGATTCTCTCCTCTCGTAATGGCTACTTGTATCGCTCGCAAAAAACGCTTTAAAAATTTTTTTTGTTATTTATTTATTTTCCAAATTCATGTACACAGAAAAATATACAAAAGAAAAGAACATTAGTACAAGGGTGCTGCTTATTTCTAAAGAAATCTCTTCCAGCAGACCCAAGAGAGGAAACGAGAAGAAAAGGGTAACAGGCGTGTACCTACTAGATAGAATATTATAATATAATAAACATACATACATAAGTACATACATACTTAAATAAATATATATACCATATACATACAAATATACTTACTTAGACTAAATATACATTTATTATGCTAAAGAAAGATAATAATCCTTTATGCGTTTCTTGAAAACATTTGAGTCTCGTATGTCGGCCGGCAATGAATTCCACAACCTAACAGCATGGACCGAAAAGGAACAACGCATTTGTTAGTGACAACGCATTCGACAATGTAAACAAAAAAATTTTTTTTTAAGCTTTTTGAGTGTTAGGCGGAGCGAAATGTGGCAATAGCGATACAAGTAGCCATTACGAGAGGAGAATCGGGATAGGCGGTCGACCTACCGAAAGGAGTAGCTTAAGCGCAATTTTACTATTATTCCGATAAATCTGGCGTTTTTTTTTTCGGGGGAAATAAACACAAGTACAGTTCTGCATACCAGCATACAAAACTTATACTGTCACCTGGCTTGACCTGACTGTAATGATGACAGTTACACATTAAACAATGCCTAGACGACCTTCAATACACCAACCCAAAATTTTGTAGTGTTCAGTACCTACTCTGGTTTTTATTTTAATTAATTATTATGCTTCAACCGTTATTACAGCGGATTTTAGTAGGTATTTGAATAAACTTTAGATCTGAGGCGGACATAGGATAAAACTCAAAGCAAAGCGAAGGACGACAGCTAGACTACTCATCATCATTTCGTGTAGGTGACACGGTTAATCCACCATGCACACCCTGGTGTTAGAGTTCTTTGGAACCGTCTCTCGGCCTCTGACTAGGTTCCTTTAACGACTACGGCTAGTGTTGCCCAAATGCAAGAACAAGACGAGACTTAGCCAGTCTTGGTCTTGGTCTTGCGCTCCCAGTCTTGGTCTTGGTCTTGGTCTTGCAGCAAGAGTCTTGCAAGTCTTGCAATTACCTATTAGTCTATTACTATATATTAAAGTTTACTTTAAATCTTAGAAAAACGTATTAGAATTGGAACAATGTGAGCTTGAATTAACATAGCCATAGTAAAGATCAAGCAGATTAATAAATAACTGAAGATTTGATAAGAAATTCGAAAAATCAACTGACCTATATGTCGTTTTCCATGGAAGTAACTGTTTCTTAATAAACATTTATGATTTATAAGCTTACATTTGCTAAAACATGTAAAAAAACAAATTAATTACAATAACTTGACTGTATTTTAAAGAACAATACTTATCTGTCTAGAAAGAGATTGAACCCTCAACTTATAAGAAATTTAATAAAAGAGTTTTACGATTTATCATTTATTTTAATAAAAAATAAAATACAACACAAATCAACAGCTTTATCATTAGGTTATGATACTTTATATCAATTCTTTTGACCAAGAATTAATACAAAGTAACCATCTGGCTGACTCATCACTTAACCTATTTCTATGTTTTCTAATTACTAATGATGCTTTAGAAAATAACCTCTCAGCAGGTACTAACCATATAAGTAATCAATATTATAATATATACTTACTAGAATGAATTATTATGACATCTACTACCTATCTTTACCATTTTATTATTATTATAATACTACTTGCGTGATCAGTATAATGTATTCATTTTCATTCTAAGCACCTGAAACTTATTTATTCTTTGGAACACCTGTAGGTACTCTTAAAATTCGAAATTATTTTGCATGAATAGTGTCAAATGTTATGATTTCGGCGCGGCGGCAACGATTGTTTTAGATTTCAAAAGAAGCCGCCGGCGCGTGTATCATAACCATGTACTTCCGAAAAGCGGCAAATTTCTTTGAGAAGTAAGTACAAAACCTTTGATGCCGCATTATCAAAGTGCCGATGGTTAAAACATAACTATGCATGCACTCAGTTTGATTTTAATAGATATTTTTTTATTCGCTATGTTTATGGTATTAGTCGTAATGCGCATAGGTCCAGTTTTTCATATTCTTTGATATAGTTTTTTGCGTCTCATAGAATTCCTAAGCGTACCTACCTATACACCGAACTGTTACACCTAACTACTCCGTGAAATAGCGCTAAGTCCTAGCTGCAAGACGCAAGAGTCTTGCAGGCTATGTCTTGTTCTTGCTCAAGTCTTGCACGGTCAGTCTTGGTCTTGGTCTTGCTAAAAATACGCGGTCTTGTTCTTGGTCTTGGTCTTGCAAAAACGCAAGAACAAGACCAAGACTGCAAGACCAAGACTGAATTTGGGCAACACTACGACTACCAGATGGCAGCCGGGGGACCACGGCTTAACGTGCCTTCCGAAGCACGAAAGTATATTTATTATCAGAAAATCAATAAATGAAATAGAAGAATCCACAGTACAATCATGTATATTTGTATAAAAATACAGATACAATATAAATATATTCACGTTTAACTTACTAACTAAAATTAATAGGTAAATTCACATTAATTATGCATACATTTTGGTTGGCAGTAATTTCAATTGAATTTAAAATCTGAAACACAAAATCAGAAATTATACAAAAATTGTTCTAAAATTCTAATGAAACAAGGAAGAAAATTGAATAGACTAGACATTTTTAAATAACCAAGATTTTTTAAATAAAATCAAGAATTAAAACATAATTTAGAAGCTATTGTCAAGCATTGATATGTATATCAATCAATTTTAAACCTTAAATACATTGACTTAAGAGCTAGTTATTTATACATATCAATACTTGTGACTGTAAACACTGGTCATCATACTACTTCTTCAAAAATTAATGGCTATATTCTGCCTTATATTGAATTTGCCAAAACTTGACAAATGCTATAAACGAATAAAAAAAACATATTGCTAATAAACTGCCTCTGTATTCCTGTACCCCTAGTATTAGATTTTATAAACGCATACGAATTTGTATGAGAAACCTGTACAGCGCCCCTGGCGGATAGTAAGGCAACCAAGAAATTCCATACAAAATCCTAACGCAGTAGCTAGCGTCTGCGTTTGTAAAATCTTATACTAGGGGTACGATTGCGCCTTGGAAGCGCTTTTATTTTATTTTTATACATTATACAATAACATTATCTGTATAATTTATAAGACACACAAAACTCACGATACAAAAATATTTATATTTCATTCCTTAAATATAAAATATACTACTTAAATTATATAGATACAAATATATGAGTATTCTTGACATATTAATCTCTTTTTAGCACAATATTTCACTTTGATTTTCCTAAGGAGAAACGTAGTACCACGTATATAAATTAAGTGCTTAAATAGCAGTATATAAGTCTTATTTTTCAATGGCGCGAAAATATTTCGGCCAATCATAGCGCGTTAATGTACGCGCGAATTTGCTGAAACGCAATTGGTTGTCGCCATTACCGTGTAGTAATATTATGAGCAGGATAGCAAGTCTGTTGATGATGATTTTAAACCTTGCATTAAAGTAATAACGTTTGTTATTCATTGACTTTAATCACTGGCATGCATTAGAGGCCTTTTATTGGCAGAATTTGGCTGGATAAGAAGACTCTCATAAGTTCGTTGACCTACAATATTCGACAGAGACAACGATACATTTTAATGCGAGCGACAGAGATGAAACAACTCGAGTAGTTTTCCGCTTCTATTTCTTTTTTCATAGAAATGTGATCTAAAAGGCCTCTTAATTAAATTTAAGGTATATGTATATAAAAATCACTTAACATTACTGGAAGTATATTTCAGTCTGTATGTTTGTTTAAAAAACTATGGCAGTGTTCGATATGACATGAAAAATTTGTGAATCTTAATATTATTGTAAATGAAATTAAAAAAATAAGGCAAAAGCCGGATGAGTATAAAAAAACACTTTGGGAGAAAGACCTAAATAATTAAAAAATATAATACTTTAATTTAGGATTTTACCTATAGGTAATATTTAGTCGAATTTGAGTCTTATACCTTGAACATTGCGTTTGTTTTGCTTTAGAAATGGATATTCTTTAATATTTTTTTTATTGAAGCTGACTTGAAGCCTATGAAGATTTATTTTAAGGGTTCCGCAAATAATAAAAATCGGACGCTACTTAGTCTCCACTGTCTGTCCGTCCGTCTGTCTGTCAGCGGGCTGCATCTCGTGACCCGTAATAGACTTATTACGAGTATATATAAAACTATAATGATAATATATATTTATTATGTATAGGGAATATTCTCTATAATTATATCTTACTGGCTGTTCTCCGCGGTTTTACCCGCCCTTGGTGTATATGTACTATAAGCCTATAACCTTCTACAAGAATCAGTCTAGGTAATATATGCTGAAAGAATGTTTGGTTTATGCGTTCAAACAAATTCAGCTTTATTATATTAGTATAGATATACGATGATAAGATATCCTATATAATTTTTTTACTTTGATGTTATAATTATTACATAAATTCACTTCACAACTGGTGGCTTACCACCATCTCTTAAAACCATGCAAGATCGAGTGAGTAAGGGAGACAGCGCAATACATAATGTAAGGCGACATCTTCCTTACTCACTGGAACTTGCATGGTTTTAAGAGACGGTAGTAACCCCCAGGGCATTTTTGGGGCCGAAAAACAATCTTGTCTTAACGCTAGATTTTGATAGTGAAAATTTAGAAAATAATCATTATCACTTATTGTCAGCCCTAACCATGAAACTATACATATGTACATACAAACATATAATCACGTCTTTATCCCATACGGGGAAGACAGAGCCAAGGGCCATAAGACCTTAGACCACGTTTAGATGATAATAGTTGAAACAGGGTTTTTTTTTTGGAGGGAAAGTAAACTGTCGGTATGTCCGCGCTGTATTTAATTTCCAAAACTTAGGTTTTTTCGAGTGTTTGTGCATAATATTGGTGGATTATTATTCGCAAAGTGTTCGTGAACAACCGTGAGTGTTGGGAAGTGATACAGTGTCGATTACGTGACTTTTTATCTTTGTCACCAAAATCTCCATGATATAGCTAAGTGAAAATTTTCCACCGCTTCACTTAGCCATCTGACTCAGACTAGACTTACTTACTTGACCGGACTTGACTATTGACTTGATTTTTGACTCGACTGACTTAAGTAGGACTGAAGAAGATTAATAAATTCAAGAAAGGCCTTAAAGGACTAGATTCCATGGCCGTATAAACTATTAAAAAAAAAAAAAAAAAAAAAAGTTGAAACAGGAAATCAATAGTGATGGGTTGCTAGCCGCATCGACTATGTCATGATTTCCCTATTCGCCAATTAATAAAACTATAGATAAATATATTTATTATATAACTAGCGACCCGCCCCGGCTTAGCATGGGTGCAATATTATGGGTTGTACTCATATAAAAACCGTCCTCTTGAATCACTCTATCTATTAAAAAAACCGCATCAAAATTCGTTGCATAGTTTCGAATATTTAAGCATACATAGGGACAGACAGCGGAAAGCGACTTTGTTTTATACTATGTAATAATTATATAATGATGTGACTAAAGAATATCCATTCCGACCGCTCAGTCTCAAGCTCAAGCCAAACATATAAGTTGCTTGCCCTCGTCTATTTGGAACTGAACCTTGTCCGAGTTGGCCGCCTTGTCGGCTATTTTTGACAACGCGCTTGCGAGGAATACCAGCGCTACTCCTGTTATGGACACGTAGAGGGCCCAGCCTGGAATAAATGAATTATAAATATTATATAATTAGGCTAATGTGTTTGTACCAAATTTATTATCAACCTTTGTAACCACATTTATGCAAATAAAATTATTTGATTGAACATTTTTCATTGAAAAATAGAAAAGTGTTTTTAACTTTGGAATTTTCTTGTTCCAAAAATCCCAACTAATATTATAAATGCGAAAGTGAGTTTGTTTATTTGTTTTTTTGTTACCTCTTCACGCCCTATCTACTGAAGCAATATTCCTGAAATTTCACATACAGGAGGAGTATTGAGAGGGAACCCTTAGACCACAGAGCCTTCCGATAGAGGGAATATGCTGCGATAATGACCTTAGGCTCTCAAGCAACTAACCAAGGATGCAACCGGAAAAACCCTAAGATGAGAGAGAGAATGAGAAGAAAGATAAGAAAGAGAGATAGAGAAAGAAAGACAAACATAAAGAGCGAAAGCGAAGAAGAGAGTTAGACAGAGAGAAAAGGAGAAAGAGAGAGAGATGACATACCTATGGAGCAGTCCCCCGGTATGTAAGGCTCGGAGTACTTGCCACAGAACCTCTTCACTCGGTCCGAACCCCAACCCCACGGGTACAGAAGCAGGCCTAGCACTCCAAACAAACCTGGAAATATAATAAAAAAGCCTATGAGGATTCTGGGTTTATAATTTTAATGTATGGAACCCTAAAAAGATTTTATTCAATCTTTATTGCACTTTACATAAATACAATAGTATGTACCAGCTGCTTCTCTTACCGCGCAAGACGTAAAAGTTGACTGAAAGAATCGGCGAATGGGGGAATCATGACATAGGCGATGCGGCTAGCAACCCATCACTATTGATTTCCTGTATCAACAAAAATTTATGGCCCTAGGCTGTGTCTACCCTGTATGTTATGTATTTATTAATGTGTGTACATACATAAAAAGAAAACATTTATTAATTTATATTCTTAAACACACTAGCAGCATATGAAGCTGATGCGTGTGCATCTTAAGTTTGGAGATTTCATACATTGTCTAATCTATTTTTAAAAGAGTTGACTGATGGTGCAGCGATGATACTCTCAGGGAGCCTGTTCCAGTCCGAGACCACACAGTGAGATAAAAAAATGTGTTTTTGGCTTTCTTTTAGCTATTGTGTGACACAGTTTTAAAGAAGGTCCTCTCAAGTGATCATTTTTCGAAAAATGAAACATATCGCACAGTTATGGTACATTATAATGCCCTCTTAGACATTAAACATTCCAACGAATTGTGAACCTCCTCCTTAGTTAAAGTCGATTAAAAACAAATAAATAAATAATAAAACTTTACCTCCAAGAGCCTGGGTAGCCCCCGCAAGAGATATGACACTCTTCTTAAACACGGACTGAACACAACATGCCAAGACTCCGGCTAGCACAGTCGCAAACTGGATAGCTGCACCTGAAGATGGAAATAAACATTCAGATGATCAGATGATCTGAAGAAGGTTGCAGGCAATGCTATAGCTGTCTTTACAAGTTTAGATGTATAAATAAGTTTTTAGTTTACTACTAAAACTAAAATGCTCATAATGGTATGAGCTACCTGCTATGGTTTTCCATACATGGCGTCCATGGGCTATGGTGACTGCCTACAATCAGGTGGGCCGTATGCCTGTTTCCCTACTAAATTGTACACAAAAAAAATCTCTTCCTAACGTTTACTCATCAATACATGCTATGAGTTATCTTATTGTGCATTGAATATGTTTATACTTCTACTGCGTAGTACTATTTCTAATTATGTGCTTGTACCTTTCTGATGGCTTTACTAACAGGTTGACTATAAGAGATCCCTATTAGGGATAAGTCCGCTTTTTGTTGTGTTCTATTTTTTATAATCAATGTTATTTCTGTACAATAAAGTTTTTACATACATATACAAACTGCAATCTGTTAATTCTAAACTGGCTACCATAGGACAAGCTTGTAGTCTATTGTGGGGCCAACCAAACTGGAGAACCACGCGGGTGGAAACACGGACAACAACTAGTAAATAAATATACAGGTACTCACACAGTGACAAGAAGAACATAGCTGCTTTCCAGGGCCTGGGATAGACAGAGTTGTCGGTGAGGAGGCCGTAGAACGAGAAGGAACCACAGTGGTTTGGGTCGCTGACTGTACGGATACATCTGGTTGACAAAAGTATATACACAATTTGAGTGGATGAAACTCCAGGACGCAGCTAGTGGTCAGAGTGTCGCAAAGGGTGCGCAAGTCGAACGCTCGCTCGCTTCGCTCGCTCGCTTATTTTGGGGGTCGCAAGATAACCATAACCTAACCTATGACCTTCCATAAAGTCGGATTTGTGAAAAATGCCGCCATCCCCTCACTCTTTTTTTTGTCGGCGAAATCGAAAATACGGAAAAACTCGGAAAATAAGCGTCGCACGAAAAATCTTTACATGACCAAAAGTGATGCTAATAATGTTGTCTACGACACGGGACAATAAAAAATGGGTGTCAATATGACGAGCAAAATCACTCCAAAAAATTTTCTAAGTCCCAAGTCTTGCGCACCCTTTCGTATACTCTAACCCAGCTGGTCTATAATTCGTTTTATTAATATATACCTTACTAGCTTTTTTTTTCAAAAATTTCCTATTGACTAGAACAGTTTATGGAACTGGTCACCAATATCTGTCCTTACTCTATATCATTCTGATTCACTACAGACAATCTAATTTGAATATAATAGGATCCGTTATTGCTTATATCCGCATATTCATCCGAGATATTCAAATGAATAAAAATAAAAGAATAGGTGCTTAAAATCCATACCGGCTGTATATACCGACACTTGGTACATAGAAACTTGTAATATTATTCTCGTTGATCACCATAGGCTGTCCCATTAACCATTTTGGAGTCATAATACCGGTTAAAATGAACATAAACGAAATCAAACTCAACAGCAGCCATGACAAACTACGCCCAGTTATTATAACGTAGCACATGTCGAATATTACTTAATTATTGTGGAATAGATTCAGCCGAGTTTATTTTATATTGAATACAAAGTTTATGTTGGAAGCAGCAAATTCAAGAACACAAAAAAAAAATTAATAGAATATTCTATTCTATTCTATTCTATTTTTATTTTTATGGCTCCATCGTTTAGCCAAACGATGATTCTGCCAAAGTCAAAGTTTGAGAAGCACAGGTGTATGACGTCAAAAAAAAACTAGCTGAGACAGATGACCGGTTGAGGAGCTCTGTGTGATCTAAAACAAAACAAACAAATACTTGTTAGTTTATTAAGGAGTTAGTAGAACGTTTACATAATATACAACACAGACAGTTAATGGAAGTGTTATACAGAAACAGGACAAGGGAAAATGAAGGAAGGGTATATAGTATTTATAGATGTATATTATTATTTTCTATATATTTTGCCAGAATTTTAACGAAAGGGGAGTAAACTAAAGTTAACAGAAAAGGTATGTTAACTGGACGTGGGATATTACGGGGAAGTAAGTCGTACAGAGATGAAGTCATCCTGGGGCAGTCAAAAAATATATGCTCCAAAGTACCTTCATCCAGACCACATTCACAAATTGAACTATCTCTGATTCTACATTTAGCCAGAAACACAGGAGAGCAAACGTGACCTAAACGAAGTCTTATTATGGCCGAAGTTGGATGTTTATGAAGGAGTCGGTATTTGTGGAACCAGGGTCGACTGGGAATTTCTGGTTGAATGTTAAAATATTTTTTTGCTCTAGAAGCGTAATTATTTGTCCACCTTTTATTCCATTCTGTCTTAAGAGAGGATTGAGCTGCTATTTTAAGGTCTCTAGAGTGACAGTAATAATATTTTTCAGAACCCAGTTGAATTGCTTCCTTGGCGAACCTATCTGCAGACTCATTTCCTGTTATTCCAGCATGACCAGGAATCCAAGCTAGAACTACATCAATACCTGCCAGATGACATTTGAAGAGAACTTCTCTTGTCTTAATTGATACGGGGAAGTTGTCCTTAGCATGAAGGGGGAGTTTAAAAATGTCTTGGAGGCTACTTTTGCAGTCAGAGAGTATGAGACTTTTATTTAGTTGATGAGATTCGACATAAGAGACTGCTTCTAACAAGGCTATAGCTTCTCCGGAAAATACAGAGGACTGAGGAGGGCATTTAAAATTTAATAGAATTTTATATTTGGGAATCCAGACTGCAGCACCAACATTATCTTCGTTGGACATCTTAGAGGCATCCGTAAATATCAGTAGCCAGTCAGACCATTGGTCATCAATCAGGGAATTGAACTGTGAATTCGCATCAAGGGATTTTTTATTCACACCTAAATCTAGAATAACCCGGGGTTGATAGACTAAAGCTCTATAATCAACATGAAATAGAACATTACCATCAATCTTCTGAACAGGACAAGACAAAGTTTTATATTTCTGGAAACTATAAACAAGAGGAGGAAGAGATTTGTGTGTCCAGTATGATGAAACTGGGAGAGATTCTGCAATTGAATTTAGGATATTAGTAAGAGGGTGGGAGGAATTCTGGATAGTTTTAAAAAAAAATCTATCGGCAAGATATTGCCTTCGAAGCTGGAGAGGAGGTTCAAGGCATTCAGCCTGCAGAGCTAAGATAGGAGAGGATTTCATTGCTCCTGTGATAGTGCGTAAACATTTTGCTTGGATTCTGTCTAACTTAGCAAGAGCTATCTTACTGCACGGTTCCAACAAAAAGCATCCATAGTCGAAATGACTACGGACTATAGCTTTGTACAGTAATAATTGGCTGTAGGGGTGTGAACCCCAACGTACACCGGAGACCGCTCTAAGAACGTTAACGCCTTTTTCAGCCGTATTTGCTACATGATTTAGATGGTGAATGCCAGATAATTTGGAGTCAAGATATACTCCTAGGAATTTTATTTTATCTTGTATTACAATAGGGATATCATTTACACATAGGTTAATCTGCGGGATTGATCTCTTACGGGTAAATACTACAGCAGAACATTTAGCCATTGACAAAGTCAGTCCATGGCGGTCTAACCAGTCGTTTAAATAATATAAGGCAGAGTTAAGCCGAGAAGTTATTTCATCAAAATTTTGGGCACGAGCATATATGGCAATGTCATCAGCATACTGAAGGATATCACAGAAACTGGTTACTGTAAGGTCTAAATCATAAGTGTATAAGTTATACAATAAAGGACTGAGGACTGAACCTTGAGGTAAGCCTTTCCAGATATTGCGAGGGGGAAGAAGAGAACCATTGATACGCACTTGGATAGAACGACACATGAAAATACTGCATATGATATTAATAAGCCTCACTGGAATACTCAGCTGGAGCAGTTTCTGCCTGAGCACTGGAAGCAGGACGTTGTCATATGCAGAGGATATGTCGAGGAAAACTCCTACAACATTTTCATTATTGGAGAAGGCTGATCTGATAGTAGAACAGAGAATACTGAGACTATCCATGGTGCCTTTGCCGCGGCGAAAACCAAACTGTGTATTAGGTAGTAACTTTCTATTTTCAACTATCCATTCCAGGCGATTTTTTATAAGGTGTTCCATAATTTTAACCAAAACAGAGCTAAGAGCAATTGGCCTATATGAAGATGGATCAGATGGATCTTTACCAGGCTTGAGGATTGGTATTATTATTTGTGTTTTCCAAGATTCAGGTATGTTGCCAGATAGAAAAATACAGTTTAAGACTTTTAAGAGACATTGTTTAAAGGATATAGGGGCTTTACAAATAAATGAATACGGTATACCATCGACACCAGGGGCGGAGTCTTTAAGGTGGTCTAGAGCGCTGCAAAGTTCAGCAAAAGAAAATTCTTCATTCATTGGGTCGGAAGAACAATAAATTTGAGAGGAAGGAGGGATGCAGTCAAAATTTGGGGCTGAGGGTGGTGCCAGTTTATCTAAAAATTGTTCCAACCATGGAGTTGGGTCATTGGATTGGGAATTGTTTTCTGTAAGACTTCTTCGAAAGGCCTTTATTTTTTTCCAGACTAAAGAAGGGTGTGTTCTCGGAGATAAGGACTCACAGAACTTATTCCAACCTGCCTTCTTTTTTTTTGATAAGAGTCTTCTCGTACGAGCACATGTTTTCCTATAATTTAGATAATTCTCCATGTTTAGGTTTGAACGATATTGGTCTTCTGCCTGTTTTCGTTCACTGATACTGGCAGTGCATTCATGGTCCCACCATGGAGGAGAGGGAATATGATTTTTGGAAAGTTTTTTAATTGGAATGGAGCAATCAGCCGCAGCATGAACACAGGCAATGAGTCTGTCATACAAATGGGAGCCTTTAGCTCTGTCTACTTGTGGAAGGTTATTTATCTCCTCATCCAGAATTGTAGAGTACTTGGTCCAGTCAGCTTGTTGGGTGCGATACTTTAATAGAGGAGGGACTGGTGGAGAGGGCCTAAAGGAGGAGTAGAGTGACGTAACAATAGGGAAATGATCACTGCCATATGAATTAGGGAGAACAGACCAACATAAAGTGGAAGCGACTGATGGAGACGCAAGGGTTAAATCAGGAACACTTACATTCTCAGTGGGAGATGTTCTACGCGTTGCAGATCCATCGTTGATGATACATAGATCCTGTGTATCAAGGATATCAAGAAGAAAGAAAGAGGCAGGGTCATCACAATGGGAGCCCCACAGGGTGTTCTTACAGTTGAAGTCTCCGAGGATGATTAAGGGTCTAGGAAGAGTAGAAAGGATAGCATTCAATTCGGAAAGTATTTGGTAATTAGGATAAGGAATATAAACAGAGACTAGGGACAAACCAGCACAAGATGCAGCTACCAAATGAAGATCAGGGGTATGAGGGGGAATGGAAATTTGGGAGTAGATAAAAGAATTTGAGATAAGGAGAGCACATCCTGCATATCCATCATCTCTGTCATCCCGAAGACAGGCATAACCAGGCACACGAAAACGTGCATCCGGACTTAGCCATGTTTCCGAGATGGCAGCTACAATGGGCTTATATTGGTTGAGCAAAGAAATAAGTTCATGTTTTTTACTACGGACGCTTTTACAGTTCCATTGAAGAAGACTTTGATCCATAATTATTGGTAATTAAGGATGAGAGTAATTGTTGCAAAATTGTTATGACATTGGGCGGTAGGGCGTCAGAAAATTTAGAAATAATATTTACTAGGGAACATACTAACAATTCTATTAAATTATCGTTTGGTGTAAGTTTGGGGGTGGGACTGGGAGGGACTTCGGGGATAGCGCAACCATTTGGTTGCGAGGACTTGGGATTACAAGTTAATGAATTATGAGCCTCAATGTCGTAACCTTTTCCAAGGGGAGGGGTAGGTTTGGGAGACTGAAATATAGTTTTCCTGTATGATTTTTCAGGGGTGTAATATGAAACATATTGGGGAGTTTGTAATTTTGGAGAAGAAGACTGGGAAGTGGAGGCTATATCTGCATAAGAGATTTTAGAGGCAGGGAGCCTACGGGCTGCTTCTGTAAATGATAGATTTTCATCCGACATAATATTTTTAATAGATTTCTGCCTCTGGTGTTCAGGACATTTCGGATCTGTTGCATAGTGATTTCCCTTACAGAGAGAACAGATAGAGCATTCCCTTTCACAGTCATCTCCCGAATGCTCCAGACCACATTTATAGCACAATGGCTTTGACCTACACTGAGCTTTAACATGCCCAAACTTACAACAGTTACGGCATTGTATAGTAGGAAGTCTATATATATCAACAGTTAGGGCAGTACTGTAGCAGAAGACTTTCTCCGGAAGGGATTGGCCAAGGAAAGTAAGAACAACAGTTGTTGAAGGGATCCATGAAACACCTGAGTCATCCTTCTTTTTAACATTCAGCCTTCTAGCTCGTACAACTAGGCCACAACCTCGGGGAGTTTCAATGCCATTAACTAGTTCTTCCAACGTCCAGTCCGTTGGAATGTTTCTAATCACACCCATTCGGGACACTAGAAATCTAGGTATAATACCGTTTAATTTATTTTGGGACAGGAAAGGGTTATGGACAAATTGATTAGCTTCTCCGGCAGATCTAAAAGTAACTGAGATTTTGCTTCGACTAACTGGGCGAATGCCTCCTTCACAAATTCCACTCACATTGGCGGCCTTGTGAATCAGTTGAGCAAATCTAAGAACCCTAATTGATAACCCAGAAGAGCTATCAGGCTCTGTACGACTCACGTGAACAACATAAGGGCCTGGATCAGAGTCAGAATATTGGAAATCAATATTTTCTTCATATCCAGGTCTGATATATACAGACCGAATAGAATCGGACGGAGTATTGGATTTCTTAGCTTCCAAGGGAACGGGTAATTCTGAATCAGCAGGGCGTTTCAGGATAGGTTTAAGCCGGGGTGTGCCAGGATCCATGGCCACACTCGGGCATGATGATGGGGGAGGATTCCCTCCCCCATCATCAGGGGGATCAGTGTCCATTAAATGGACACGATTGGCATCTAACAAATAAGTTAAACTTACCTTGCAACCACCACCAAGACAACACAAACACAAAGAATAGAAAACACAAAGCTAAAACAGGAAAAATAACGCGATTTTAGCCTATCCACGTGTGTTTAGCAACGCAATCGACGGCAGAATCCCATTAATAGAATAGAATATTTAAGTAAGTATTTGTAGTCAGTGTTGCCACCGAAGTATCAAGCTACCCACCAGAAGCGACCTCTAAAACCACCAGAAATCCACTAACAAAACTCGCACCAGTTTAAAAATCGCTAATTTTTCCACCAACTTTATTTTTAGCAAATTTTTGTTCATCTCGAAAGAAAACAATATTTAAAAGATACGTTTTTTGGAGAAATAACATTAAAATTACACATTATGTAACAAAAATAATGAAATTATATTATTAAGTCATCTTCAGATGAGTCGTTTCCGTCCGTACCATTATCGTCAGTCTCCGATTGGTACGACTCTTTGGTGCCAATTTATTTCACAATATTGTTTGGGATTTTATAGTCGTTGCAGCATTTTCCCGCTATCTTCATTCCGCAGCGTACTCTTAATATAGCAGTTAAAAGATTAAGCCCCATCCTGTTTCTCTGCTTGTTTTTTATTATATTCATACTGCTAAACAGTCTTTCCACATCGGCGTTGGAATGCGGCAATATAAAAAGAGTGATCGATTGATAAATCTTACACTCTTTAATAAAAAATGGGATTCCCCATTTTTTATTAAAGAGTGTTGCTGCACGATAGAATTAAACTCCAAAAACGATACGAATGGAGTTCATAGTCGTCGTTCCAATGTTTGAGAAAAAAAAAACTAAATTCTTAAATTCCACTAGACAAATCCACTAGCCACTAAAGTCAATATTTGTCCGCTAAAAGGCAAGCCAAAACCACCAGATTTAGTGGAAAATCCACTATATTGGCAACACTGTTTGTAGTGTTAGTGCCAAAGCCAAATTTTGAATTGTTTGACAAAATGACGGTGACAGTGACAGCTATCAACGTCACATGGACTGTCCGTAATTTTTTTTTCGGTTAGATGGTTTCACGTAAGTCCGTCCGTCTCTTGGGGTGCTAAGTGCAGGAAACCTCCCCGAGTGCCCAGTCACTTGAAAACTTTGCGTTCTCGCTTGATCCAAACGGATCCGGTGAGAGAGCGGGTTGACAAGTGATTTGGGACGGTGCACCCTGGGCGGCAGTTAATAACTCCCTGATATTCGGGGTCTTATTGACTGTCGGCCAATGTCCTGCAAACTGTGGGGCACTCCTCCCATCTTTTAGTAGATGGTGAGCGGATGCCCCACCCCGAGGTGGGGGCCTCCTTCTGTGGAATATTTATTTCACAGAGGGAGGCCATCGTTAGGGAGCGCTGGGCTTCTGCCCAGCGCATTTGAGAGGGCCGAAAGGCCAGGCTGGAGGGCGTCGTGGTAGAATGCTAACGCGACCCCATGGCGCCCTCAACGGCCAAGTGCGGAAACGCCGGAGGGGTTTTAGTGGGTAGTCTGGGCTGACTAGCAGCTCAGGAGTCCCACACTCTGTGCGTAAATGCATTTCCCCTCCGTTAACAAAAAAAAAAAAAAGTCCGTCCGTCTCTCATCAATGACGGTCTACCATGAACTGTTTAAGCATCTCCAAAACGAGTAAGTAAGCAAAATGGCGAGATGGCCTAAATGATTTAAGGCAACGACATCGCCCTTACTGACTCTTTTTAAATAGCTTGTTTGGATCATAGTAGTCCCCTTTAAAGTTTATTTTTTATTTTTGTGTTTTTCGTCAGCGGCGGCCTCCGTACCGAGAGAAATGTTTTTGAAGCATTAAGGTGGCTTACTATCATCTCTCAAAACCAAAAAGAACGATTGAGTAAGGGAGATGTTGCCTTACATCATGTATTGAGCTGTCCCGCTTACTCAATGGATCTTGCATGGTTTTAAGAGACGGTAGTAAGACTAGTCTACTTGACCCAAAGGTTGACTGTTAGATAATGCTTTTAGCATTAAGTCCGCCTATTGTATTTCTACAATAAAGTTAAATAAATAAATAAATAGTAACCCCAAAAGTTTTTCTTTGTACAACATGTTTATTAAAAATCCATGAAAAAACCCTCCAGGGGAGTTACTACCATGATGGTAGTAACCCCCACCATCTCTTAAAACCATGCAAGATCCAGTGAGTAAGTGGGATAGCGCGCTACGTAATGTTAGGTGACTCTCTTTACTTAATCGTTCTTGCATGGTTTTGTTTTAAGAGATAGTCTTAAGCCAGCAGTGAAACGTAGTGAATAGTGATTATAATATACTCTTTGCGCCAGTGCTCCACTCCACCACACGCTTAGCCGTATTGACTACTAGCTGTTCCCCGCGGCTTCGCCCCGCGTGGGACTCGGTTATATCGCGTCCAAAAGTAGCCTATGTTTGACCTAAAGTCGTTAACTACATCCCTACCAAACATCACAATCGGTCTAGCAGTTTAGACGTGAAGAGGTAACCGACAGACAGACAGAAAGACAGACAGACAGACAGACTTTCGCATTTATAATATTAGTATTAGTATGGACTAGATTCCATCCACCCACCCGCATCCCTATGAACGCATCTGTCTACCAAACCAATACCCAACCTGTTTTGTGTAAACCGGAACGCATCTTAATTACTACGCGATCGCCGCGCCTCCTAGCAGAAAACGAAGAAAAGAAAACGTTCTCTCTTCTTCCTTGTTTCTTTTCTTTCAAGCTCAAGCGTGTAACAAGAAATGGTTGATTAAAATCAGGCCTATTTCAACCTCATTTTTCAGTAATATAAACTGTAATATATATAGGTAGATATTGAAAGTGAAAATCAATCAAGTGTTGTGTTTTAGTTGCATATTGAAATGTGGTCGATGACAGCGTGAAAACGAGCGATACGATACGTAAGTACCTACCTACCTAGTACCTATAATTCGACCAAAAAAAATATTATGAAGTCTTCTATTTTTTATTGGTTGAAAAATACATTTTGTATTTAGTCGATTAGTAATTTACATACCTGTCAGTTTATTGACAGGTACATGTCTATCTATCTTGTAGCAAGAATCTGTCGTAATTTCTATTGAAATTTAAGTCTTTTACACAGTTTATTTTTGTGTTCGTACAGTGTTATATCAAAGTGCCATGACCAGTATTAAAGAAACCATAACGGTATGTTACAAAAACTAAGAATTCATTGTAAAAAAACCTACATGTTTTGGTTTGCCCTTGTTTGGTTGCAAAATCTCGATTCCTTTGTCAGATGCATGCACTTTTACTTTTTTCATTTAGATTCTTGACGTCGTAAAATTTCCCGCTATTTCGCAATTTTTTTCATCAATATGTGGGTAGAAAGTTGTCGGTCATTAAGTATGGATCTGTTGGTGATTTAACATTTTTTTTTATAACGACGAAATACTATGCTAATATGACACGATTTCTGCTTGAATGGGCACTGACGCTGGTACAGTATGATTTCGCTTTTAAATCTTGTTATACCAGATTGTTACATGTTTCTTTTGTGTTGACCTATTTGGAAACTCAGATGTTATCCATTGCTTTTTTAATTAGTGACCAATGCTGGTTTTGACTGCATGCAAACAAACTTAAAACTGCCTTAAAACATGACATATTCATAAAAATATTTTATGATATTGAAAAAGTACTTTCGGAGAAAAAAAAAAAAAACAGGCAGTGAGAGCATCGAATGGCTGATATGTATGTGTAGAGGAAGTTTGCTGTCTAAGCATCATTTTCGACCACGCAGATTGTCTCTTTGTTATTAGAAGTCCTGAGTATACCAACAGTATAATTTGTGGGTACTTAAATAAAATTATAACAGTAAATTCAAACTGTACACTGGTTTGTCGAGCTGCCAACACACTTGGCTATTGGTGAATTTGCCAAAATATTTGACAAAAAGGCAAATAGCGCAAATAATGCAAAAGTTTTGGCAAATATCCCGTCCGTGAGAATACAAATAGCTAATACCTACCTGAATACTCAAATGCTACCCAATTTTGAGAGCTGCTCAAGTATCATGCTGTTGTGCTGCACATCAATAATATGACAGTGACAGCATGATACTTGAGCAGCTCTTAAAATTGAGTAGGGTTTGAGTATTCAGGGGTTAGTGTGGTAGCAGCATTAAATACAAGGTTCACTGCAGGGTTAGGCAGAGGCTAAAGATTTCCACTTGTTATACTTACATTTATATGTATTATATATATGTTACTTACATTTTTATTTGTTACAATGTTGCTAATGCTGGCACCCAACAATAGTAATATTGATTTCAGAGCAATGTTTGGCATACCCTAATGTATGAGCAATAAATATATGTGCCTTGACTTAGGAATAAACAATAACCCCCGTAAACGTTTGTTAAGCCTATTTTAGTTAAAATGTGTTTCATCTCGTTCTTTCACATGAAGTGTCGGGTAAGAGAGAAAGAGCCAAAACATATTTTAGTTAAAATGGGCTTATTAAACATTTCTTAATACGGCGGTAATAGACAGGTAATAGTCCATAGTAGCCGGAAATACTAGGAGAAACACATGCCATGAACTCGCCCAGGCTCTGAGCGGTGAGACTAGATTCAGTATGTCCGGCTGAAAAGACCCAATATTAGTAATCTCGGAAACAGATTTCTGAACTTAGAAAGGGAGTCTGTTAGAACGTAATTCTCTGATAGCTGTAGTTGACATAGTACAAAACAAAATCACTTTCTCTGTCCATATGTATGCTTAAATCTTTAAAACTAAGCAACGGATTTTGATGTGCTTTTTTTAATAGATAGAGTGATTCAAGAGGAAGGTAGTATAGCTAGTAGTAGTAGCTCGTATCAGTTGGCTAAGGACAAATCAGACCACATCTCTATCTTTTCCACTCATCCATTAAAAAGATAAATATCTTTCTGACTTTAGCCAAAACATTTCTCAGTCATGGAACACAAGTAGAATTTCTGGTTTGTACATCCCATCCCCTTTCTGAATCCTGCTTGTATGTCTAATATCTTCCATCTCTTTCACAACCATTTCATTCAGTACCTTTGTTGATATCTTTAAGAAGACTAATGCCTTGATAGAATAGAATAGAATAGAATAGACATTTATTAAGACACTAGCTGTTCCCCGCGGCTTCGCCCCGCGTGGGGCTCGGTTATATCGCGCCCAAAAGTAGCCTATGTTTGACCTCAGGTCGTTAACTACATCCCTACCAAATTTCATCCCAATCGGTCCATCCGTTTAGCCGTGAAGAGGTGACAGACAGACAGACAGACAGACAGACAGACAGACAAACTTTCGCATTTATAATATTAGTATGGATTAGTATGGATTCATCACACATACATCAACAAAGAACAAAGCACTCTTGTTGTGACCCTTTCCCTTTATTAAGCGTACTATGACGGCTTTTCACCGATTCCTTGGTAGGTACATAGCTTTTATATGTATAATAGATGGTTAGTACGAAGTAATATTTTAAAATGCAAGTTCAGGTTAAGACGCTGGGTTACTTTATGGTTAGGACTAAAGTTGCAAAGTGAGTGATTCACTTTGAATTTGTCTACTGAAAACATAGAAAAAAAAAATTGCGTCGTTGAGACCGCGCGCGATTCGAAATTCTTTGACTGAAAATGAATGCTATATTAGCAATATAAGGGTATATTTACACTTTTCTTAATTTATAAATAAATTAATATTCTCTTCTTTCCAGAAATAATCACAAGCGCACCAACCTCATCACACGCAAGAGGAGAAAAAAGGAAATATTAAAAAATTATGTTATTTTGTAAATAATTAAAAAAAAAAAAATAATCTACTGTGATCTCTTAGACGTCTCGATAGTGTATTTTTTACATGTGTCAAGGTTGTTAGTGGAATTTTTTTAATTTTTTTCGTATTTATGATACGTTGAAAGAGAGCGTTAGAGGATGAGCTCGTCTAACGTGAGTGGGTCAAAACAGATGGCCCATCCACCTTTGCGGCAGAAAGAATTCGATCAGGTGAGTACCCATAGTCTTTTTTTTATTCTATTGTATTGCCAGACACGCAAAGTACTGTAGCCTATTTTACACACTTGATACCTTGGGGGTCTTAGTACCACAGATAAACGCGGTGCTGAGTTTATTGGATGGAATAACGGTTTACTCATGATTTTTACCCGACTACGGCGAAGCCAAAAGGAAGGGTAATGATTACCATACGTCTACGGCAATTGGCTCTATAGCTGCTATAACTAATACGAAGAAGAAATGCACAAAGTACTGATGTGTGTAACCCTGTATTTATGTGCCTTAGTCGTTTCATGACTAAAATCTACAAGTATCAGAAATATACGTATATAGTCTTCTTCTATATATGTATTTGATATAAATGAGTTAGTATCCCATAACACAAGTCTCGAACTTACTTTGGGGCTAACTCAATCTGTGTGATTTGTCCCTATATCTTTATTTATTTATTCGAAGGGGCTAAGGATGCAATACAACCTTTCCCCTGCCCCACGCCACTGCTGAAGCGTAAGCAAGGAAACACGCTCAGATAAAGATCTTTTGCATAATGTTTTAGATTAAGGCAAACGATTTGCTTACACATAATCGCTTTAAAGTAGACTAGATCGCCAACCACGGCTGGCATACTTTGCTGACAATGGCACTATTATGAAATGACGTAATGTTCTGTTTTTTTTTCGTGTGAGATGCCACAAGTGCGATAATTATGATTTTGCGTAATTATGCTCTAATTTTGCCTGCGTCTACGCACGCGTTTTACTTCGTTATATCTTGCCAAAAGTAGGATAGGTACGCGACTATAGTAATGCGCTAGCTTGTACTGGGGCGTTACTACTGTCTCTTGAAACCATGCAAGATCCAGTGAGTGAGCGAGACAGCGCGATACATGATGTAAGGCGACATCTCCCTTAATCACATCCTGCATGGTTTTAAGAGATGGTGTTAAGCCACCTGTACTATTGGATTTTCATATCTACGAAATCATTTCAACGTGATCTTTTGAAGACATTGCTCATTGTCTTTAAGATAACCTTAAGCGCTATACTTATACTATACAATAAAAATACACAATAAAGCACAAATGGTCTTCTTAAAGTGTTCAGATCTCTTTCTTTACAAAGAATACAGAGCAGGACAGCCCAATTTTTTTTTTATCACAACGTTTTTCAGGATTGTATTAAGACCCATCTATTGTCTTTTTGGTGTGCTTTGTCACATCTTTAAGACTTTGGATTAGCCCCCCTTGCATTTATTTAAGACTATACCTAATAATCTCAATATCTTTAAGACTTTATTCAGTGGTTAGATTTATTTCCATAAAAAACTAAAGCCGAATTCCTTTACATGGGACACAGATTAGGTATATAATACTTTTTAACCGTAGTACAACCAGCCTGCGTAACTTTATAACAGACAACAGAAAAACCGTTCTGTCTTCTTAATCTATACTATCTATACTAATATAATAAAGCTGAAGAGTTTGTTTGTTTGAACGCTTATAACTTGAAAACTACTGGTCGGATTTGCAAAATTCTTTTTTTATTATATAGCCTGTATTTATATAACACTACCTGTTCCCCGCGGCTTCGCCCCGCGTGGGACTCGGTTATATCGCGCCCAAAAGTAGCCTATGTTTGATCTAAGGTTGTTAACTACATCCCTACCAAATTTCATCACAATCGGTCCAGCAGTTTAGCCGTGAAGAGGTGACAGACAGACAGACAGACAGACTTTCGCATTTATAATATTAGTATGGATAAGCCTGATTCTTGGGGAAGGTTATAGGCTATAGTACATACACGCTAATGGCGAGTGTAACCGCGGGACACAGCTAATAAGATATACATGTCGAGTCCAAATAGCTAAAGTCTGCAAATATTTTATTTGCTCAATACATAGCCTCTATTGCCACAGAACGTCGTAAACCCTCTTTATCTAAATCGATACACGGGCGTATCTCAATCCCGTATTAGGAATTCCGGGAATAGATCAGTCCCTACCATCTGTCTTGATCTAGACTGCGCCTTATGTGGTGTGCTCTGTCAATAGCAGTAACGACTTGAATAAATAAAACACTGAAAATTAGTAGGTAGCTGCTTTTATGTCTAAACAGGGATATCTTTAGATGGGTTACTGTTTATTTGCTTACACTTTTCACTACATTAACAAACAGCCTCAGTTCTTCTTTTCATTTTTTTTTAAATTCCTTACTTCGTTAGTTTTATATCGGGTCGAAGTAAAGTAACTACCTATAGTACCAAAACACATTCCACTCACTTACTGTAACACCTGCCAATTAAGTACTTACTCCAAGGGAGGGCCTAGTTCCCTGTAGCACAGGTTCCTCATGGAACCTATTTCAGGAACTAGTCTCTTCACAAAGTGATACCAAAATTGTTAACAATGAGTAGGTATATTAACTAGCTTTAAGTTGAGTTACAATAACTTTTTTGTGAAGAAAAAAAAATAAAGAAATTATTTTTTTTTTTTCCAAAAAGTTAATTTTCCATTAGAAAATGCTTACGTTAACTTGTCATCGTCGATTTTGCCGTTTGCCGTAATGAAAACAAATCAAACACTTGCGCTTCTACCTTTTTAACACGCTTTTATTAGCTCGGGTTGTATGTATGTATGTAACGGAATCTTTGAGCTTAATTTTCACCGGTTTCTAAAAGTCTAATCAACTTGAAACTTTACACACGTCTCAAGGACCGATGACAATGCAATAATTTGATAAAAAAATTTCATTATCCTGATTAGGATCGTCAGGATTAATAAATTACTTGAACGCGTGAACTGCGCATGCGTACAGTTTCGGACTCTGCTTGAGGCACTCGACTCAGCACAACACAACATATTACTCCATATAAACACTCCTTTGGACTTACAGTCGATAAAAAAGGATTCAAATCTAATAAACCAAACTAAAAAAGCAAAAATAAATTATAGTTTAAAAAACTAAAAAAACACGCTTTTAAAATTAATTGAACTAGAAATTAAAAAATAAAACTGTAGTAATCAATTGAAAAATTTATATTATTGTTTAAAAAGCGTGGGGGGCTTAATTTTGATTGTTGGAAATATTTTATCAATGTTTTATTATATCTGTAGTTATTGTAACAAGCACCCCACGGCTTTTGTACAATAATATGAATTTTTCAATTGATTACTACAGTTTTATTTTTTAATTTTTAGTTCAATTAATTTTAAAAGCGTGTTTTTTTAGTTTTTAAAACTATGATTTTTTTTCAC
This sequence comes from Apomyelois bistriatella, assembly GCA_947044815.1. NCBI lineage: Eukaryota > Metazoa > Arthropoda > Insecta > Lepidoptera > Pyralidae > Apomyelois > Apomyelois bistriatella. The sequence continues at coordinate 3,324,169 of OX345715.1, read as the reverse complement.
ATGCATGAAGGTGCAACCACGGCTTTACAATGACCATTTTGTACCTACCTATGCATTTCTGGATGTCTATCTCAATAATTTCCTTGTTTCATCAATTTTAGAAACCACGTATGTAGTCGGGTTATAGTTTTTTTTATTGACGTTGTCGGGTTATAGTTTTTTAACATAGTTTTTGTATTTATGTCATTTTATTTAAAATTTTAGTGAGTCGCTGCAATAGGTACACTTAATGCCATGAGCATTCTCTGCCTTGACTGGCAGAGAATGCTCATGGCCTTTGGAAGTAACCTTTATAATATTAGTTGAATGTAGGATGGGATGGGATAAATTAGTATAGAAATATAGATGATATAGGTACCTATAATACATTGTAACGGAAACATGCGAGCGTCTGCATATCGGTAGAAGTTTCTCTGAAAAGTTCACATCGCTTCTTGTATTTTTAATGCAACGCTTGGCGATGCGCCAACATTATGGAAATCTCGCTTATAAAAATTATATCGGCTGTGTTGTTTTGAAGCTGAAACTTGAATTGATCGTGAGTAAAGTACAGTCGACAAGAAAGTACAGTCGATAGCAACGATTTTTGAGGATACTTTCCTTAGGCAGTGAAATTGCTGGGTACGATACATCTTAAGACACGAGTTGGCAGCTCGCTAGGCACACTGTCAAGGCATCACGAGCGTAAATAGGCTACGGTGACCGCTTGCCCATGTTTCGCTGGCCGTATGCTTGGCTGGCAACGTAATTGTATAAAAAAATCAGTCACGATTTCTTCGCTATGAATATGTTTAATTTTAGAAAAATGAAACCTTATACCAATATACCTACACCAGCATGCATTGCCTGCGGCTCCGCCCGCGTGGGAGTCGGTTATATCGCGCCCAAAAGCCTTAGCCTATGTTTGACCATATCCTTTAACTATATCCATACCAAATTTCATCAAGATCGGTCCAGCGGTTTAGATGTGAAAGCGTAACAGACACACATAGACAGACAGACTTTTCCTTTTTTTAAGGTAGCCTGGAAGAGATTGCATATCGATAAGGCCGCCTGTTGCATATCTTGCCACAGACTGTATAATAAAGTGTTTTTCATACTTACTTTTGCATGTAAGTATAATATGAAGTATGGAAGCATAGATACCTTACCTAGTCTTACATTTATCATCAAGATCAATGCTCTTGTAGGTTGGAGTTTCTTCCATTCTTGTTTCCTAAGCGAGTTCAGTTTTTTATTGTACATAAATCTATTAATGATTTTGTGCCCATAATTTCTATGATCTGATAATATTTCTTATTTTACAGATATGGAGCGATTTGGAAGAAGGAATAGAGCAGGTGTACAAGAGGGTATACATGGGCAAAGAGAGATATATGGGCCTTTACACGTATCCTTTTAATATTTATTATAGTAAGATAAAAAAAAAAAACAATAACAATGATTCCAACTTCTAATATGTTAGTGGTGTTAGGTTTACTTCGAAATGTACTTATTCAAGTACTTACCTTCGGTGTAAATGAAAGGGTGAGATGGTAAGTATATATTTTTGATTGTCTGTATGAGAAAACAATAGTCAACACTAATTTAGAGGAACATTATATTAAGCATCTTTAACATTAAAAAAAAACAATCCATTCTGTTTGGCTGTGATAACCTTTTTCCTAATCAGTTCCTTAAAAAATATTTTTCAACACAGACTAGATAATAGTACACTCCTTTAACACGAAAAGTGTCCGGGAAAATTTTGCGCTTGCAGCTTAAAATAAATTACCTCACTTGTTAAGGCGCTGTGCATCATGCGAATACCGTAAAACGTCTATTTTTTCGTCGCGCAGTTAGCTTTATTTTTCATGGAATAAAAGCATGAAAAAAATATGAAGTATAGTTCAAAGATCAAAACAAATGATTACATCAAAATACTTAAAAAATAATTATTAAAACCGAATTATACAATAGCAAAAAAGCTTTATTCAGAAAAGGTTTCGTCGCGAATTACTTGATATTTTCAGCGACAACTACCAATTTTTTTACGTCTATAAAAAGTATAACTTAATGACCAAGAGGGATACCAAAAAAAATTACAATATTTAGTTATAATTATTGATATATTAAATTAAAACTGAAAAATAATAACCGAAATGGCATTGAACAGACTGGTGATAGGCCAACCCAGTATCGCCACTTTCAACCTTATTTCATTACGAGTACTTACTATAATCGCACTTCACCTCTTTCATATACCTACACTGCCACAAACTTATCTGACCCGGTGGCAGAAATCGGAACTAAGGAAACTTCATACAACTTTGTGCAATAGACATAGATTGTGGCGCCACCGCGACCGGCACAGATAAGTTTGTTTAACTGTAAGAGTTGGGGATTGAGCGCCTTAAACAAATAACTATTCCTAACTCCAAAACAGTCATGTATACAACTACTGCACGTCAGTACACCACCAGACCAGCACCACAACCACCACTCCCGGACGGAACACCGCCAACAACAGCGGTCGGAACAGCTACTCTACCACTAAGAAGACGGTATGTATGTTTGTCTTATCATTCCTTACGTCGAAAATGCTGTCAGTTGGCGAAATAATAACCAAAATTATATAGTGCCTTTATTTGGCACTTCAATACAACCAAAGACGTAAGTATCAAAAGAGATGACTATTTATATAAGGTTGACTCAAATCAACTGCAAATATTTTAAGGGCAGATTCAGACCACTATACTGAACAACTTTTTCACATTTTAATAATGAAATATAAATACCCTAAACATAAAAATATGACTTGTAACTTCTTACAAACCCCGGGTCTATTATTTTTTAATACCTTTACTATAGGAAGTTTTTAGAAAGCATTCCTATACATGGGCAGCATTTGGCCCATTTTGGTCAATCTCCTTTAAAAATAGAATTGGAAACCATAAATAAATGAAAAAGGAGGCTGATTGAGCCATCGGTGCTCAACAACCATCTTACGGTTTCCTCAAAGAACTGAAAATCTGTCAGTGTTGGCCATTATCACACCCGGATCATGTTCCTATTGGTCTGGTTTCCCTGTAAAAAGGGTTACGGAGGTCAGACGGCAGTCGCTCCATTGTAAGGACCAGTACCGTCAATTCAAGGCCATTATTAAAATCATACCCGAGGTACGTATAACGATAGTTTGGTAGCGTCGCCTATGTCATTCCTCCTTTGGTATGGTTCATTCGACTTTAACGAACTACGCGGGAAGTGGATCAGTTGATACAGTGGGCTGCAGAGAAATCTGACCCCCATGCCACATGTATCGCTATTGAAAGGGGTCAGATTTCTCTGCAGCCCACTGTACATTCTGTTTTGCTTTTTCTCCCAGACCAGCCTAGATAAGTATACTTTAATCAATTTCTAATAACGAAATATGCATAGTTGCATTATGAAACACTGACTCTTCAGATAACTACGATGAGATAAGCGTTATAGCCAGCGGTGTAATTAAAATGATAAAGTTATTGACGTTTGGAAGGTATTTCTTTGAGGAAAATTATATTTTTTTATGTGAATGTTACAAAGTTAAGCTACCATACCAGTACTCTGGTCATGGGTTCGATTCCCACGGGAAGCATACTTTGTTTAGTTGTTTCCAGTTTTGTTAGGATATTGCTGGCTTGAATCACCTGATTGTCTGTTAATGAAGATGATTCCGTGCTTCGGAAGGCAAGTTAAGCCGTTAGTCCCGGCTAGTGATTTGCCGCTGAAAATTTACAAAGTTTACGGGAATTTTCCCTTGTAAATTTACAGATACCTATGTTCCCAAGTTACCAAAGTATTTGAAGTGTGTCACTGGATTAATTTAGTACTATTATAAATTCTGTGACTGGATTAGTGTTGTGCTGCTGGAAAATTATAAAGTTTACGGGAATATTTCCAAAATTGCCTTGAATATTTCCAAATTTTTTTTTGAATTTTTCCAAAATTCCCGGGAATGGCACATATCTCGGGTGCCATCTTAAGATCATTAGAGTAACTACGCCAGAGGTCGAGAGGCGAATTCGAACAACTCTGACACCAGGCTGTGAATGGTTAATTGGCCCTGTAACTCACTATATGATGTTAAATTAATAAATAATAGCAACCCGCCCCGGCTTCGCATGGGCATAAAAACCTTACTTTTGAAACACTATCTATTAAAAAAACCGCATCAATCGCTTAAATCTTTAAAACAATCCGTTGCGTTGTTTTAAAGATTTAAGCATAAGGGACATAGGGACAAAAAGCGACTTTTTTTTATACAATATAGCGATAGTGAAGTGATACATTATATTGATAAACATCCAAGACCATTCAGAAAAAGATTATTTTTCATCTTGAACTGACCGCGAATCGAATGTGTTTGCCTTCTTTGTTTTTTTCGACTTCTGTAATATAACTTCCTTCTTTTAGAGCGGTCAAGTGACGGGCGGTGCGCAATTGGTGGGCTTGGAGCTTTACAAGCGAGTGCGGGAGTTTCTACGCATCTATCTCATTACACTGCTGCAGGTGAGGAACCTTCTGTCTGTTATTGTTATCTACTAGCTTTTGCCCGCGGCTTCGCCCGCGTGAATTTCCCTCGGGAACAGTGCTTTTTCCCGGGATGAAAAGATCCTCAATGCTTCTCACTATGTGCATGCAAAATTTTAAAAAATTGGTTCAGTAGAAAAAAAAAACCGGTTAAGTGCGAGTTGAACTCGCGTGCAGAGGGTTCCGTACAATGCCAATGTCAGTTTTTATATTCAATTGTGGTATGTTAATGTGAAAGTATTATGAGATGCGAGTTAACTACTACCACTTAATTGTCAATTGATAGAATTCTTATAGGTTTTCCTGTAATCTACAGACAGGTTTATTTTAGTTTCGGAGATCAGGGGGGGAATGGTCAATTTTCGTCTTCTCTCATAAATTAAATGAAAACTATTTATATTACAATAAGAACAAAAATATATTTGAGATCCTCGTAACGAGCCCTTTCATTTGATATATAACACGGTAAGGTTTGCAAAACTTTTTTTTTATTTTATATTCCTAATTTGTCCCCCGAAAATGACCCTTATTTAAAAAAAATATTTATTTTCTTTGCACATCTGTCTTTGGGTCACAGGATTACGCCATTCTGTTATATATTTATTTATTTATTTATTCTACCAAATTTCATCTGTTTTGGTCCAGTAGGACGGACGGACTGACAGACAGACGCACGAGTGATCCTATAAGGGTTCCGTTGTACATTTTTGTACGGAACCCTAAAATACATACAAATTTTCGCCTTTATAATATTTGTGGGGTATTAAAACAGACTTCAAGTAACAACAAAATATATTTACTTAAACTTAAAGTTCCTACAAAATATTATTTATTTATTTGATTTATGTACACTCAAATACAAACATAGGAAACTTAAAATTAGGAAATCTAGTACAAGGGTGTTTCTTATTTCTATAGGATATAAATTTGTTTTTAGCCTAATTAAATTTTGATTTGTCTCATAGAATGGCGCCGACCTGATGGGCGAAAACGTCTTAGCGTTCTACACGAAGCAATGGGAGGAGTATCAGTTTTCGTCGCGTGTGCTCAATGGAGTGTGTTCGTACCTTAATCGGCACTGGGTGAAGCGCGAATGTGAAGAGGGACGTAAGGTATGTTAATTGTAACCCACTCTTAAAAAAGAGGGGTGTTTTAAAGGTCTAAACCGCTCTGTAGAATGGTTAATTTTCCGAAGTAATGAAAATTATACCAGTTTGTCTTGTGGATTTTGAATCGGTATTGGGTGAATGATATAATATGAATAGGGACGCAAGGTATTTTAATGGTTAACCCGTCAAGAAAATTGATAGTATTTACTTGTGTAAGTACCGAATTGAGAAACATCTCAACTGATGGAAGTTGGTTGAAAAAGTGGGTTGTTTTATAATAAGTCTAACCACAGGGTCCTAACGCTTCATAGAATTACCGATTTATTTTTCGAAGTAATGGAAATTATATCAGTTTTCGTTGCTTGTGCTATCTGGTGGTCGTTTAAGGAACTACATCAGAGGCAGTTGTTTCAAAGTAACAAGTTGTGTAAAGATAATTATAAATAAATAAATATATAGAGATAAATCACACAGATTGAGTCAGCCTCTAAGTAAGTTCGAGACTTGAGTTATGGGATACAACGATATTATATTTTTTAACAAATACATATATACTTAGATAAACATCCAAGACCCAGGTTAATAAAAAAAAGATCATTTTTCATCTTGACCTGACCGGGGATCGAACCCGGGACCTTCTAAGTAGCGGTCAGGCATGTTAAACATTACGCCAGGGAAGTCGTCAATTAAAATTGTAAACGAATGGACATGAATGAAAGAATGCGAGTCTATTTAGTATTTTTTATTATTTATTTTTTTTAATTTATCCAGGGCATCTACGAGATCTACCAACTGGCCTTGGTGACATGGCGCGACAATTTGTTCCAACGTTTGAACAAACAAGTGACCAACGCCGTACTCAAGTTGATCGAGAGGGAACGCAACGGAGAGACCATTAACACTAGACTTGTTTCCGGAGTGAGTATTCTACCATATATTTGTTCCAATATTTGAACAAACATGTGATCAACGCCATACTCAAGTTGATCGAGATGGGAACGCAATGGAGAGATCATTAACACTAGACTTGTTTCCGGAGTGAGTATTGTACCATATATTTGTTTCAACATTTGAACAAACAAGTGACCAACGCCTTCTTCAACTTGATCGAGAGGTAACGCAACGGAAAAACCATTAACACTAGACTTGTTTCCGGAGTAAGTATCCATACTAATATTATAAATGCGTAAGTCTGTCTGTCTGTCTGTCAAGTGAGGGTGGTATGTAAGGATCTTAGCCAATGGAAATCTCTAGTCTCTGCATACGGGAGGCAGGCGTGATGATATGTATGTATGTATGTTACCGGAGTAATTTTCCATATATTTGTTCCAACGTTTGGCCAGAAAATTGACCAATGCCGTATCTACAAGATACCACTATCAAACCTAATAAATAATATATGAGGTGAATTTAAATCAACTGCAAATATTTTAAGGGCAGATTCAGACCACTAAACTGAACAACTTTTCTAAATAAACTTGAGTCGAAATACGAAAATTTTTTTTTAATCTTCCATACAAATCGTGTACTCTTTTTCCTTTATTATACAGGTTGACTGGAAGAGATCCCTGTTAGGGATAAGTCCGCCTTTTGTTGTGTTCTATGTTGTATCATCAATGTTCTTTCTGTACAATAAAGTTTTTACATACATACATACATACATACAAATTGAGAATCAGCTGATATAGTTTAGTATGGAGAGTGAAAAATAAAATTTCATATTTCGATATAAGTTTATTTGGAAAAGTTGTTTGGTATAGTGGTCTGTATCTGCCCTTAAAATATTCGCAGTTGATTTGTGTCCACCTTGTATATATATTTAATAATTTATTTCTGTATTTAATACCAGGTAATCAACTGCTACGTAGCCCTGGGTCTTAATGAAGAGGATCCAAACGCTCGCGGACAAAACCTAGCCGTCTACAAGGATACCTTCGAGGCTGTGTTCCTGGAGGATACAGAGAGGTTCTACACTCGAGAGAGCACTGATTTCCTCAGGAACAACCCCGTTACTGAATACATGATTAAGGTGACGATAATATACAAAGATTCTTTCAAATTCTTTAAAATTTCGAATATAAAAGGACGAACTTCAAAGTTGCGTCGTTAATAGATAAAACACGTCTACCATGAGATTTTGTAAACATTACCAAATTTATAACGGTATTTTTTTTAAATAATATTTTTTTTTATTGTAGGCCGAACAAAGGCTGCAAGAAGAACAACGTAGGGTACAAGTGTACCTTCACGAGACCACAATGGAGCGATTGGCCAAGACCTGCGACAGGGTGCTCATTGAGAAGCACTTGGAGATATTCCACGCCGAATTCCAGGTGTGTATATATTGTCTACTAGCTGTTGCCCGGGGCTCCGCTCCCGTGGGAATTCCGGGATAAAATATAGCCTATGTGTTGTTCCGAGGTCTAAGCAATCTAAAGTACGGTAAGATTTACTTAAACGCAAAAGTTACTAAAAATATTATTTCCCAGCCAACCTATAGAAATCTAAACAATACTCCTAGTATGAGATTTTATAAACGCAGACGCTAGCGACTGCGTTAGGATTTTGTATGGAATTTCTTAGTTGCCTTACTATCCGCCAGGGGCGCTGTACAGGAATGTCTTACAAAATCGTTAACGCAGTCGCTAGCGCTATATTAAGAGTTTTATTACGCGCAAGCTAACTTCAAGTAAGTCATCACTATCACTTCACTACATAGTAAAAAACAAAGTCGCTTTCTCTGTCCCTATGTTCCTTTGTATACTTAAATCTTTAAAACCACGCAACGGATTTTGATGCGGTTTTTTTTAATATATAGAGTGATTCAATAGGAAGGTTCTTATGTCCATGGCTCGCTAGTACTATATAAAACACACATAGCTAAAATAAATAAAATATACCAAAGACATCTGTGTTTTGTTCCAGAAACTTCTGGACGGCGAGAAGAACGCGGACCTCGGCCGCATGTACAGCCTCGTTGCTCGCATTCCAGACGGATTGTGCGAACTGCGACGGTTGCTCGAGCAGCATATCCACGTGCAAGGGTTGCAGGCCATTGACAAGTGTGGAGATACCGCGCATACGGTAAGTGGTCGGGTATTTTGTCACGTTGGCTGTCGCTGAGTTGGCTTAGCGGTTTAGGATGGCGGCTGAAAATGTTGGCGCTTCGAGTTCGAGCCCCACGATGAATTTTTTTAAGCTACTGCATAGCTTTTATCGCGGGCTTTGAGCGCAGCGAGCGAATCAATAAATTCCGTAACGAAAAAAACCTAACACCATGTTTATTTTTATTTTATTTAGACCGTCTGACCAGAACAGGAAGTACCGTTTTTTAAGAATAGACGAGGAAAGAGAATTAACAGAATGGGAAATCCTATAGAGTTATGAAAAATAGGCAAGGGAGGGAAAACGAGGGAGGAGGGTCGCGAGTTCTACTGTTCACAAAACCACTAGTTTAGAATTAATTTTGTTGTTTCAATTATTTGTTTCGACTCGCTCCTTTGCTTTACAATCCATACTAATATTATAAATGCGAAAATCTGTCTGTCTGTCTGTCTGTCTGTCTGTCTGTCTGTCTGTCTGTCTGTCTGTCTGTCTGTCTGTCTGTCTGTCTGTCTGTCTGTCTGTCTGTCTGTCTGTCTGTCTGTCTGTCTGTCTGTCTGTCACCTCTTCACGGCTAAACTACTGGACCGATTGTGTTGAAATTTGGTAGGGATGTAGTTAACGACCTGAGGTCAAACATAGGCTACTTTTGGGCGCGATATAATCGAGTCCCACGCGGGGCGAAGCCGCGGGGAACAGCTAGTGATTATATAAATGAACAATGTATACAAAATAGTGGTAAAGGTAGTGGTTCAACATAAAATATTAATACATATTTGGAACTGTCCCTACACGTGCTTCAATATCAAAGAAAAAAAATACTACATAAATAAATAAATAATTATAACTGTATAAGTTGAAATAAAAAATGCTATGCTATAGCTTTACCGCGGCAGTCCCCGAGTGCCAAACGTCTATTTATATGGCACATCCATACTTCCATACTAATATTATAAATGCGAAAGTCTGTCTGTCTGTCTGTCACCTCTTCACGGCAAAACTGCTGGACCGATTGTGATGAAATTTGGTAGGGATGTAGTTAATGACCTGAGGTCAAAAATAGGCTACTTTTGGGCGCGATATAACCGAGTCCCACGCGGGCGAAGCCGCGGGGAACAGCTAGTGATATTATAAAGAGGAAAAATTAGTTTGTTTTCATCGAATTGGCTGGCGAACTGGCGCAACTACTGCAATCGATTTAAAAAAATACTTTCACCGTTGAAATGCCCACACTATCCCCGAGTGACATAAACTAGGCTATGTATGTACCATGGGCAAAGCCAGGGTGGACTGCTAGTATTTTATAATTTCATTTTGTCACTCGCATTCCCGACGGATTGTGCGAATTACGACAGTTGTTGGGTTATTTTGTAGAGAGTTGTAGGCTGCATAAGATTGCCTAAAATTTATTTTTACAAACAAGACAATTACAATGACAATAACTTAAAAAAATAAAACTAAAGACTTAAAAAATCCATACTTCCATACTAATATTATAAATGCGAAAGTCTGTCTGTCTGTCACCACGGCTAAACTGCTGGACCGATTGTGATGAAATTTGGTATGGATATAGTTATGCACTAGGAGTCAAACATAGGCTACTTTTGGGCGCGATACAACCGAGGCGCACGCGGGTGGAGCCGCGGGCAACAGCTAGTACTAAATAATAATAAAAGGAAAACCAAAATACTTGCCAAAAATCATAGAAAAGGTCCATGTGGCAATGTTCCGAAGATGCTGGCAGCGTTGAGATAGCCTAGTTCTTAGAGTGGGTTATAGGTTTATGTCATACCAACCGCGGGCAAATAAATCCGCGGGAAACAGCTAATAAATAAATATTTTTTATTTGTCACAGGATCCTAAAGTATACGTGTCGACGATATTGGAGGTGCACAAGAAATACAACGCGCTCGTTCTGATCGCGTTCAACAACGACTCTGGATTCGTGGCCGCGCTCGACAAGGCCTGCGGCAGGTTTATAAACAGTACGTATCCACCAGGGGATGCAGGGTCGATTGATTTTGCCCACTAGTTGAATGGCTTAAGAGGATAGACTAGATCAGAAATTAATTTTCCCTTGAAGAGTGATATAACAGCGGTTCAGACCGAGATTATAACTACAAAAATCTTAACACGTTCGCGGATCTTTTTGAAAACACAATAGAAGTTTTATTGTTATAACTGCTAATAGCAGTCGTGTGTCCGCCAACGTGTTAACTAAATCGATGTTTCGTATTACCTTGCTTTTTCTTAACGAAAACCTTGCATATTTATTCATTTTATTATCAAAAGAAAGTACAATATCTATACTATGCTCCTTCGTGTTTCTTTATATTTAATCTTTTTTAATATAGTAGTTACGGCGGTGGTAAAAATAAAGATTTTTTTTTTTTGTATTTTGTAAGACGTGAAAATTCACATGTTACAACCCTGTTTAAAGGAATTATTATTGTAAAAAAATATTTTTTTCTGATATAATTTTGTCGTACCAGGCAACGCGGTGACGAAAGCCGCCAACTCGTCCAGCAAGAGTCCAGAATTACTCGCCAAATACTGCGATCTCCTTCTGAAGAAGTCCAGCAAGAACCCCGAGGAGCAAGAGTTAGAAGACACGCTCAACCAAGTGGTGAGTCGTTTCGTCAGTTCTGTAATAGCAGCGTTGGTCCAGCGGTTAAGGAGGTGGAATTTAATATTAAATGTTTCGAGTTCGAGCCCAGTTAAAATGTATATTTTGTTTTATTCACATTTCTAATTATTTTACATGTCTGCTTTGTATAAATGGTTTAGATTACCAAATAAATAAATAAAGCAAAATATACATTTTATTATGTGATACGATATTGTTTCGTCTCAAGAGGAAGAAAAGTATCGTACAAGCCTCGGCCGAAATTGCAATTTACATTCATTTATTATCAAAAGGGTCTCGGCTTCGCGTCATCCTTTAAAAGCACTTCACTATTGTCATTTATTTTATTTTTTATTTTTATATATTTCCAGATGGTTGTGTTTAAATACATCGAAGACAAGGACGTGTTCCAGAAGTTCTACAGCAAGATGCTCGCGAAACGACTGGTGCAGCACATGTCGGCCAGCGACGATGCCGAGGTGAGTATTGTAGGGCCGTATGCCTGGTTGGGGAGATCCCTTATCGACGCGGTCAAAAAATTCTTTTAAAAAGTAATAAATAAACATGCATCTTGGCTGTCAGTACCAACCTTTCGGTGTACAAGTTGGTTGGTTGGAATACTAGTGATGTGCCACTTGGAAAACAGCTTACAGGGGGGTTACTATCGTCTCATAAAACCATGCAAGATCCAGTGAGTGAGGGAGATGTCGCCTTACATGATGTATTGCGCTGCCTCGCTTACTCACTGGATCTTGCATGGTTTTAAGAGATGGTGGTAGGCCACCATGAATGTTTTCAAAGTTACCAAGTATTTTGGAAACTTTGGGAATATTTCCAAAGTTACCAAGTACTTTGGAAACTTTGGGAATATTTCCAAAGTTCCCGTGAATGTTTTATTTAATATGTTCCCCGAGAATCAGGCTATCATATAAAGAAAGAATTTTTGGAATCCGACCAGGAGCATAATTTTTGAGATGACTCTCCCAAAACTGGTGCGTCAAATGGTTATCGTTCGAGTCACCGGTTATGTCGCATGAAAACCATTCGAAAACGAACGACAATCATTTGACTAACCAATTTGGCTACGTCATACATTAAAAAAAATAGTACTCCAGTAGTTCTAAAGTTACGAACGTAAAAACAAACACTTCAGCTTTATTATTAAGTATAGATAAAAATATAATTTCCTACGTGGCCCACTGTACTTTTGTCTAAGGGGCCGTTCAAGTATTACGTAAGCACTAAAGGGGGGCGAAGAATTCTTTCATTTGCTTATTTTTGATGACATGGGGGGGGGGGGGGGGATCTAGATGGTGATTACGTCAGCATTAATTATTTACTTTTTTACACATATAGCAACCCACACATTGTCTATGCTTTAAAACGAAATACGTTTTCAGGGATTCCTGCAAATAATGATTTAGGTACTAGCTTAAAACTGAGTAAGGGGTACTCTATTCCAAACCTTTACGTAAGCATGGGGGGAGGGGTGAGAGCTTTGCTTACTTTTGCTGACGAAGGGGAGGGGTGGGTTAATAAATGCAAAAAATCTGCTTACGTAATACTTGAACGACCCCTAACTAATAGCAAATTCCATTACGATAATGCTTCGTTGAATTTTAAATGGAATAAATGCTCAGTATTACTTTACACCCAGATTTTGGTGACGGATGCATATTTACATAAATATCATATTAAATTTTAAGTGTTAGCTATTAAGGAATGCTGTTGCGAATCCAGAATGGATATAATATTTTAAAAAAATAATTAAAGAGAAAAATTAATGTGTGACGAACTTACTTTATTTTTGGTATGACAAACTAACTTATAAATAAATACCATATTCAATTTTAAGTGTTAGCTTATGCTGTTTCGAATCCAGAATGGATATAATAATGAGAAAAAAAAATTAAAGATAAAAAAATAAGGTGTGATTGATTAGTTTACTTATTTTTTTTTTTATGACGAACTAATTTTGGGACAAATCGACAACAACCCTAATATATTAGATATAAGGTTACAAATAAGAGAATATTTTCGAACATCCGAATATAAGAAGTAAATGATAAACTTGATAACAGATAACTGTAGAATTCACACCACAATTTGTAAAATTATTTATATACGAGATATAAAAATAAATTTATAAATTATATTTGTCCAACAATGATTTATAATTTTTGTACAAAACAGTGAATCACATTGTATTAAAATCGTACTCGTATACAATACAAAACCCTTTATTGCACCAAAATGTTACAAATTTATGCAAAGACAAATATTAACAAAAAGGTATTATAGTATTTTACTCGGGTTTGCTTATTAGTTAAGCGTGTCGAATTAATACTAACAGATTTTCAAGGCGAAAGTAAGCACAGTGATGTTTGGAAAAATAAAACTGGGCTATGGGAACAGACCTCACAAGATGAACATTTTGATTGTAGCCCTTGAGATTCACTTTTAAATACAATTCAACATATTGAGGGAATACGGCACGACTTAATGAAAAATATTATGGAAGGCAATATAGAAGGAAGACGGGGAAGAGGTAGACCAAGGAGTTTTATAGAACAAATAAAGGAAAAAGTGGGAGTCGTGTCGTATCAGGTGGTGAAAAGGCTGGCGGAAAATAGAAACACCTGGAAGAGACTCCACCGACAAGAGCACAGCTCTTAAATTTTTGATAGATAGAGGAAATATAGAGTATATGTACGGAAAACAGCAATGAATTTGCCAATCTCTGCTCTATAACGAATCGAAAACGAATGAGCGGGTCTACTGGTAGAAATATCTATAGAAATAAGTAGCACCCTTCACTTTTCCTAATTTTAAGTTTCCTACGTGTGTGTTTGAGTGTACACGAATTAAATGAATAAAAGTGGAGCTAAAACGCTACCCTGTGGAACACCATCAGATAAACAATAATTAAGACGAATTTTTTCTTTAAAATTTGAACTGACTGCCGAACTACAAACAGTTAATAACGAATCTAGTTCACTACTACCGGATATATAATCAAATAATTTAGAACGCCAAGTAAAATATCGATATCAATCGTATGAAACGCTTTACTTAATTTCACTACAGCAGGTTGTCTTTTTTGCGAATATCTATGGCTTGGAAGCCGGACTGAAAAGATGCCTCGTGTAGAGGTGAACATGGGTCGCAAGGAATGTGTTTCAAAGAAATTGGTGATGGGCATGCTATGCTTAACAGGCAGGTTTGCATGATCTAATTTTGGTGGCGGAAGAAAGCAAAGGAAATTGGTAAGTACGTATGGTCATACATAATAGATAATAGAAAGCTAGACAAAACAGAAATTTGGTTTTAGCATCCCAGTAACCATTTCTGTACTTATAATATAATCATAATTATTATCAATACAAAATATTGCCTCCGTGGTCCAGTGGTTAAGGTGTTTGCCTGTAGACCCGGGGGTCGTGGGTTCGATTCCTACGGGAAGCATACTTTGTTTAGTTGTTTCCAGTTTGATTAGGACATTGCAGGCTTGGATAACCTGATTGTCTGATAATAAAGATGACTCCGTGCTTCGGAAGGCACGTTAAGCCGTTGGTCCCGGCTGCCATCTGGTAGTCGCTAAAGGAACACGTCAGAGGCCGAGAGACGGTTCCAAAGAACTGACACCAGGGTGAGCCTGGTCGATTGACCGTGACACCTACACGAGATAATATGAATAATAATACAAAGTATTTGTATTAATTTTATTCATTTTGTAGATTGAATTTGACTTGAGTTTACTTAATTTGTCTTGGCAAGTTATTACTTAAAGAAACGCATGTAAGTTTATTTTTATCATAGGATTACAATTTGGACAGGTGGGTATTTATTGCTATATTGGATATGGACGAAGATATTTGGCAACTCCTCAGCTACCATCGGCAATAATTTTGAACCTTTAAATTAATACATGAAAGAAGGAAGTGATCCAGGTTTCAGAGGACTGCATAGATATCCTTTACATCATAGACATATTGTACATCTGGCGCCGTTAAAGGAACCACGTCAGAGGCCGAGAGGCGGTTCCGAAAAACTCTGACACTAGAGTGTGTAGGGTACATCTGGTAGCCTTTATAGAAACCGCGTTAGAGGCCGAGAGGCGGTTTCAAAGAACTCTGACACAAGAGTGTGTAGGGTAAATCTGGTAGCCGTTAAAGGAATCGCGTCAGAGGCCGAGAGGCGGTTCCGAAGAACTCTGACACCAGGGTGTGTAGGGTCGACGCACAAGCTATAATTATGATAAGACATATTCAAGACTACATTAAGTGCAAAATAAACGCTGGACCTATCTGGCGAGTAGTAAATTATATGAGAAAGTGATAAATTTAGCCAGATTTCGATTATCTAATATCAATTTTCAAGCCTTACGATCTAATCTGCGATATTTTTCCATCATTTTTCAAGCCATGGGTTCAAATCTGCGATATTTTTACATCAATTTTCAAGTCATACGATTAAATCTGAGATATTTTTACATCAATTTTCAAGCCATACGATCAAATCTGCTATATTTTTACATCAATTTTCAAGCCATGAATTCTAATCTGCGATCTTTTTACATCAAATTTTAAGGCTTTACGATCATATCTGCGATGTAAAGCAAGCTTTTGAGTTTACTGAGATGCGTTGATTTTCTAGTTAATTCTACTTAACGAGATGTTTCATTAGGTGGTGTTAGAAGACTGCGTTGCCTGTGACGGTATTAAGATGAAGGGTATATGTTGCCAAACTTGTCACCCTAACTGTTTGTGTTATCAGGTATGTATGTGTTAATATCTGTTTAGAAATAATTTTATACTATGTATATTTTATCTTATTATTGTGTAGCTTTTATTTATGTATTTCAGGCATATATCATTATTTATGTTTTTGGTCTACAAATATCTAGCTAATTCTTATGTCTCACGCAAATGTGTATTGACGTTTTTGGAGAATATGCTGCAGTGGAGTTTGTGGCGCCGATTCTTCTCCACTTGCGCTTTGGAAATGGTGGTAAACTAAAATAAGTAATGATTGACGTCAATAAGTGATAAGAATATCCTATATTGAGAATAAACGATTTCATTTAACTTCTAATAATTCATTTGTATAAACACTTTCGCTGACAGAAAACGTGATAATAGCAGTTTGATTCTTATCTTCATCGTAGGCGTGTGTGACAGCGAAAGTAAGTAATATTAATGATTAATTACTAATGTTAATGACAGTAATAGGACACTAACTTGATTTTTTAGGTGATAAGTTTATTTACATTTAAGAATTGTTTAAAGTGCTTTTAGGCAAATTTTATTTTAGGAAATTGTTACTAATATAATAATTATCAAGTGTATTACTGGAATAATTATCTAGTGTATTACTGGAATAATTATCTAGTGTATTACTGGAATAATTATCTAGTGTATTACTGGAATAATTATCTAGTGTATTACTGGAATAATTAAGGTTATAAGGAATAAGGATTTTTTTTTTGTGAATATAAAGGTATAAACCTTATTTTTTATCTTTGAGCTATCAAATATTTGTTTATCTACATACGATCCGATGAAGTATATATGTAATTGGTGCAATAAAGTTTATTCATATGTTCCAATACAAAGTATATATTGTATTTGTATATTAAAGTAATACAAATTAAGTTGAGTCTGCATTAACTCATGTTTAAACAAAGTTTTTGGTTTTTACAAAAGTATTATAGACATATTTTATATACATACATGTGTACTACTTGTAATTAGGAAAAAAAATATTATGTTTATTATAAAGTTATTATTAAGATTGTCATGTAAAAAATGTCAATATTTTATTATATACGGTTGACGGTCATCTGTTTCGAAAGCTCTATTTATGGAATCTGTGATTCATTGAAAATTTTTAATTTCGAATTAATTAACCTTTTTTTCTTTAATTCCTTGTTTTTAAAATTGCTCTTTTCCAACATAAAATATTTCGAACGATACAAATTATTTCAAATTCGAAATCATTCCACACACCGATTTTGAATGAGTCGCAGATTTTAAAAATAGAACTTTAGACCTATATCATGGAACCAATAGTGTATTTACGTATTTTACGAATACCAAGATTTCTATTTAAAATATTGAATAAATAAATATGCATCCGATTATCCGATCTGGTGGCTTACCACCATCTCTTAAAACCATGCAAGAACGATAGAGTAAGGGTGATGTTGCCTTACATCATGTATTGCGCCATCTCGCTTACTCACTCGTTCTTGCATGGTTTTGAGAAATTGTATTAAGCCATCTGTTATGTTTAGATAAAGAATGAATGATTGAATATATTATTAATTTTTAATTCGTTTTGCAGGCTTCAATGATCTCAAAACTAAAGCAGGCTTGCGGATTTGAATACACTAGCAAACTACAGAGAATGTTCCAGGTAAGTATTATTTTTAATTTTATTTAACGGTTTTCGTGGTGTGATGCTCAACATGTCAGTCCGCTAACCTCTGGACGGTCTGGGTTCGATTCCTAGTTGGAAATAGCCTTTTTCAAATTGCTCTGGGTCTTGGGGTTTAAAGCGAGGTTATTCATGTAATTAGTTTTATTTTACGGCTATCAAATAACAACGGATAGTTCGCATAATTCAATGAAGATATTTAAAAGTATATTATTGGAGACGGGGAAGAGTAAAACCAAGGAGTAACATATAACAAATTAAAAAAAAAATTAGGTGTCGTGTCATATCAGGATGTCAATAAAAGACTACCTAATTGAAGATAAATAGTATTACCATTTATATTCCGGGAATCCTTACTAATAAACCTACCACATACATATACATACATACATACATATAATCACGTCTTTATCCCATACGGGGTAGACAGAGCCTAGGGCCATACATATACACATACATATTTATTATATGTGTGCGGGTAAGCATATAATAAATCTATCTATCTTTCGCAATTCATAATTCAATTAAAAATTAAACATTCAGGATATTGGAGTATCGAAAGATCTGAACGAGAACTTCCGCAAGCACATGGCCAAAAGCTCCGAGCCGGCGCTGCACATCGACTTCAGCATACAAGTGCTTTCATCCGGATCCTGGCCGTTCCAGCAGTCGTCGTCCTTCCAGTTACCGACAGAGGTAAATTATATTTTTTTTTTAAATTGTCGAGATCGTAACGCCACCTCCTCATTGCTGTTGGAGTTTTTGGAGGGAAAGTAAACTGTCGCTATGTCCGCGCTGTATTTAATTTCCAAAACTTAGGTTTCAATCGACTATTTGGGTTTAATATTGGTGGATTATTACTCGCAAAGTGTTCGTGAACAAGCGTGAGTGTTGGGAAGTGGTACAGTGTCGATTACGTGACTTTTATCTTTGTCACCAAAATCTCCAAGCTATAGCTAAGTGAAATTTTTCCACCGCTTCACTTAGCCATCTGACGCTGACTCACTTGACTAGACTAGACTACTGACTTGACTAAAGTAGGACTGAAGAAGATTAATAAAATGAAGGAAGGCCTTAAAAGACTCGTTTCCATGGCCGTAAAAAAGTATTAAAAAACAACCTCCTTGGCCTCCTCCTCTGCCTCTATTTCGCCGGCCGTCCGGTATCCAAAAAGTGGTCACTGCTGCCCACCTTTCTGGCCGCATACGACAAACATGTCCTGCCCAGTCCCACTTCAGTTTTGCTGTTTTTGTTCCTACACCCTGAATTTTTGTTAGGGAGCGCAGCTTGGTGTTCCTCACTTTATCTATTAGCCGGAAGCCCATAATTATTTATTTTATATTTGTATAGGATTTGTTTATTTTATATGCACGTTAGACTTTAAGGTATTTGTTAATATGGGCCGAAAATATAAATTTTGTTGCCTGAAACGAACGAATAAATAAATAAAAAATAACTACATTAATAATA
The DNA here is from genome assembly GCA_947044815.1 of Apomyelois bistriatella. Classification (NCBI taxonomy): domain Eukaryota; kingdom Metazoa; phylum Arthropoda; class Insecta; order Lepidoptera; family Pyralidae; genus Apomyelois; species Apomyelois bistriatella. The sequence goes on along the minus strand of OX345715.1, from coordinate 3,304,876 downwards.
ATTAAAAAAAAAACTATTTTTCGAATGGCGCAGCGGCAAAAAGTGAGTCATGCTATTCATCCTACTCGTATAGGGATCTTGATTTAGAAGTCCTGCGCCACCTCTCTTGTCGGTTGACAAAAAAAAAGAAATACGTGACAGTGACGTGATGATAAGCAATGCTTGCCGACAATGAATGCTTGTGCTTATTAAAACCCTTTTTAAAGTAACAATGACTCGTAATTCAAAATTAAGCTCCCGAATAGTCGGTTATGAACATATATATTTTAATCTCAACAGAAACGAACTCGAAATTCAAAATTATTAAGAGATATTACAGTTAAAGAAATTAAAATAAAAAACTACCCTTTTCTTCTCGTTTCCTCTCTTGGGTCTGCTGGTAGAGATTTCTTTAGAAATAAGCAGCCCCATTGTACTAATGTTATTTATTCTATGTTCTTTTCTTTTGTATATTTTTCTGTGTACATGAATTTGAAAATAAATAAACTACATTTATTAATTATAACAGTTAAATTCAATGATACATATTTATTATTTTAAAAATTGTGATATTTTATTTTGTTGTTTAGTTGGAGCGCTCAGTACACAGATTCACATCGTTCTACTCGTCCCAACATTCCGGCAGGAAACTTAATTGGCTGTACAACATGAGCAAGGGAGAACTCGTTACCAACTGCTTCAAGAACAGGTGATACTACAATAGATAGATAAATCATTTATTTGTAGTTATACAACACACGCACACACACAAATTAGGACAATACAGCAAGATAAAGATAAAAAAGTGCAAACAGATTTAGTTGTCCGTACATAAATATGCGCGTGCTGCGACAATACAAAGAGGCTACAACTCAGCTATTATATTATCCAGAGGACAATACACTGATTTTCAGTTATGACCTGAAGGCAGGTGCGGGTGCAATTGTAATTAAAGTTCATTTATATACATAACGATAACAATAACAAAAAATAAATAAATACGCCACGCACATTATTCCCTGTTTTTATATAAAAATATAAATATAAAAAATAATATAATAAGTGTACAATACAGAATAGAATAGATTTATTTGCATTGAATGGGTACAAATGTGGCATTATTCAACATGATTGGTTCCAGACATTCAGCCTATGATGGCATAAAAATATAAAATAGACTTAGAACTACACACATAATATCAAAACTGCATTACTATAAGTCACAGAACTTAAATTCATTGGATATAATATTATTAATGTCAAAATTTTAAATAAGGTGTTAGGTCAATTTATAGTTGAAAAAATCCTGAACACTGTAGAAACATTTACAATACAATATAATGCAGCATTTAGGAGCTCGACAGCCTTGCGGGCCCGTGTCAAGCGACGGCGAGTGCGCGCCATGTTTGGATTGGTCGCCATTAGTGTAATTTCTATATTGAGCTTCTCCGTGCTTTGGAAGGCACGTTAAGCCGTTGCCTACCGAAGCACAAAATCATTTTTATTGTCAAACAATGAGGTGATTCACGCCTGCAATGCCCTAACCAATCTGGAAACAACCAAACAAAGTATGCTTCCCATGGGAATCGAACCTAAGACCTTCGGGTCTAAGGAGACAGTTAAGTTAACTATATTTATAGTTAGTACCTATATGTGTAAAATGAATTTTCTCAGACATGGAACCTAGCTAGATTATCTTTATAACTAAGAACTTATAGTTTAAAATTAAAAAAAAATCGCTAGAGCCGTTTTCGAAAACGCGAGTACAAGTAAATTTATATATATATATATATATACATAATATTGCTCGTTTAATAGTATAGGATATACTATGTTTATAGTTAAATATAAAATGAACAGATACACGTTGCAAGCGAGCACGTTTCAAATGGCGGTGTTGCTCCAGTACAACGACAACACTAGCTGGACTGTGAGCCAGCTGGAACATCACACCGGCATCAAGGGGGACTTCCTTCTGCAGGTATTCATTGGTATTTATTTAGTCTCCATTTCGAGACTGGCAAAATTTGCTTTAGTCCGGATAAGTGATGTGCCGTTGCCGGGAATATTGGAAACTACGGAAATATTCTGGGAATTGCCAAATGACTACGGCAACTTTGGGAAAGTTTCCAAATTCCTTGGTAAAATTGGGAATATTTCCGTAAATTTCCATAGGGAATATGCTCCCGTAAACTGTAAATTGCCAGCCGGCTCATCACTAGTTCGGATGTCTGTCTGTCTGTCTGTTCGTTCCGGACTAGAGGTCGCGTTTCTGAACGGATCCTAATGAAACTTGGCACACGTGTTCCTTGATTTATTTGCAATTTTTTGTCGAGAGCTCTTTTGATTGGAGGGAAAATGGGGAAAAAAGGGGGGCAAGTTTTCTGTGACGTTGTTTACGATCGGATCCTTATGAAACTTGGCACACGTGTTCCTTGAGCTTTTTTTTTTTTCGATTGGGGGAAAATGGAGGAAGTTTGCTATATCGTTATATTGCTTATAACACTAGCCCCAAGATGGTTCTTTTACAAATTAATATGCGCTATGGTTTCCTTTTCGGTCATAAATAAGTTTTATTTTCATTTTCGTCATTAGAGTTATGAAAAAAAGGGAAAGGGGGTTAACGGAAGAAATTCGCGAGGTCTACTGTTCACAGAACCACTAGTATATATAACTAGCGACCCGCCCCGGCTTCGCATGGGCATACAAGCCTTCCTCTTGAATCATTCTATCTATTAAAAAAAAACCGCATCAAGATCCGTTGCGTAGTTTTAAAGATTTAAGCATATAAAGGGACATAGGGACAGAGAAAGAGACTTTGTTTTGTACTAAATGTAGTGATGTAGTGAAAAGTGTGTTTGTTGGTTTCTTTGTTTGTTTGTTTTATACCTCTACACGCCCTATCCACTAAACCAATCTGAAATTTAGAATACACATAGCTAGGAGTATTGAGAAGGACATAGGGTACCTTTCATCCTAGGAAAAAGCACTATTCCCGAGGAAAATTCATGCGGGCGAAGTCGCCGGTGAAAACTAGCATGACATACTAGGGTAAAGTAAAGTCCTCATTTTAAATTTTACTAACATAGTTGTATAGGTTTTCTACTAACACAATATGGACCTGTATAATTGCATTGAGTGGTCTGAAACAAACGATTTCATTCATGCATTAATTCAAATGTCGAAGGTGGGGTAATGAAATGGGATCATGTCGGGGGTTGTTTTTATATTTTTAATTTTTTTTAAGGGAATTGCCGAATGGGGAAATCGTGACATAGGCGATGCGGCTAGCAACCCATCACTATTGATTTCCTGTTTCAACTACCATTATGCTAAACGTGGCCTAAGGTCTTATGGCCTTAGGCTCTGTCTACCCCGCATGGGATAAAGACGTGATTATATGTATGTATGTAATTTTATTTTTTGTGTTCCAGGTCCTCCAAATCCTGCTGAAGGCCAAGCTGCTCGTGTGTCAGGATGACGAGAGTGATCTCACAGAGTCGTCTGTTGTGGACTTGTACTTAGCATATAAGAAGTGAGTATATCTATACTAATATTATAATAATCCTTCCATGCTGGTCTGGGAGAAAAAGAAAAACATATAATATATCAGCTGCTTCTCTTCCCGCGCAAGCCGTAAAAGTCGTCTGAGGGAATCGCCGAATGGGGAAATCTATTCCATCACCCATCACTATTGATTTCCTGTTTCAACTAACATTATGCTAAACGTGGCCTAAGGTCTTATGGGAGGCTCTAGGCTCTGTCTACCCCGTATGGGATAAAGACGTGAATATATGTATGTATGTATTATAAAGCTGAAGAGTTTGTTTGTTTGTTGTGGACTTGTACTTAACGCTTATAACTTGGGAACTACTGGTCGGATTTGAAAAAATATTTCTGCATATGATAGCTTGATTCTTGGGGAAGTTTATAGGCTATAGTACATACATACACACACACCAAAGGCGAGTGAAACGGCGGGGAACAGCTAGTATACCTATATATATATATATATATATCCACTAGCTGTTCCCCGCGGCTTCGCCCCGCGTGGGACTTGGTTATATCGCGCCCAAAAGTAGCCTATGTTTGACCTCAGGTCGTTAACTACATCCCTACAAAATTTCATCACAATCGGTCCAGCAGTTTAGCCGTGAAGAGGTGACAGACAGACAGACAGACAGACAGACAGACCGACAGACAGACTTTCGCATTTATAATATTAGTATGGATACTAATATTATAAATGCGAAAGTCTGTCTGTCTGTCTGTCTGTCTGTCACCTCTTCACGGCTAAACTGCTAGACTGATTGTGGTGAAATTTGGTAGGGATGTAGTTAAGGACCTGAGGTCAAACATAGGCTACTTTTGGGCGCGATATAACCGAGTCCCACGCGGGCGGAGCCGCGGGCAACAGCTAGTATATGTATATATACATACTACAACTATTATACCCACTAGCTGTTGCCGTAGCTCTGTACGCGTGGTACTTGGTTATATGACGACCTCCGTGGCATAATGGTTAACATGCCTGTCCGCTTCTCGTGGAGGTCCCGGGTTCGATCCCGATCTAGTAAAATATAAATATCAAAGTTAAGATGATACCTCGGTGAACACTAGCGCCACCATCATTTAAAAATCATTATTCACTGAAAACACAAGATATCAAAACTCCGTATCATGTAATTAAGGTGCTGGATCTGAAGTTAATTTTAAACATATTTAATTATAGTTTGCTATAGTTAAAAATTGCAATATTGCTTAAAACGGCCACTTTTAACAGTTTTGCAATTTGTAACTATAGGGAACTATAATAATAACTTCAGATCCAGAACCTTGATTACATAACAGGGATTTTTGATAACCTGTGTTTTCAGTGAATAATGATTTTTAGTTGATGGTGGCGCTAGTGTTCCCGAGGTATCGTCTTAATCTATATATAAAAAAATGAAACCCTTTGTCTGTTGTCACGACATAGCATGAAAACTGCTTGACCGATTTGGCTGATTTTTTTTTTGTAGTTTTCTAATACTACAAGGTTTTTACGGAAAAAAATATTAAGAAAGACGGTACGAAGTTCGCCGGGTCGGCTAGTGTAGTTATATAAATAAAACAGATAGTAAATATACGTAATTTGTTTGTTCACCAGCAAAAAACTTCGTGTGAACATCAACATACCTCTGAAGACGGAGCTGAAGGTGGAACAAGAGGCCACGCACAAACACATCGAGGAGGACCGAAAGATGCTTATACAGGTATGTATATAGAACATTCGAGAATATGCTACTTTTTTTTTTTTTTTAACCCCTCTACGCAAATAGTTTGACTTGTCTGTCTGTCTGTTTCTGGCATCATAGCTCCCGAACGGATGAAGCGATTTCAATTTAGTTTTTTTTTTTTTGTATTATAGGTAACTTATTGGCGAGTGTTCTTAGACATGTTTGATGAAAATAGGTTGAGCCGTTTAGAAGTTGGTGGGTAAATGTGGGGAAGAATAACCGAATGTCTGCAAATATGCTCGAGTGGGGTCTCAAATGAAAGCGCGTCACGTGTACATTATAAAATATTATGTTCACTGAATATCGCTTAAACTGTGAAAAAGCTCTGGGGGTATAAGTGGGGAAAATATCTAATCTGCACGGAAGTATTACAAGCACAAGCCAGTATCAGATCAGATTATCATAATATCATTGTCATATTTTTATTCTAGCAATCATAACCTAAATACTTTATTTCAACGCAGTGACATCATCGCTGTATGTATAATTTAAATTAAAAAAAAACGGACTATCCAATTAGGCAATTATAAGGTTTTATTTTCTTATTATATTACTTTATTTTTATTTCTACTAAATTATAATAATAGTATTATTATAATGTAGAAATTCAAAAAAACATCATCATTTCAGCTTGCCCGTGACGGGCAATCCCCACAAGTCTCATACTTTAGTCAGGACAAAACCATATCGAGTTTTAAAACGTAACAGCGCCATCTAGTTTGTCAACTTGAAAACTAATGGTACCTTCAGTTCGCATACTTTGACCCTTCAAGGGATGTATGAAATTTTATGTTAAGGGATATTGTATTATATTTAAGTCTATTTATCTATTTAGATAATTTTTGTAGCGTTATTTTCCTAATATAACGCTGATGCCCGTTATTGGATTAAAAATAATATAATCTTTATTGTTGAACCAAATTAATAATATTAGTTATGTAGCTAGTATATTTATTAGGATTGTATAAATGTCATCATTATTATTAACTATTATTACACAAGTTATTGTACTTATTTTTTAGGGTTCCGTACCTCAAATGCAAAAAACAAAACCCTTATAAGATCACTTTGTTTTCTGTCTGTCAATTTTTTTTTCTTAGTAACGCATGACCATATCACGTTGAAATTCTTAACATATACTCAGGCCTGCGGTCTCTTTAGGCTGTAAAATAATCAAAAGTATACGTCAACGCGATCAAAGGATGTGACTATATATATTGCAAATTTTTCGTAAATTTTGCGTTTCCAGATGGGAATCATAACCTATGGGGTACTTCCCGTTGAACTGATTGTATCAATGATTATATAATATCTATGATTATATAATGTCGATGATTATATAATATCAATGATTATATAATAATGATTATATCATGAAATTTGGTATGAGGGAATATCATATATATACCATTTATTTGGGAATGAATAAATCTGAATGTGACTGTTTTGTTGTTAAATTTTAAGAAAATAACGCCCGAATACTCAAACGCTACTCAATTTTGAGAACTACTCAAGTGTCATGCTGTCGCGCTGAACGTAAACGATATGACAGTGACAGCATGATACTTGAACAGCTTTCAAAATTAAGTAGCGTTTGAGTATTAGGGCAAATCACTACATAGTATAAAACAGTCGCTTTCTCTGTCCCTATGTCCCTTTGTATGCTTAAATCTTTAAAACTACGCAACGGATTTTGATGCGGTTTTTTTTAATAAGATAGAGTGATTCAAGAGGAAGTTTTTATGCCCATACGAAGCCGGAGCGGGTCGCTAGTCTAATATATTTTAAAAGAAAGTCGTGTTAGTTACTACACCTGTGCCCCTAGTATGAGTTTTTCTTAACGCAGACGCTAGCGACTGCGTTAGGATTTTGTATGGAATTTCTTAGTTGCCTTACTATCCGCCAGAGGCGCTGTACAGGTTCGCCATACTAAATCGCTAACGCAGTCGCTAGCGTCTGCGTTAAGAAAAACTCATACTAGGGGCACTGTGCTTATAACTGAAGATCTACTGAACCAAAATCTCTCAGAAATTTTGCATACACATAGTAAGAAGTATTGTGAAGGACATATTATACAAGGTTATATATTTCACAGAATTTCTCGTTTCCATACCTATCCGACATTGTAATTATTCAGTGTGAATTTGTTATAGGTTTTGTTATTTTTTTTAGTTTTGTGTATTATCCATACTAATATTATAAATGCGAAAGTCTGTCTGTCTGTCTGTCTGTCACCTCTTCACGGCTAAACTACTGGACCGATTGTTTAATTTGGTAGGGATGTAGTTAACGACCTGAGGCCAAACATAGGCTACTTTTGGGCGCGATATAACCGAGTCCCACGCGGGGCGAAGCCGCGGGGAACAGCTAGTAGTTTATAATGAAAAAACCGCCCATCATAATATTATGTGTAAACATATTATGTATGTTTTTGTGAAATGTATTTCTCTTGAAGTGAGTTATTGTATTTGCATGATTATTTTGGGAAATAAAGTTCTTAAACCTTATTATTTTTGTCATTCCCCAGGCGGCGATAGTGAGGATAATGAAGACCCGCAAAACATTGAAACATCAGCATTTGGTCGTCGAGGTGCTTAACCAGTTGTCTTCGAGATTCAAGCCTAGGGTCCCAGTTATAAAGGTGATTATTATTTGTTTTATTTATTATTGTATTTCTCAAAAATATCGATGTGGGAATCGTGATTTAGACTTTCATACTAATTTGCTGTCTTGTATGCAATTCCGAAATTCTTACTTTCAGCGCCATCTATTGTACGACTTAGTAGTTATTAAGCTCTGGCGCTAGTGTCGCCACACTTCCTTTTTACCTTCTTATTTTTTGGAACGAAGTAGCTTATCGCGCGTTGCGAAAGACGGAAAAATTCCAAAAGTTGTAACGACACTTTTGCTATATGTAAGCCGTGCGGCGTGCGCTTGTTTCTTTGTCTCTCTCTCTCTCTCTTTCTCATAAGGAAATTATTTCCATCCGGTAGGTCGGCCTACTATAATTATACAATTTTTTTTTTGTTTTCATTGTCGAATGGGTTGTCGCTAACAAAAAATAATTTTAAAGCGTTTTGTGTGTTAGGCGGAGCGAAATGTGGCGATAGCGATACAAGTAGCCATTACGAGAGGAGAGAATCGAGATAGGCGGTCGACCTACTGTGCCCCTAGTATGAGTTTTTCTTAACACAGACGCTAGCGACTGCGTTAGGATTTTGTATGGAATTTCTTAGTTGCCTTACTATCCGCCAGAGGCGCTGTACAGGTTTGCCATACGCTAACGCAGTCGCTAGCGTCTGCGTTAAGAAAAACTCATACTAGGGGCACTGGTGTCCCTTGACATCTCCATGTTTTTTTTGAACACCATATCTTTTAAGCAAAAAAATGTTTTTTTATATTTACTGTTTATATTTTTCAGAAATGCATCGACATTCTCATAGAGAAGGAGTATTTGGAGCGCACGGAGGGCGAGAAGGACACATACAGCTACCTGGCGTGATCGCGACGTCACATTATATGATAAATAAATATAACGATATTGTACAATGGTGTTTTTATTTTTATATCTATTTATTTAACCTTTATTCCATACTAGCGGCTTCGCATAGGAATAATGACTTTCCTCTTGAATCACTTTATCTACTAAAAAAACGCATCAAAATCTGTTGCGTAGTTTTATAGATTTTAGCATACATAGGGATATAGGGACAAAGAAAGCGACTTTGTTTTATACTATGTAGTGATTATCACATTGTCTCATGTGTTAGATAGATGGCGTTAATATGTCTCATTATGGGGAGACATAGTACACTAAAAAATCGGCACGTTTCTTTGTATGGCTGTTGAATATCTGTGCCCCTAGTATGAGTTTTTCTAAACGCAGACGCTAGCGACTGCGTTAGGATTTTGTATGGAATTTCTTAGTTGCCTTACTATCCACCAGAGGCGCTGTACATGTTTGCCATACTAAATCGCTAACGCAGTCGCAAGCGTCTGCGTTAAGGTGATACCTCGGTGAACACTAGCGCCAACGTCATTTAAAAATCATTACTCACTAAAAACATAAGTTATCAAAAATCCCTCTGCTGTAATTAAGGTTCTGGATCTGAAGTTAATTTTAATCATAATCAATTATTAAATTATAGTTCCATATAATTGCAAAACTGCTAAAAGTGGCCGTTTTAAGCAATAATGCAGTTTGTAACTATAGGTAATTATCCATACTGCTACCACTACTTTACATTACTACACACCCAAGTAACTCACGTAAAAATTCAACATTAGTTTTATAATGGAGCTAGGTGATAAAGAAAATTATCAATATGGAATTAACTTACGATAAATTAAAAAGTAGCCGTTTACCTACATTTTAAACTTATCTATTTAATCATCATCATTTCGTGTAGGTATCACGGCCAATCGACTATGCACACCCTGGTGACAGAGTTCTTCAGCCGCCTCTCGGCCTCTAACGTGGTTATTTTAACAACTCTATATCTATAATATCAGACAGATGATTTAAGCCTGCAATATATGCCCTAACATCCCGTGGGAATCGAACCCACGAACCCCAGGTTTACAGGCAGATGCCTTAACAACTGGTTAACTTACGTAAGTGTAAGTGCGGCTGTTAGTACTATTGGGTATTATGTGGTGCGGCCTTAAAGAATACAAAAAATAAAGTGGGTTTATTATATTTTTGTGAACAAGATTAAAAGTATTGTGCTATGATTTGCCTGGTTTCCCTGTAAAAAGGGTTATGGAAGAACCGCCATCGCTCCACTGTAAGTGCCGTAAAATTTAAGACTGATTAAAAAACGTGGTATCTGACGGCTGTCGATGAATTAGAAAATACGGCTGAGGAATCAATACAGAAGAGTAAAGTATAAATATATTATTTAATAATTGAAATATATTTTACATTGTAGGTTAAGAAATTGTCCGAGTAATAAAAATCACAATTGACAAAATTGACACAAACTCTTTTAAAAAATATACAAACAGAGAACCTGAGAAGGCCAGCGTTAAACTCCAATACTAATATTACGGATTCTGAACCACTTTTTTAAAATAAACATATCAAAACGAAATATTATTTTTTTCACTCTCCGCTAAACTGGATCAGGATTCTCACTTTGTACGAGAGGTAAATTTTTTTTTGTATTTCGATATAAGTTTAAGTATTTGAAGTTGTTCAGAATAGCGGTCTGAATCTGCCTTTAAAGTACCTATTTGCAGTTGAGTCCACCTTATATAACTATGAGATGAGACCTACTTATTTGGTTTGGCTAGGCCTCTCTTGTCTTTCTCTCTTCGAAGAGAGAAAGACAAGAGAGGGTAGAGGCCCTAACGTGTTTTCCCGGTTGCATCTTCCGCTTACGCTTTAGAGCCCAGGGTACGCTTTTAATCATGGCCCTGATTTGGCGGAATGGAGCGACTGCCGTCTGACCTCAGAATTACGTAAAACCCTTTTTACGGAGAAACCAGACAGTAAGGAACATGATTCCAGTGTGTTAGTGGCCAACACTGTCAGATTTTTCAGGCCGACTAAAGGCATCTGACATAGCCTAACGACTGCCATCTGTCGATAACAACTGGGATCAACGGCAACGGCACACAATTCTTTCTAGTAATGGCTTGTATGAAAATTGGTCATGAATGTGGCCATTTGGTGTCATTGTCATCTCTACGAACCACGTAAAATTCGTGCCAAATAAAACATAAATAATTATCAGATTACAATGCCGCTGATAAGATAAAAGACGATCTAGAGCGCAGATTGGCCAGTGTAAATTCCTATATATAAATAAACCCTAGCCAAACCAAATAAGTAGGTCTCATCTCATAGTTATATAAGGTGGACTCAACTGCAAATAGGTACTTTAAAGGCAGATTCAGACCGCTATTCTGAACAACTTCAAATACTTAAACTTATATCGAAATACAAAAAAAAATTTACCTCTCGTACAAAGTGAGAATCCTGATCCAGTTTAGCGGAGAGTGAAAAAAATAATATTTCGTTTTGATATGTTTATTATAAAAAAGTGGTTCAGAATCCGTAATATTAGTATTGGAGTTTAACGCTGGCCTTCTCAGGTTCTCTGTTTGTATTTTTTTTTTAAAGAGTTTGTGTCAATTGTGATTTTTATTACTCGGACAATTTCTTAACCTACAATGTAAAATAAATTTCAATTATTCAATAATATATTTATACTTTACTCTTCTGTATTGATTCCTCAGGCGTATTTTCTAATTCATCGACAGCCGTCAGATACCACGTTTTTTAATCAGTCTTAAATTTAACGGCACTTACAGTGGAGCGATGGCAGTTCCTCCATAACCCTTTTTACAGGGAAACCAGGCAAATCATAGCACAATACTTTTAATCTTGTTCACAAAAATATAATAAACCCACTTTATTTTTTGTATTCTTTAAGGCCGCACCACATAATACCCAATAGTACTAACAGCCGCACTTACACTTACGTAAGTTAACCAGTTGTTAAGGCATCTGCCTGTAAACCTGGGGTTCGTGGGTTCGATTCCCACGGGATGTTAGGGCATATATTGCAGGCTTAAATCATCTGTCTGATATTATAGATATAGAGTTGTTAAAATAACCACGTTAGAGGCCGAGAGGCGGCTGAAGAACTCTGTCACCAGGGTGTGCATAGTCGATTGGCCGTGATACCTACACGAAATGATGATGATTAAATAGATAAGTTTAAAATGTAGGTAAACGGCTACTTCCTTTGTTTTTAATTTATCGTAAGTTAATCGTTCGTTGGCACTAGTGCGATTATCAGTTCCATATTGATAATTTTATTTATCACCTAGTTCCATTATAAAACTAATGTTGAATTTTTACGTAAGTTACTTAGGTGTGTAGTAATGTAAAGTAATAGTAGCAGTATGGATAATTACCAAGACAAGATGTAGGTAAATTAGGTACCTATACGCAGGTCCTAACTGTATATCCATTAGGCGCACCCTAGACGCTCATGCGTGCATGATGGAAAACCATCAAACAAAGGGAACTTGAAAGGTGAATTGAATCGACTGATTTCCATACAAATAATTTTTTTTTTATTTATATCAAGAATTTTGCGATGATTTGTTTGGAAATCAGTTGATTTAATTGTTCCATCGTAAATCATCTCTAGGATTTTTTGTTTGAAAATCAATCGATCCAATTCACTTTTCGAGTACCATCCCTTTGTTTGATGGTTTTCCATCATGCACGCATGAGCGTCTAGGGTGCGCCTTACGCTGGGAATGACTAATAGGCGGTGTGAATTAATGCATAATGATTGTCGATTACACTATTCCAGTTTCCTCATTTGTTTTGCTATAATAATCAGTACGAAGTTCGATTCCAAGGAGGACACACGTCAGTGTAAATCAATATTTATCATTTGAGTAATAAAATTATAAATAAAATGTTGAAGAATCCGCTATACGTGTACGGACCAAAGAATGTGTATTTACCCGGTGATTTGAATTTTGGCCGCTTTTTCCTGGACAGGATTTGGACTCACGGGAAAGGAGTTGCTTTGGTGAGTTTATGTGTCCAAGTGCATTGAAAATGTTGCAACATTAACTCAATGCATTACTAAATACATTTTTGTTTAAAATATTATTTATATTTGTTTTGTTAAAACGATTTCGTGCTTCGCAACGTTGGTCCCTGCCTGCCGGCTGGATATCACAAGTATACTTATTGTGGGAATTCAACCCGCGACCTCCGGGTCTTACAGGCAGACGACTTAACCACTGGACCATAGGCAGACCAGCAAATTACAACCTAGTTAATACTATATTATATTCTAAAGTATCAAATATCGAACATAATATTTACATTCTTTATCAGATAAATGGAAATACACACGAAGAATTCACATACTCTGATATGGCCCAGCAGATAATGAATGTTGCCATCTCCCTCTCCCATCTAGGAGTGAGAAAGGGAGAGGTAGTCGCGATTTGCTCAGAGAACAGAAAAGAGTACTGGCCAGGTTTCTTGGGGGCCGTATGTGTTGGCGCCACAGTTACTATGGTAAACCCTGTTTACACCGAAAGTAAGTAAAAATTCACCTAGAGTGTACTGTTATAAATTAGCTGTTGCCTGGGGCTCCGCTCCCGTAGGAATTCCGGGATAAAATATCCTTATCCTACGTGTTGTTCCAGGGTCTAAGCAATCTCCATTCCAAATTTCAGCCAAAACGGTTCAGCCGTTTTTATGTGAAAGAGTGACAAACATCCATACAAACATTCGCGTTTATAATATTACTAGCTTTCGCCCGAGGCTTCGCCCGCATGATATTCTCCCGGGAACAGTGCTTTTTCTCGGGATGAAAGGTAAGGTACCCTATGTCCTTTTCAATACTCCTAGCTATGTGTATGTGAAAATTTAGGAAGATTGGTTCAGTAGATAATACGTCGTGAAGTGGTAGCAAACAAATATACAAACTCACTTTCGCATTTATAATATTAGTCGGGGTTAGGATTCTGTGCTAAAGTTGATCAGGGAGATCAGGGAAGCGAGACAGCGCCATACATGATGTAAGGCGACATGTCCCCTACTCACTGCACCTTGCATGGTTTTAAGAGATGGTGGTAAGCCACCAGGAGGAGTCAGTCAGTTTCATTTCATCCTTGAAAAACGCCTTCGAGTGGAGGTCTAATTGTGTGAATCCAGTGCCTACAAAATGTACACAACTACAGATCCACATGCGATGCGTCAGCTGATTGGCCACAAAGTAGTCATTACCGAGTACATTGCACTCTGATGTTTGCCAAAAGTCACCTTGATTTTTATCATCGCTTCGAATCATAAGCACCCGTTGCGCAGTGCGTCTATTTGCAATATCAACCTAACTAATATTATGCCATCAAAAACTAAACGTAAAAAAATCCAAGTCTCGCTTAGTTGTTCTACCGTCAAAAGTTGTGAGATCCATGTAATACCATGTAGGTTAATTAATTCAGTCCCTTCTTAAGGGACCTCCTGTCTTCAGTTATTACGTAAAAAGCTAACCTTATAGTAATCTAGCGACCCGCTCCAGCTTAGCATGGGCATAAAAACCTATTCCTCTTGAATCACTCTATCTATTAAAAAAACCGCATCAATATCCGTTTCGTAGTTTTAAAGATTTAAAAGCATACCTAGGGACATAGGGACAGAGAAAGCGAGATTGTTTTATGTAGTGATAGTGACATATCAATATTGAAAATCGGTTGTGTTTTAAATAAACAGTATGACTTGGTAATCGCATCAAACAATCTTATTCAATATTAGTTATATTATATGTATCATTTGTGAGATAATAATGTGTTTTCATGCGATGGCCAAGTCGTACTGTAGATACGAAGATTGGAAGCGGCCTGCATCCAGCGCTTGCCTGCAACCTTCATCAGGTTTTACGATTTTCGATTTTATAATGTTTTATTAAAACAGAAATATATTTACAGGTGAACTGAAACACGTTTTGAGCATAACGGAACCGAAATACATATTCTGCTCACCGATATTTTACAACAGCAATGTAAAAACATTAAAAACACTGACATCCTTGAAGAAAACTATACTGTTTGGTGATAAAATATACAACAACGTACGAGGGGAGGTCAATATATTCGCGGAATGAGGGGGAAGGGGGTTGAAATTAAACACGAAACTATTTTTCCTTTTCAATATATTCTCCCTTAACCTTAATACATTTTTCAGATCTTTCCAATAATTTATTTATACCATCGAAAAAAAATGTTTTATCTTGGCTATCAAAATAGGCCGAAATTGCAGACTTGACTTCTTCATCGTCGCCAAATTTTTTTCCACGCAGCTCCTTTTTCATTTTTGGAAACAAATAATAGTCACTAGGGGCCAAGTCTGGACTGTAAGGTGGGTGGTTTAATTTTTCGAACCCGCATCGGTGAATGGCAGCCGTCGCAACATGGCACGTGTGGACGGGTGCGTTGTCGTGCAAAAGGAGCACACCTTTTGACAGCTTTCCTCTTCTTTTTTCTTTAATAGCTTCTTTCAATCTATCCAGTAAAGAAGCGTAGTACTGTCCCGTTATAGTCACACCACGATCTTTGTAATCGATCAACAAAATACCTTCTGTATCCCAAAAGACAGTCGCCATGATCTTTCCGGCCGATTGAGACACTTTAAACTTCTTTGGAGGGGGTGTGCCTTTTTTATGCCACTGCATCGACTCTTGCTTCGACTCAGGTTCATAGTGGTGAACCCAGGTTTCATCTCCAGTAACAATCCGGTCCATAATTTCTTCCTTATTCTCTCCACAGAGCTCCAAAAACTGGCGAGAACACTCGACACGCTCGCTTTTTTGAAGTGGCGTGAGCATTCTTGGAACCCATCTTGCACTGACCTTAGTCATCCCAAGATGATCATGTAGGATGTTTAAAATGCTTGTTTCGGATACTCCAACCATTGCTGCAAGCTGCTTCTTCTTCAACCGGGCATCTTCCAATACAAGTTTTTCTACTTTTGCGACGATTTCCGGTGTGGTGGCCTCAATTGGTCGTCCGGAGCGGGGGTCATCTTCAATAGACTCTCTTCCTTGTTTGAAAAGTCCATGCCACTTGTAAATCATGGTTTTACCAGGGGCAGAGTCTGCGTAAACTGCTAACAGCTCTTGAAAAATCGTCTGAGCGGATTTTCCTTGCTTGGTGAGGAACTTTATAACGGCGCGGTGTTCAATTTTCTCCATACTCGCTGACTTCTTCCCGATTCACTTGTTTGTAGGTCAACAACTCAAAAGTTTATGACCCGATTTGGTTCAAACTTGGTATATATACTCTTAATGAGGTGCTGAACAAGTTACTACCTGGACGAGTAAATCAACCACCTCCATCCCCTCCATTCCGCGAATATATTGACCTCCCCTCGTACTTTACTACGATGATTTAGCTATATCTGTTGATGGCAATGACAAGAATGTACATTTTAATGGCAACAAACTTAGTAGGAATGTTAAATATGAGGAATTTGAAACGGTTGATGTTCAAGGGCAGAGCGATGTTGCTATAGTGTTGTATTCGTCTGGAACTACAGGGCTGCCAAAAGGAGTAATGCTGACGCATGTGAATGTGTTATCGGCGTGTCTTATGTAGGTAACCGCTGTCATTTATATATACTAATAACTTACCTAAGTGACTACATAGTATAAAACAAAGTCGCTTTCTCTGTCCCTTTGTATCCTTAAATCTTTGAAACTACGCAACGGATTTTGATGCGGCTTTTTTTTAATAGATAGAGTGATTCAAGAGGAAGGTTTAATGCCCATGCGAAGACGGAGCGGATTGCTAGTAATATTATAAATGTGAAAGTGAGTTTGTTTGTTTGTTACGCTTTCACGCCCTATCTACTGCACCAATCTTCCTGAAATTTAGCGTTTAGAAGTATTGAGAAGGACAAAGGGTACTTTTCATCTCGAGAAAAGCACTGTTCCCATGGGAAATTAACGCGGGCGAAGCCGCGAGCTAAAAATTGTTAAAATAAAAGTAATAGATAGCATTTACGATGCTATATACGTAATTAGCAGTATACAAATAGATACTTGATATAATAATCATCTGTAGCCAAAGCAAACATCATCGAAATTAGATTACATAATGCTAAGATATTATAACGTAAGTAAATACATTCAAATCAAAGACAAATTGATAACCTTTTTGGCCAGTACCTAAGTGTCCCTTGGCCTGATTGGAAATTTAGGTCCTAATTTAGTTAAAATAGTCATCTCAAAACATTATTGTAGACCAATGTTTGCTTGCCCATACTCTTTTTAACCGTCTTCAAAAAAAAGTAGGCGGTTTTCAATTCGTCGGAAAGTTTTATTATTTAATTTTTGAACATACTTAAAATAAGGAGATGGTTCTTTATTCGACTGAATATTTTCTTTATGTTTGTTAGCTCATATCTCCTCATTTCTGGACCGATTTTAAATATTTTTTTGTGCGAATGGGTATAGTTTCGATTCGATCGCAAAAAAATATTAATCAAAATCGGCGCAGTAGATACTTAGTTTGATTTTAAAATTAAAATAACAGAAAAACGTAAATCGAACTATTGAAATAAAATGAGCATTTTTTGATTTTTCGTATGTTTGATAATGGAGTTGGTAATTTACTAGCTTGGACAACTTAAACATTGCAACTAGAATTTCCCTCGAGAAGAGTGCTTTCTCGGGATAAATGGTATCCTATGTCCTTCTCCTGGTTCTAAGCTACCTCCCCACCAATTTTCAGCCCATTCAGTTCAGCCGTTCTTAAGTTATAAATAGTGTAACTAACACGACTCTCTTTTATATATATAGAAACTAGCGACCCGCCCCGACTTCGCATGGGCATAAAAACCTTCCTCTTGAATCACTCTTATCTATTTAAAAAAACCGCATCAAAATCCGTTGCGTAGTTTTAAAGATTTAAGCAAACAAAGGGACATAGGGTCAGAGAAAGCGACTTTGTTTTATACTATGTAGTGATAAATATAAAAATGATTCAACTACATGTTTGATTCCAGGCCAGTAGCTTTGAGCCCAAATGTGTTGGGTCTCTCCATCTCCCCTTGGTTCCACACTATGGGTTTGGTCGGAACAGCTATCGGACTTTGCAATGGAAAGACCACAGTCTATCTGACCAAATTTAATATCAATGTATATCTCAAATGCATTGAAATGTATAAGGTAATGTAGACTAATTTTAAATCAAATAATTTTTTTTTAAATTTATAGCATATGCGCGATTTGAAGTTCTTTGGATTAAAGTAGTATTATTCTGTATTATGTAATAAATTTACTTAAAATAAAACCTAAAGGCGCTAACAAAAAAAATATATAATTGAAAAATGTTCCGCAAATCATAATTCTAATAATTTAGTTTGATTTTTCGTCGTTTGAGGCTTCGTTAGGCGCCAACTGTTTCAAAATTTTGTATGTCTTTGAGACGTTTATCATAATGTGAGATGTGTGAGTTAATTTAGCTCAAATAGCAATGCTTATGAAATCGTACTTTCTCGTTGATATATGGTTAAGGCGTATGCCTGTAGACCCAGGGGTCGTTATTTCAAGTTTAGTTAGAACATTACAAGCTTGAACCACCTGATTGTCTGCTAATAAAAATGATTCCGTGCTCCGGAAGGCACGTTACCATTTGGTATTCGTAAACGTCAGAGGCCGAGAGGAGGTTCCGAAGTTCCGAAGTTCCGAGTGCATGGTCGATTGACCGTATCATCTACACAAAATGATGTTGACGATTTAATTGTTCAAAATATTTGTTGTAGATTCAACAAATAACCGTAGTGCCACCGGTGTTGGTTGCTGCTTGCAAGTCGCAGGCGTCCTACGACCTGAGCTCTGTCAAGATTGTGTACTCCGGGGCTGCTCCTCTTCAGGACGAGACTATCAAGATCGTCAAACACAAGTCAGTATTCTACATAACATTTGCTTCTATAATAATAGCTTAGATAATAGGTATTTGTTTAATGGGCCTCTTCAAAGATATTTCGAAGAGGCTTATTGATATAACGGGAGATCGAAGAGCTGGCACTTTCCTCGGCCAACGCATTAGTTTGGCTATCCAACGAGGAAATGCTGCCAGCGTCTTCGGTATAATGCCGTAGGGACCATTTTTATATTAGGTTAATTATAAGTTATTAGTTATTATTTTTATTGTATTCCAACACTATAATTTATTTTCTAGTTTATTGTCATATTATTTCGTCTATACAAATAAATTATCCAATTTTGTTTTATAAGAAAGACATCTTACGTTTATATTTTTGTAATACTGCCAGCGTGGTTTGGTGGTTAAGTAGGTTGGCGGTCTATTATACCCTGGGGTCATGAGTTTGATTCCCATGAGATGCATACTTTGCTTAGTAATTTCCAGATAGGTTGAGACGATGCAGCCGTGAATTGTCTGATAATAAATATGATTCCGTGCTTCGGAAGGCACGTTAAGCTGTTGGTCCCGGTTACCATCTGGTAGTTGTTAAAGGAACCACGTCAGAGACCAAGATGTTCCAAAGAACTCTGGCACCAGGATGTGCATGGTCGATTGACAGTGACCTACACGAAATAATGATGATGATTTCTGTAATGTTTATATTATACAAGTTTTTCAAAACAACATTTTGACAACCACGTCTCTACATTAATGTATGTTGTTTAACACCCATATTCTTAAACGTTGCCTCATAGGTCTCCTCCACTCAACCTCATTCGAGGACGCCTCAAGGAAGTCCTCCAACTTTCCTTGAAAACGGTATTCTTAATTGTTACCTTGAGCAAACTCCAGTAAGGATGAGTCAAGGAATGACGTTTCGTTTCATTTCTGTATGTTGGTAAACCGCTTAACTTTTTGACGTAAAGAGAGTTTTGGACATCGTTTCTTTTTCTATTTTAGCTTACTGGCATAGATTTATTATAAAACAACAAAATACTTAATACACAAAGAATTTATTACAGTGGGTACAAGTTCTTTTAAATTCGGTCCTCAATAAATGCACCTACTTTTCGTAAAACGAAACGTTCGAGGCTTTCTTAAGGTACCTCTTGACCAACCTTATATTTTGACAGTTCGTTCCTCACCTCCATTGAGTAATTTCCTTAAGGTGAGGAAGCTAATGTCAACTATGAATACCATTGAGGTCGAGTGAGGATGAGTGGAGTTTGAGGAAACGTTTGAGAATATGGGTGTAACTGCTCGAAATAACCTCTTCTTTACTTATATTCGAACCGCTTCTTCGTGTCAACACTTATATGGTGTTGGCTTAAGAAGCTTTTTGACACATAAATTGTGGACGCGAGCCACGTGGGCCTAAGCACACAACTTACAGAAACCAAAGAGTATACTGACAGAACGTACCAATTTCCTTCTTTGTTGTATTGTCCTATATAAAGATTTTGTCCTTTGTATATCAAATAAAAGTCTGCTCAAAAGCTTCTTTAACCCAATGCTATACAAATGTTGACATAAAGAAGTATTTGAAAATACACCGGCTACCTCATTGACATAAAATAAAGTTATTTTTTTCTATTCTACTTATTTTTTTTTGGTTATGGCTCCATCGTATAGCCAAACGATGATTTTGCCAATGTCAAGGTTGAGAAAGACAGTGTTCGAGTTGAAATATATACTCATGAGACTGTTGTATTTTTTTTCTAGATTCCCTAATGTGGAAGCAGTGTTGCAAGGATATGGAATGACAGAAATGACATTGGCCGTTATCAGAAGTTCTTTTTATCAAAAGGACGAGCTTAAATCTGGTAGTATAGGTTGGGTGATTGCTGGAGCGGTCGTCAAGGTAGGTGAGCTGGAGCTTTAGAAATTATCCAACTAATATTATAAATGCGAAAGTGAGTTTGTATATTTGTTTGTTTGTTACCTCTTCACGCCCAATTTTCCTGAAATTTCGCACACACTTAGCAAGGAGTATTGAGAAGGACATACGGTACCTTTAATTCCGGTAAAAGCACTGTTCCCGAGGGAAATTTAAGTGGGCGAAGCCGCGGGCGAAAGCTAGTATAACAATAAATAAACAAATCTTAATTGCTTTATCTAAGGCCTTGACATTAATGCTATTAAATTTACTACCCCTGCGGAAGACAAGCGAAATTATGATATGTATAAAATGTACTATTGAATTTCAGGTAGTTGACACAGAAACTGGCAAACCTTTGGGTCCCAATCAACGAGGCGAGCTCTGCTTCAAAAGTACGCAGGTCATGAAGGGTTATGTGGGCAAAAGCAACGAGGAATACTTCGACGACGAAGGATTTTACAAATCTGGTGACATCGGCTATTATGATGATGATCGGCAGTTCTTCATCGTTGATAGATTAAAGGAGTTGATCAAATATAAGGCATTTCAGGTAAACAGTACCCCTAGCAGGAGATTCTATAAACGCAGACGCTAGAGACTGCGTTAGCGATTTTGTATGCAGCACCCGTAGCCAAGTGACAATTTCAAAACGCTAACGAATGTCGACAAGAACAAAATGTATGGAATCAATATATAAGCTGCGGTAAATCAATCTTATGTCAATCGCATACATTTTGTTATTGTCGAACCTTGTTAACGTTTTGCCATTGTGACTTTTGAATTGACAACAGTTGTTTCGATTCCCTTCAGGTCGCTCCGGCAGAAATAGAATCTCTTCTTCTCCAGCACCCGTCAATCCGAGACGCTGGTGTGGTTGGTGTACCAGATGTCAACGCCGGGGAGCTTCCTCTAGCATTTGTGGTCAAACAACCAGACTGTGACGTCACGGAGAAAGAGATTCAAGACTTTGTTGCTAAGAAGGTAAGTGTTAACAACCACAGCTGTATATAATATCATTTAATAATTGCAGAGTCCAGAAAGCATGTACAAGGTTCTGCTTTTTATTTTTGGGTAGAATTAGTGGTATAGACCGGGGGTAGACCAAGGAATGGATGGATGGACTGCGTGATGGAAGACCTTAGAAAGATGGGCAAATTTAGAAACTTGAAGGAGGCGAGAAAACGTGATAGGTGGAAAAAAACTAGTAGAAGAGGCCAAGACCCATAAAGGGTTGAAGCGCCGTTGCAATTTGACATTTTTTTGTACTTTATCTATTATTTTTCTGTATTTTTAAGTTAAAATACAGAAAAATAATAATCTCTTAAACGCCATGTTTAATGAAAAAGAACCTGAAACCCTCTCGTGTTATTTTTGACCAGCCCTTCAGCTATCATAATTGATCTCGGCCCTGTTTATAATAAGAATTAAGCTCTACACTAAAGAATATAAAATATTATGAACATTATGTTTTGAATCTTTAATATTCAGAAAAGAAAATTGTTTTAATTTTTTATATTACACCTGCTTACACATTACTTCGTACGCGCGAGAATGTGTTTCTTTATTTCTTTATTAAAAGAAACTAGAAGCACTTACAGTTTCCCAAGGCGTGCTAAGAGTTAGGGCACAATACATTTGTGATTGACAAAAGAAAATTGTATGTCGATTGTTTTGTTAATTGATTTGTTGATCGCTATTAAAAAACTGACTTATTTTCTTCCCGCTCGTCGAGATTACATTAATCATTATAACACTGATACTCTTATCAGCTAAACTTTTTTTAAATTGCGTCAGGACTTAATGTTTTTCAGCCTTATATTTAGACAAAGATACTGTTACAATTTTATTTCGTTCGACAAAATTTGACATGTTAGTAAGTCATCATCAAACAAAGAGCTCTACTAGGCTCTTGTCGATGGATTTCCTTCTATTTTTGCAATGAATTTGGAATTGGGCGCGGTCCAGGCAAATTTCTTTAATCTAACTATGCATTTTTGTCTATCATACGACAGGAATATTAAGTCAATCTTAGTAAGTAGTTATAACAAATAATCATAGATTAAAGAAATTTGCCTGGCGTCAAAACCACGCCCGATTCCAAATTATTTGAAAAAAATTTACTCATTTGTTATTGTTTTAATATTTGTTACTTTCAGCTGTCCAATCCGAAGCATCTTCGCGGAGGCGTGCGCTTCGTGACAGAAATACCGAAGAATCCTTCAGGGAAAATTATTAGAAAATACTTGAGAGCTATGATTAAAGAGGCGAAAGCCAAGTTGTGATTGACTCAGATGTTTTTGTTTTAACCCTGACTTATGATTGCTATAGTTATTATAAAAGTTCAGTGGTAAATAGCGTACCCTGGGCTCTGAAGTGTAAGCTGAAGATGTAACCGGGAAACTCTCTCGGACGAAGAGAGTTATTATAAAGTTCATAGTAACATAACATTAAGTCTGTCTATTGTATAAGTATTTATTACTTGTGCAACAGTAAAACTTTTATAAATAACTAGCTGTTCCCCGCGGTTTCACTCGCCATTAGTGTGTATGCCTATAGCCTCTAAACTTCCCCAAGAATCAGGCTTACATATACAAAAATAATTTTGCAAATCCGACCAGAAGTTTTCAAGTTATAAGCGTTCAAACAAAGAAACAAAAAAAAATTCAGCTTTATTATATTAGTAATATAGATATAGATTAAATAGGCCTACGAAATCGCAGCCGCTCAACCATTTCGTAAATCTATGTAAAAATTCTAAAAATGTATAAATGTAAAATTTATAGAAAAGTATAGTTATGATGTATTTAAGTATGTTATTATTTGACAATTTAAACAGCCACCTGCTTAACGTAAAGAAAAATACACCTGTCGTTAATCGTTTGACATCGAAAAGAGCGGTTCTTTTGAATTGCTCTTTTGAAGTCATTGTAATATTTATTCGTTTTTAATAATTCTTAATTTTTATGCGCATTTTATTTAAAACATTCGACAAATAATTCGACTAACCGATTTTTATTAAATCTCAGATTTTTTTGCTCGGAACTTTTGGGTTTTCTAGTACGGATTCCACACGGCTGTTAGTAATTTTTTTGACTCAGGTGTAGAGTGTGTCTTGTAGAGTTAAGGCGTGTAGAGACATGACCACTCGCAAGTGAAACCACAATTTCTTTTGAAGAAAAAGTAAGTATTGAAATTGACAAAAAACAGAGCCATGTATTTTTACGGTATTAAAAACAAATCATTATTGTCATTATGGTTTCTACTTGGAACAAATGATACCATAAAAAATGTTCTAATTACCAGTGACTGACTAACCGGACGTATCTTGTTATGTAAACACATTTCTCCTAAAGTGTTGTTAAGAGATCGATTTTAGTCACTCGAGTTGTTGTCTCTCGTCCGGTTGGGACGAAACGCTTTCGCTTTTTTACGAAAATTGGCTTGACAACAGCCATTGTTTTACATCGATCTCTTTTGTTTTAAAATTCAAAAATCGAATATTAAGTTTTTCTGTTGCTTAAATTGAAAATTGACATACTTAAATGACTTTTATTTTTAAATTCAAAAATCGAATATAATATTTTTATAAGTTGCCAATATTGAAAATTAATAAATGACAACGCTTGTTTAAGCCAAGGTGTGTAATTACAAAGCCAAAAACATGAGAATCAACATCAGTTTTGATGTCCTGCTTTTAGTGTTACTTAAGAATGTTAAGTGTGATGATCTTGACTTGGAAAGTGACGTTGTTAACAATTTGCATGACTCAAAAAGCCTTATTATGGACAATGGTGTCGTATTTTTGAAACTTTTGAGTGAAAGTAAGTTTAATAATGATGTTATTAAACATATTGGGAGTGATTCTGATGTGGTGAATCATTACGAAGATATAACAATATTAGATGACGATGGACAGTTGAAAAATTTGAAATTCAAATCTGCTAATAACATTAAAATACCTGATAAGTTAAAGAATGCGATTAGTGATAATTTGGTTAAGAAACTAAATGACAAAGTGACTAGTGATGATAACAAGGACGAACTAAAATTCCATTTGAGTGGACAGAAGTCGAAGTTTTTCGACGAGCTGGGACGTAAGTACTTTAACACATATTTTTATAAAATTGATTGTGAAGTTAAGAGCACAAAATGATTAAGAGCGTGGATGCATCTATATAATATTCCATAGGCCATGGTTATACCATTGTCAACATCAAAGCGTCCGATACGGACAACGGTAAAAACGTTTCCGGATTAAGCAGAATAACGCGCACATAAAAAAGTTCTATATTTAAAATTATTGGGCAAAATCATAGAACTAGGAACGCGGCACGCAATTTTTTTTTTAATCTATGGGCAAAATTTAAAACTAAACGAACAAACTATTGGTGGCAAGAATGTTGAGACTAATAGTAGCGAGTGGGTGGGCGCCGGCCGGCAGTAGTTTGAATGTACATACATTTGTAACTTTGAATTAAACGATATTTATTTACATCTTCTGAATTAAAAGAATATAATTTTGTTACTTCACTTTAGTAGTAACAGTTAGTAAAGGTAAATCGTAAAGTAAGTCATAGACAATTCAGCTTAAGGTATACTGACCAAAAATATTATTTTTGCTTGGAACTTTTTACAAATTTAAGCGATATGATAGAAAAAAATACAGACATTATATGTTTTTTTATTCGAGACCAGCTTGAAATATAAAAATAAAACATAAAAATACACAATTAACAAAACAATTAACGCATAAGATTTGCATCGCTCGTTGTGACGCAATATGCAATGTAATTGTTACATGAACGCTGAAGGTGGGAGAAAGCTGCGCGTGCGCCGTCGTTTTGGCAAATGTTAGGCTGTGTTCAGTTAGATGCCAAAATATTTATTTTACATACCGCGGGTTACAGCTAGTAGACACAATAGGACACAATAAAACGCAGGCTATTGTCAATAAATGATAAGAAAATAAACAATTTGAATTTATCCCTGATAAGGAAGTTTTTCATTTTGGCGAATTAATTGGTCTTTATTTGTGTTCTTTAGAGCTCAAAATAAGCTAACTGTATAGCTTTGTCGTGGCTATTATCAGATCGTCTAGCGTACAGGAACTTGAGATGTATGACACACTCAAAACGGGTGTTTTCGAATTATTAACCGAGTTTTTAGAATGCCAATCAAGAAACTCACAGCGGATTCAGATTCGAAGTTTAAAATGAAAGCTTACAGAATCAAGGCCGTAAAACAAGATGGCTGCGTGTTGTTATGAAGTAGCCTTTACAGCTAAGCCGGATGCCGCTTTCTCACGTTGTGTCGTAACGTATGTTATGCTGTGCCTCGTAACCTCCTTAACCCTATCAACTTGACCTTACTTTCGGTAACCTTAGTGTCTTCGTTAATTCAAAGAGAATAGAAATTTATGACATAATGTTTTTCGCACTTTTCCACAATTTTTATCTCTGCTTGACCCAAAGGTTGACTATTAGATATTGCTTTTAGCATTGAGTCCGTTTATTGTAAAACAAATGTATTTTTGAAATAAATTTTAAATATATAAATAAAATATTTTGAAGATTCGTACTTCATAACTATACTAATATTATAAATGTGAAAGTCTGTCTGCCTGTTAGGTCATTATGTCTTAACCGATTTTGATGCAATTCGGTATGGATTTAAAGACTTGAACTTGAATGAACATAAGCAAGTACCACGCGGGTGGAGTCACGGGCAACAGCTAGTTATAAATTTATTCTTATTTAAAAACCTATTATTGAAAGCGTTTGACCATAGTTAGGCATGCTCTTGCATATATACTTATATTAATGAGTATGCTTTAGCATACTCCAGGATATAAAAATTAAAAAAGGCAGTGTTTGCACAGTAAGTTATTTTTGTGACATTCACACCTTAGTGAGAATAGACAAAATCAGTGAGTTTTCAATTAGAATATAACTGCTAACAAAAAGTATTATGCTAATTTCGTCCTAATCTACAAATCTAGATGCGGACTGGCCATAATAAGAGCGTTCTAAATATAAAAATTAAAAGTAAAACCAGACAGCTTTCCAGTAGCTCTCGCCTCTCTCTGCTCTGGCGCCGGCCGATGCAAGGGGCGATGAACATTTTTCTTTTTTTATTGTTTTTTCTTGTTGGCTGGTTGTGATTTGGCCGGACGTAATTATGTTGAGCTTGTTATGATTGAATTTTATGAGTCCTTAATTGGAGCTAATTTGTTTTTTATTCAGTCTTTATGTTATTATTAAGTAATATTGTATTGTAAATGTACCCGAAGAATTAATGAAACAATGAAACCGATGGCCGATGGCGCAGAAAGGTTCTCGAATGGCGACCAGCATCGGACATCCACCGACCAGATGGGCAGATGACCTGAAAAAGGTCGCAGGCAGGCGCTGGATGCAGGCAGCTTCCAACTGGTCATTTTGGACACCCTTGAGGGAGGTCTATGTCCAGCAGTGAACAGCCTGTGGCTGTAATGATGATGATTGTACATGTATCATGCTTTTCTTCTCTCGACTATAGTACATTAGTCAAAAAGTGGGAATACCTATAGAGTTATAAACCCATAGGTTAAACTATGGCAAGGTAGCTTTGTAGAGTTAAATAGTTTAAGTTATTTATAACTTAACAAAAAGTTGAATAAAATTAATCAATTACTATTGGACTTCTTATGTAATCAACGTATTTACAAATTTGCTAACTGAATACGAGAAATCTTTTTTTTAAACATTTTTCTGTGACAATAATGCGCAACAGAATCTCTCGTACATGTATAGAGTATATACATACAAATATGATCACACAGTTTTATCAAAGACAAATCTTGCATACAAACAAACTTACGCATAATATATTAAAATGAAAGTGAAATGTTTGTCACCCCACGCGCCGACACGTCTGTCATGTTAAAGATAGTATCGTGTGGCTGCTAAAATCTGCAGCACGTGTTAATAAAAAATTAATAAATTTTTTAAATCACATAACTGGCATAAAACAGGATAAATAAAAAAAGTTATACAAAATGATAAACGTAGATTTAAATATCGAATTTGGATTGTAGTGTTTTTTTTAATGGGTGCAGTGTAACTGGTAAGTTGCGGGTTGCGGGTGCGTGATGCGTAAAAAACCATAGAAATAAAAAAAAATATAATAATAAAGTAATAAATATACAATATATTTAGATTAATGCTAAAAAAATCTTTTACCCAATGTTTCATGGTTGGTGTTTTTCGTATGTGGTATTAAACGTTGAAATGTTAATAATTATGACTACTGCAAAATATAAAAAGAAAATATAAAACTAAATAATGAGACGGGTAAGTTGTAAATTGAAATTGATTTAAAAAGCGTTTTTATATTCAAAAAAGATATTTAAGAATTTAAAACAACATACGTATAGTAACAATTTATTTTACTTAACAATCATATTTACAAGAATCAAATAACATGAATTTCAAATAAAATTAAAAATACATATCTGGCATAAAACGAAAAAAAAAACATAGACCTACATTTAAATTAGAATTTCTTTATTTGAAAAAGAAATCGTTTCGATTGTAAAATTGACACAGTTTTTTTATACATAGAATCCTTAGGTTTTTTGCCTTCTTATTAGAAACTATCATTTGTTTATATTTTTCTATTAAATTTTAACGTTATCGTCTTTTACGGCATCCTCGAAAAGAGACTGTTTTTTTTACTACTGCCAAAAGTAATGATTTCAAAGATAAAATGCTACTTCTCTCTTTCTCTATCTATCATCTTAGCGCTTTCCCAGTTGCTACCCGAAACTTTTGCTTCGGTGGGTCGGCCCAGAGTTCGCTTAAACGCGATGTCTCAAATGATTTTTGGGACTCAAAGCATTAATTTTGAGCTTAGATTATTTAGAGTAAGTTATAACGGCTTGAAGTTAATTCTTCTTAAGAATGCTAATAGAATTTACGGATCCTTCTTGGTCTAAATGTGTTTCCCAGTAACATTCTCAGAGCTTAGGGTGAAATTACAAGTCCCGAATATGGCTTTCCAGTATCCGCTCCTATATACCTAGTAATCACTATCACTATCACTACATAGTATAAACAAAGTCGCTTTCTCTGTCTCTATGTCCCTTTGTATGCTTAAAACTACGCAACGGATTTTAATGCGGTTTTTTTAATAGATAGAATAATTCAAGAGGAAGGTTTTTATGCCCATGCATGCGAAGCTAGTTTAATTTATAAATTGATCGCTCTACCAGACTTCTACCTACTTCTAATATCTTGTTCTAAGTCAGTGAATGAATGAATGAATGTATTATGAAACAAAGTCCTCAAGCAAAGAGCACACTGACGAAACCTCAACATCACCGCATCCGGTTTTCCCATAGACAATAATTCCATTTGCAAAATATGTCTTTGTTTATTTTATTTTTCTGCAACCGACCTTACGAAAGAGGGTTACATACATACATTATGGTTTAGTTCCGTCCTGATAACCACAATGCTTATTCGTGACAGTCTTTGGTTTTTAGTCTGTGCTTAATTTAAAAAATACGGTCTGATTGTCTTTGAATAAATCTTAATTTGATAAGTTATAAGAGATTAATAGAGGTTCCTATTATGTACCTCTGTTAGACTTTTGGCGAATCTCTCCAACAAAATCCTTTCCAAGAGGGTTGACGTTACGCAGACGTTACTTTCCTTACGAATACCGACCCGCCCCGGCTTCGCATGGGCATAAAAACCTTCCTCTTGAATCACTCTATTAAAAATAACCGCATCAAAATCCGTTGCGTAGTTTTAAAGGTTAAAGCATATCTAGGGACAAAGGGACAGAGTAAGCGAAAGTTTAGTGTTAAGTTTATGAAATAAAATACCAGAAATATTATAATAAAAGGTATATTATTGACAGTTTGTTTATCTTATAAATCGTAACGATTGTAGACGTGAGATCAAAACTCGCGATGACTAAATAAATTAGGTACGCTAACGTGACATTTTATTACTATAAGCACGCCACCTTTATTGCCATTTCTTTCAGCACTTTCACTATAATATGCCGTTGTTTACTTTCGGCTCACAGACAAAAGATATTTAGATGATTTTGATTATTATTTCCTTTTTGTCATACGAGAATTCCAACTAATACTATAAATGCGAAAGTGAGCTTGTATATTTGTTTGTTACCTCTTTACGCCCTATATATACTGAATCAATCTTCCTCATACTTCGCATACAGATAGCTAGAAGTATTGAGACGGACCTTTGGTCCTGGGAAAAAGGACTTTTCCCGAGAGAAATTCATGCGGGCGAAGCCGCGGGCGAAAGCTAGTTCTATAATAACGGAACATTAATAAATTGCAAAATACCCAAAAGGCTCTGTCTCCGACAGGGTCTTTTTCAATCGAACTTAATTCCAAAACTAAGATAGGATTTGTCTGATGGTATAACTGCCTCTTGACATGAGACTAAGACTAAGATAGACTTGGCATGTAGACCCGGGGTTCGGGGTTCGATACCGACGCTAAGCATACTTTGTTTTGTTTCCAGTTTGGTTAGGCTATTGCAGGTTTGAATCACCTGATTGTCTGATAAAAAAAACATTCCGTGCTTCGGAAGGCAAGTTAAGCCCTGGTTCCGGCTGCCATCTGGTATTCGTTAAAGAAAACCACATCAGAGGCCAAAAGACCCCCAAACTCCGAGAACGGGTGTGCACGGTCCATTGACTGTGTTACCTACACGAAATGATACTGAATTCAAATATGAGTTTTGTTTTGGCAAACCCAAAGATGGTTAGCGTTAGGTATAAAGTTTACCTTTTTTGTATCATTTTATGCCACTAGCCTCTAAACTTGAAAGGTTGACTGGCAGAGAATGTTTAAAGCATTAAGTTTACCTATTGAAGCTCTTAGCTCAATAACGTTTTAAATAAATAAAAATAAATAAACACCTATTCATTTTAAACATTAATAGTATAAGTTTAATATCTTTGTGAATAAAAAATATTAGTTAAAAACGTGTCTTATAATTTATATTATATAATAAGTAAATTCCAAGAAAATTACTAGGTACTTATCAATAATTATTTAAGACAAACCGAATGTTTTCTAATTGCTTTTAATAATCTTATATCACTGAGTATTCTATAGTATAAGATAAATTTATTTGCGTAAAACATGTGTGGTTAAATATCTATCAAAAAAGAATTACAAATATAATTAATGAACTGGTTATAATTACGTTTTTTGATTAAGTTATAGGTAATTAAAATATTTTTTTATCACGAATTAGTTCTTAGTAAAGCAAAACAAAATAATATTTTAATAAATTTAATAATATATTATTATATTTAAATTTTTTTTAAGCATAAATAGTTTATTTAATGGACACAAATTTACAATTATTATACAATCTTAAGAACTATCTATATAATTATAATTAAATTATCTTTAAAATTAAATAATATATCAGTCGTGTAAAAAGTACAACTATTTTTTATGCGATCAACCAGGTAAACAGGCATACGGCCCACCTGGTAGTAAGTGGTTACCGTACCTTACATACGCCTGCAACATTAGAAGTGTGTCCGTTTTTGAAAGACCCAACGTTGAGTCTGCATTTGAAAATGTATATTATTCAGAATGACTTTTAATTATTTATGTATGCCTATGCATTATTATTCTGTATTAAAAAAAATAAAGTTCATTGTCTATGCGCAGCAGAGTGTGGAAAATGGCGCGTAACTTTAGCGCAAGCAAGGCAATGAAAGTGAGAAGGCGCTATGAGGGAATACTATTTTTTTTCATGGCACCACCCGCCCTGTACGTTTGGTCTGTTTGGTTCTAAGGTTTGACTGGCAGAGAATGCCTTATTAATTCCGTAAAAGTACATTATTCAAAAGTGCAATAAACAAAAAAAAAAAACAAAGAATGCAGGAGTGCTATTTCTGAAACTTGTGACTCATTCAAAATGTCTTTTGAGTCAAAATTGTTAGTAGAGTCCTCATGATACGATACACGATTCTTCTTTTTTCCTTTATTTACTGCATATTGTCTACAACAATATTTTGTTCAGTCATTATGCCTATTTTACAGTTACCGCAACAGTTAAATAGTAATATTGACAATTCTAAATTCTAAACAAAATAATACCCAAATTAAAAATATTTCGTTCCACTCATTCGACACAATAAAATAAGATTAACCGACCTTCTTTTGTGCCCAAATTAGACCCTATCAAAATCGTATTAGTCTTACTTAATTTATCCAAACTGTACATTACTGGGAAACTATTAACCTTTTCGAATGTCATTAGTAATGAAAGCAGAATTGTACATCAAATTAACATCCTGCCAATCATGTGCAATCTATTATACACTTTATTAATTTTACATTAGTGACTAAATCTTATAAACCAATTCGATAAAAAAATATTTTTGCCATAATTTGAATTTAGGTTCAAAAAGAACTCGTCTATGTAGTGAAAGGACAAAGGTTCATAATTCCTTGACTGCTAAGGCCTCATAAGACCTTTAGGCCTTATCGTTAATGTTTTGGAAAGCTACAGCGAAAGTCGACACCTTGCTATAAGTACGCTCAAGATACCTTGATACTTGAATATTATAATTTGATCAATCTTTTTATGTTGTTTCTCAAGATGGTAAAGGGTATTGGAAATCAACTGGTTTTATCTAAATTATGATGATTGCCAAGAAACGCGTTTTATGCATATTTACAAGACCCTTTAAAGTCGTATCTCATTTTATAGGGTATAATTATGGATATCAAACAGAAATTTATTAGACATATTCCTGATATTTTTACAATCAATAGGAGTCCTTTATACCATTGGGAAAGTATATTTTGTAAAAATTCTGCAGTCGAGTTTGTGACGCCGCCGCTTCTTCTTCACTTGCAATTTGGAGGTGATGGCAAACTTAATATAAGTAATGATTGACATCAATAAGTGATAAGAATATCCTATATTGAGAATAAACAATTTGAATGAAAATTTAAAAATAAAAACAAAAGAAATAAGAAAAAGTTAAAGCAAAATAGGTATTGCATTGTCTCTAAAACATTTAAACATTGAGCATATATTAGTAAAAGTAATGTTAATTAAACTTTTAAAATGATCAAGATTTTCTGCCAGTCTACAAAAATGACAAATTTTCAATCTAATTGGCTAAATTGGCGAGTCTCTTTGATACTTAGAGAAGACATGATTATACGCATCACGCACACAAAAAATATTTGCGATCTGTATTTGTCTACATTTAAAAAAAAAAAACTACATAATGACAAAGGAGAATACTTCATGCTGCATAAAGAATATTTCTATAAGAATAAAAAAACAAAAATAACTGGCTGGAAAATAAATCTTTCAAAAATAAGAAAAAAGTTTACATCGATGGAATCCTAACAAAAAGTGAAAAGCGACGAGACGCGTGTCTTGCCGCGTTTACTTCCGATTCGTTACTTCCCGCGGACGGACGTGTCTTCAAGGAGAATAAAGTGAAAACATGTGCCAAGTGTAGTGCGAAAATGTGTGAAAATTTGTTTGACGTTTCGACCGGGGGGAAGAGATAATTACTTAGATTTAAAAATCGAATGTGCGTCGTACATTGACAGTGACAGTATGATTTTTCAAAGGACTTTTTTGTTTTTTATTGTGTTGGCGGGAGTTTTGAGTTCGGATACAGAGAACGACGTTTTGACTTTGCAAGATGAGTTAGAAATTAAGGACGAAGAAATTCCTTCTGATAGAAGAAGGCCAAATAATGAGCAGGAGAAGGATATACTGTTGCTGGACGCTTTAGGGAGAAGGAAGGGGTCTTACCATAATTCTTATAGTTCGTCGCAGGAGGACGACTCAATTATGGATCTGTTGGGAAAAAGTAAGTTTATTTTAAATGTTTGTATATGGCGATAGGTTAGGTTTTAGTTTTACATTGTATTTTCATACTATTGAAATAAAAAAACAATAGACTTTTAAATTTAGTAAATACTAGAGAAAAAAATAAATTTTAAAGGAGACTGATATTGAACAGAATTTCCGCGAAGATCATAAATTTGATGTATTTATCAAAACAAATTTGGTTTAATGGAATTATTTTTGGTTATATTTTCATAATCAAAAGTAAAAAAATAAAAACAAAATATACATATTCTTCTTATTATATTCGAACCTACGACCAAAGACATGGGAACATTAATTTAAAAAAATCGGTTTTTGACATTATTTTTTACTCCTTTCGTATAGGTACTCTAACCGTGAAATCAGCTACCAGTGAGATAAAGGTACTAATAACGTTAGCTCTCCTGTTTCTCGTATATTCCCTTAGTCATCATGACACTCGGGAGATCAGCGTGGTCTATTCTTAAGCCAAAAAATTAAAGTATTCCATTGTAAAAAATAAAATCAAAGTAATAAAATCTATGATGTTTAATAATTAAACCTTAAAACTACACTTAAAATAAAATAACAAAAACTAAATAGGTAACAAATTAAATTTGTACAGTCCCGTTGAAGGCTTTCCTTGCAGTTATGTGCCAAGAAGGCTGGCTGCATTAAAACAATGCAATCAAAGTTATAATGATTTATCCTCATTACGTAATCGATTTTTGAGAATCTACAAAAAGTGTCAGTCATTAGCATTACATAATTATTGACAGTTACTGAATACTAGGTAATAGTTAGTTAGTCATCAATTAAATGGTCCAATGGGTTCTTGTACCTACTGTTTTTAACTTTCATTTTAGGGTTCCGAAACAAAGTACTATGACTAAGCCAACGCCGTTGGTCAATTCGTATATCAGCGAAAATTTTCTTTTCAATTTGCGAATCGTAATAAATAGAGACCTTACATTTTTACTTATTTTCGTAAAAATTATAAAAAGTAAAAAAATATATTTTAAAATGTAAAAAAAAAACAAATAAAGGCCCGCAATTTTTTATTTTGATGCATTATTAACTATCTTAAAGGATACATATTCGAAATACTAGTGTCAGTTATATGAGTATCATATAACACCAAGGGTTATAATAAAACACAGCCATTTAGGATTATATTTTTTTCACGAGTAAAAGACACCAACGCGCATGCGTGTTATTGAAAAATTTGACTTTTTAGAACACGACTTATTTTATTAATTTTTACAGTACATTTAGTATGTCAAACTTTGTATAAAAAGAATTTAACAAACTTTCATACAAATGTAGGCCATATAAGGATTTGTATGGATGGTGTTAAAAAGATTTTCTCGGTTTACACTTCAGTAATTTATTCAGGCATTTTATATAAGGAAACCTATTATTGGCTTTTTCATAAATTACTACGCAACGGTTACTATTTTGTAGATTTGGCACCTTGGCGCATGCGTGTTCGTAACAATATTTCATATTAAGCTACGACGGTTTTAAATAAGCCGCACAGTTTTTCTGTTTCTCCTAATGGTTGACTGGTAGAGAATGGTTTTAGCATTAAGTCCGGCAATTGTATAAGTATTTTGCATTTATGGAACAATAAAGTTTTAATAAATAAATAACCTTAAAATCTGACATGTTTCTATTTGTCTGGTTTCTCTGTAATAGGAGTAACGGTCAGATGGCAGTTTCTACAATGTTATAACCAGTATCGTCAAATCTAAAACCAAGACACATTATACGTTAGTACACTATTATATGTATAGTATGTATCAGTGGGTCTAAAAACGCCACTTTAGCAATTCATCGAATCGAATTCATATTACGAATTCCTTAGCAATTCTTTAGCAATTCCTATTTCTTTCAATATTTTTGAAGAGGAATTGCAAAGTTTAGTTCGCTATTTTACAAAAAATAGAGGAATTGCTAAAGAATTGCTTAGAAATTCGTTATATGAATCGATTCGATGAATTGCTCAAAGTGGCCATTTTAGACCCCCTGTGACCATGATTAAAAGTGGACCCTAATCTCTTAAGCGTAAGCTGAATATGCAACTAGAAAATACACTCGGAAGACTTAGACATTTGTTGCGCTATATGGTTAATAAGTATGTATATTTCTAGCTGTCTTGATTATTCTTCTGCTTTTCAAACAGTTTGTTGTTCTCTGTTTGGATTGCTACGCACCACAAGTTTGGTATTTTCGCATCCTTAAGGTAGCCTGAAAGAGATTGCACTAGCGATAAGGCCACCTATTGTACATCTTGTTAAAACTAAATAACTTCTTTTTATATATTAGTATAGATGAGAAAGTTTTATTGTACTAACCCCCTTGAATGGTCCAAAATAAATAAATTACATTTTTACTTACATATCACTATCACTACATAGTATAAAACAGTCCCTTTCTCTGTCCATATATCCCTATGTTAAGCATACATATATATTTAAAACTACTCAACGGATTTAGATGCGGTTTTTTTAATAGATACAGTGATTCGAGAGGTAGATTTTTATGCCCATGCGATGCAGGGGCGTGTCGCTAGTTTTTATTATAAAATGAAATATCTGAATATTGCGCAAACGCAGTAGTTAACAGTGTATTGTATCGATAGTGAATCACGCGATTGATAGTGAAAATGATTTGTACGTTCATTGACTGTGGCGTGCGTTAGATGAGGTTTACGATCCGAATGCCTTATAAAGCGCCACAGATGATTAATTTATGAGGCGTGCAATGATGCAACTGTTTCTTGTTTGTATTTTAAATGTATTTGGAAATGTGAATATTGTTTTTTTTCACCCAATTGCACCAATGTATAAAAATTGTTAATTGAATCAATAAAAATACCATGAAGTATTGAAAGATAAATTATAAGAGATAAAAGAATATTATAATATTATGTATTTTTGTGATATAAATATCTAAAGCTATCACAAAGAAATAAACAAAAAGAATGACGAATACAAAATTCAAATTGTTTATTTTTATTATAGGATATTCTTATAACTTATTCACGTCAATCGTTACTTATTTTAAGTTTACCAACACTTCCAAAGCGCAAGTGGAGAAGAAGCGGCGCCAAAAACTCCACTGCAGCATTTTCTCCAAAAACGTCAATTTACTAAATTTCAGAACTTGTAGAGATACAGTTAGAGTTGAAAGTAGGTAATTTTCAAAGCCTTAACAAGAAAATATTTATTTATTCTTATTTATTTCTTTCCAGTGATCCCCCAAACATGCCGCTACCGCGGGGCTCGGTACCCCTGCGGTCTGAGTATATCCTGCGTGCTGGGGGGCGGCAAACCCCTGGACCTCTGCTCAGGGGGGATGATCTGGGCTTGCTGCGTGGACAGAGATACCACGGAAAGGCCTAGTGAGATCGCACCAGTAGTCCATAATGCTAGTAAGTGAATTTGTTTTTACTAATTCTAATTAATTGTACAAATACCGGAATAGTAGATTGTTGTACTAGGGTCGGAAAGATTAATTCCCGTATGAACTATTTTGACTTCCTTACATGATTTTTTTTTCTATTTTCTACCCGATACTCGGGACAAAAACATTACTTTCTGAGAAAAAATCTTAAGTTACAGGAACTGTATTTTCAATTTATTCTAAGTGTAAGTTTTTCGATTATTTATGCATGCTTAAAAGTAATAAAATACCAAAAGTGATTATAATTAGATTTACACATTAGGTAATTATATACTTATTAGTTTTTTGGGTAAATAATATTTCATGCGTATTAAATAAAAAAACTATCTGTATTATGTATAAAACTGACATAGTGGGTGTCAAATCAAGCATATACCTTTTGTATGTTTATGTGTCTAAAAATAATGGAAGTATAACGAAAACTAATCATGTATTGATAAATTCACATCATCAAGTGATAACATTATGTCAGAAACAATTATTAACGAATTTAACTAACACAATAATCTAACAAAGTGTTACTGAAAAGAAACTTATGAAACGATCGGATTTTTGTTTGATTTATTTTGATGTATTAAATACAAACATAGGAAAATTAAAATCAGGAAATTTAGTACAAGGGTGCTACTTATTTCTATAGAAATTTCCTCTAGCAGACCCGCGATAAGAAATAAAAACAAAAATTTGATATTTTTTTCTTCATTGTTATTTATATGTCACCGTTTCTACTTATCTCAACTTGTTTCATTGATATATTTCTCTCTATAACTAATATATACTCATTGAGGTGGCCTCACACTGGGCTAATCATATTTAGAGGTAGTAATTTGTCATTGACACCAAAAAATAAAAAAATATCTTCTTCTATCATAAAAGTATTATCCAAAAACCCAAAAGGTTAAATAATTTAGGCCACATGAATCACCTGACGAACTAAATCATTGAGCAATACCCATTGACACCCATTTAGTACGAAACAAAACACCAAGGCATTCACCAAATTTAACGACGCGACGCAATCATTTTACAAGATGATTCACCAAACACAATGATGACATAATAATACGAGTGAGAACTCTTGGCACCAAGTATGGCAGCATTTCACTAAGGACTACAAATTCTCATGTTTTATTCATAGCACATAGCGTTACGTCATATCGTGCGATATATACGTATAGTTTGCCTGAATAAAATAAATAAATATGTATGTATAGACAAATCACACAGATTGAGTTAGCCCCAAAGTAAGTTCGAGACTTGTGTTATGGGATACTAACTCAACGATACTATATTTGATAACAAATACATATATAAATAACATTCAAGACCCAGGTCAATTAGAAAAAGATAATTTTTCATCTTGACCTGACCGGGGATCGAACCCGGGACTTCTTGAGTAGCGGTCAGGCATGTTAACCATAACGCCACGGAGGTCGTCAAACCGAATACCCGAAGGTTGTGGGTTTGGTTCCTATAAGCATAGTACTTTGTTAAGTCGTTTCAAGTAGGTTACGACTTTGCAGGCTTGGATCACCTGGTTGTCTGATAATAAAGATGATTCCGTGCTTCGGAAGGCAATTCTAGTCATTGCCACCTCGTGGCCGTTTATCAGAGGCCAAAAAGTCGGAAACACCACGGTATGCAGAGTCGTTTGCTTGTGAGATATACGATTAAATGCCGCTTCATGTTTCATTCATATTAAAGCATACAATTTTAGATATTTGTCTTGAAAGCCATAAAATGAAATGAAATTATCAATTCTCAATATACGAGATATGTTGTTGTTTGAACATGTGAAAATAAGGTTATAAAATCAAGATATGCTTGAAATCCGGAAATTGCATATTATGCTCTAAATCTAAGGTATTGTTGTTTAGAGTTATAACGGGACAACGCTTAGGTATAAAGTAGGCATATGTACCAAGCAAAGACCTTCATAAGTATTTGAATAAATATATCTATTCATAAAAGAGTGAGTTTCGTAACATACGACATTAAAGACTAAAGCTAGTACACTGTCATACATCGCGCGACAATGTCGCGAATTATGAAGCTCTCGGGGTGTGGTACAAGTTGAGGGATAAAGCGGTTCTTATTATTATTATTTTTGTTTTCGTATGTGTTAATAGCCAGCACTAATGTCAAATTTTTTAAGCCGCCAGTGACATCTCTGGCATAGCTTATTGACAATAAGTTAGCTGCCGAACCGACATATCCTACCATTGGCTATAAAGATGGGTTTCTACCAGGTAAATACCGGGAAAGTACCCAAAGCCAGGGCATTTATCTTAGTGTATAAACGGTTCTATATCCGAACCGGGTTTTGACCCGGGTAAATACCCAGGTTAATACCCAAATCGGGTAAATACCTTTTGGGTTTTTACCCACTGCCCATCTTTAATCGGCGCTGCTTCACTGCAATCCAAACCTAATTGGTGGCCACTACGGGCATTTCTATCTCTGTGTTTCGAAAGGTACGTTAAGCCGTTGATTCAGACTGTTATTCCTCGATGACAATCATTAAGCTATGTGAGATGCCTTAAGGTAGCCTTAAAGTTTGACTTTGTTTGCCACTAAAACTCGCAGACCATGTTCCAGTAATTTTCACTGGAGCAAAACTTTGCACATAACGTATAATGGCGGATGTATGACTTCCAAATAAAACATAAATAACCTATATAAATGATGAGTACGAAAAATGTACGTTTTTGTACTAAAGCATGAATAAATGTATGTTTTTCTATGTGTCACAATCATTATTTTACAGTGAGCCGCTATCCTGATATCAGGTTGGCGGGTGAAGCTGGATAGATTTAGAGAGTAGCTACCTAGCGCCATTTTGTGGCGGCGCTATTTTGCGACTTTGATCTCTGGTAAAATTTTTACCGCTACCTCTAGTACCCCGCACCACACAAGTTTACGCACTGATT
This sequence comes from Apomyelois bistriatella, assembly GCA_947044815.1. Lineage (NCBI taxonomy): Eukaryota > Metazoa > Arthropoda > Insecta > Lepidoptera > Pyralidae > Apomyelois > Apomyelois bistriatella. The sequence goes on along the minus strand of OX345715.1, from coordinate 3,264,981 downwards.
CCGCCAAGACGGACTTGTTTCCGGGGCTGTACATTCAAATTCTTACTGGAGTTTCGTAATAACCTATTATGGTTAGACACTTTCTCGACTTGCTAACATGATAATTGCTGGGTATGCATAATATGCATATGGATAAATATAGGTCTGAATCCTCATTATATTTACTTAGTTACAGCGTAATTTCCTTTGTAAAATTACTAAAAACGGACACTTTTGACACTTTTTGTAAAGGTTTCTAAAGCGGATATATCCGGATATATACTATAGTACTTCAATGACTTCAAGGTTCTAATGTAACTTAAGGACTAAGCAAAAAAGATGCGCGAGGGTTTCTGATAATCTCACTTACAGAAAGATAAATATTTTTTTCTTTATTATCAAGATCGCTAGCGCTGGTAGCAGCCTAAATTACTCTAGGTTATCCAATATTTGACAGTGTTCAAATCAAATCATGTTTTAAACCATCTCAGTGCTATGGAAGGCGCCTAAAGTCGTTGGTTCCGTCTGTTATCCCTAGATGGCAGTAATAAGACCTTTATTTATTTTTTGATTGCTTTGTAAACCGATTAGCTGCGAAAAGTGCGTAAGTATCTTATTGCTTTTGGCTTGATTTTGTATGGAAAATGCCGTGAAATTAATTATTTGATTGCACCAAACTTAGGTAGTTCCCAATGTCAAATAAGCAAGGCACTAATTAAATGTTTGGTAAGTGTTCGTATTTGGTGGTACTTTATTGGAAGAAAACTTACTTACTTCATTGAAGATTGCTTTTCATTATTTTTCCTTTGGTCAATTTAGAAAAAAAAACTGAGAAAAAAAGTGGCCACTTTTGGTGGTTATGAGTTTTTTTAATAGAAGGAAGTTAAAATAATTAAAATTAATACCAAAAGTACTAAACGATATTTACTAGTGACCTGTCTTCTTAGATTTTTTTCAATTTGAACTGATTTTAGAATAAAAGAAATAAAATGATTTTTGGCGCTAGTTGGCTTATGGTTATGATACCCCCCTTAAGTGACTAGTTGTTAATGGTTTTATTATATATATTTTTTTATGCATATACTAAAGCAGCACTTAGTGAAATAATTACTTAAATATCATACTTTCATTGTCTAACTAACGTGTTATTATTAATCAAACCACAAATTTTATTTGATTTTTAAATTGACGAGGAAACATATATTTTCTTAATTTTAAACTTATGCGATATACATCGAATGGGAATAGGTTTTGGATTTTTAAGAAAAAAATAAAATAACTTTGTAATAAGTAATTAATCTACCCTGCAGTAGAAAGTTGCCCGATATACTGCCTCGTGGACCCAAGTACCCGTAACCAAAGTGTATACAGCAATTACCCTATACCCTATCGATAGTTTAGGAGAAACGAAGCGAAAGTGTTGCGTCAGAGCCAGTGGACCGTAAATACAATCGCACGTATAGAAAGTAATCCAATTTTAGCCCAATTTATCCGACAGTGTTTGTGTGTTATGCAATTGTTATAAATTAACTGTTGAAGTTCTGGGAATATTAGTATATTCCCAGGTCCCACCAAAAAATTTTTTTCATGTAATATGATGCCAAACTCTCTATAAAACGATACGATATGAGATTTAATAAAAAAACGCAGACGCTAGCGACTGTGTTAGGGTTTTGTATAAAATTTCTTAGCTGCCTTACTGTCCGCCAAAGGCGCTATACGGATTTGTCATACGCAGTCGCTAGCGTCGGCATTAAGAAAAACTTATATAAAATCTGTAACAAAGTCGCTAGCGTTGGAGTTTTTGGGAACAGGTAGCTAGGCCCCTCTTTTGGGTAACATCGTCTGGTTGCTTAAAAAAAGAAAATTTGCAACGTATTGGACACAAACTGTAGTTCATATTAATTTAAGAAAACAAACATTTATACAGTTTATAACACTAATAAGTAAGTAAGTACATACAATAAATCTGTTTTCCTATACATTGCTAAAAGTTACACTGCCCACAAAAAATACAACATCAAACATTAGCTTCAACGGTATCTCATCATATATGAAAGACCAAACCACAGATTATTAAATGCTATACTAGCAGACCTTTTGAAAAAGGAAGACATTAGGAGTACCCGAAATCGGCGAACGTGTATGAAGAGAGTGATGAGTGTGGAGGAGGCGAGAGAGGTATGTTAGGATCGTAGCCAATGGAAATCTCTAGTCTCTGCCTACCCATACGGGAGACAGGCCTGCACTCCTCTGCACCCTAGTATGAGTTTTTCTTGACGCAGACGCTAGCGACTGCGTTAGGATTTTGTATGGGATTTCTTAGTTGCCTTACTATCCGCCAGAGGCGCTGTACAGGTTTGTCATACAAAATCGCTAACGCAGTCGTTAGCGTCTGCGTTTAGAAAAACTCATACTAGGGGCACTAGTGTCATTTATGATGAAAGATCATTATCCACGCCCACTACTTTGTACAAGGATTTCCTATATCAAGAACTCTACTAAGCACAATACAATACCTTATGGCAAAGTTACATAACGCACAGACAGACAGGAGAACAACTTTCACTCGAGTGAGCCCGCCCTTGATACAGCCAACTTATCACTTGCTTTTTATGAGACGGTTTCGAAGAACTCTGACACCAGGGTGTGCGTGGTCGAAATCCATCCTTAGTTTATTTATCACTTCAAAAATCTGGGTACATTTTAATTATTGTCCCAGATATGGTATCCATCAAAATGGCGTATTCGTTACTTCCGGAATATACCATGATTAAAAAAATATATTTTATTCTATTTTACATGCATTTTATTTTGTGCCGTTTTTGGTTTTAATAAAACTACTTAATTATACTTATATATCAATATTAACTTATATACAAACTAACATTTTTACTTATATACAAACTAATTAAAAAAATTACACAATTCACTATTCAATGCATAGATTTAAGAAAAAACCGTAGAGATACTGCGCGCAATTTTCAAATTCTATGTTTCAATGCATCATTCATTTATTTAATGATGTATTTATTTAGTATTCATGCATTAATGTAGTGTTAATTCATTCATTCATCGCAATATTCGCAATTTTGTAATGCAAACACTTCTTAGTAAGCATAACACTCAATATAGTCATTAAAGCGCATTGTAACTAAAAAAAAGCATATCCGGATGTGTAACTATAGTGATAGGAAATGCATAAGCTATAGTTACGAAAGGTTCCGGTTGAATTTGTAGAAGAATCCTATAATCAAGATTATGTATTTCTGTCTGTATATGTTACCATTCTGATTACGGAATTTAGAAGGTGAAATGTATGAACGGGGGAATAACGATATGAATCACGGGTCTTTAGACCACGGACTTTTGAGAGGCTTACGTGGGGATATTGATTTTTCATATATACCCTTAAGAGAGATTAATGTTATGTAACCCCTAAAACTATTTCTCAGCTATTATTAATAAATAATTACTTATCATAACTGTTATAATATTCTGATAAGTCCCTTTCTAGTATAAACTGGAGAATAAGTTTCCTCTAGCATAATCTGTAAATGTAGGCTTTTTGTTATTTTCTCTTTACAAATAGTCTATATACAAATTAGGTATTTAGGCATTATTCAAAAACTAAGTTTCCTACGACAAGGTCTTTTTATAAAAATTTTTATAAGTTCATTAGATATTTATGTCAGATTTAAGTTACAACACACATATATTTCAACAACAATAGAACTAACAAGTCATACACTGGCTTTACATATATTTTGTTATAGCATAGATAGCAAGTGGGACATGTATCATGAAACGAAAGAAGTACAGTGTGACAGAGAAAAACAATATCGATCAGTGTATTAAGAAATAAAGTAACTCGCTATTTAGACTTAACTTTATCAATCTAGCAGCAAATTTTATTAAAACGAAACATCGACATTAATGCATAAAACTATTTATTTAATATTAATTATCCGCTTGAGGTTCCACTTTTTTCTTAAATTGCGATAACCGACAGGGTTCTTGTTGTACCTATTTTAAGACAGTGACGTCGTTTGTAGTAAAAACTCAAATGCACAATATGAATTACAATAAATGAATTGATTATTTAAGTAATTATAAACAAAGCCATACAATAACATAATTCTACACAGGTGATTTAATAGAACTCATCGGGTCATTCCCACACGAAAACTTCGAGTACCCAAACACAAACCATTACGACGACCCAGTCATCATTTACACCGACCAAAACAGACCAAACCAACACCACGACCGGCCAAAACCGGATCCGGATCAAACAAAACCGGATTGGGAATATCAGAACCACTATTTTCACGTGAAACCCTCGTACCATGAGAGTACGAGCCAAAAACCGGATGTGTTTTATCCGGATAAGTTTCCGGATCAAAATAATGGGGGTGATGATGATTATGTGCCAGTACACAACAACGGTCATAAGCCGAGACCTTATCCGGGTGAGATTTTTTGGTGATTTTGGGAAGCACTATATATATTTTTTTCACGACTTTGAGACTCAAGTGTTGCTTTTAAAAGTATTATTACTGTAATAAACCTCTTTTAATATTAAAGTAACAATTTTGGTTTTTATTTTTTCATATAATTTTTTACGAATATTCTACGGTCTTATCATATTTTTGTAATCTCATTATTTCATTTGATTCAAATTTACATCAAAAAACTAAGTACTGTCGTCATCTTCATTTGGTTACTTATTAAATGTTTTGAGATAAAATAATGATAAGTTTTTATTGTTTTGTAAAGACTATTTATCGTGGTTGAAATAATTTGATTTTGGTATTAAAAAACCCAAAAAACATTTGTTTCTAATTTGAACTTCAATTAAAACACACTTGAGTTCGGCCTCTAAATGTACTTAGTTCCTATTTTTTTCGCTTGACCAGCACTGCGTTTTCATAATCATCGTGCACTGCCGCTTATTTTGTTGTTTACGCTGTTATTTTGTTAATACCATATTGTTTGAAATTTTTATTTATATTACTTCAAGGAAACGATACACATCTTACACAATCTACGTACTCTACATTCGAACACGTGTAGTGATTAATTCATCATTGAATATATTCGTGGCTTGACAAATATTTGTAAACATTTGTTATAATAATTGGCCAACATCCTCTTTGGGTCGCTGAGACATCGCAATAAGTAAATTATAATAAATTCAGCATAATCTGATCGCCACATAGTTTTTGCTTAAATTAAGGCCTAAATTGTCAGGACCTTGAAAAAGCATATGTTTGAATAGGTAACAAATACCATTTTACAAAAATCCCGATTTTTTCGGCACAAGGTTTTGAAAAAATGTGTATATAGAACTTGTAAAAATCTCGATCTTGCTTTTGTAGTGGCTTTTCTTTCTAATCACTACTTATTTTGTACAGCACAGATGTAGTTCGCAGTGGTGGTTTGTATAGCTTTATGTAGTAATTTACAATGAGAATAAAACCCAAGGGTTTACTTGCTGGGAAGAGGTTGCCGTAACCTACAAGCCTGTAACACTACAAACAAATGCGTTGCTGACCCTGAAGAAATATTGCTACATCATTACTTAAGACCCAAAAAAAAACCTAGTCTAAAACTAAACAAGTACCTATATTTGCTATTTCTCTTGCCGGTCGGCTATTCGGAAGGCTTCTATAATAAAATAAGAGACCAAAATAGAAAATTGGAGGTAGAACACTCAATTTTCGATCTTTGAGCCATCAGGATAAGGCCTTTACAAAAATAGATATACTTATCCATTCACAATGTCTTGGTAACCCAACGCATGCAGAAAAATATCCCTTTGAGTAAATAAATTGTAGAGTCCAATAACCTACAAATTGATTTAGTTGACTCTACTTTTAAAACATCACTGGCATCAATTTAAAAATAAAAACTTCATTTTTCGAACTTCCAGGTTGTGGCGAACACTTCACCCGGTCCAACAGGATAGTGGGAGGTCATTCAACCGGGTTCGGGTCGCACCCGTGGCAGGCTGCGCTCATCAAGTCAGGGTTCTTGAGCAAGAAGCTGGCGTGTGGAGGCGCCCTTATTTCTGACCGGTGGGTCATCACAGCCGCACATTGTGTTGCTACGTGAGTATTGAATTCTTTATCTGATTTGTGTGATTCTATTAGATTTTATTTTAAACTTCGAATCTGAATACGCTGTGAGTTTCTTGATTGACATTCTAAAAACTCGGTTGATAATTCGAATCTATACTAGCGCTACCCTTGTGAGCATGCCCGCAAGATGATGACGTAAAGATGTGGCATTCAGTAAGGTAATTTCCCCGTCACTTCGAAGCTCACTTCTTACTTGTCATTTTCAACCTCATGCGAAGTGTGAGTGATAGCTACGTGCGAAGCGAGTTGTTGTTTGAAATTTATAGAATCGACAGTAAAATAAAGGTGGTGTGAATAGTTGGTACACTAGCCGTGGTAGCTTTCTAGCTTGCAGATGCTCGTAACAATGTCATGTGATTACTGTTAGGTTAGAGTTGTAGCGTAGAAAGAATATACTATCATATCTGTTCTGACCTTACAGTATAAAAAATCGGTTGACTTTCTTCTGTAACGTAAAAAACGTACGTGCGGTCACTTTCATAATTGCAGTCATAGTTTTCTTTTGTTTTGAGAACTATGACTGCAATTATGAACGTGACCATATAAAAGCACAATTTATCCTTCGCCTTTATTTCAAATTGCATTTAAGTATTAATTCATTAATTTTAAAGGTACTAACAAGGAAGACAGGGAAGAGGAAAGCCAAAGAATTACGCTAAACAAATAAAGCAAAAAGCGAGACTTATGTCGTGTCAGATTGTAAAAAAGCTATCGGAAGATAGACTTGAAAGGATTTTACCGATAAGAGCGTAGATTTCTAAGTATTTCTAAGATTAAAGAGCTACGGTCATGTCGGTGGAGTTCCTTCCATACAATAGATATCATGTATTTCTTCACAATTTTAATAAACTTCAGCACACCAAACTCTCAACTCCGCGTCCGCCTGGGTGAATGGGACGTCCGAGACGCTGGCGAGAGGTACTCCCACGAAGAGTTCGCGGTCCAAAGGAAAGAAGTTCACCCCCAGTACGAGCCTGCAGACTTTAGGAACGACGTAGCCCTAGTTCAGCTGGATAGAGGCGTCGTTTTCAAGCAACATATATTGCCTGTAAGTATTACTTATATACTGTTAATTCTGTGTCCGCTTTGGTTAGGTCCGAGACGTTGAAGAGAAGTACTCCCACGAAGAGTTCGCGGTGCAAAGGAAAAAAGTTCACTATCAGTACGAGCCTGCAGACTTCAGGAACGACGTGGCGTTGATCCAGCTCGATAGAGGAGTTGTCTTCAAGCAGCATATATTGCCTGTAAGTATTACTTATATACTGTCAACTCTGCATCCGCTTTGGTTAGTTGAGACGTCAGTGAAGTTGAAGAGGGGTACTCCCACGAAGAGTTCGCAGTACAAAGGAAGGAAGTTCTCCCTCAATACGAACCTGCAGAATTCAGAAACGATGTGGTACTTGTCCAGCTGGAAAGAGGAGTTGCTTTCAAGCAGCATATATTGCCTGTAAGTATTACTTATATACTGTCAACTCAGCATTCGCGTTAGTTGCGACGTCTGAGACGTTAAATAGAGGTACTCTCACGAAGAGTTTGTAGTGTAAAAAAGGATTTATCCTTAGTACGAACCTGCAGACTTTAGAAACGACGTGTCGTAGTTGGAAAGAGGAGTGATCTTCAAGCCTGTAAGTGTTACTCAACTTTGCATCTGCTTTGGTTAGTTGGGAAGTTATAGACGCTGGAGAGGGGTACTCCTACGAAAAGGATGCGGTGTAAAGGAAGGACGTTCATCGTTAGTAGCCTGCAGACTTTAGAACCGATGTGGCACAGGTTCAGCTTGATAGAGGAGGTCTTCAAACAGCATATATTTCCCGTTAGCTTTACTTTGTTTTCGTCTCGGTAAGTTATTTGGAGCTTGGCAGACTTGGTCAGCCATTTACACATCATCTCACGATCCATTTAGTCTAGATTTCCTGCAAATGGGTTACAAATATCAGCGAGTTATTCTTGCCACGTTTGCATAAGTTTAACAAATTAATAGTTCTTTTTATAATTTACTAGCTGTTGCCTGCGGCTTCGCCCGCGTGCCAAAAGTAGTCTTTGTTTGGCTTCTGGTATTTCATCATCTCTCTTTCTCATCTTAGCGCTTCCCCGGTTGTTTTCTCAGATTTCCTATTGTTATCTATCTTTCCTATTATTTTCAATCTTTCCTACTACTGGTTCTATACTATATTCAAACTAAATATAATATTTCATCGTAATCGGTCCAACGGTTTAGCCATTACAGACAGTTGGATAGATTTTCGCATTTATAATATTACTAGCGACTCGCCCCGGCTTCACAAGGGTGCAATATTATGGGTTATATTATAAACAGAAACCTTCCTCTTGTATCACACTATCTATTAAAAATAAATATATATATAAAAAAAACCGCATCAAAATCCATTGCGTAGTTTTAAAGATTTAAGCAAACCAAAGTACACAGGGACAGAGAAAGCGACTTTGTTTTATACTATGTAGTGATAAGTTAAGTTAAGTTTATAAGTTTTATTTTGTTTTAGATTTAGTTTAGTTTTATTAAGTTAGATTATTTTTGTTTTTAAGTTTTATTTCTTTTGTATTGCCTGTTTTCTTTTATCCATACTAATATTATAAATGCGAAAGTCTGTCTGTCTGTCTGTCACGGCTAAACTGCTGGACCGAAAATTCGGTAGGGATGTAGTTAATGACCTGAGGTCAAACATAGGCTACTTTTGGGCGTGATATAACCGAGTCCCACGCGGGCGGAGCCGCGGGGAACAGCTAGTGTACAATAAATAAAGAAATTCAATAGCTATATATATATATATATATACTAGCTGTTCTTCGCGGCTTCGCCCCGCGTGGGACTCGGTTATATCGCGCCCAAAAGTAGCCTATGTTTGACCTCAGGTCGTTAACAACATTCCTACCAAATTTCATCACAATCGGTCCAGCAGTTTAGCCGTGAAGAGGTGACAGACAGACAGACAGACTTTCGCATTTATAATATTAGTATGGATGTAGTGATGATAATATATGTAAGTATGTATTTATCGGCATGCAGGTGTGCCTGCCGGTGAAGCAGATGAAGCTGGCGGGGCGCACGGCCACGGTGGCGGGCTGGGGGCGCACGCGGCACGGCCAGAGCACGGTGCCGTCCGTGCTGCAGGTTACTACTGATTAAGAAATTAACCAGCTGACAAAATAATTATATTATGAAGATCTTATAAACCTGTGTTCCACAATAAATAGATTTGATTTGATTTGACCCGGCGAACTTCGTACCGCCTTAGCGTAAATTTGATTTTCTCAATATTTTTTTCCGTAAGGACCTTGTACAGAGTATTAGAAGACGACAAAATAAAAAATCAGCCAAATCGGTCGAGCCGTTTTCGTGCTATCTCGTGACAACGGAAAACGGGTTTCATTTTTATATATATAGACTAGCTGTCCCGGCGAACTCCGTACCGCCTGAATCTGCACTTTACTCACCATTTAAACCTTCCCTGAACTTCCAAAAATATTTCAAGACCAAAATAAGCCAAATCGGTCCAGCCATTCTCAAGTTTTAGCGAGACTAACGAACAGCAATTGATTTTTATATATATAGATAATGTAATTGTTGCTATAAAGTGTTTATTCATTCATTTATTCCACTTAATGGCAATCAAACTTATAGCTTATTTTTGCCAGTATCAAGTTTTATTTGTATGTTCTTCAACTTCTTCATTTGGTCATGTCACAGAGTCAAGTCAAGTCAAGTTAGAAGTCATTCATGTGTAGTCAAGTTCGTCAAGTTAAAAGGCTAAGTGAAGCGGTGGAAGAATTTCATCTTAGCATTATTTTGGAGATTTTGGTGACAAGGATTTAAGTCACTTAGAAAATATTGTACCACTTCCCACCACTTTTGCTTGTTCACGAACACTTAGCGAATAATAATCCACCATTATTATGCGCAAATATTCGTAAAAGCATTAATTTTGGAAATTATACAAGGTGGACTCAAATTAACTGCAAATATTTTAAGGTCAGATTCAGACTGCTAAACTGAACAACTTTTCCAAATAAACTTATATCATAATACGAAAACATTTTTTTGACCTCCCATACAAGTTGAGAATCAACTGATTTGTTTAAGTATGGACAGTGAAAAAAATAATTTCATATTTGGGCATAAGTTTAATTGGAAAAGTTGTTCAGTATCTTATTGTTTATTGATTTATTATAGGATATATGACTGACAGACAAAAATATACACTATATATATTGCATCTTAACATTGTATGGTACTTTTGTACTTACTATGGGTTATGTGCATATATTATGTGTGTATATAGTAAAAAAAAAAAAAATCTCTTGCTCCGAAATAGCTTCATTATTTAAAAAAGACAATACGTCAATAGACTCATTGCTGGCCTAAGACAACAATGTAATTAAAAAAATAAATAATTGCCGGCCGCTAATGAAGGTTTTTTAATGTACACGTTAAAAGCACTTGGCCTGGCTTCGGCCTTGCAATATAACTCGGCCGTAAATGGCTTCATTTCTGGCCTCGATAGTAATCTATCTATAATATAAAAACGAATCCCAAATTGTGTTGGTAAGCGCATAACTCAACAACTCCTAGACCAATTTGGCCAATTCTTTTTTATAAATGTTCCTTGAAGTACGAAGATGGTTTTTACGGCGAGAAAAAATCAAAAAATTGCATGAAAAAGTCTAAAAACAACAGTTTTTTATATTTCCATAAAAATGATTCGTTAAGTCAAATTGAACTTTAATACCATACAATAAAGTTTAAGTGTTAGGGTAGGGACGTTAGTATCGTTTAATACATAGAGGTTTTATATAATTAAGCGATATATAATTGTAAGGTGGTACGAAGTTCGCCGGGACCGCTAGTGTACTATTATAAATTTATTTATAGGTCTGAATCTACTATTAAAATATCTGTCATTATTTGTGTCGTCCCGCCAAAACTCCGGCATTGTCTCGCTTCCCTCCAGGAGGTGGACGTGGAGGTGATCCCCAACGAGCGCTGCCAGCGCTGGTTCCGCGCGGCCGGCCGCCGCGAGACCATACACGACGTGTTCCTGTGCGCCGGCTACAAGGAGGTAAATCCATACTAATATTATAAATGCGAAAGTCTGTCTGTCTGTCCGTCTGTCTGTCTATCTGTCTGTCACCTCTTCACGGCTAAACTGCTGGACCAATTGTTATGAAATTTGGTAGGGATGTAGTTAACGACCTGAGGTCAAACATAGGCTACTTTTGGGCGCGATATAACCGAATACCACGCGGGCGGAGCCGCGGGCAACAGCTAGTATAAATATATAGGGACAAATCACACAGATTGAGTTAGCCCCAAAGTAAGTTCGAGACTTGTGTTATGGGATACTAACTCAACGCTACTATATTTTATAACAAATACATATATAGATAAACATCCAAGACCCAGGTCAATCAGAAAAAGATCATTTTTCATCTTGACCTGACCGGGGTTCGAACCCGGGACCTCCTGAGTAGCGGTCAGGCATGTTAACCATTGCGCCACGGAGGTCGTCAATGGTGACGACAATCATCTTCTTTATGCATAGATAATGGTCAGATGACCTGAAGAAGGTCGCGGGCGGACGCTGGATGCAGGCCGCGACAACCGGTCGTTCTGGAAATCATCGGGGGAGGCCCACGTCCAGCGGTGGACGGCCTGCGGCTGAAATGATGATGGATGGTGCATAGATTAAAAAAAAATTGCGGAGACCGTGCGCGATTCGAACTTTTTTGTCTTTATGTAGCGACACTAGCGCCACAATATGAAGAGCTCGATAGCCTAGCGCGGCGCGCGTGTTCGCAACGATAGCGCGCGTCAAGCGACGGCGAGTGCGCGGCCATGTTTGGATTGGCCGCCAATAGTGGCATTTCTATCTTGAGCTCCTCCGTGCTGCGGATGGCACGTTAAGCCGTTGGCCCCGGCTGCTATCAGTAGATGGCAGTCGTTAGGCTTTGTCAGATGATTTTAGGCAGCCTGAAAAATCTGACAGTGTTGGCCACTTTCACACTCGGATCATGTTTCTGTGGGTTTAGTTTACCTGTAAAAAAAAAGTTACGGAGGTCAGACAGCAGTCGCTCCATTGTAATGACTAGTTCTGCCAAATCAGGACCATGATTAATAGCGTACCCTGGGCTCTGAAGCGTAAGCTGAAGATGTAATCGGAAAACACGCTCGAACGAAGACTAGCGCCACAATAATGGGTAGTGTCCACCATTGATACGCATATAAACTTATGTAAATGTAACATCTTTTTACATGCATTACGAACAATAAAGAATCATTCTCATATTTTGACATACACTCTATCTATTTCGTAACTTCCAAAGATACTTCCAAAATACTTATAGCATTAAATTAACCTATTGTAGCTCAAGAGCTACAATACTGCAATTTATTAAAAACTTCGTGGTTCACTAGGCATGGCGGAAAGATCTTCCCTTTGTGGTGGAGGATATCCCTATCGCTCCTGTCTCTCCAAACATTATTTATTTATTAAATTTTTGAAAGACATACAGTTATTATACGACAAAATGGTAACTAAAATTGATCTTCAGCCATTGTCACCTAATGTTGAGTGTAGAAATCTAGCAATACTTTTACTTTCCTTCCGGCAATTTTAACAAGGTTATCGGTTTCTGGTATAAGTTTTTTTGTTTTTAAATCAAAAATATCAAAGGTTATGTTAAAATCTTTGAGTTTGCGTCACTATATACTTTACCATCACTTCATCTACAGTAATAATTGTCTCAGTTCTTGAAACCGGCTCGTAATTTTATTTACTTCATATTTGTTTGTTTCTCAGGGCGGGCGTGACTCCTGCCAGGGCGACTCGGGCGGTCCTCTAACAATGAAGCTGGAAGGTCGCTCCACATTGGTAGGACTTGTCTCATGGGGCATTGGATGTGGAAGAGAACATTTACCAGGCGTTTACACAAACATACAGAAGTTCGTGCCTTGGATTGATAAGTTGATCAACCCGTCTCGGTAGATGGCGTGGTTTGGGGAAAAAAGGATAATTGACACCCCGAATCGACAAGAGCTTTAAAAATCATGATTCGACAAGTGTGTCTAGCTAAGCTAGAGTAGACAATACCAGATTGACAAAATCAGGCTCAGCGCTGTTGACAACTCGTTAATTTATATTATTCAAGATTTTTTTTTTGTATATTTATTGTGACGTGAACTTTGAAATACTTTAAATTTCTAAACATTATTTTATACTTAGAAAAATTGATCAAAAGTGACGAATGAATGATTTAAACCGTAATACTTGCACATATCAGATACGGAAAACAAACAAATAGATTGGGCTAGCCGGGAATAAAAAATATTTGACGAAATAGGATTTTTTTTAATATACCAACTAAATTAAGTTTTAAGTTAAATAAGCAAACGGAAAACAAAGTACATTCTTATAAACTAATGTGATATTTCTATATGAATCTCTAATACAATTCGATTGTTTTTATTTTTATTTAGAACCTTAATTTGTTATCTTTTGATTTTTGATTTTAATCATAGAAATAGGAAATGGCACGCTGTCGCAATTTTCTTAAAAATGATTTAAAAATGAAAGACAGAATTTAAACGAAGATCAGTTCGATAATAAGTAGATTGTTTTCATTTAATTATGCATTGTAATATAAGTGTACATATTTTTGTTTTATTATTTGTTTGAAAGCGCCTTATGCCATCGGGAGATAAGTCTTTTTTATTATATTAGGTAGAATATAATAATTCGCGATCCTAAATTAGGATTACAAAGGCTATGTGGCCGTTTGATCTTTATTTAGTAGTTAGGTTAGGGCTATTTATTTTAATCTATTTTCTCTAATAATTTTTGTTTTGTATGACAAATAAATTGTTTTTTGTTTTTATTATTATTTTGTTTTATTTATAGAAAATGTAAGTTAGCGTTTTTGTTTTCACTTTTTAAGCACAATCATTTTAACACGCTTTTATTAGCTCGGGTTGTATGTATGTAACGGAATCTTTGAGCTTAATTTTCACCGGTTTCTAAAAGTCTAATCAACTTGAAACTTTACACACGTCTCAAGGACCGACTTAAATTAAGAGTAGATTTAATTTTAGTTTTATTTTTGTCATAAGTTTATTTATTAAAACGACTAACAATAAAAAAAAATCATATTATTGTACAAAAAGTGTGGGGGGCTTAATTTTGATTGTTGGAAATATTTTATCAATGTTTTATTATATCTGTAGTTCTTATAACAAGCACCCCACGGCTTTTGTACAATAATATGAATTTTTAAATTGATTACTACAGTTTTATTTTTAGTTCAATTAATTTTAAAAGCGTGTTTTTTTAGTTTTTTAAACTATATTTTTTTATTCCATTATTCACGTGATGTATTAGGCAATATTTAATTCCTCTTCCCTCCTAATAATATTTGGTGATTCAATATTCATCATATTTAACCGGATGGGCAGATGACCTGAAGTAGGTCGCAGGCAGGCGCTGGATGCAAGCCGCTTCTAACGGGTCATTTTAGAAATCCTTGGGGGGGCCTATGTCCCGTCGAGGCGGACATACCGGGTTAAAGCACTTTCCGAAGGGATTCACGCGGGCGAAGCTGCGGGTTTTCTTGGAAGGATTGATCTTAAGTCACTTAAAATCCTTAACATGTTGTCGGACACACGACTGCTATAGCAGTTATAACAATAAAACTTCTATTTTCAAAAACGTCAGCGAACGTGATTTAAAGAAAATTAAAATACCAATAGCCAAACAGTGCCCCAAGTATGAGCTAGCGACTGCGTTGGCGATTTAGTATGGCGAACCTGTACAGCGCCTCTGGCGGATAGTAAGGCAACTAAGAAATTCCATACAAAATCCTAACGCAGTCGCTAGCGTCTGCGTTAAGAAAAACTCATACTAGGGGCACAGTTATTAACAGAAAATTTGGTGCATTAATTTTTTTAAACAATTAGGTACGTCAGGAGTCGAGCATACGGCCCTGATAAATCGATGTGGCTTATTGATGTCGAGATCTATTTTAATGCAAATCTCCACCATACGTTAGTACTTATAAAAGCAAAAATGGTAGTGTATAGTAATTTTCAGAAAGTGCCATCTATTGAACGTGGTGTGAACTATCATGTACTACTATGTAACTTCTCTGTGGTACATGCGTGCTATAGAAAGGATTATAAAAGCTTGGTAAGTTGGAATCAAGCATTGGTGATGGAAAACAATAGGTGGCGTATCTGTACTTTAGAAAACTAGCTGTTGCCCTCGGCCGTGCCCGTATAAAATGGCTTAAACATCGCCTTCACGCCCATTGCAAATGAAAATTTGTTATATTTTGTGCCAATAGATAACACTACAAATATAATTATTGTGAACTTAAAATTACCTAATCAACATTTTAGAATTCCCTTATATGAACACAAGGCTAGTATAGGGACAAGCCCACGATGATATTGATCCGTACGACACACGGGGAACATTATATTCTAGGAGTATTCACAATGGCTATATTTTGCCAACGCGATATATCGTTATGGCATTTTTTTACATCTGCTATTTTTTAAGCTGTAATATATTGGTATAGAAATTTATTTTATATTAATATTTTGTCTAGCGTAAGTTGCGATATGAATGAATCGTTACGGTTTACACTACTGAGTGTTGACCAATATAACTTAATTGAATATATATTAGAACTATTGATAGTTTTATATTAAAATTTCGTCGAGCGTTAGTTGCATTAAGATTAAATTCTGTTGCTTGTAGCGCGTTGATGTCTTTTATTCCTGCACTTGATATTTTTGAGCTTTTTTGATACCCACATGTAATATGCCGAATAACCGTTGACACTGATTATTTATGTTGATATTGGATATAATATAAAACATTAAGTGTGTATATAGTAGATAGTAGTTAAGTTTTGTATATATTTAATTGAAAGTAATGTAGTTTAAGATTTATAATTGTGTAAATAATTAATTTCTATAAATGTCAACTTAATTACGTTTCATCCATTACATTATTCGAACCTATATAAAACAACATAGACTCTATATTTATTACTATTCGCCCACGGCTTTGCCGCATGAATTTCCCTCGGGAACAGTGCTTTTTCGCGGGATGAAGGCACCCTATGTCCTTCTCAATACTCCTAGCTATGTATATGCGAAATTTCAGGAAGATTCTTTTAGTACTTATGGCGTGAAGAGATAACAAACAAACAAACAAATATACAAACTCACTTTCGCATTTATATTATTAGTTGGATAGTTGGACTAGGTAGTATTCTGTAAATTTTTGTATTGTATGTAAAAGAGATTTTATTTTAACCGTCGAAACTGAAATGTTCAATTTGAATCTTATGTTCATGATTATGGAGTTTAAATTTATATTACAACCTTTGTTTATAACAACGCCTCAAAGAAATTCAATGCGGTTCTTCGAAACAGTAAAATATGTAATAAAATGGTCGTCAAATATTCTTGTAACTCGTAAAAGTTGCTTAACGTGTGTTAACGTCGGGTTTTACAATTACGTGTGGTCTAGACATTGTTATTGATAAGTTATGCTTCAACAAATAAACGAAGAACAAATTTACTTAGTTATAGTTGCCACAGATTACATAATACTATTAATAATATAAGTACGTTTAATTCAAATCTATACAAAGAAAACGCGCCATGATTTGAGTATACTTTTTATATGAAAATAGCTTTTTCCCGCGGCTTTGCGCGCTTGAATTTCTTACAGGAATAGTGCTTTATCTCGGGATGAAAGGTACCCTATGTCCTTCTCAATACATCTATATCTATCTATCAAATCATTATATCTATGTGTATGCGAAATTCCATGAAGATTGCTGCAGTAGATAGGACGTGAAAGCGTAATAATCAAACAAACTCACTTTCGCATTTATAATATTAGTCAGGTAATATAAAATTTGATATACCAGCCTGTAATAACCAGGATTTTCAGGCTCCTAATACATCTATCTGAAATCTGACAAAGCCTAACAACTGCCAAATGAGTGATAGATATTTTTTATCCAAATTACATAAAAATTAGGTGTGTTGTAAGCTTAACAGATATACAGATAGATAGACAAACTTTCGCATTAAAAATATTAATATGAAAGTATGGATATGAAATTACTAAACTCCTTTAATCCCAAATATTTGGGATATCGGAAGGCGTTAATATAGCAGGGGTTTGTCAGATGTTTTAGACAGCCTGAAAAATTTGACAGTGTCAGTTTGTTACCAAAAAATAAAGGAACTGGCAAAGGATAGACAAAAATGGAAGGAACTCCACCGACAAGAGCCTAGCTCTTAAATTTATTATGATGACACAAAAAAAATAAAACATAGCATATAATACCGAATCAAATGTAACATTTATATAAATTAATAATTATCTACGTTCCTGGAATATCAGTAAGTACTTTGTATTCAATTCAAATAATCATCATAAAATTTGTAATACATATAAATTGTTAATCTAATTCCAAAACTAATTTAATAAAAGTCATAGAGTGCAGCTGCGTTCAGATCTTAGTGAGGTAATATTACCCAATAACTAATACACAATAATTTGTGAGACAGACAGATCATATCGGCATAAAACACCGAGTTGAGAGGCTTCGTAACTCATCAATATTACAGTTACACCAACAAGTTTTAAATATCCTTCTCTGACATCATCTCCCATCTTACATTAAAGCCTTAAAGCTCGATTTTCATACAAACTTCATATAAACATACAGCCTTTTGGTTCTAAGAGCGTGCGTCTGCGCAACCAGTCAGTACAACTTCCGAAGCGAAGCGCGCGGCCGCCATGCGAGCCCAAACGAACAAAAACAACGAACACGAAATTCTAAATTCAAATTAAAAACTATTCTAAATCTGAAAAAAAAGAAAAAAATTGTCACATGAAACCAGTGCGGCAAATATTCCTAATTAGATTTAAAACAGAATCGAATTCGATTTTTAAAAGCATATGGCCAGTCCAAGGATGTGAACAGTTTTTAATTTGTTCACTGTAAAGGAATGTGGTTTTAATGTGAATGCACAAAAGGACGAGTGTTGTGTGTGGGTACATGATCTTGATGTCCTCAGAGGTGACAACCTTTGTGTAGTGGTCAGTTTTGGATTTTAAAATAGGAATAATTTATAAGGTAAGTTTTCCTTCCAAATTCAACTTTTCGACACTTGTATTATTCGGTTATTTTTTATGAATTCTACTAAACATTAAATAATACAAAGTTCTAAAGATAAAGTTAAGTTAGAACTATTGGAACAACTTGATAGGGATTGATTTTGTTGAAAATAACAGAAATACAATTTACTTTCAAGGATATAGTTAAGTAATCTAATAGTTATTATCGTAGTGGTTTATGCATTTGAAAATTTAGTGATTGAGGGCTTTGCCGGCAAGAAATATCCGGTTCGAAGGACCATTTTTTGTCAGTAGTGTTGACTTACTGACAGCTGTTATATCAAATGGTATCAAAACAAAGCTTCGATATCAATAGTTAGTTTAATTGGACAATCCTTGAAAAAATCTGAACTATTATATCAATCGATAACTAGAAATCTGGTTATTATCTATTAAAAATAATAAATCAGATAATTTAAGGGTATCTCTCTCACACGCGCTCGTAACACTCTGACGTTGGAGGCGTCTGTAGGCTACGGTGACCACTTCCTATCAGGTAGGCCGTAGGCCTGCTATATAAAAAAAACAAGTTTTGGTCATATAAAAGAAATCAATTATTTAAAAAAGGGACCATAGACCGAAGGCCAGACCACGCAAAAGATGGCGAGAAGACCTGGAGACCTTCAAGAGTGGATAACAAGAAACGGCAAACGAAAGATACGCTTGGAATAAAAGAGGGGCGGTCTTTGTCCAGCAGTGGGACACTCGTGGCTATAAAAAAAAGGAAATATTGTAAAATATATCTTATATATATAAAACAAAGACGAGTTTGTTACAACACTTATAACTAGAGATCTGATGAACCAATTTTTTTGGTTATTGATTCGTTGGATTTGTCTCCGCCCCGAATAGCAGAATACATCTTAAAAACATTGGAAAAAGATGAAAAAAAAATAGAAAAAAAAGAAAACATTTTCCCGTACAAAATGTCCGTGGGCTGTAACTAGGGTGTAAGGTAGATGTAAGGTAGGGTACGGTAGGTGTACAGTAGGTGTGCGGCAGGTGTAGGGTAGATGTAGGGTAGGTGTTGGGTAGGTTAGAGGAAGAAAAAGGGGCAGGACAACGTCTGCCGGGTCAGCTAGTATATATATATTACTAGCTGTTCCCCGCGGCTTCGTCCCGCGTGGGACTCTGTTATATCGCGCCCAAAAGTAGCCTATGTTTAACCTCAGGTCGTCAACTACATCCCTACCAAATTTCATCACAATCGGTCCAGCAGTTTAGCCGTGAATAGGTGACAGACAGACAGACATACAGACTTTCGCATTTATAATATTAGTATGGAAGTATGGATATGGATACAGCGGCTATGGATATGGTCAGATTATTTAAGGGTCTTCTAAAAGAATTGGAAAGAAGTAGCACAGGACAGGGACGCATGGAAAAAAAGGAGAGCGTTTTACCCAGCAGTGAGACACATACTTATAACTAGTAAAAAATATAAAAAAGGGGTTCGCGAATGAAAAAAGAAATAAGAACCTTATTATGTACTGATGATGAGGAAATATATGATTACTTCAAGACATAACTGTGTTGAAACCAAACGAGATTAGTTCATTATGCAATTACGTCATAGTTGTTTAGCGAACTAGTGAATAGATCACACATGCTGTGGATTCTATCAATTATTCATTAATTTGTATCTTAGAGTATTAATATCGTTAGTTCATATCGTGTGAGGAGCTCGATAGCATAGCAGGGCGCTAGTGCGCGCGGCCATGTTTGGATTGGTCGCCATTAGTAGCATTTCTATCTTGAGCTCCTCCGTGTTTCGGAAGGCACGTTAAGCCGTTGGTCCCGGCTGTTATCGCAAGATGGCAGTCGTTAGACTATGTCAGATCCCTTTAAACAACCTAAAAAATCTGACAGTGTTGGCCACTAACACCCCCGGAACATGTTTCTATTGGTCTGGTTTCCCTGTATAAAAGGGTTAAGGAAGTCAGACGGCAGTCGCTCTATTGTAATAACCAGTACCGCCAAATCAGAACCATGATTAAAATTGTACCCTGGGCTCTGAAGCGTAAGCTAATGATGTTAGAACTTCGAAACCACCTTGCTTCAATGCGCACCAGGTTTTTGATGATATCAATCGAAATTTATTTCGACAAAAATTTACACTACAATTTTTTATTTAATCAAACAATAAGTATATCGAGTTTTGTATGGATCCGTTCAGAAATGTCTCTAGACCCAGAACAAACACCGCTCCCAGAAACCCACGGCTAAAACAAAAGAGGCCAGTCCTGAACTAACCTAGCTTGCTTCGCTCCCTGGAAATATATTATCAGATAACCTGACGAAGCTAGCAATCAAGTGGATACAGGCTGCTTCCAACCTGTCTTATGTCCAGCTACTAGACAATTTGCGGCTGAAATTATGAAGTAAATATAGTAATTTTAATTCTTACCAAGTGATGTACAAAAATGATAAAATCTAGCATTTCAATTGTTCTTATAATGATTTTTTTATCACAGTCATCGTAATTGATTACTGGTAACGATTTTCATAAGGCCACTCGTACAAAAACTTATCCTTCATTACCAAATGACGTAAGATGTTTTGAAGCAATACAGAATGGTACATACTGCTAATTTCAATAGTAAACGACCTTAAAACAGATGAATCTGATTCCTTATTTTATGTCAGTATTGTCTTTGACAAAATACTTGTTTATATCAGGATGGAGGGTGTTGTAGACGTTTTGTTCTGAGAACCACCCACTCTTAATTCGTCCTCACCGATTTAATAAAAAAATGTAGTGTTTGCATTTATCTGTTGTTTATCTATCCTGTGATCTTTCCGTACCTTTTATTTATAGCAGATTGTTATACAAGGGAGGAAAGTAATAATTCCTATGCAAGGAGTTAAGACGGCTATAGTTCAGGCAGGAATTATTACTTTTACCCGTGTTAAGCCAAGTGTTAATTCCACCCGTGGGATGAAGCGTTTTCCACACTGTACTCAGATCAGACAAAAATTACGTTCCGATTATGAGAAATGAAAAATATATGTAAGGTACCTAGGTCGTACTCGGAGGGACTTATATATATGATGTCAACATCCACAATCTTAGGATCACTTCCACCTCTCACCTCAGGGTTCATCCTCATTCAATTGAACCCAAACGGTCTCTTACGCTTTTAATGTGGAAGCGTGTAAGCTAAGTGTTTCCTAGAGACTGCAAAGATCAAGATGATTATTAGATCAAGGATTTGTCAAGGTACAGCAATAGGCACTTGACTTTCCTGGAGTTGCAGGCGTCCATAACCACTTTCTATCAGGTGGGTCGTTATAGATGAATTAGTAAAATTATTAAGCTGTGTGAGTCTCATGGTTACACCCGTCTGTGTGAGTATTTCGTGTGTGTATCGTAAATTTTGGAAATGATTGGGAAAAAAACTTTCCTTGGGAATGCTGTTACTAATTAACTCCACCACCAGCCAAAGATAAGTGATTTTTTTTTTATCTTTCCTTTGTCCCCTTAACGCATTTGGCTGCTTCGCACGAATGAATTTCCTTCGGGAGCAGATTTTTTCCCGGGATGAAAGGTACCCTACGTTCTTCTCATTACTAACTATATGTATGCGAAATTTTAGGAAGATTGGTTCAATGGAAAACCATGAAGAGTAACAAACAAACAAACTCACTTTCGCATTTATAATATTAGTTAGGATTATACTAGGTATAAAGAGGTAGTTGACCATTCCTAAGACACCGTAAAATCGTTCAAATTGCCTTTTCAAAGTTCCGGCTAGCCGTGACGTCACTCGTAGGAGTGCGGTAGGCGGTGACCTTGACTCGGGCTCCCACATGCGCGGGCGCAGGCCCCTTGCGCACACGCTCCAATGATTTCGTTAACACCTGCTGTGGATCAAGTTAGATGCGTTTTTTGTTGGGATATCGAAGATGCCACTGTTTTATTGTGTTTCTTAGCTGAGTGGCGTCACCTCGACGACATCCCGCTATAAATATTAAAGCTTTGAAGAAAATATTTTTAGGTCAGGAAAAAAATGTGTTTTTTTTTTAATAGCCATTTGGTAAGCCCTACATGTTCTGTCACTTGCACACCAGGAAACTGTGCTACGTCATTGATAAAATTCTGTGTTAGTAGTGGTTTTTCTTCCAGATGAATTGTTTAAATTTAATTAGTGTTTATTTCTCTTACACGTACATACACCAATACAGTATACTTGAAAAAAATTGATGGCATTTGTATATAAACACTTCACATACCTATAACGACTTATATCCTGTGTTTTCTTTGTATGAGTTTTCTTTAATTTGTAATCTATGTGGTTCTGTAAGCACGAAAAGCCGTTGGTCCATGCAGCAACCCCTTGATTACAGTCATCAAGCATAGTATGGCCTCATCAGATAGTTTAAAAATCTAATAACCCCTAGTATGAATTTTTATAAACGCAGACGCTAGCGACTGCGTTAGCATTTTGTATAGAATGTTGTAGTTGCCTTACTATCCGCCAGAGGCGCTGTACAGGTTTGTCATACAAAATCGCTAACGCAGTCGCTAGCGTCTGCGTTTATAAAATCTCATACTAGGGGTAGTGATATAAGATTTTTCAAAACTGTCTACTGGTCTGTTAACACGAATCTTTTAATGACAGTAACAAAATAAAAAACTGAAGGTTATCGAACTATATCCAATGAGTCATTCTTAAACTTCCTTTACTGTTAAAATATTTAATTGATATCAGATTTTGAAGATGATCGGCTGTGATTGCTTAAATGTGTGGATGTCCGTTCGTTTTATTGTTAATTCAATGATTTTTCCTATTTTATTTGCCAAATAAGTGGCGATGAAGAAAATTATTGCCCTCTTACTAAATTTCTTTCTAAATACATAATGTGACATCCCTGATGTTGCAGGCAACGGTAACCGCTTTCCATCTGATGGGCAGTGTACCAGTTTTCCTACTAAATGATTCAATAATCGCTTGACAAGCACGATCGTTATGTACATTTATGCTCCGCAAGGCTATCGTGGTCCTTCAATTGTTATAGAGAATGCACATTAAGGTGATAACTCGGTGAACACTAGCGCCACCGTCATTTAAAAATCATTACTCACTGAAAACACAAGTTATCAAAAATTCCTCTGTTGTAATTATGGTTCTGGATCTTTTTTTTTTTTTTTTATTTTTTATTTTTTTTAATTTTAATCGATCTATCTGCAATCAGCCCCGGAGCTTTAATCAGATATGTTGATGCTATTTTAGATTCTTCTTCGATTTGCACATCCAGTGATGTGTCATCTCTCATTCTTTACACAATCCTTAGATTGACGCCAGTCTTGTCCGTTTCAGTCGGAACATGCAATTGCTTGTATTCAACAGTGTTGTGGCCAGATGATTTCTGTGTTGTTCGAGTCTGTGTTTGTATGCCTCGCAGGACTTTTCTACTTCCTCTTTGATTGTGCGAATCTCCAAGTATTCATGTACCTCTGTATTCCGTATGAACCAAGGCGCATTACACAATGTTTTCAGCATGTTATTTTGAAAACGTTGAAGTATTTCTAAGTTTGAGTTACTTGCTGATCCCCAGAGCTGGATACCGTACGTCCACACCGGTTGTATAATACACTTATATATGAGAAGTTTGTTTTCCAGGCTTAGCGACGACTGTCTGCCTATTAGCCAGTACAACTCGCGAGACTTTCTGCTCGCCTGATCTCTTTTGGCCTTTATGTGATCTCGCAAGGTAAGCCTTCTATCTAAATGCATACCTAGGTATTTGACTGATGAACTTTGCGGCAAAACAGTATCGTCCAGTGTAACAGGTGGGCAATCACCTTTCTTCAATGTAAATGTTACATGTACCGATTTTGCAGGGTTAGCTTTTATTCTCCACTTCTTCAGCCACCGTCCAACCTCATTCAAATGCCCCTGCAGTGTTATAGATGCTGTGGTTGGATCCCTATGGCTAGTGAGGACCGCAGTGTCATCTGCATAAGTTGCAGTCATCACTTCCTCTGAAAGAGGCAGGTCAGCAGTGTATATAGTATACAAAATCGGACCCAGCACCGAGCCCTGAGGTACACCTGCTTCTATTTGATACATAGATGATAAGGTATCGTCACATTTAACTTGGAATGTTCGGTGTTGTAAATAAGACTTCAGGAGCATGTAGAAAGTGTTGGGCAGCTGAAGTTTTATTTTATATAACAGGCCTTTATGCCAAACACGTTCAAAAGCCTGCTGTACATCAAGGAAGACCCCTGAGCAGTATTCTTTTCTTTCCAACGTCTGCCGTATTGTGTGAGCCACTCTGTGTATTTGTTCTGTTGTTCCATGTTGACCACGAAAACCGAACTGGTGATCTGGTATTATGTTCTGCTCTTCAAGAACTGGAAGAATACGTCTAAGTATTAGCTTTTCAAAAAGTTTTGATAGCAAAGGGTTCTGGATCTGAAGTTAATTTTAAACATGTTAAATTATTAAATTATAATTCCCTATAGATACAAATTTATTTATTGCTTAAAACGGCCACTTTTAGCAGTTTTGCAATTTGAAACTATATGAAACTATAATCTAATAATTGAATATGATTAAAATTAACTTCAGATCCAGAACCATAATTACAGCAGAGGGATTTTTGATAACTTGTGTTTTCAGTGAGTAATGATTTTTAAATGACGTTGGCGCTAGTGTTCACCGAGGTATCACCTTAAGACGGCTTAACGTGGTTCCTATAATGACTACCAGCTGGTAGTCATTAAAGGAACCACGTCAGAAGCCGAGAGGTGGTTCTGGAGTTCTCTCACACCAGGGTGTGCATGGTCGATTGACCGTGTCACCTACACGAAATGATGATACCTGATTTTCAGCTTTCGCGTACGGAACCCTAAAATACGCGTGACTAAAGAGTTGCTACAAATGTCACAATGCCTCAGACTGTGGTCTGCGGCCAGTTCCCACATCGCGACATATACGACACTTTTATGGTTAATGACCATGGGGCAAGGTCATTAAACTCGTGAATGTGGGCTTTCGTTTTGTTTCTTGATTTAAAGACAAATATACTACTACTGAATATCAGTCCTTATTAAATAGCATCATTAAAAAAATATCATCCCGTTTTTAATTTTTGTTTTTCTAAGGCATTAATTTTTTATAGTCTTGCAGTTTAAATGTCATATGCAATTCTTCTTCTTTGTCAAAATTGATATGATTGGTCCATGTGAGGCCACCTCAATTACCAATGTACAACGATGTTTATCATCCCAGATTTTCTGCTGGTTTTAAGAGCCGTACATCCGAGTATAAGGATGATGTATTTTCTGGAAATCCTGTTGTTGGACGATAAACCCCTAGTATGAGATTTTATAAACGCAGACTCTAGCGACTGCGTTAGCGATTTTGTATGATATACCTGTACAGCGCCTCTGGCGGATAGTAAGGCAACTAAAAACTCTATACAAAATCCTACTTGCAGAAGAAGTGCAAGTAAATTGAGAAATCATTACTTTCTTCGCTTAGTCGTTTTTTACATGACTTACGAGTAGTCCACATGAACATTTGAACAATATTTTAGATCTTTCGTATAGATTAACAATTCAAAACTGACTGAAAGATAAATTACCGCGTGGCTTTCAGAGCGACCTCTTCTGAGAAAATTAAGAAAAACTCCGACGGTACCAGGATTATAAGAGCCACTGGTACAACAAGTTGCTTACACAAGCTCTCCATATACGAGGCACTGGCAAGGCTGGCGCGGGCTCCGACTCATTTTGAGTTGCGACACAAACTAAAAATGGCGTGGAAAAGAGGCTGTCTATTTTATTACTTTACTAGCATCCCTCAGTGTTTACCTCGGTTTATCATACACAGCAGCGCCACCTACTTAACAAAGTGCTATTTACTATCAGATTTTTTTAACAAACCTATCGATATCGATATTTGTATTCACATACAATCATCGATAAAATATTACTTAAGTAAAATATTACAATACAAACATACATATTATCACGCCTGTCTCCCGTAGCGGTAGGAAGCGACTAGATTTCTTGAATCGCGTATTTTTCGGCATAAAAAGTACTCTATGTGTTAATCCAAGGTGTCAGCTACCTCCTTCTTAAATTTCTTTTAAAAAAAATGGCCCAGCCGTTTAAGCGTGAAGAAGTTTCAAAAATACTCGCAAACTTAAATCACCTAATATTTTACTACAAGTACTCTATAACATTATTGTTATACAGTAGAACGAGATAAATAAAAGATGATATTAGAAATATACACTACTATTTATTTCGAGTTTACGAGTTTTCGAGGTTACAATGAAAGAGTCGTGGATAGTACAAGCACAAAGTTGGTGAATTAAGTAAGAAAAGCAGTAATGTACTCAACTGGCAGATGTCAAGCGAAAAAGGACTAACAACTACCAGTCGAACCATTTATGAGGCCCTCGGGGACGCCGCGGTGAGAGGAGGTGGTCCGACGCAGGGGCTGGTAGTGTCCGCAGCGCCACAACTCTTTAGTATTATCTAAAAAGCTGTCTTTCTATACTCTCCTTTTTTGTGCTTGGCACGGAATCGAACCCACTTGCAGCAAGGGCGCGCGCGGGCGGCTTGCGTAAACCTACGTGATGTTTGCAAGAAGATTCGACGTATTGAAGATTCACACATACATACACTACATTATATACACTAGCATTTGCCTGCGGCTTTGGTCGCTTGGCCTTTGTTCAGTTGGGGTCGTCTGTTGTGTTTCGGTTTTAGGATGAGAGAGGCAGTGAATTACTTGGATACTGTGGCAAAACATGGGACCTTTAAAAATATCAAAATATAGACTTCTAAATCTTTGATTATATAACCCTTCTTTGCTTTTGAATTAGTCGGGTAAAACGAAAAATAAAACAAATCAGATGAGTTCGAACTTCGAACCATGGCGATGCTTATTGACGATTTGCAATATATCCATAACTATGACCAACCTAAAGCAGTTGGAATCAAGATTAAGGAAAAAACATATTAATTTCTTGTCACACACACCCAATATGGTCGCGCCTACCATTTAAATGGCGCAGTTAATTCTGAGAAGATTGCTCAACGGTTGCGGTGATAAAACCAGGTTTTAGGTTACCTAAGATAACGTCAACTGCCTCCGTGATTCAATGGTTTCTTGACGACCACACACTGGCATGTGCAGCGTCGGACACCCACCGACCATGGTCAGATGACCTGAAGAATACTAGACGAAAATTCTATATTGCACCAATGGAAATATACAAAATGAGAACTACAAACATAGATAATACAATCGCCAACTAGCTTTCGCCCGCGGCTTCACCCGCGAACCTCGCGAACAGTGCTTTTTTCCGGGATAAAAGCTACCAAATAAACCAACAATAATAACAAAAAATTATTTACCAAACTAGCTTTTGCCTGCGGCTTCGCCAGCGTGATTTTTCTTTCCCACGGGAACAGTACTTTTTACCCTATGGTACCTTTCATCTCGGGAAGAAGTCCGTCTCAATACTTCTTACTATGTGTATGCGATTTCAGGAAGACTTTGATTTGACTTTGACTTTGACAGAGACAAAAATATAAATAATATCGTTAGTCCTTTTCTTACTCATGGACTTCCCTATTTCGCCATCTCACTTTTTCACCAAGTAAAAATTAATTGCTTAATCACAAGTACAACTACTTAAGCTATGAACCTAACCTACCATAATGTACTGTCAATACCGTTTTGACAATGCTAACAACTGTCAGGATGACATAATGTTTCAGTTGCGACCGAATGACCAGCAGTGGACGGCCTGCGGCTGAAATGTTGATGATCATGATGCTTTTTATGACGCTTCCAAATAAAGAATAATGTTATTTAGTTATAAAAGGTCAACTATAAGATGACTAAAGCTCAATCATAGTCATCCTAAAAGCTGTTATAAAAGCAGTAGGCGTGAACAGCCTCCACCCACCTTATAAAACCATATTAATGTTTTACCTTATACGTTAAAAAAATATTAATTTAGATCATTACGAAAATTACTTTGTAGGTTGTCCAAATTGTTTGCGAATTGAGTAACTAACATGTACTCATAAATTTTGACCTTGTGGTCTTCGGCTCGATAACGATCGTGCATGTCAAGCGACGACAACCATAGTCGTACTTAGATTGGCCGCATCTACTTCTTCGTTCGAGCGTGTTTCCCGGTTGCATCTTCAGCTTACGCTTCAGAGCCCAGGGTACGCATTAATCATGGTCCTGATTTGGCGGAACTGGTTATTACAATGCAGCGACTACCGTCTGAACTCCGTAACCCTTGTTACAGGGAAACCAGACCCACTGGAACATGACCCGGGTGTGTTAGTAGCCAACACTGTCAAATTCAGGCTGCCCAAAAGCCACCTGACATAGCCTAACGACTGCCATCTACTTATAACAGCCGGGACCAACGGCTTAACGTGCCTTCCGAAGCACGAAGGAGCTGAAGATAGAAATGCCACAAATGGCGACCAATCCAAACATGGTCGCGCACTCGCTGTCGCCGTCGCTTGACGCGCACAATCGTTACGAACACCCGCGCCGCGCTAGACTATCGAGCTCCTCAGGGACGACAAAAATAGTCATACTTGGATTGGCATCTACTTTATCATTTCTATCTTGAGCTCGGGTTCTCATCCCTTGATGGCAGTCGTTAGGGTGGGTCATCAGATGCCTTTAGGCAGCCTGAAAAATCTGACAGTGTTTGCCACCAACATACCCGGATCATGTTCCTATTGGTCTACAACATCTTGCTTCTACAATTTTTTCTTGGCATTATCCAAAATTTTTGCGTAAAGACTTTTTGCACTCAATTTATCCGGTACAAATGGACCCTTTATCCTCTATGTGTGAACTGATGGACCAAGTTTAAAACCCATAACTCGCTTATTTGATAATCACAAAATCTGGTTCCATTTTTGACAACTCTTTGGGAATGTTCATTAAATCGTGAACATGTTTTTAAAGAATTCTGAGAGAGTGGCCCTTAGAGCACACGCACATGGTGTAATCCCTGAAAAGGGTTACGGAGGCCAGACGGCAGTCGCTCCATTGTAATAACCAGTGCTGCTTTATCTAGGAAGACGATTAAAGCTTACCATGGACTCTAAAGTGTAAGCTGAGGATGTTTTTACCATTTACATACTAAAGAAATATATTTCAATAATATAATAATTGATAAAATACATTTTATAACTTAGGTACAAACGATTATAAAGTCGCAAATTGCAAATTTTATTTCTTCCAGCCAACTTTATTTAACTGACTCATGTGTGTTACATAGAAGCTCTGACATCACACCATTAATATTCAAATAGACATAATAAACAAATTAGGAACGACAAACAATATATAATAATCTATGAGAAAAATCATTGCGAAACTAAAACCAGCTTAAAAACAACGTTAAAACTGTAATAATTAAGTTGAAAATCTATTGAGGGATTTCCAAGTTTTTCCAGAGGCATTTGCATAGTTTTTAAAGGAAATTGATCTTTGTAGCATAGACAATAAAGGTGGTATTAGGAAGTTCGAACTGATGTCCTCAAATCGAGGCTGTATTTAATTACTTGTGGCATTGCCATGTATGGGAGATATGTATGAATAACATATTGCATAGTGTAATTATGAAATTTTCATACATTTTTTGCCTTTTGGTTTCTGATTGGTGAATGAATATATGAAAAATTATTTTTTAAAGAATATATCTCTATACGACTAACTTAGGATATGGTAAACGGTGAATAAGGGATTGATAGAATCGTTTTTCTTTGCACATACAAGCATCTTCAATGAGGGTAGACGTGAGACAGGCTATAACATTGCAAGTTGTAATATATAAGAATTGTGCGTGCACCTCAGAGACCGGAAAAACGCTAAGATGACAAAAAAAGTGTGCTTTTATTTCACAATATGCAGCAATATTAGTCATTTATTTGTATTCAATTATCTTTTAAAAATACATCGCCACAGATATAATATTATTAAAAATTTTATTAACCATAATATAAAACCTAAAACTCTTTTTACATGTATTTTGATTAGTTACATATATATATTTGTTTTTTATTTCTTAATCATATTTGCAAGACACTCTTATTAACATTTACAAAAACCTCCATAAAATCAAGTAGGTATCGGAAATTGTTAGCAAGAGAAGCGTAGTGGTTCTCACCATTTTGATATAAACACAATTATTTGTTGTTTTTCCATTGTATTTTAGTGCGATTTCAAATAAACATTTTTTCTTTCTACCTTTCTTTCTTTCAAAGTGTTGGCTGCACTTTCCGCTGAATAGCAATGATACACCGTTATTAAAAAAATAAAACCTTCAAGATTTACCCAAAATATCCGCCTAAACAAATCAGTCTAACAAATTATCATAACGCTAATACGAAAATCATTCGATAAACCCACGAGGAAACCAAATCAAGGCAACCAGTTTAACAAGACCTCCACGTCTGTTTACACTTCATTTACAATGTCTAGATGTGGGGATCAAGATATAATGGGCGATGACAGACCTTGCGTGGTTACATGTTATATAATAGTTACATTGTCAACATGATACAGTAATAATTTGTAGGAATACTTCATTCATTTCGTGCAGGTATCACAGTCAATTGACCGTGTACACCCTGGTATCAGAGTTCTTCGGAACCGCCTCTCGGCTACTGACTACCATATAGCAGCCCGGATCAACGGCGTGCCTTCCGAAGCACGGAATCATCTTTATTGTCAGACAATCAAGCGATTCACGCCTGCAATGTCCTAACCAAACTGGAAATAACTAAAAAAAAATATGTTTCCCGTGGGAATTTAAAGTTATGTGTATATTACTATAATATGTTCAACAAATAAAGCATCTTGGATCTTGGAACTACTGCTGAGGATACACCTGCTCATAGAATTTACTTATAACAAGAGTCAAGCGACGTCGAGCGCGGCCTAGCTTGGATGGGTTTCCACTAGTGTCATTTCTATCTTGCGTTCCTCCATGTTTCAGAAAACTTATTAAGCAAGTGTTCCCGGCTATTCTCACCAGATGGCAGTCAGAAATAAATGGCAACCTGCCATACTATACTTGTCAGCTTTTACAACTTTTTCAGGAAGCAAATAAGCGATCGGTTTTACTCATAAGTACAACTTTTCTTTTCTCGTTTATCTTTTCTTTATTAATATTAAATAGTATAAAAATAAAACAAAGTCGCTTTGCGCAGTCTGTCCGTATGCTGTATGTATGCTTATATCTTCGAAACTATACAATGGATTTTGATGCAGTTTTTTTAAATAAATAGAGTGATTCAAGAATAATGTTTTTAAGTAAGCAAAACCCATAATATTCCAACCATGCGAAGCCGGGCGGGTCGCTAGTTTATGTATAAGCTTTCTTTAAATGTACCCATAAAAAATGATCGAAGCATACATAATCAATTTTATGACCTGCCTTAAGAACAAAAACTCGATTTCGCAGTTGCATTACGCCGCAGCCTTCAACATTATCTTATTAGCATGAAGTGTCTTAATTACCGTCCTTAGTCTTAATGTTTTTCGTCTTAGTGTTTTTCTAGTGCCTGAGCTCCGAGTCCGCTTTGAAATTATGAGATTTTAGCTTTTCCCGGGGTGAAAGGTATTTTATATACTTTTCCATACTTCTATCAATGTGTATGCGAAATTTCAGGAAGATTGGTGCAGTGGACAGGGCGTGAAAGCGTAACAAACAAACTTACTTTCGCATTTATAATATTAGTTAGGATTTTCCGTTTATAAAGTGACGAGAATATCAGCTTCTTTGTCTCATCACCATCATCATTGCAGCCACAGTCTGTCCACTGCTGGACATAGGCCAAGGATTTCTAGAATGATCGGTTGGAAGCGGCCTGCAGCCAGCGCATGCCTGCGACCTTCTTCAGGTCATTTGAAAATGCTGTAGAATTTCGATGTCGCTTCGCTCAAAATCTATGTAACTTTGATTAGTCTTCTGGGCTTTCAAGTGTTATGGCTTATGATGTAACCTAGAGCTGGCACTTTTCTCGGCCGGGTGAGAAAGGATAGCCATCGCTAACCTTTCTCACAAAGGAGGAGTATCAGAAAGAGTATCCGAGAAAGCTGCCCGTGCGAGGGTCACCCGTTTTCTCCCTTAGGCATTTACTGATCTATTATATTTTATGTAATGAAGTATAAAATGAGACCAGTATGCCGACAATGTACGCTCCACTCTGTGTGAATCTTGCGCAATTCTATTGTCCAAATAGGTTGTACCAACTTGTTTGATGCCAAGATAGGTCGTATGTAACGCGATAATTATGTAATTACAGCTTTGCCCCTTAACAAATTCAATTGTTTTGTCAGTTGTAGATATCTTATTAAACTACATACCCACTTCCTTTTTTTAAATCATTACGTTGGCAGACTTCACGGCCTGCGAAAGGTAGTTAAGTGGTTACCGTAGCCTATTTACGCTTGTGACATTTTAAGGGTGGCAATCACATATCTATATAAACATCCAAGACCCAGACCAATTACAATATCATTTCCTATCTTAACCTGACCGGGATCGAACCCGGGACCTCCTGAGTAGCGGACAGGTATCTTAATTACGTCACAAAGCAATGCACTCCTTATGGTTAGAATAACAAATTTTACTGTTTTATGCTAGTACGTGCACTTGCAATGTTTTTGTCCAAAACAATGGCGGCCAAGTCAAGCGAAACCATTAACTGTTAGTGTAACTGAGCATTGCACGTGACTTTGAGATCATCATATTGTTAAGGTTATAAGGTCAGTTGATCCTGTACACCCTCGCGTCAGTCCCTTCGAAACCGTTGACGTGACGGCCTTTCGTCAACGACCAATAGATGGTAGTTAGGATTTTTAGTTATCTTACTATCCGCCAGGGGCTCTGTACAAGTTGGTCATACCAAATTGCTAACGCAGTCTCAAGCGTCGGCATTTAAAAAATCTCATAATAGGGGATCTGGCCAGACCATGGCGTTTATCAAATTTAAATGTTTATTTACAAATAATAGTTACATTTGGTTGTTAAAAGTCCATCATATTAGCCTCATTAAGGCATGCAAAAATATAATTATGATATAATTTGTCAGCAAGCTTAATTCAAAAAAATATTGCCAATGATCACCGTCATAAAAAAATATAATTGAATACTGTTTGTATTCAATTATATTTTTTCCCTCCCATCCCTCTAATCCCAACTAATATTATAAATGCGAAAGTGAGTTTATATATTTTTTGTTAGTTTGTTTGTTACCTCTTCACGCCCTATCTACTGAACTAATCTTCCTAAAATTTCGCATAGACATAGTTAGGAGTACAAGGACATAGGGTACCTTTCATCCCGGAAAAAAAACACTGTTTCCGAGGGAAATGTTTTTCACGCGCGCGAAGCCGCGAGAAAAACTAGAAAAAAATAAAAACAATTCCTTCCTTCCTTCAACGATGTATACCATTTACCATACGTAAAGAGGCCCAATGCTCAACAGTGAAGTCTCATAAAAAATAGTTCTTTTATGATCCTGATTAAATAAATAAAGCTAGGAATTTTGAAGTACGAGAATTGTATGACACTAATAAGTGCGTGTGCGCAAGCCGGTTTCGAAGCTAAGGTCATTGTCGATGTGCATCGATGATTGCAAGCTGCTTCCTATTAATAGACTCAGTCGCGACTATACCTGTTTTATGGTCTTCTTCAATGCACTAAAACGACCTTCATGACTTCATATTAAGGCTACTTAATGATGACTGCCTCCATGGTCCAGTGGTTAAGCCGTTTGATAAATGCTATTGAATCATAATAATGCATTTCAGAGCATCAGGCAGACGGTCGATCACAAAAAAAAACCGGCAAGTGCGAGTTGAACTCCCGTGAGAGGGTTCCGTACAATGCCAATGTCAGTTTTTAAATTCAATTGTGGTATTTCAACTAACTACTACTATCGCCATCTAGTGGTTTTTTAGTGAACTGAAACGTTTTATATTGAATTTACCACTTAATTGTCAATTGACAGAGTTCTTGTAGGTTTTCCTGTAATCTAAAGGCAATGACCTATATTCCGTAATTTTTTCAAAATTTTAGGTTCAGTAGTTTTGGAGATCAGGGGGAGGAGGGGAATGGTCAATTTTCGTCTTCTTTCCTGAATAGAATGAAAACTATTTATATTACAATAATAACAAAAATATATTTGAGATCCTCATAACGAGCTCTTTCATTTGATATGTCACACGATATGGTTAAAGAATATTTTTTTTAAATTTTGTGAACCCCCAAATTCATAATTAATTTATTTACGTTACACATGCACCTTTGGGTCTTTAACTTACATATGTGTACCAAATTTCATCTCAATTGGTCCAGTGGTTTCAGAGTAATCGGCTGTGACAGACGGACGGACAGACAGACGGACAGACACGCGAGTGATCCTATAAGGGTTCCGTTTTTTCCTTTTGAGGTACGGAACCCTAACAATGTCAAATTCCAATCTTAATCCAAAATCTTAATTCTATCACTCAAACTTTAATATCTTAGTTATTAAAACCCAAACGGTTTCACCGATTTTATTTATTATTATTTTTGTATGCATTTGTTGAAATATCAATTAAAAGTATCAATAAATTATTTTAAATTTTGAATTTAAGTCTGAAAATAGGTCGTAGGCTACTTTTTGTAGGAATATAACGGGCGGAGCCGCATTCAACAGCAAGATACTATACATAGGGTGTTTCATAGACTAGTAAGTAGAAGCAGTAGAACAATGCAATCCCAAATAAGTAACGGTAAAAATGTATATCAATAAGCCGACCGGTCGGGAGTGACGTAACACGTACCTACAGGAACCGGTTGGTACAGGCGATGAGAAAAATTATTTGAGATTAATTGTCAACATACATACATACATACATACATACATACATACATACATACATACATATATTCAAGTCTTTTTCCCATACGGGGTAGACAGAGCCTAGAGCCATAAGACCTTAGGCCACGTTTAGCATAATGGCAGTGAAACAGGAAATCAATAGTGATGGGTTGCTAGCCGCATCGCCTATGTCATGATTCCCCCATTCGGCGATTCCCTCAGACGACTTTTACGGCTTGCGCGGGAAGAGAAGCAGCTGGTACATTCTATGTTTTTCTTTTTCTCCCAGACCAGCGTGGAAGAAATTTTCAACATAGAATAGATAAAAGTTATAGCGTTTATTTACAACAAGCTTTTGCCCGTAGCTTCGCCAGCGTGAATTTCCCTTGGAAATGGTGTATTTTTCTGGGATGAAAGGTACCCTATGTCCTTCTTTATACTTATAACTATGTGTGTGTATTTTCAGGAACATCGGTTTAGTATATACGGCGTGAAAAAGTAAAAAATAAACAAATAAATAAAGACACAAACAAACTCTCTTTCGCATTTATAATATTAGTTGGATAACACTGGCTCTACTTATAGTAAATTTGTAACAGGTCGATGTCTGTACGTTCTAGATTTTAATAAGTAAAGCTAATAAAATTTAAGATTGTTTAAATATTTGATTCTAATATAAGACGAACGCAGACGCGTGACAATGCTATATAGTTTTAAGTTAGTAGATAACTAAGCCTTAATAAGTAACCTTAATAGTGGAGGGGTTTTAGTAATGAAAAATATAATTTGTTAGAGTCGACTCGTTAAGAAGATGGAGTAACTACGACTTATTAGGCAGACTAGACTTTAAGGTAATACCTCGGTGAACACTAGCGCCACCGTCATTTAAAAATCATTACTCACTGAAA
This sequence comes from Apomyelois bistriatella, assembly GCA_947044815.1. Lineage (NCBI taxonomy): Eukaryota > Metazoa > Arthropoda > Insecta > Lepidoptera > Pyralidae > Apomyelois > Apomyelois bistriatella. The sequence continues at coordinate 3,228,842 of OX345715.1, read as the reverse complement.
ACACAAGTTATCAAAAATCTCTCTGCTGTTGTTATGGTTCTAGATCTGAAGTTATTTTAATCATATTCAATTATCAAATTATAGTTCCATATAGTTACAAATTGCAAAACTGCTAAAAGTGGCCGTTTTAAGCAATAATGCAATTTGTAACTATAGGGAATTATAATTTAATATATTTGAAATTAACTACAGACCCAGAACCTTAATTAAAGCAGAGGGATTATTGATAACTTGTGTTTTCAGTGAGTAATGGTTTTTAAATGACGGTGGCGCTAGTGTTCACCGAGGTATCACCTTAAGAAGGAAACAAACCTGGAAAATTCTTTTTTTTTCTATAATATTATGCTAAAATCTAATCTTCTAGCTTTACTATATATTTTTCTAATAAATACTAACGACCCGCTCCAGCTTCGCATGGGCATAAAAACCTCCCTCTTGAATCTATCTATTAAAAAAACCGCATCAAAATCTGTTGCGTAGTTTTAAAGATTTAAACATACATAGGGCTATAGGGACAGAGAAAGCGACTTTGTTTTATACTATGTAGTGATGATGTACTAGAAAATTGTTGCAAATTAATTATAATGAGAGCAGGAGACAGACTATCAATACTAATACTTTCTGGGATAAGTCCGCCATTGTACTTTTGTTCTATTTCTATGCTTTTGTATTTACTTTTGTTTAGTACATGAAAGTTATTAGAAACAAACAAACAAACAAACTAATATGATAAGCTGAAAGTATTTTGTGATCGATTGTACTAGTCTTACCTTACAAAATACCGCTCTCGCTCCGTATGTTTTCTCAAATAATTTCTATTACTTAGGTACATTACACAATTAGACCTTGTTAGCAACGAAAAGCTTGGAAAGAAAACATATATGACGATACGATATAGACCATGTATTCAATTTTCGTATGTTTGAAAATAACTAAGAGTATAAATTATTAAATAAAACACTTAATTGTGGTAGGATGACGATACTTTAAAAAATCTTGTTAATAACTGCACACTCTTTATTGCCAAAAATATTTATATTTCAGCTTTGTAGTGCCGCTTGTAGTTAGCAAGAAAATGAACTAAATCTTTTTAGGGAATGGGAGCTCATGTTTTATACCAAACTAGCGACCCGCCCCGGCTTCGCATGGGCATAAAAATCTTCCTCTTGAATCACTATCTATTTAAAAATACCGCATCAAAATCCGTCGCGTAGTTTTAAAGATTTAAGCAAACGTAGGGATATAGGGACAGAGAAAGCGACTTTGTTTTACACTATGTAGTGACGATTACTTTGGCAACATGATATGTCGAAACTTTTGACATCTTTCTGTACGTATACCATGATTTCATTTACCATCATCATTATAATCAGGTTTCCTTCAATATGAATGATTCAGTACTTTTAAAGGTCAGTAGGAAGAAGGTCGCATTACGACTCATACCATAATACTTATCATGTGTGTGCTAATCAAATTTGACCCTTACGGTTTATGTAATATGACGTATTTGCCGACATCCTTTATTACGTAATGACCTCATTGACATATTATGCTACCCTCGTCTTATCGTCATATCGACTGCCTCCATGGTCCAGTGGTTAAGGCATTTGCCTGTAGACCAGGACATGGGTTCGATTCCCACGGGGAGCATACTTTGTTTAGTTGTTTCCAGTTTGGTTAGGACATAGCAAGCTTGAATCACCTGATTGTCTGATAATAAAGATGATTCTGTGCTTCGGAAGGCACGTTAAGCCGTTGGTCCCGGCTGCCATCTGGTAGTCGTTAAAGGAACCAAGTCAGAAGCCGAGAGGCGGTTTCGAAGAACTCCGAACTAGTTTCAGAGTGTGCGTGGTGGATTAACATTATCTAAGCGTTTTTCCGGTTGTATCTCATTATTTTTATAAATAATTGTAATTTACCTAAAAAATAAAATAACACATAAGTAGCCTTCCTGGTTATTAAGCGCGTCAAATTATAAAAAAAGAACAGGAAATAATAAATATAATTATCATTAAGCCTAATAATATAGAGAAGATTATCTCATCATGCTACTAATGCATCATTAGGGACAAAAAACTTCGAGGAATATTACATTGGATACGGCACATGGCCAAATTTTTTATCGTTAGCATTGATTATGTGTAAAGATAACTAATTTTATAATAGACAAGTCTGTGTTAAGGCTTCTGTTTAAATAAAATATGGTACGGGTTACCGTAGCCATAAAGTTAAATAACGCCTTAGTGGTGAATAAACAATTTTGTATCAATTAATTTTTCACTTGTAATACTTATATGTAGAAAAAAAAAGGAGAAAAAAATATTAATTCTATAATTCTCTTGATTCAAAATTCAATCCTGTACTTGAAAACGTAGATTAAAACCACACGCAATTTCCTAAATATATAAAATTTTGTTCAACTGATGGTATCCTTTAAACATTAAATTATTTTGTGAATTATCTATTGTATTATGTGGTCTTTAATCAACTAAATTTGCCTTTGCAATAATAATAGACCAAAAAATACGGCACGTGAGTTAGTACCCGGAAACTTTAGGCGCTGTCAAGCATAACCAAAGTCGTTGCGTTAAATGATGGGTGTGCATACCACAGATTATAAAGGAATTAATGACGTTAACGGTATTATGATTGGAAAGGGTTCATGAACAGTTATTTTACTTTGCAAATTTATGAAAAAGTCTATAAATATTTTTATGTAGATTTGTAAGTCGACAAATTAGAACGCGTTGATGTCTTTTGTATAGCTTCACTGTTTTTGAACTGCAATAAAATAAATCGAAATCGGCGAAAATGACGAAAGTGATGAGTATGTGGACGAAGCGAGGAAGGTTTGTAAGGATCGTAGCCAATGGAAGTAAAGTCTCTGTGTGATAATATGTAAAAAAAACATTACGACTGATTAATAAAAAATAATAATATTAAATGATCATTTTGATATTGCACATATTATACAAGTACTGTTTTTATAATATTTTATAACCAGTATGTACGATAGAAAAATAATTACCTAATTAATATTTTTTTTTCTTTTCATGAGATTAAGTGACACCAATCTCCGCTATTCATATAAAATTTTAGAAGTATGGATAATGTTTAAAGTTATTATAGCTTTCTCTAAATTGACTTGTTGCTATACCTAAATCAGATAGGTAACCTTTGGCCAATCGCAAATGGTCGGCTACTTGAGTTAGAATCATCTATAGAGAGGGCGACCACCTCTTGACAAGGGAAAAATATAAACTAGGTACCTATATGAGGGATATAAGTGTAGTGGAGCTAAAGGAAAGTAAAAATCTTTAGTCATTGTCTGCCTTCCTTTTTAAGAACATCACGATAATGTTAATATATACATGCATATGTATAATGTATGCTTAAGGCTTGTACTCTTAAGAATATAATACCTAATGATCAGAAAAAGAATATACTGTATACAGCCATTCTCAGAAGGCTTAATTTAGAGCGTCCAGTGCAAAATTTTCATGTAAACATAATAATATTATGTGCTGTTTTTTTTGTAAAGTAGCTAACAACTATTTCTATGTGTTGCACTTTAAAAAATATCTCTATATTGCATAGTATAACAGAATTATTTTTTCAAAACATTGTTCTTAAATTACCACGACGCGTCCACGCGCTCTCCCAGTTTGGAAACTTGTCTAATACTTATTCAGAGAAAAAGTTTTAGTTATTTTAGATGGATTTTTATATTAAGGAATATATATTTAACAACATATCAAAAATACAACAAGTTATTAGTACTTTCTTAGTCAAAATTATCAAATGAAGACGTGTCCGACCTTGGACAATAATTGCCAAAACCACTTGCAATCGAGGGCGCACATCCCTAAATAAGAATCGGCACATCACTATAGCACAGGTCCCGAGCCGTCTGTGTTGTCGAGGTACTCGTCGAGTGTGGTTGTGGGCTGTGTCGAGTAATCGCCAATTAGACACCTAAGTATCCAATTGCCATGACTTTGGTTTTCGATTTTTCTAATTCATGTAGCCTTGCTTAAAAACTTATGAGTTATTGTTAACTTATTCTTGTTTATTGAAAATAAAGCAGATTTCTGGGCTCTATGGATTATGATGTGTCTTTATGAGAATTCTGTTTATTAAGTAGCTTTTTTTTTGGAAAATCACGTTTCTCTCTAAGAGCCACGACGCTTATTGCCACAACTTTTCTAATTGTCATCGCTGCTGTTGTTTAAAAATAAGTATCTAACAGTTGTTATTTAAGGTGATGCCTCGGTGAACACTAGCGCCAACGTCAATTAAAAATTAAAACAGCTGTTATTTTCGTTAGATTTAAGCAAACTCAAACAATTATAAACTAATTATAATGTCGAATTGTTGCGTTTTATATGATAGTTTCTTAACAAAATTAATATATAATATGTAAATATCTTCTTTAAATACATAAGCGGTCATTATTCAATATACTTATATGGAAAAATTCAAGTTTCTAATTACCGGGATGAGGTAAAATTATAATTTCAAATTGTCACAACCATCAAATATTTTAGATACCGATAACTTGGATACTACATAAGCTAAATAAATGCCAATACGATTAAATTCACAATTGATTCATATTCATTCTCTCTACAGTCATATTTCATGAATAATTTCAAAAAATTAAAAGGGTTTTGGTAATTAGACTAAGAATGCCAAAATGAGAATGGCCGTAAGTATATAGCTTTTAAAAGTAGTTTTATAAAATAAGATGATTTGTTCCAAATGGTTTTAAAGTAAAAAGTTTTTTTTACACACACATAATAATAATTGTATTTTTTAGCTTCCATCTGTTAAAATGCTTAAAGCATCTTTCCATCTCAGGTAGTAATAATTCAATACTTTAATCATGTAAAAGTCCTGAAAATTAAAATATTTGATAAATTTCATTAAATAATATTTTGTTATTTTTGAACTAATATTGTTATTGCTATTTGTTTTAAGCTACGTGCTCTCTATACAATAGTCAAAGAAAGGTATACATACTCTATGGTCTGCCATATAGATTGACCATGAAGTCACGATCGGGTCACGTACCATTTTAAATATGGTAAGGTTCTGAAGTGAGCCCGTTTTAAATGTTAGCATTATTTTAGTTTGAAAAGTAGTTCCAAGTTATTATCGATGCAGTATTTATTTAATATACATTTAAATACAAATACTGTAGTACTAATTAGTATTATATTAAACCTATCTCTTGAATCATTCTATCTATTAAAATAAACGTAGTTGTTGCGTAGTTTTAAAGATTTAAGCATACAAAGGGACATAGTAAGCGACTTTGTTTTATACTATGTAGTGATTTTAATTATATTTAACACTAGCAAAAACCTAAATAGTCAGTATATAAAATCTCGTATTTGTTTATAAGAAACGGAACTAACACATTTGTGTAAATATAAATGACACAAAAACATACATACAGACCGCAGGATGAAGTAAGTGACAATTTGTTACTATACTTGTTCACAAACTCAGTTTATCTAAACAATATTAATTTATTATTTATTACTAGTGACCCGCCCCGGCTTCGCATGGACATAAAGCCCTTCCTCTTGAATCACTCTATCTATTAAACCGAATCGAAGAGTTCCGCACCATTATCTAAACGACATAAAAATCACGTTTGTTGTATGGGAGCCCTATTTTTTTTGTTTTCTTTTTTTTTATTAATTTATCTATTTGTTTTTTGGGTGTCTTGCAGCTTAATACACTATAGTAAAGAATACAACAATAATGTTAGACTGTGCCAATAACAAGACGATCAATTAAAAGTTTTATTTTATTTAAGTTTTATTTATTGTTATACCGGAATCAGAAATACATCTTCTGTGAAAATTTCAACTGTCTAGCTATCACGATTCAGAGATGAGTCTAGCCTAGTTACAGACGGAAGCACAGAGGAGTCTTAGTTATAGAGCCCCGTTTTTACCTTTTGGGTCCGGAACCTTAAAAAATAGAATGGATTGAGTGACCTTTAGCTTTTATGTAACTAAATAGATTGCTTATAAACACATATATGCTAAGTTTAATACCCCAACCACTAGTAAAGTGGGTCGAATTTACCATATGTGGTCGTATTTGTATAAGGTATTGCGATATAGTGGACTAAACACATAGGCTGAACAAACCAAAGTTCTAAAACACTTGTGTAAATGTAAAACAATATTTAAGTTCTGTCATTGTCTGTTGCGATGGAGTTTTTAAATTAATCATATTATACTTTAGGTCTCCGGCTTAAAATAGACGACCCCCTTTTTACCCGACTACGGCGAGGCCAAAAGGAAGGGTAATGATTTTTTTATGTACATTGAAGCTTACTTCATACTGCCTCCGTGGTCTAGTGGTTAAGACGTTTGCCTGTAGACCCGGGGGTCGTGGGTTTGATTCCCATGGGAAGCATACTTTGTTTAGTTGTTTCCAGTAGGATATTGCAGACTTGAATCACTGATTGTCTAATAATATAAATGATTCCGTATTTTGGAAGGCACGTTAAACCGTTGGTTTCGGCTGCCATCTGGAGAGGGGGTTCCGAAGAACTCTGACACCAGGGTATGCATGGTCGATTGACCGTGACGCCTACTCGAAAAAAAAATGTTTTCGATTAATTCATCAACAATAGTTCATTTATTGTGCCTGAATTCTGCAATTAAGTATTCTGCCCAATTGGTTATATGGATTTCACCAAAAACGGCATTCCTAAGGAGGGTTGACAGGCACCTGCGGTCATTAAAAATAACGCTGAATGGTACTACTAAGCATGTATGAGGAAAAACTGAGACATTACATTTAAGTGATTCCTGGGCTCTAAAGCCTTAGGCTTGGGTTTAACCGGATAAGAATAAGAAAACGATGATACCACAGATTACAGAATACTTGTCCTCTTAGCATCAATTCAAGAAGAAAAAGTTAAAGAATAGAAGAAAACACATAATTCGCTTACCGTCTCTAGTTGGAGAGGCACCCATTAGAAGAATTACTATAATGGTTAAGCGTATATCCATACTTCCATACTAATATTATAAATGCGAAAGTCTGTCTGTCTGTCTGTCTGTCTGTCTGTCTGTCACCTCTTCACGGCTAAACTGCTGGACCGATTGTGATGAAATTTGGTAGAGATGTAGTTAACAACCTGAGGTCAAACATAGGCTACTTTTGGGCGCGATATAACCGAGTCCCACGCGGGGCGAAGCCGCGGGGAACAGCTAGTATTACAATAAAATCTCATATCGGTATGTAATACAATAGGTTATAAAATAAATAAGCAGTATACAACAGTTATATGAAATGGAAAGTGGTCCAGTCTTCAGGGATTTGAGCAACCAGACTGCGTTCTATTAAAATGCAGCAGTATTTTATAACAGTTATTAATTATAATGATACGTTTCACTCCATATATGGATACAAAGAGAGATACCGTATTGCTATTTAGTTTGTTTGTCGACCACCTTCATGCTCCGTGTCTATTTTTAGGGTTCCTTACCTCAAAAGGGACAACGGAACCCGTGTAAGATCACTTTGTTGTCCGTCTGTCTGTTTGTCAAAGTTTTTTTCTGAGGAATGCATGAACGTATGAAGTTTAAATTCATAAAAAATAGTTCTACGGTCTCTTCCGGCTAAGTTTATAAGTAAAATTAAAAATGTTGTTAATTTAAAAAAATAAATTCAGTCGGGAATCAATCCGTTTATTGTACTTCCCGTTGAACTAGAATCATGAACTTTGCTAAGACGCATATATCATATATGTACTTAGTACGCATTTAAGAATAAAGATCTTACCTTTGAGAAGGACATAATTTACTTTTGCCCCGACGACAACTTATTCGTGACCCCTTAACGACCTCCGTGGCGAAATGGTCAACATGCCTGACCACAACTCAGGAGGTCCCGGGTTCGATCCCCGGGCAGGTCAAGATGAAAAATGATCTTTTTCTGATTGGCCTGGGTCTTGGATGTTTATCTATATATGTACCTATATTTGTTATAAAAATATAGTATCGTTGAGTTAGTATCCCATTACACAAGTCTTGAACTTACTTTGGGCCTAACTTGATCTGTGTGACTTGTCCCTATATATTTATATTTTATTTATGTTTTATATTCTAAGATGATTCAGAAATTTTCAACATTGTAACATAGTAATTTCAACAAACGTATTCTTATCTCCCCAACAAGGCCACAGCCCTAAATACGTGGTACCATTACTAGTTACCAACTGATAGTGAAAGGCTTGTACTTGTTTTTGTTATGTAAGTCTTTATTTATAGGCACAGATAGTATCTATACAATACCTTGTACCAAATACCTATTATCTGACAATACTATGGCGAAAATTGCTAGGAATAGATATTTTCCAAGCAATATCTGAGTCCATAATGATGCGCCTATTTTAAAAAAAAGAAGCACTGGCCGCTAACATTATGATAAGAAAACGAAATTGATTCATGCCTTTCCATAATTGAATATTTTTAACCAACTTCAAAAGAAGGAGGAGGTTCTCAATTCGTCGGGATGTTTTTTTTTTTACTCTGCAATTTTCCTGCTTTGTGTACATGTAACTCTCTATATAGTTTAATTTAAATCAATATTATATATAAAAATCAATGCCACTTTACGTTACAATTTTATAATTTAATAACTGCTCACCTATCCAAACCAAATGTTTAGGCTTTGTTCGGACTATTTAGCAGATGGTTTATGTGAAGTTTGCACAAAAACGGACGAGCGGTTCTTTATTTTTACCCGACTACGGCGAAGCCAAAAGGAAGGAAGGTATGTTTGTATGTTTCATCGTAGCGCCTACACTACTGGACCGATTTTAATGAAAGAGGTGACAAAATATTAGTAAAAATACTGCAGGTAACATAGGCTAAGTATTTGATTTGCCTACACATGGTTTTATTTTGAAGGTCAACGATTAGTTTGAACAATCTGTATAACAAAGTATAAATTGAAAAACAGAAACCTCCGAACACAGCAGGAAAGCAGCTCATTTTTCTGCCTATACTTTTAATAGCGACCCATAGCATAACAGCTCCTCTTAACCGGTATTTCCCCGAAAATATGTTTCCGCTTGGTTCGCGCACGAATATGTCACATAACAATATTTTTTCTATTGTGTCGGGATTTAGTGACCCAACGCGTATTTAGGACTGTTAAAACGACAACAATAAAAAAGTTCAAAATTCCGTTATTTTTGGGTTTTAAAAATACCGGTTTTCATCTCTGAAATGTTGTTCCGTACTAACGTAATTAAAATAGGGCAGACATATAAAAAAAAAATCTGCCGTCAATCCGCTAGCGATTTCGTACTTCTATGCAAATAGGTTATTATTAGTTTATTTATTTATTTAAAAAAATACTTATTGTTTGTTTCAGACTGAAAAATGTGGAGATGGGGGCTCGTACTGGTAGCGCTGGTGGCGACAGCCCAGGGCAAGCAGATACCTAGCACTGATGGTATGAATATCATTATTAAATAATTATTAATTAGCTGTGCCTCAAAGTTCCACCCTTAGAAATAAGGCTATCCAAAAGTAATATGAATTACTCCAAATCCAAAGTTCCATCGTTAATAGCGTTAAGACAATAAAAACCTTAACTTCATTACAATAAAGAAATTTAGATTTTATAAGTTTAAATTTTAAATATTTTTTTATTTTAAATCTCAAAAGTGTCACTTTAATTATTCGAATAATTCATTTGAACAATCTATCACTTTAAGAAAAATAACTTGATTGGGGATGGCTCATTACACCCCCGATTTTTAGAGGCTTGCGCGGTTGTTTTTATTTTTATCATTCAAAATTGATTAGTAAATCCCAATACCACTGTTTGAGTATGGACTCCGACCGACGGGGTGGACGACCCCGGTCGTTGAACTGCGCGTGCGCATCCTTAGGTATAAGGCAACCACACACTTCACACATGCTTGAGTTTAATTTTACTAATCACTAAGTAACTGGTGGGGGAATCACGCAAAGTAATTTGGTTATGGTAAAATTATTTAATAGATTCTTACTTACTTAAGTAAGTAAGAATCTATTAAATAATTTAGTCACGTTAATATATAATAGCAACAGATCAGGGTTCCGCTCTCGTTCCTGTAGAAATTTCAGGAAACAAAGTTCTTAGTTAGAATAGACAATTATTAAGACACTAGCTGTTCTCCGCGGTTTCACTCGCTCTTGGTGTGTATGTACTATAGCCTATAACCTTTCCCAAGAATCAAGCTATAATAAACTGAAAAAAAAAATCAAATCCGGCCAGTTCCCAAGTCATAAGCGTTTAAATAAACAAACAAACAAACAAACTCTTCAATTTTATAATATTATTAAATATTAAGACATTTAACTTTTTTTAGTTGACGTCTTATAGCTCACTATCTGCAAAATTGCAGATTCATAAGTCAAGGCCCAATTACTAATGTGAGTGAATGCTTGTGACTTTTCGCTTTTATCAACCGACTTTCAATAAGGAAGGTTGTTAACTTACTTTGGACTCGGGCTCTGAAACCATACTTACTGGTTCGAAAAAAACTAGGAATGAACCCAGAATCATAATGATTTTATTAAACAGGCCTTGCTTTACCCGACTGAGTCATAAAGAAGGTTGTTAAATTATACAAAAATAATAGTGACAAGAAACGAAATGAAATACACACAAATGGAAAGATACTAAAACTAAACTTACTTAAAATTAATAAAATACATCGGTAGAAACTTAAATAAGTAATCAAAAAATGTCAGATCATTCTTGGCATGTACGAAATCGCGCGCGGGTTTTTTTTTAAAGCTATTGCATAGCTTTTATCGCGGGCTTTGAGCGCGGCGAGCGAATCAAGAAATTCCGTAACGAAAATAAAACCTAACACCCCCCACTCCGCCGACCATGTAGCTCGGCCGAGCGTTCGTACTTATTGCATGAGTTGATAAAAAAAGCTATGCAATAGCTTTACCGCGACAGTCCCCGAGTGCCGCAATTTTTTTTTAAATATTTGCTGGCATGTCATCATAATACTGGCGAGATAAGAACACAGATAGGTAATCTATTGTCACACTACCGCATACTATCTGTAACCTTGCGTTGTCGCGAGATGAAAAATCATTATGCAAATATCGACCTTCCTGCAAAGGTCGTGCGGACAAGATTCGCATAACGCACTTATGTGTGACACGTTTATGACGTAACCAAACGTAACTTAGAGGTTATTTCTCAATATATGGGCATGTCTGGCTTGTAACGTCTATTCTGGATCAACTGCAAATAGTCGTAATTATATTGACTAGGAGTTCTATATCCTAGCGGGACAAAACGTAATGAAAGTTCGTGTCAAGCGACTTCGAGCGCGGCCAGCTGACTCGGATGGGTCGCCACTGGTAAAGAATCCTGGCGAAGCCCCATACATCGTTTGTACGAAAAAAAACAAAAAATATAGATAACTTGAAACAAATCGCATTAGCAAGAACACTTAACTAATTACACGTTTACCACCACTAAAAAATTATAAACCCCGGGGTTTTTTAATTATTCCGTTTTTTAAAAGTCGTCCTTTTGTTTCATTTTCCATCGCCATATTTAAAACAAAACCCACCCAACCACAACTGAACTGAAACATCATGTCACTCTGACAGTTGCTAGCATTGTCAAATCGACATTGACAGTTGATTTAATTGATTATAGTAGAGTACTAGGTTAGGATATTAGGAAAGTTAATATATTTATTGCTTTGCACTTTCTTTATGTAGACCGCAATCTACAGAGTTCAAGTCAGTTTGAATGACAGTGACATTGGCAGTTGTAAGTCGTGGCTCTATGCGAATGTTTCACTTTCTACATTGCCATATTTAAGTTCTGGTAACATAATTTATAATAAAAATCTAGTTTTTTTCCCGGGGGTTTAAAAATATTTTATTTACAGAAATGTATTTCTGGGACTCTTATGATGTTGTAAAAAAAAAATCAACTCATCCGTATTTTTTTTTTTTATTCGTAAAAATTCCGCCATCATTCTTTCAATATTGAGCACCTTCGTGCTTAACAAAGGCACTGGCTTCTACTATTATTTAGCATTGATAATAAAATAAAAAAATATATAGATAAGAAAAAAAAATGATACGAAGAAAGGAAAGGCACGTTAAGCCGTTGGTACCGGGCTCCTTGCTGTGTCGCTACATGACAGTCATTAGGCTGTGTCGGATGACTTCATACAGCCTGAAAAATCTGACAGTATTGGCCATTAACACTTGGTTTTCCTGGTAAAAGGGATACGAAGGTCAGACGGCAGTCGCTCCGTTGTATAATACCAGTACCGCCGAATCTAGGATCTGAACTGAAAAGTGAGAATACAACAGGAAAACACGGTCGGGTTTTGACGACGGCTTAATAAATAATACATTTTAAAAGTTTTAAATAATATAATAAATAGGTAGGTATGTAAAATTGCAATATCATATATTATTACAATCAGAGTATATCTCCATAATCCTACATAGATATAGTATAATTACAGAAGCAGAAAGCATTGCGAATATATAGTAAAAGCAGAGATTTAACTCATTAGAAAGTTAAGAACCACTCTTTTGGAACGGGGTAAAAGTTTCCGTAAAACAATATACGTAATTACCAGTGTACCTTAACCCTAAAGTCAAACTCTTTTCTACTGAACTGTAGTTATGGCGGTCAAAGCATTTTAACAAACACGAAATTGCTCAAGTTAAAACTTTACTCATTCGCCTTTTACAAGCAGTTACCAGTAATACCATAAAAGGGCCCCAAAGAGTAGCAATTACACAAATTGCCTTATTTCCAGAACTGTCAGTAACTACGGTAGCGACAGCAACAGAAACGGAGAGCACGACGACGTGGCCGGGTGCGCTTGCGCCGCTTGACTCGCTGACGGTCGCGTGCGAGAGGGACAGCATGCATGTCACTGTCACGCTCGCGCATGTGCCGCACGCCTCTCATGTAGACAGGTTTGTACACGGACTTGTATTTTAGTAAACACTGGATAAGTTAAAGTTAGTCTATCATTTTTTATGAATTAATAGTCAAATGGTCAACAGTTTATGTATGGAAGTTCTCAGTTACATTACTATCCGCTAGGAGCACTACAGATTTTGTTTACAACAATGCTATATTGCCTATATTGTTATTTCGCCAATTAAAAATAAATTTTTGATAGGAATTATATAAAAACTTTTAACTATGCCTTATTTAAATAAATAAAAAATCTAATTAGCAATAAAAAAATTGTCCTGCAAAATATCCGATTTAATTTAGCTGGCACGTCTAGTATTTCCAGCCAATATAACTCAATGTGCGCGATTCAAAGACAATTCAACTTTTTTCTTTTAAAACAAAAGAACTAAAGGGTATTCTGCCTTTGCCATTTTACTTTGTTTTGGATTCCTAAAGATACTTTAGTAATGGCTTGTATATTTGTAGAAGACAGGGCCACTTATGTCACGAGGATTGGATATATTTTTTAAAGGATTGGATATATCCTTTATGTCTGCAATAAATAATAACTACCTACTTATATAAGAAGTTACTTATTTCGACAAGTATATCTATATGGAGTTTTTTATCCTTGTGAAAGTGAGGTGAAATTTTTCAGCCCTTAGTAGCTAAACTACTAAACACTAAAGTCATCTATCGATTCCATACTTTTCATTATTTTATTCTCAATACGAAGGTAAAAAACTTTTACTAGTAAACGGTTGAGTTTTTTTTTTAATTAACCAAAGGAAAAATAATGAAAAGTATTAGCACACCTAAAAGTTATTTACTAGCGAATCGCTGTCTTACATTTTTCAATTTGATCTGATTATAGAGCAAAATAAACAAAATCTTGGTGGCGCTAGCTGGCTTATGTCAACTTAATGCGAATACCCCATCCAGACTCACGGCGAGAACACCCGAGAACCGATCGTCTGTCTCGCTCTCTTGAACTATAGCTAGAGAGAGAGAGAGAGAGGTACTTTCTCGGGTGTTCTCGCCGTAACATGTCATGGTATAACAGCATCTCCTATCCACAGTGAGTCGGAGACCTTCAACGGCATCGTGTACCCAGCAGGCCTGGGCAGCAACTCCACGTGTCTTAGGGAGTACGTCAACGCGAGAGGAGACCTCCAGTATACAGTGCCTCTCAAGGGGTGCAACACCATGTCTACTGACAGCGTGAGTTTGCATTCTTCCATCTACATATAATACATACTTCTATACTTTTTTTTAACAAGCTTTTATTAGCTTCACCTGTATGTTTGCTTGCTTGTTTGTTTGTAACCGACTTCTTTGAACTTAATTTTGACCCACTTTGAACGGTCAGATTTAATTCAAACTTTGTAGAATTATCAAGGACCGGTGACAATACAATAATTCGATAAGTTTATCTCAAAAAAGTGGAAAATAAATATAGTTAAAACAAAACTAAATAAAAACACGCTTTAATGAGCAATCGAACTAAAAAACGAAAATAAATTAAACCAAAAAGCGTGTGGGGTGCTCGACAAATGAAAAATATGGCACAAGCTCATCAAAGCGTGTTTTCTTAATTTTTTTTAACTATATTTTTTTATTAACCTATATTGACCCACTGCTGGGCAAAGGTCTTCCCCATCTTCTTCCAAACCTATCTCTGTTCCGCCACATCCAGCCACCTGCTCTCGAACCTTCTCAGGTCGTCACTCCAGCGCATCCGTGGTCTTCCCCTCCTTCGCCAACCACCCTCTGGATGCCACTTAGTGGCAACTAAAGCCCAACGGTTGCTATTCATGCGGCATACTTGACCATACTTCCATACTTATTGATATTACAAATGAGAAACGAAATGAAATTGTTTATTCTCAATATATAGGATACTAGCAGTCCACGCCGGCTTCTCTCGTGGTACAAACATAGCCTATGTCACTCAGGGTGAATGTAGCTTTCCAATGGTGAAAGAATTTTTCGAAACGACACAGTAGTTTTTGAGTTTCTTCATTACAAATATATACACAAAAATATAAATCTTTCTTCTTTGTAATATAAGTATAGATTCATATCACTTATTGACGTCAATCATTACTTATATTAAGTTTGCCACCATTTTCGATGCGTAGTTTTAAAGATTTAAGCATAGGGACAGAGAAAGCGACTTTGTTTTATACCATGTAGTGAAGAGGAGTTAGCTTAAAACGCTGGCCGGTGCGTATTGAAGAAGTTCTTGCCACGGCCTGAACCAGCGTTCCCAAACCTCCCGATTAATCAGGGGATCTACCGATTTCGCAACCCATCTCCCGATTTACCGAGAAGCGATAATTTGGATGGTTTGATTTTTTGGTGCTGCACCCGTAGCCAAGTGACAATTTCAAAACGCTAACGAATGTCGACAAGAACAAAATGTATGGGATTGACATAAGCTGCGGTAAATCACGTGGTCAAGCTTTTGTCAATCCCATACATTTTGTTCTTTTCGTACCTCAACGTTTTGCGATTGTGACTTTGACTAAGACGTACGTTTTTTTTTGACGTTACTTTCTTTAAAGAAATTGCGAACCTCCTGTATGTATAATATCCCGATTTCTACCGATTTTTTGTCCACATTTCTACCGTTTTCTTTTTCTTTGGTTTGGTAACACTGTGAACTAAACAATACAATATTATAGAATCTATAAAAAAAATTAAATCATTTTGCCGCAGGAGCACCGCTAAACGGTTATCATATTCGTACCTAACCAAATACATGACCCAAATAGATCATTTAACTGTCAACGAACAAAATCATCGTATTTATATTCGTGTCAAGTTTTTTCGTGGGTTTAAAGATAAAACTGTTACAAAAAAGGTCCTGTTTGTCAAATATCAATGTTTGGTAACCTTAGGGGCCTTGTGTTAGTTTGTTTAACGTATTTTGTTTTTCCTATCTCTTTAACCATAGTAATGTTAACATATTTAAAATATATAGTGTAGTTTTTTTTAAATTTTTCGACAAATGTTTTATTTTATACTATGTATAGATACTTTATAACTTTTACAATTTAGAATCATTATGAATTATCGATTGGTTGCCTCATATACTAGGAAATATATGAAGTATAGATACTTGTATATAGTAAATCACGAAGTCGTGATCGCAGTTAGGAACTTGATGTCATAGCACTTAGCGATAGTTCGACAAAAAGTTTATAACAATTTTTAATATAAAAAATAACATAAGTGCTCATGTGGTTTCCGGATTAATAATAAACACTTCTTTCATTCGCGTATCGTAAAAGGCGGTTTGGAACAAATTTCAGTGTCAGATCGCCTTTTACAACAATGACATACTGACTCACGTAGCATAGTCGTAAAAAGTACAAAGATGATACCGTGCTTCGTAAGGCACCACTAGCCGTTGGTCTTCAGAGGCCGAGAGGTGGTTCCGAAGAACTCTGACACCAGGGTGTGTATGGCTGATTTACCGTGACACCTACACGAAATGAATGAACGGGCGGATGAAACCGCGGAACACCACTAGTAGTATTACTGATTCAAGAACACGTTCATACAACTTACTAGCGACCCGCGCCGGCTTCGCACGGGTGAAATATTATAGGTTTAATTTACATAAAAACCTTCCTCGTGAATCACTCTATCTATTAAAAAAACCGCATTAAAATCCGTTGCGGTGTTTCGAAGATTTAAGCATACATAGAGACAGACAACGGAAAGCGACTTTGTTTTATTCTATGTAAAGAAAATGATTAACACTCGCAAGCAAGTCGTACGTCGTAAACACAATGAAACCATTGCGTCTGTTCATTTGTAACACTAGCAAGTTCCCACGGCTTCGTCCGTGTTCGAAACGCAATAGAATTCTGTTGTTTGCACAAGGGCTTCTGAAATTGACCGTCCTTATAATACAATCAACTAAATTGAGATTTTTTTTATAACTGTGAGATGTTATTTTCAAATGGCCACTTTTGCGACAGTTTTTAATGTATTTTTTTTATTATTAACTAGCTTTTGCCCGCTTCGCTCCCGTGAACTTCCCTCGCTTTTTCTCCCGAAATGATAGGTACCCTATATATCCTTTACAATATTTCTAACTATGTGTACGTAAAATTTCAGAAAGATTGTCTTAGTAGATCTTAATTTTAAGTGTTACGAGTATAACACGACTTTCTCTTATATAAATATACTAGCAACCACCCCAGCGTCGCATGGGCATTAAAACCTTCCTGTTGAATCACTCTATCTATTAAAAAAAACCGCATCAAAATCCGTTGCGTAGTTTTAAAGATTTAAGCATACATAGGGATATAGGGACAGAGAAAGCGACTTTGTTTTTAACCGACTTCAAAAAAAGGAGGAGGTTCTTATTTCATCTGTTTTTTTTATGTTTGTTACCACAGAACTTTCGCCTGGGTGAACCGATTTGGATGTTTTTTTTTTATTTGAAAGCTGGTGCTTTCCGTTTGGTCCCATAGCAATTTGGTCCACTTCTGACAATGGCATCCATGAAAAACCTGAATAAGTCTGAAATTTTCATTAAGTATGTGCTCAACAAATGGAAAATTAATAGCTCAATATCACACCAATCGATTATTTTTGTATTTATTTATTGGGAAGAATGTTATTGTTAGAAAGGGTATACTTTCGAGATGGTTCCATAGTCATCAGATCAGGATCTGATGATGGAATCATGGCGTTATCGAGGGAACTCTTCAAGTTTTATTGCGATTTGGGGCGTTTTTGATATATTCCATGTCAATAAGGATGGGACAACATTAACAACAGATTTCTCCAATTATCATGTCATTTTATTACTCCTGTATTGGTGCACTTATTCAATCTATGTTTCAAAACCGGTATATTTCCCTCAGATCTAAAGTGTTCCATTATACATCCCGTTCATAAGAGTGGGGATAGAGACAGTGTCAGTAATTTTAGACCGATCTCGCTGCTTCCTACCATTTCTAAATTATTAGAAAAGCTGATGAATTCTAGATTTATAAATTATCTTAACAAATTTAGCCTCCTTTCTTGACAGCAATATGGATTTAGATCTGGTAAAAGCACTGCGGATGCTGTCACAGCTTTCACAAATTTTGTAGTAGCTGAAATTGATAGTGGTAAAAAATGTATATCTGTATTTCTTGATCTCAAAAACGCATTCGACACTGTCTCTATACCAGCACTTATTCAAAAATTAGAACAAATTGGCATACGTGGCACGCCTCTAAAATTATTCTCAGATTATCTTAGTAACCGTAGACAACGTGTCAAGATAGGTGAATTTGTAAGTGGGGAATGAGTATGTCACCTATGGGGTACCCCAGGGGAGTGTTCTTGGCCCTACCTTATTCTTAATATATATAAACAGTCTCTGTGAACTAAATATAAATGGTGGCCGGGTATTCTCTTATGCTGACGACATCGCTATTACTTTTTCTGGTAGCACTTGGAAGGAAGTATTTGACATTGCTGAGCAAGGCCTTATAATTGCACAGGAATGGTTGCGATCCAACCTGCTCACACTTAACATTGCTAAAACTAATTTCATAAGTTTTTCTATACGAAACTCAACTCAACCTTCCTCCGAACTTTCTCTTAAATTACACTCTTGTCAAAGCACTGGGCAGCATTGTAACTGTTCCTTTATTAATAAAGTGAAATCAACTAAGTATCTTGGCGTAATTATCGATCAAAATTTAAATTGGCATTCACACATACAGCTTATAATTTCACGAATAAGAAAGCTTACTTGGATTTTTAAAAACCTGAGGCACATTGCTAACTTAAAATTACTGAACAATATATATATAGCACTAGTTCAATCAATTCTTATCTATTGTATCCCAGTATGGGGTTGTGCTGGGAAAACTAAGTTTCTGGAGTTGGAGCGAGCCCAACGTTCTTTACTAAAAATAATGTATTTCAAACCATATCGTTATCCAACCGAAATGCTTTATAAGGACACAAAATTGCTTACAGTTAGGCAGTTATATATACAACACGCAGTATTAAGATAACATAAATCAATAGACTTTGATAGAAACATATTGAACAAAAGACGAGTTAACATTGTCTTTCATTCTCAACCTGCAAATACTACATTCGCTTCTAATCAAAATCTCCGATTGGCCTCTTACTTATATAAAATTTAAATGACGAGTTACAAATTTACACTAAATCCTACCATGATTGCAAATTGTCACTAAAGAGTTACTTACAGAAACTGTCTTATGAACAAACTGAAGCACTTTTAACACCATTACAGTAGCACATTAAATTTAAACTAACCTTTGGCATGTGTAACATTAAGGATAAGTGTTTTTGAATTTTGGCAACAATAGTAAGATATAAGCTAAGGCAAACTACACAAAATATTAATAGAAGGCAACTAAATGATAAATAAATTATAATATGTGAGAAATTTTCTACTACTACTACTAAACTAAACTTCAGTTCTACTTCAATATTATATAGTGCATAGACTTAATATTGTCTATTTATCATTGAAATTAATTATTATTGTTTTTCTTCTGCATGGAATGTATTTGTAAAAGAAGAGCGGGACTCACCAGGCACAAGTTTTATTAACTTAAATGGTGAGACTCTGCTACCTACTTACTGTGAAATGTAAGGAAGAATAAATGAATTTGAATTTTGAATTTTGAATAAGGTGAGACGACGCTGATGACGTTTACCCGACTTTCCAAAATGCAAAGTGCTACAACTTTATAGTTATAAGGTATTGCGTACTCAAAACTAAAAAGTAAAAAATAATTGTTTTTTGCCAAAAAAACCAAACCGACTTCAATTCCTCAACTAAAAAGGATGAAATAATTAATACATTGTTGTTTAAATATGTTTCATATCAAACATTTTGATAAATTTGACATTGGTGCCAATTTTACGAATTCGTTTACTAGCTGCTAGTTAATAAGCATATTTTATTAAAATAATCTGCACCGACTTCAGATTTATTAAAATGTAAGATATGAAACATATTTAAACAACAATGTATTAATTATTTCATCCTTTTTAGTTGTGGAATTGAAGTCGGTTTGCTTTTTTTGGCAAAAACAATTATATACTATGTAGTGATAGTGATATGTAGTGATGATAGTGATAGTAATGATAATAAATTCAATTCAATTTACAATTTTATTAAATTATATTTTATGTTAATTTCAAGATCAGAAGCTAAATTAACAAATATTTTGAGCTTTAGCCTAATAAAGTTACTTCATTTTATTACTTTCTTACAGTACTTCATATTTTTTTCCTAAAACTCGCCCATGGCACTTAATATTGAAAGTGCATCGCATGCATTTCCTTGTCTTTCTTGCATGGCCGCACGCATGCGCCTGCGCAGCCTACGCGTTGATTTAGAATATTCATGAATCACGAGAACTATGGCGTAACATAGGTTAAGTCACTTTTGAATTGACAAGTAGCGGATGGGCTTGTAAATACTTAAGCAGTTTTGTATTTTAGGTTGAATAACCTAAGGGTCGTGTGGTCACGCTTCTAAAAATCTGAGATTTATTTCTGGTATCAAGGAACCTTATTCCTACCGACAGAAAAAAATTCAAGCGTTTTAAAAAAAAATCACTCCTACTCTATTCTGTCAAATTTTCTCGCTAGATAATATTTTTATGTGATTTCGTCAGTGCAACTAAAATTTGCGCTACAAGAAATTCAGGTGGCGATGGCGCTATACCACATAAAGTAATTGCGCATGCGCTTCACAGAATACATCATGTCGTCGGCATCGTCGTGCCGCCATATTATTATTTACTTTTTATTTCGTTTTCATGCATCCGTATGGGATTTTGCAAATTCAATTAATTTTTTAGATTTTAAATTAATTTTATTCAAATATTGTGAAGTATTTATTTTAAAGGACCACTAGCGAACCGCTCTTTCTTCGGTTGCAAAGATATATACTGCATGTATTGTACATATAAACCTTCCTCTTGAATCACGCTATCTAAAAAAAACTGCATGAAAATCCGATCTGTAGTTTTAAAGACATATAGGGAATTAGGAACAGACAGGGAAAACGGCTTTGTTTTATACTATGTAATCTTCTTCTTGTAGAGTCGAAATGGCTTGACTCTTATTATTTTTGACCAGTATGTGGCTACGTTGATTGCTCTGTCGTTGGCGGCTCCCAGATCCTCAACTGTACAGGAGTCAGGGCAGTGAGATATTATCATGAGATGATCCATACACTATGTAATAATCAATATCATTTCAGTCGCAGACTGTCCACTACTGAACATAGGCCTTCGCCAATATGTAATAATAATGAGTTAAAATTTTATAGAGCCATTATTCAGATACTCTGACTTCTGAATCCAAAAGTTATATAGGTAATAGTATTTCATATATAGGTACAACAAATAAGCTTAATTGAAAACCTACTACGTTTTAGATAAAATTTGTATAATTTTGTTTTTTTGATTTGATTTGATTTCTATTTATATTATTGTATAGATATGTTGATTGTGCTTCGTATTGACGCACTGCAAATTTAGATTTAAATTGAGAACAAAAAGCCACTTCCTTTCTTGTTCTTCTATTTTCATTTATCCTATTAGGTGTATAAGGTAGGGACATGTGTTTTTTCAAAGAAATATGTAGTATATAAAGTTTTCTTACGGATAGTAGTTGACAGAGTGAGTACAGTTCATTTGTGGGAAATCTGAGAGGTTTAAAATACATTACTTTAAGTAAACAACGCTGAGCTCTTTCTATCTCTAGGAACTTGGTTTTATTTGCTCCACCCCAAATGGTAATACAATGGTACTTTATATATTTATTATTACTGTTTATATAAGAAATCCTTACATATCATTGACATTTCGCATATGGCAGCCTCTAAAACCGCATTATAAGAGGTCTAGCAATGACAAACCGGTAATATACCACCTACACAGTCATTTGCTATGTTAGTCACTGTGCGGTAATCTTGTAGTAGCTAATTTATTTCCCGATTTCGATTTTTATTGCTTACTATTAGGGTTGGCAATGCGCACGTGACACTCCTGGTGTTCCAGGCGTCTATGAGCTACTGTGACCATTTACGATGGTAAGTGGGTACCTGATGAGGTAGGCCGTATATGCCTGTTTGTGTTCTAATATTCATTTCTATAATTTTTATTTTACTAGTGACAATTTTTTTCATACTGCATCCAGATCTGATCTACTGAACCGATCTTCCTGAAATTTCTAATACATAGAGGTATAGTTAGAAGTATTGACTCAATACTTCTATATTGAAAGTTTTATAATGAAAGGTACCATGTCCTTCTCAATACTCTTGAGAAGGACATAGGGTACTATTCATTCCGGGAAAAAAGCGCTGTTCCCGAGGGCAATTCACTCGAGCGAAGCCGCAGGCAAAAGCTAGTATACCTATATATACAGGTTACACATAGCCCTCCGTCAAAAGACTTCGCCTCCTTTTTTATTTGTATAAAACATACATACCAATAAACACTGATGTGTAAACAAGCAGATGAAAGTAAGAAACGAGAACATTCACTCTTCGATTACGTAAAATTGTCTGGAAGTAGGTCGAACCTCCTTTTTTAATGCGATCACCAAACCGGCTTCAGACGGCTACTATAACCTTTACTATTATCAAATTAAATGTAAATCTAATTTTCGTACTAACTAATAGTACCTGTGAAAATATAACGTCCACATAGTCCGATCGTCGGAGAAGAAGACGAAGAGGAAAAACTGAAACTGTGACAAACTCAAAGATCTAGAAGACTGAAAAGCTGGCCTCTGGCCGAGAAGGCAAGCGAGGCGTACTTGTGAACGTAAGTCCCCTAAGGATGGGGAGAGTTATTAAAATGCAAGGATTGCATAGATAGGCGACACTATAGAGAACTTGTAGGGAGATCAAGCAGGTGCGACTGGAAAGAGATGCGAAATGCAAGTACAGCGCACTCTCCCGAGATTCGGCTCGTAAAACCGAGAGGTTGGTAGAGCCATGGGAGGTGGAGGGAAGTCCGATCGTCGGAATACAATTTACCGCTAATTCGACTATCGGACTACGTACCAAACTACGTAACCAATCTATACTAATATAATAAAGCTGAAAAGTTTATTTGTTTGTTTGAACGCTTATAACTTGAAAACTACTGGTCGGATTTGCAAAATTCTTTTTGTATATGAAAGCCTGATTCTTGGCGAAGGTTATAGGCCATAGTACATACACACTAATGGCGAGTGAAACCGCGGGGAATAGCTAGTAAGAAATAAAAAGTATTCGTCGTCCGATTTATTGGACAAGCAGGTCGGACCATACAGGATAAAACATATGCAATTTATGTTACCAAGACCGTTTCGTTAGAGAAGATTCGTTGATGTCTTTGGTATGGAGATTTTTTTATAATAAATATAAATTTTTATTTCAGACAATTACAGTCCATATTAAACTATTATACCATTTATATTTTGGATTAATTTGGATGAGAGCAAGATAGGAAAAAGTTTTTGATCGCAATAGAATACAACAGAAATTCGTTCCTACATTAACAGTCGATACCTTCCGATCTTTTTAGAATTCGAATTAAGAATATTTTAAATTTTCAACATGTATTTGTTTTTAAAAATAAAATTTCATTTAATAGTAGATTGTTATACAAGGGAAGAAAGGAATAATTCCCGTGCGAGGTATTTAGTCTATTATTATTATTTTATTAGTAGTTTATTATTATAAAAAGTAGAGTGTTTAACACGGGTAAAAGTACCCGTGTTAAACGCTCTACTTTTCATTTCGAATATAAGGAAAGTAAAAAAAGAAGTTTTTCTAAAATTAATAATTGTAAAATCATGAGTAGTAGACCTACTTAAATGATATTGTGTTGAATTCAGTTTTAAATTTCGAATATGGAACGTACCTCGAGCGTCAGGGGGTCTCTCCTCTCCGTTCTGCTTAAGATCAGCACACACCAAGTGCATTGCAGCGGGGTTACCATCAACTGTTTTAGCGAGTTTAGTATTATCAGAAAAATTAAAATGCAAAATTAAATTAATTTCTAAACGTGATGTTCAGGACCATCACGTTTGTATATGTGTTTATTTTAATATGTCCACATTTAAGAAGTTAATATTTAAGTGTTATCAGAAAATGCATTTCTCTTGGTGAGTGCTGACCCTAATAATTATTTTTTAAATTCACACTGGCTGTTTATACTTTCACGTTTTTTTTTTTAAGAAATTTTTCGTTGTAAATTTTTTTCCAAAGTCACAGACAAATTTTTGTCCTATATTTTGAAATTTCATGCCCGCCCTAGGGAAGAAAGTGATTACTATGGGGTTTTTCGGCCCTTGGGAGGGCATGAAGCGTTTTCCACCGTATACTCAGATCAGGAAAACACTACTTTCAGAGTATGAGAAATGAAAAATTTATATTATTAACTAATAAGTAACAAAAAAAAATTCTTTAAATTTTTAAATTATGTCCCGTATATATTTTAATATTAGAGCAAGATTAAGCCTATTCTTCGGTCTCAGACTCAAAGTTCCATTACTCAATGTTACTTTCGCTTGTGTACTCAAATTAAAACTGCACACATTGAATCAAGCAATAGTTGGAATATACCAGGAAATAATTATGACGGCATCTTCGAGGTAATTAATGGTGGCAGTATCGACTGGATGTAGCAAAAGAAGACTGGTTGGTTGGACCGATTGGTCCATTCCATGATTAATGCTTAGCAGGGACCATTTTGGTACAAATTTACGTTTAGTTTAGATTTTTCTTTTTATTTTGTTTACCAGCTTTCGCCCACATGAATTGAAACATTGCTTTTTCTCGAGATGAAAGGTACCCTATATCCTGCATAATGTTCCTAACTATGTGTATGCGAATTTTCAGAAAGATTAATTTACTACATAGAACGTGAAAACGTAACAAACAAACAAACTCACTTTCGCATTTATAATATTAGTTAGGAAGTTAGGATTGTGTCAAATAAATGATTTTTCTTTCTTTTTGTCACAAATAAAACGCGCCGATTGATAGTGTTTAAATAGTGTATCGTGTTTACTGAATCATATCAACATTTATCGATCCCTTGATACTCTAAGAATCTAAATCCAATAACTTAATAGACAGCTCTAAATTACCTTATTGTAGAATGTCGATACAATTATTTCACTAAAAATAAGAAAAATAATTATGACACAGCCATAGATTAAAAAAAAAATGCCTCGCTACCGCGCGCGGTACCGAATTCTTTGGAAAACGTTGCATTATCGAAAAATAAGGTTTTAGGTTTCCATAGCCGAAGAATGAAAACGAGACCGTATCACCAGGTCTCTGCTTTCCTCATCCTTTGAGTAATACAAAAAAAAATACAAAAGAACCGATTATTAAGAAATATTATGTTTTATTCATATTACGTATAAATATACGAGTTCGCCATTTCGGTAATATTATTATGAAATGAAAGGATAGGTTATGTAAGTTTAGTTTCTTCGTTTCATAAATCAACAAGCTCTGACAGCTCAGTGGCACCTAACTTTGAATTGCGAGGTTTTATATTCAAACCACAAAGTTTTATTGCTAGCGGTATAAATGGCTCGGATGTGCAAATATCTTCTTAAGAATACTATCATCATTTCGTGTAAGTCAATTGACCATTCACACATAGTCAGAGTTCTTCAGAACTGCCTCTGTCGTGGTTCCTTTAACGACTACCAGATGATAGCCAGGACTAACGGCTTAACGTACCTTCCGAAGCACGGAATCATCTTTATTATCAGACTATCGGGTGATTCACGCCTGCATTGTCTTAACCAAACTTGAAACAACTTAATAAAGTATGCTTTCCGTGGGAATTGAACCCATGATCCCCGGGTCTGCAGGGAAACACCTTAACCACTGGACTACGAAGGCAGTTAGTATATTATGATGCGCTATCTTCATTATAAGTTTTTGTCTGCTGTACGCAGACATAGTTTAGTTAATGAACTTACATACCAACAATTCCGTCACGAACATAAGAGTTGACAGTAAAAGATGACATGACCTTAATACAACATGTTATTTAAAACAGTTACAGATCATTTTTTAAACTACTTTAGACGAAGTGTTGAAGTGACCCCCCAAAGTAGACATCAGATTTGAATTACACAACTATAATAAATTCCATATTTGATCTTACTTTCTAATGCACTAGATTCGTTTTGGTCTGAAATACAGTTTGGTTTGGACCAACAAAAAGTTGATTCAGATATATAGGCATTACGTAAAACACCATATTAGTTAGGTTATATAGCAGGCAGATGCTTATCGTAAACAAGATTTTTTTTTCTGATACTATACTTTCAAAGACATTTAGAAAAACTATGAAAGAACAAACAAGCCGTTCAAGGGTTATGATAGAATAAAGAATCTCACTACAAATATATGAATCTGAAAACAAACACTCCTTTTTGGTCAGTCTTGTAATAAGGGGGATATATCACAGATATATATAACTAGCTGTTGCCCGGGTTTCCGCTCCCGTGGGAATTCCGGGATAAAAGAAAGCCTTTGTGTTGTTGCAGGGTCTAAGCAATCTCCATTCCAACAACCAAATTGGTTCAGCCGTTTTAGGTTTAAGATATTTTATTCTCATAAAGAATTATAAATTCACTTAAGTGAGAACTTAGTATTTTCTTAAAAATTTTCTTCTTTTTCCTCTGTAAAAGTAACAAACATCCATACATTCTTACAAATTATCGCGTTTATATTTTTTTATGTATGTATTAGGATTTGTATGTATTAGGATTATGTTAAACCCTTTAATGGTATGTAAATGATTTACACGACAGAAAGACTTTGCCTCCGAAGTAGCAAAAAGTACAAAATAAATCAGATCGCCACGACTGGCCATACCAGCCCATACACGCCTCTGCAAGGCCATCTAAAGGCCACTTGTCTTTCTCCAAACTATACCTGTTACCAGACTGTTACATTGTTCTATTTTTAAACAACTATGGAACAAATTTGAATTTATTTATTTATTTCTTTATGTACACAAAAATACAAATATAGGATACAATATAAAACACAATAAGTACAAAGGTATTACTTATTTCAATAGAAATCTCTTCCAGTAGACCCGTGAGAGTAGAGGTAACTTTTGAGTCAGTGGTGACTTCGGCCCATAGATTTAGAGAGCGGCTTATATTCATTTGCCCTAGGTTATAACTACCTACTTAGGTATAGTTTTGTTTTGAACAGCGATTTGACACAGAAGTATAGTAGTGCTAACTATAGGTGATGATCTCAAAGATGCATTGTTCAATATTTCCTTTAGTTAAGACTAGTTACTTACTTAATATTTTAAATTACTGAATACTTTTTTTTAATAGGTAGAATGATTCAAGAGGAAGATTTTTATGCCCATGCGAAGCCGGGGCGGGTCGCTATAGTATCCATAATTATCCATCCATCATTATTATGTCCGGTCTATTTAATATTATTTTTTCTATGACTTAAAATTATATAAAAAATAATGTTTTTGTACCACCCTTTAAAAGCGTCACAAAAATCACCAAAATTTTCAAGGACTATTTGCCAAAATATTTTTTTTTTTTTGACTAAACAAAATTATTGAAGTAACTATAATTAAATAATGTCTCCTTGCTACCGTTACATTTCATTTTGAATTCTGTCGGTCTACATCCTTCCTAATTTCGTAGCGGATGTGACGTCACATCCCTCTATTGCCAGTGCGTGAAGTCGTCCGGTTCAAGTCTGGCTGGAACGATTATATTCTTTTTTTATTCTTTTTTTTTATGGATCTAATGACTCGTGCATACGTTTTACAAGATATATTTTGCCTTGTTTATATTTTTATACCAACGGCTTAACGTGCCTTCCGAAGCACGGAATCATCTTTATTATCAGACAATCAAGCGATTCACGCCCGCAATATCCTAACCAAACTAGAAACAACAGCATATTTCCTGTGGGAATTGAACCTACTACTCCTGGGTCTACAGGCAAATGCCTTAACCACTGGACCATGGAGACAGTTATTCCCTTTTATTCCTAACAATATTACCTTTATTTTCCTCCAGGACGATGGCACTGTGGAATACTACAACAACATTATAGTCCAACCTCACCTGAAGCTGGTGACGGGCCAGGGTCGAGGGTACCACGTCCGCTGCCGGTACAGGCGACGCGACATCACTCAGTTCCACGTGTACCACAGACCGAGGGCTGACAGGCTGAGCTCCGGTGATATTGACAACAATATGTAAGTTATTTAGCGGCAAAAACATCTGAGATTTCAAGAAGAATAGAAAAGACATTTATTAAGACATTTATCTCACAAACAAATCGACAAAGGACAATAATAAACAAGTCTACAACCAACGCGTCACTAGCTTTTTCCTTATTTTGTCACACTTCAACTCTATGTACTTAGTAAGATGTGAATAAAGTTATTGGTGTACATTTAAACCTGTTTTTCTATTTTAAGATATCTGAGCTAACATATAGTGTACCTAACACTGTTTGTTAATTCATACTATCCATACTAATAGTATAAATGCGAAAGTCTGTCTGTCTGTCTGTCTGTCACCTCTTCACGGCTAAACTGCTGGACCGATTGTGATGAAATTTGGTAGGGATGTAGTTAACGACCTGTGGTCAAACATAGGCTACTTTTGGGCGCGATATAACCGAGTCCCACGCGGGGCGGAGCCGCGGGGAACAACTAGTCCTTAATAAACAAACAAATAAATCTCCAGCACATGCTAATCAGATGCGCGTGCTAAAAAAGGGAGGTGCTCTGAAGATGGGTTTCCACTTGGAGTTGAAAGTTCATACTGTAGTTATAATATACTTTTTGGATCATCCCTGACCCTAAGTGGTTCTCGTCCTTCGTGCGCTTCCGATACGAGCGACGCACAGAAAATAAGGAAATATGCATAGAATTTTTTTACCAAAATGGCAATGAGCAAATCAATAATAAATAGGTACTAATCAATTAATTTTTTGTAAACATATGAAAACAAGGATGTTACATAAGTATTATAGTACCTAATTATAGTACATACATGTTTGCCCTATCTGGCTTACAAAAATGAAATCAACGGTGAAACACGTTATCTCATTTGATTGAAAATCCAGATACTAGCATGCAAAAAATTAATTTAATCAACTATGAACAGCATAAATAAATAATTCAACAAAACACAAATTTAATATTCAATTCCATTAGATGAAATAAAAATATATGATTATATTAGTGTCAGTAAAAAAGTTGCATATTATAAATTTACATTTCATTGTCAACAAAGAAATGTTTCTTGCCACCATGTATGTATTATGTATTTGGTATAAAACTGCATGTAATGTTACAGCGACGAGTTCGATGAGGAATCTGGGTTGCTGCCATCTGTCACTATGAAGATTTACAAAGGGGATCCTAAAGATAAACATGTGAGTAAGAATTGTACAGTCGACGGCGGATAAAGCTGACCCGGTCACTGTTGTAAGTACTGTAAGCGGTCACTTTTGTCTGCTCTCCACTGTCAATCGAATTGAAATTTAACAATCTTATCAAAACTTTGAGCCCTTCTTCTTCTTAGCGTGTCGACGTCTAAATATCTTAGTTGCCTTACTATCCGCTAGGGGCGCTGTACAGGTTTGTCATACAAACTCGCTAACGCAGTCGCTAGCGTCTGCGTTTATAAAATCTCGTACTAGGGGTGCTGGACATAATTCTTGGTAACGCAGAGTAAATTCTTCTGTTAGATTTCTGAAGCACGGTTTGTTTTTTCTTACAACAATCAAGCAATTAAAAACTATAATGTATCATAAAACCAAAAATAACTTGTACAAGGTTTACTTCCCGACGGATTTTATTCGCGGGATAAAATCCGGATAGATTGTGAGGAGGTTCAGACCTATTTTTGGGAGACTGAAACCTGCATAATGTAGTTCAATAGCATTAAAAAACATTAAAATACTATATTTATCTGTGTTTCTCAAAAATAACTTATTTTATTTAACAAACTAACATCCCAAGCAGAAGTTAAGTAGAAGCCGTTATCTATCAAGAAAAGAATCATGGCGAAACTCCATACATCGTTTGTACGAATAAAAAATTGAAATACAGATAACATAAAATAAATCGCATTAGTAAGAATACCTAACCAGTAACATGTTTACCACCACAAAAAAATTTTAAACCCTGGGGTTTTTTAGATATTAATTTTTTTTAAAGTCGACTTTGATTCGTTTTCATTCGCCATTTTTGTCGCAACTGAAACATTATGTCATCCTGACAGTTGTTGACATTGTCAAAACGATATTGACAGTTTAATATGGTAGGTTTGTTTCATAGATTAAGTAGTTGTACCTGTGATAAAGCAATTAATTTTTACTTGGTGAAAAATTGAGATGGCGAAATAGGGAAGTCCATGAGTAAGAAAAGGACCAAAGATATAGTTTTGTCTCTGTCAGCGTGGCAATTTTTTCTTTGTTTAGCAAACTCGACGCCATACAAAATCTTGGTGTAAGACTAACAGTGAAATTATTTCTTTTTTGTATTAAGAAAAATATTCATTTTAAGTAGTAGAATATTAGTACGAAAAATATATAAAAAATGAGCATTTATTTTTTTAAATTAAATGTGTGGCTCAGGTGGCCTACTACCACCTCTTAAAACCATGCATGATCCAGTGAGTAAGCGAGAAAGCGCAATTTATTTAACAATTTATTTAACAAAATAAATGCCCTTTTTATATATTTTTCGTACTAATTCTACTACTTAAAATGAATATTTTTCTTAATACAAAAAAGAAATAATTTCACTGTTAGTCTTACACCAAGATTTTGTATGGCGTCGAGTTTGCCAAACAAAAAAAAAATTGTCACGCTGACAGAGACAAAACTATATCTTTGGTCCTTTTCTTACTCATGGACTTCGCTATTTTGCCATCTCACTTTTTCACAAAGTAAAAATTAATTGCTTAATTACAGGTACAACTACTTAATCTATGAACCTAACCTACCATATTGAACTGTCAATATCGTTTTTACAATGTCAACAACTGTCAGAATGACAATGTTTCAGTTGCGACAATAATGGCGAATGAAAACGAAGCTAAAAGTCGACTTTAAAAAAAATGTAATATCTAAAAAACCCCGGGGTTTAAATTTTTTTTGTGGTGGTAAACATGTTACTAGTGAAGTATTCTTACTAATGCGATTTATTTTATGTTATCTGTATTTCAATTTTTTTTTCGTACAAATTCCGCCTTCATTCTTTTGACATTGTTTCTGAAACACCAAAATATATACAGATAGCGTCAAGCGTGAAGATTGGAGACACCCTGACCCTCGTCGTGTCTCTTGAGAAGCAGCGTCAGTTCGGTCTGCTGGTTTCGGAGTGTGCTGTGAAGGATGGGCTGGGATGGGCCGAGCAGAGCCTCATAGCTGATGATGGGTAAGTTAGCTGACTCTCTATTTTTTGCTATCGTTAATTACCCTTAAAGAATCTATAAAATTGTTACAATCAGTTTATCAGGGGGTACCGCTAAGTGTTAACTCGGAATAGGTATCACAAGACAAAGCATGAGTCAGAATCCTCTACTTAGATGTCACACAATTTATATTATAATATTGTCTTTAAGTATTTAAATAAAGATTCATTCATTCATTCACAATCAGACGGTTTATGTGTTTCTTTTATGTACAATAAAATATTTACAAACAAACAAACATTTGGACTTCCTACCTCCGCGCTCCCCCAGGACGTGTATGGCAACATAATTTTATGTAAGTGGCAACACTCACTTCTTCTGCTGCTATTCAATATTCTGTGTGATGCTCTTGCACAAATAAATACTTTATAAATAATTCAGTGCTTTAACTGAATCAATATTACTCAAGTTTTATTGTTACAATCACGTGGTAAAAGGAGCAAGCCTAGGACTGGCTGGACGCTGCAGTAAAGCATCGCGTACTAACGACTAACGGTCTCAAAACCAAGGATGCCGAAGACCGGGCAAAGTAGAGGAAAGAGAGCATGTAAGCGGACCCTCTCTCTCTCTTACTCATCTAGTCTCCTGTTTATTTTCCAGATGCCCGTTAGACGGTGAAATAATGGGCATGTTCCAGTACTCCGGCGACAAACAAGAGGCCAGCGTGTCGTTCCCGGCACACAAGTTCCCGTACACGGCGAGCGTGTATTACACATGCGAGGTCAAGTTGTGCGACCTCAACCATCCTACGGACTGTGTGAGTAGCAATTACTTGACTTTGGTAATCGTAACTCTATGCACAGACATACAAACATACTTTTAGTTAGTTCCCTATACTTACAAATTGCAATATTGCTTAAAACGGCCACTTTTAACAGTTTTGCAATTTGTAACTATAGGGAACTATAACATAAAATTTAATATGATTAAAATTAACTTCAGATCCAGAACTTTAATTACATAAAGAGACGGATTTTTGATATTGTGTTTTCAGAGAATAATGATATTTAACTTTTGGTGGCGCTAGTGTTCACCAAGGTATCATCTTCTTAACCCTCGGCTTATAGCCATAATAATGTGATAATATTGACCTCCGTGGCGTAATGGTTAACATGCCTGTTTGTTCTGAGGAGGTCCCGGGTTCAATCGCCGGTCAGGTTAAAATGAAAAATGGTTTTTCTGATTGGCCTGGGTTTTGGATGTTAATCTATATATGTATCACTATCACTACATAGTATAAAACAAAGTCGCTTTCTCTGTCCCTATATCCCTATGTATGCTTAAATCTTTAAAACTACGCAACGGATTTAGATGCGGTTTTTTTTAATAGATAGAGTGATTCAAGAGGAAGGTTTTTTATGCGAAGCCGGGGCGGATCGCTAGTATATTTATATTGTTGTTCCAAGGGCGGGTCGCTAGTTTGTTATAAAAAATAGTATTGTTGAGTTAGTATCCCATAACACAAGTATCGAACTTACTTTGGGGCTAGCTCAATCTGTGTGATTTGTTCCTATATATATTTAGGGGTGGTTTAAATAAAATACTCGTGTTTTCCAACAACAGTAACTTTATTTAATTTTTAATCCAAAAATTACAACAGACCACCGATCCGATCTTATCATGGCGTCGTCAGTTCGGGAGGCAATATCGTGCTTATTTTGTCTATCTTCGATGCGTTCCGAAACCTACTATTTATTATGAATTATAATTTGGGTACATTCAGTTAACACAAAATAAAATTCCTACATATACTTATTTATATTTATATTGTTGTTCCAGATGCCGTGTGCCCACAAGCAGCGGGCGCGCTCGCGGCGGCAGGCGGAGGAGACGCCGGCGACGGTGGAGGTGTTCTCCGGCCTCTACGTCAACGAGGGGGACTCGCCCGACGCCGATGACGTCACCAGCGAGAAGGTCGGCCACAGAACAGACTAATTATCCGAATAGAAATGTTTTGGCTAGAAATACAAAGTTTCATTCAGAAAAAAATGAGCGGGAATTGGCTAGTCCAATTTTTTACAAAGATTTCCAATTCGAAAACCATTTCGAGGAATAGGCTTAAGAAATAGTTTGCGGTAGTCAAATGTTTTTATTAGGCAAGTAATTTTCGATATAATTGCAAAAAAACCAATGACCTTCATTTTCAGAAATTTACTACAAGGTCAAATAAATTGTACAAGTCGCTTACGTGTGACGTAACAATGAATTTGAATTTTGAATTTCAATAACCTAAATACTTTGTTTCAACGCGGAGTGACGTCATCGCTCTATGTATCTTTAAAATTAAATAGAAATTATTTACAATTTTAAGAATTTTTTCATTTAATGCGCAGCCGGGGCGGGTCACTGGTTACAAATATAATACTTACAGTTTTTTCTTTTATTTCTTACAGAAGGAAGACGAGATCTGCATATCGCAGAGGAACTTCGCTATTGGCATCTGCGTTGCTGGCGTCATTCTGATGATTTGCGTCATAGCAGCCATAGCCTTCATCCTGGCCAGACGTAGAAACCCCAAGACGTATTCCCGAACCGGCAGCTCTTTATACAGCGGCCCTTATACTAACACAGGATATTCGCATACTAGTTAAAAACAACGAATTTTTGAAAAAAATGAGAAAAAGTTCACTAGCGCTTAGACTATAAAATGTGATTATGACTAGTTTTATTGGCATTTTGTAATTCAAGAGTGTCATTGGCTCTCTGACTACAATATATTGAAATCGCGTATTGTTAAACGCGAGACCGTGAACAAATAAAAAAATAAAACTGCCATATAGTCCAATAATGTAGTATTTTTTTTTTTTCATCGTACTTAATTCGAATTTAGAATTTCAATTTTGTATGTTTACGTATAAGTGCAGAATTTAAAAAACTAATGTAATGACAATAGTTGACAAAATAGCTTTCATAATGGGTCAAAATAATAGAAATTAATTTTAAAATATTATATAGGTATTTTTTTACAAAATAAAATTGTTGTGTTCATAGCCACAACGAAGTCAATTTAGGTTTACCAATATTAATTAAGACAATTAAAATATATATATTTATGTAATAATATTGTGATAACTCGTGCATTATACCCGTCCGTCCGTCCGATTTTATGTTTTTTTTAAGTTATTTTTTAATAATGGTTGCCTTGCGTTACGTAATAATAATAAATATTGACTGAGAATAGTCGATTTTATATTTTAGGGGTTTTAAAAAGACCTGTAAAGTCATTCTAAAGTTGGTAAACTTAAAAGTAGAATAATAGAATTCCAATCTAATAAATTTTTAAGCAATTTACAAAAAAAAAAATTTTTTTTGTATGTTAAAAAAAGGATTATATTTTTTTTTTAACAATGTAATGAATAATAACATAATCTTTCATGGAATTAAGATTTTACAGGTGTTTTTTTGGAGACAAGGTGGCGGGTTATTTTTATTTCTTATAAATTCATTTTGTTTTTGTTTAGTTCACACACCGTCCCGCTAAATACTTTTTTATATCAAAACATTATTAATGCTTATTTTAATATTATTAATTTATTATTTCATAAATATACAACTGATACATCACTCATAATTCAATAAATGTATTTGGGCCAATTTTTATAGGTTTTAGCCATTGACATGATAGGAATTTTTTGATAACATCTTTATGAACATTTTTCATAGTGAACTAAACATTATACCTATTTGGAATTGGAAGTGTTGCCATATATTTTAGGTTACATTAGACATTTCAGTGCTTTAGCCATTCCGTCCAGTTTCGGTGCTATTTTTTTTTTTAATTTATATTCGCTTTATGGCCGGCCTTATATAATTGTATAAGTACCATTATGTTTTAGCAAAAGAATTTTCTATTTAGTACGACGATAAAAAAAATGTGTCTATAAAAAAATATCTTTGTTGTTTGTGTACTTCAGAGTAAAAACCTAAGAAGACATCTCGATATTATTTTTATGTAACAAATTTAATTGAAAACCAGGAATCGTTCAAAAAAAAATTTTTTTTTCTTTACATATATAATCGATAAACTTACGATCGGCCTACGCTTCTTATAGCTTATCCTATGTATTATAATTTCGATATTTGTTTCATACTACCCCATTGTTGTAGCTTGTAACTTTATTACTATATTTTTTAATACAATGGGGTTCTGGAACGATATCGGTCGTACGTCTGTGACATTGTACGATTTTTTAACAAATATACTGACTTGAATAAATTATAATGCTTTTTATTTCGACATCATTTGCCTTTGCGAGTTGGGCTGATCAATCTAATTTTATTTTACGGCTTTGACGCAAAACGTGCACATCTCAAAATAAACTCGCAAAAATTGCATATTTTGCAAATTGGTCATTTTGAGAAGTGCGCGTTTTGCGTAAAACCCTTTTCACAACAATTGACCTTGCATATAAAGAGTGTTCGTTTAAATATCCATCTATGCCAATACAGACAAGGACAGCGATAAAAGGGGTGAAATA
Source organism: Apomyelois bistriatella (assembly GCA_947044815.1). Taxonomy (NCBI): domain Eukaryota; kingdom Metazoa; phylum Arthropoda; class Insecta; order Lepidoptera; family Pyralidae; genus Apomyelois; species Apomyelois bistriatella. The sequence continues at coordinate 3,192,840 of OX345715.1, read as the reverse complement.
AAAAATAATCGTCATTCTGAGTAACATATAATCTGTGATAAAAATTCCATACATTTATCTTCCCTGTCTAAATTGCAAATGTACTCATTAAATATGTCTTTTACATTTCTGATTTACTACTTAATAGGAGAGGATTATGGGCGTCGGTTTTTGATATAACCAACCTTATCAGAATTGTTTAACTCTCAAAGTTTTATTTATTTTTATTACAAACCAAATTCAATCAATGCTCGACACTTACAATTTAAACTCTTAAAAAAATTACTTTTAATCAATTAAGTTTTCTTTTATTGAGAATTTTTATTACGAAAGACAATGATAATGAGAGATTAAATTTCCAAACCAATAATCAAATATAATAATAGTAAAGTAAGTTAAATATATTTTTATTTAACAATAGTCAATATAGACTACTTCAAATTAAAATAAAAAATCTATTACTAAGAACTGGCTGGGATTTCAATATTCAACTACACAGTATAACTTAAAGTATAAAATTCAGTCTTACACTAAATTGATTCATATTTACACACATATACATACAGTACTGGGATAAAATTACATTCATCTATACACTACCCTTTTTTTTAAATTATTCTCTTTTTATTGACAAAGTAATATGCAACAGTCGCCTTTAATCCAATAAGCATAAGCTTCGGAATACTTTAGCAGCATTTAATTAGAAAAAAATTCATAAAACCAATGAATAAATAAATAAATAATTTATTTATTTAAACTTAGTTGTACAAAATACAGTTGAACAGCAAAAAAGGAATTACGGATTCATTGAATGAAGAATAATTTTAATGTTTTTTTATTTAAATATATTTGCAGTATTCTTTATTTTTATTTTTAGGTACTATAAATGTACCTATTTGTATTATTTCTTTTTTTTAATTCAATTCTAATTGTACTGCCATAAAGACTATTTTTCAATGCATAAAATTCTGTCAAAGAGAAAATAACTCCTTAATTCAATCGCCATTTAATCACAGATATATTCAAGCACCGTCTTTGATTCTCATCCACCATTTAAGAGACCAATAGGATATCTTCCAGCATATTACCATCCATAACAATTGAGCTATAAAAATGTAAATTCATTAGATGTGGTAGTTTACGAATTTGATGATTAAACCTTATCGGCCTGCCTTTAAGATCAGTTCAGAATGAACGTAATTCACTAGCTCTATTGAAAAATGGGCTGTATTACTATAGTGTTATAGTCGACTCGTTATATATTATTAATCCTAAATTATAATGTCGTGAACGTATGAGCACTGTCGATATTTATACAATATTTCTACTTAAGGCTATGGCAATAAGGTCTTATTTGATTGAGTAAAGCATTTTCCTAGGTCGAATGACCTAACGATCTTCCAATAAATCGAAAAGTTAAGCAATCAATGACGCGTCTTAGCTAAAGATGGGTGACCTAATAAGGTAAAAAAGCATCTTTCTTTAGTACAACCACGACGGAAACTTATTGTTCTACCTCTAAATCGACGAGTTAAACAATCTCTGACGCGTCCTAGCTAAAGATGGGTGACCTAGTAAGGTAAAGCATCTGCCTTTAGTACAATCTTGACGGAACCTTAATTATCTCCCTACCTCTAAATCAACGAGTTAAGCAATGAAAGACGCGTGCCAGCCAGAGATGGGTGACCTAGTAAGGTAATGCATATTTCTTCAGTACAATCATAACAGTACCTTAGAAGTCTACCTCTAAATCGTCAAGTTAAGCAATCATAAACGCGTCCTAGCTAGAGATGGGTGACCTAGTGAGGTAAAGCATCATCCATTTGAACTGTCATTAGCGAATCCTCCGGATGTACCTCTAAAGCTGCTTCAGTACCATCATTGAATGGGAAAGATACGCTGCCATCCACCACCAAGCCTGAAATGGAAAACCATTGTAAATATCCGAGTACAACAGGCCACAAAATAAAACATACCTCCTTACGTTTACACTTACATCTCAAGTGGTATAGTTTACCATGTGGCCCACTGTACCTTTTAGAATTCCTTTCTTCTACCTCTTTATCATCTTGTCTAATTTGCCATTAATTTAAAATATGGTGACAGAGGTGGGATGCAAACCCACGCCTTCTAAGGAAATGATGATTTCTTTTTCTTTTTATTCAATAAGGAACATGATACAAAGTATAAGCTATATAACATAATAATTATGCAACCCACTACGTTATTCACATCCATACTAATATTATAAATGCTAAAGTCTGTCTGTCTGTCTGTCACCTCTTCACGGCTAAACTGCTGGACCGATTGTGATGAAATTTGGTAGGGATGTAGTTGAAGACCTGAGGTCAAACATAGGCTACTTTTGGGCGCGATATAACCAAGTCCCACGCGGGGCGAAGCCGCGGGGAACAGCTAGTATTATATATAATATCATATTTATCCATATCCATACTAATATTATAAATGCGAAAGTCTGTCTTGTCTGTCTGTCTGTCTATCCCTCTTCACGGCTAAACTGCTGGACCGATTGTGATGAAATTTGGTAGGGATGTAGTTAACGACCTGAGGGCAAACATAGGCTACTTTTGGGCGCGATATAACCGAGTCCCACGCGGGGCGAAGCCGCGGGGAACAGCTAGTATGATATAAATATGATAATGTTATACCGGCCTTAGGCAGTTATAGCACACTAGCTTTCGCCCGCGTGAATTTCCCTCGGGAACAGTGTTTTTTTTTCCGAAATGAAATGTACCCTTTGTCCTTCTTAATACTTCTAACTATGTGTATGCGCAATTTCAGCATGATTGGTTTAGAAGATAGAGCGTGAAAGCGTAGCAAACAAACAAACTCACTTTCGCATTTATAATATTAGTTTCGATAACCTTTCCCAAGAACCTATCATATGCTTTAAAGATTTTTTAATATCGGACCAGTATTTCTCATGTTATAAGCTTTCAAACAAATAAATGAACTCTTCCCCCCTTATTCATAAAATTTTACAAATGCTTTATAAGCCCATTTTAACTAAAATATGTTTTGGCACTTTCTCCCTTATCAAAATTTACAGTGAAAGAGCCAAAACACATTTTAGTTAAAACGGGCTTAACAATAGTTTATTATTTTTTTAAGAATAAGGGGGTTCAGCTTTATAATATGAGTATACTAGCTGTTTCCCTCGACTTCGCTCACCGATTAGTATGATGATTTATATGATAATTGACATTACCTGCGTCAGTGCAATGGGACTTCACTTTGACAGAAGTGGCTTTGTCTCTAACTCGCAGGCCGCGAGGCGCGGGCCATTCCTCAAACGTTATATATTCGCGGACACTGTATGCTAAATGCTGGGAATCTGTGTAATAATAACATTAAATTTGAAATTTAACAAACCAACGACACATTTTCTTTTTAGTGGTAACGGTCGATTTACCCCCCCCCCCCCCCCCCCCACATATAATTTGCAGACATTAGGTATTTTCCCCGATTACACTACCAGAGTTATCTCGCCCGTTATCTGCATATACTAATTAGTAGATCGTGCGCCTATCTCGATTCTCTCCTCTCGTAATGGCTACTTGTATCGCTATCGCCACATTTCGCTCCGACTAACACACAAAACTATTTAAAAAAAAAAATATTTGTTAGTGACAACAAATTTGACAATATAAACAAAAAAAATATTTTCTTCTTCGTCGTACATCTTCAGCTTACGCTTCAAAGCCCAGGATACGCTATTAATCATGGTCCCGATATGGCGTAACTGGTTATACAATAGAGCGACAGCCGTCTGACCTCCGTAACCCTTTTTACAGGGAAACCAGACCCACAGGAACATGACCCGAGTGTGTTAGTGGCCAACACTGACAGATTTTTCAGGCTTCCTAAAGGCATCTGACAAAGCCTAACGACTGCCATCTACCGATAACAGCCGGGACCAACGGCTTAGGGTGCCTTCCGAAGCACGGAGGAGCTCAATATAGAAATGCTACTAATGGCGATCAATCCGAACATGGCCGCGCACTCGCCGTCGCTTGACGCGCACTATCATTACGAACACGCGCGCCTAGGCCTAGGCTATCGAGCTCCTCAAGGTTAGTCTATAGTTTAAGTATAAATATGTATGCAGATAACGAAAAGTTGAAAAAAGAACAAAGCAAACGCAGGCTTGTAAAATTTGACACGATATTATTTCTTCTCGAGAGGAAGTCAGAGGAAGAAAAATACTGTACAAGCATCGGCCAAAATCGCAATCACTTGACACGCACGATCGTTACGTACCTGCTGGACAGAGCTAGCTCTATCTTGTTATTGACACCATTGTAAAATTTGACACGATATTGTTTTTCTAAAGAGGAGGTCAGAGGAAGAAAAGTACTGTACAAGCCGCAATTGCTTGACACGCGCGATCGTTACGTACCTGCTGGGAACATCAGCTTCTGGTTGTACCTCTCGGCGACCTCTCTCGCATGTTCCAGTCTCGTGTCGAGCTTCACGTTGTAATCCTCGTTGAGGATTTTCATCAGCTCTAAGACTGAATGTGTTCGGAGGCAGTTTATACTGTAATGAAAAATAAGAGCAGCAAAATTAGTTAAGTGTGTACGGAACCTGCCATATGAACAGAGGTTAAAGAAACTCAATTTAACAACACTAGAGTGTCGTAGACAGAGAGGCAACATGTTCAATCATGACTTTTAAAATACTAAGAGGGCATTATAATTCTATTCTATATGTGAAGACCTATTATTGGCTTTTTGTTATAAAATAAGTATGTCAACAATGTTTTAATGAATACGTCAGCTAGTATGAAATAACAATGAAACCTATGTCTTTATACGATTGGGAATTCTCCAAAACGTCGGAAGTAGGCAATTTAGTAAAAAAAAAAAAAAATAGTTTTACGGCCATGGAAACTAGTCCTTTAAGGCCATTCTTGAATTTATTATTTTTTTTCAGTCCTACTTTAGTCAGTCAAGTCAAAAAGTCTAGTCAGTAGTCTAGTCCAGTCAAGTAAGGAAGTCTAGTCAGAATCAGATTGCTAAGTGCAGCGATGGAAAATTTTCACTTAGCTATAACTTTGGTGACAAAGATAAAAGTCACGTAATCGACACTGTACCACTTCCCAACACTCACGCTTGTTCACGAACACTTTGCGAATAATAATCCACCAATATTATGCACAAATACTCTAAGAAATTAAATACAGCGCGGACATAGCGACAGTTTACTTTCCTACCAAAACTCAGTTGAATTGTGGTATTTTTTCCCACATTGTTCCTATCCACCCTAAGGTAGGCTGGAAGAAATTGCATTAGCGATAAGTCCGCCTTTGTACACATTGTTTGTATTTGTATTCAACATGTATAATTTGTATGTACTCAAATTTAGTAAATTGACGTTCTGGAGAAAATGCTGCAGTGGAGTTTGTGGCGCCGCTTCTTCTCCACTTGCACTTTGGAAGTGGTGGTAAACTTAATTTAAGTAATGATTGACGTCAATAAGTGATAAGAATGTCCTATATTGAAAATAAACAATTTGAAGTTGAATTGAATTCGTATGACAATGGTACAATAAAGAGTATATCTATCTATTACCTGAAATGCCACGAAGTGCTTCCCGTGCCAGTAGTGACGCAGAGGCCGGAACTTTTTGTGTGAGTCCACTGGCCGTTGTCGATCTGAAGACGGAGCGCAGACACGCGCGACGTCACGCTCTCACCTATAAACACCTGCGATGGAGAGAGAGAGATGAATGTATATATGTGCAAATAAGATTGACATTTTAAACTGTTCTTTGTCTGAGTACACAAAGGTGACACTATACGTACTCAGTTACGAAAATTAAGTACAGTATTGTATTGGGTACAAAACCTGTGAAAAAATTGTATAAATTAAATAAATAAATAAATGTCTACAGATCGTAATTACTCGCAGTTATTGATAAGTAATGAATAATATCCCCATATTTAATCAATTAAATGTTTAGTAAGATAGGCAATTATAATATTAGATATTTGTTTATTTAACTTTATTGCAAAAATAGAATAGGATATAAAAAAAATATAAAAGATAGTATTTTATTTGTTTAAAATAATAATTTACAAATCGAAATTGTATGGATGGGTCCATCTTTAGTTGAAATTATCTATATATATAAAAATCTATTGCTGTTCGTTAGTCTCGCTAAAACTTGAGAATGGCTGGACCGATTTGGCTAATTTTGGTCTTGAAATATTTGTGGAAGTTCAGGGAAGATTTAAACGGTGAGTAAAGTGCAGGTTCAGGCGGTATGGAGTTCGCCGGGACAGCTAGTTGGTAATAAAAATATCTCCAGTTGGCTTACCATCATCTCTTAAAACCATGTAAGATCCAGTGAGTAAGCGAGATTTCGCCTTACATCATGTATTGCGCTGTCCCGCTTACTCACTGGATCTTGCGTGGTTTTAAGAGACAGTAGTAACCCCAGTTTGCACGCCAAGACTACTCACCTCGTTTAGTGCTAAAAATGGCAGCACTTTAGTCGCCTTGTCAGATTCGGGGGTGGGGGGTGCGGGACAACAACATTCTTCTTCCGGGTCGTCGTGTCTGTTCGATACTGGTGGATATCTGTACAAAAGAAAAAAACACCTAAATGAATGTTGTGAAATAGATACATACATAGATTTAAAAAAAAAACTGCGTGAATTAAAAGACCGCGCGCGATTCGAACTTCTTTGGATACATATCTATTTCAGATAGATATACTCTTTATAGTATACATTTAGAAATATTAACAAGAAGTGGTATAGCGCACGAAAAACGTGTCACTAGTTTGGCTAGCCAACGTTTCACACAGAAGAAATGGGCGGGGAATTTAATTGCGTCATTTATTGCCACTGTTAGGTCGAATATTAGGTTGTAAACTACGTAATACATTTCTAATAAGGTGTGGTGTGGTTCACATGTATGAATTGAAGGTGAGAAGAGAGAATACGCTGCCACATTGATCCTGGAACTAAACTCGGATTTCTCTGTTTTGTGATCTGCATACTGTATGTGACGGTAAAACATGTTGAAACTGTCATTTAATCACCACAAATGCACTTATTGTATACTAGCGACCCACCCTGGCTTCGCATGGGCATAAACCTTCCCCTTGAATCACTCTATCTATTAAAAAAATCGCATCATAATCCGTTGCGTAGTTTTAAAGATTTAAGCATACATAGGGACAGAGAAAGCTGTTGTCAAATAAATCTTTATTTCTTGTAAACATATACAGCAGTTTTACAAATCAACAGCTAGTCCATACTATCCATACTAATATTATAAATGCGAGTCTGTCTGTCATCTCTTCACGGCTAAACTGCTGAACCGATGGTGATGAAATTTGGTATGGATATAGTTATGCACTAGGAGTCAAACATAGCCTACTTTCGGGCGCGATATACCCGAGGCGCACGCGGGCATAGCCGCGGGCAACAGCTAGTAAACTATATATTTATTGATAAACACACATACCTACAATAATGCAATGTGTGCAAATCGACTGGCGTGATCTTGTCCAGGAGTTTGGGGACGCTGGACACAGTGGTGCGTATCCTCGTGCGACGCATCCATCTGAATCGACCCTGAAAATTAACATTCGATTATCACCGAGCGTGTTTCCCGGTGCATCTGCAGGTTCAAGTTATAAGCGTTCAAAGAAACAAACAAACTTTTCAGCTTTATTATATTAGTATAGATTGCGCTGTCTCGCTTACTCACTGGAACTTGCATGGTTTTTAGAGATGATAGTAGGCCACCTGATTACGGTACAGAGCACAGGTTACGGGTTATTATGTAACTAGCAGTGATGGCATCCCATAAAGACATTAAGACGTTGCCTACCCTGGGCTTTCTTACATTCATACATTTTTATTTTCATACTAGCTTTTGCCCGCGGCTTCGCCCGCGTGGGCTTCCCGGGATAAAAAGTATCCTATGTCCTTCTCCTGGCTCTAAACTACCTCCCTGACAATTTTCAGCTAAATCGGTTCAGCCGTTCTTGAGTTATAAGTGAAGTAACTAACACGAATTTCTTTTATATATATAGAAGATAAACAAAAATTAATAAACACGCGCCCCACGCGCATTTAAATTTTGACTGTAACAAAATACATTTCAATACATTTTCGCGCACTGCTATCAAACGCGCAAAGCAACCTAATAAATACGCGATCGCGATGCGACCGACAGGCCAGGCAATCCAAGTCCTCGTCTTAATTTAAGTACACACATAGACAGCAAGCACTGTCTATTGTGTGCATATCGAGTCTGTGCACAGACGATTCATTCTTCGTTTGTCCCACTGAGTTTTGTCCCACTAATAAATTTCTTAGTTAGTCCCAAACATTATGCTTCCTTCGTCCCGATGTACAATTTTTATTATTTTATTCCTAGTTGGTCCCACTTTGCATTCCTTGTTCGACCCGTTGTTTTTTATAAGTAATTTTCTTTCTAAATAATATAGGTTTTTGTTTGTTATTCGTTCAAAATACTTTTTTGTTAGCTGTACCTTTAAAGTTCCTTCTTGTGAACTGGGACAAACCGGGAATATAAAAGTGACTGGGACAAACGAATAATTTTTTGAAATGTGGGACAAAATTTCAGGACGAACGAAGAATAAACCGCACAGGATTCATTCTTCGTTTGTCCCACTGAGTTTTGTCCCACTAATAAATTTCTTAGTTAGTCCCAAACATTATGCTTCCTTCGTCCCGATGTACAATTTTTATTATTTTATTCCTAGACAGGCGCTGCGAGCATGTAGTTGTTATGCAAAGTAAGTTTTGATTGGCCGTTTTACGTAGAATAAGACGAGGTCTAATCGATGCGTTCCCAACAAATAAAATGCGAATTAGGCTGAACATGATTAATTGAGTAATTTGGTTTAAAATAAATTAATGTTCGAATGCTGTTGGATTGCGTAGTTTATTTTTTTATGAAGATTTTATATATTTAATTTATTTTCATACATCAAAAAAACTTCACTGATTGTATTTTATGAATGCATCCATAATTCTATGATATCGACAATGCGGCAGTCCGCCATTTTGGTTGTTTACAAACAAACCCATCATTATTTTAATGCGATTTTTAATAAGGTTATTCTAAAAGTAGGCTTTTAAACATTTTAAAAGTTACAAGTGAAAAGTGATTGAAGTAAATGTTTACAAATAGTTTTACGTAGTGTAGGTATTATGTGCAAACATTGGGACAAGGTTGACCTGTTGATCAACTGGAGTTCTTACTTAAATTCCCATGCCCGCCACCATTAGTTTGCACACACTTCCCTTGCGACACGTGTTTCACCTCTACGCGAGGCATCCTCAGGCACCAAGGCACTAACTTCGTAACTCGAATAAAATCGAACTATTAACAACTTAGTGCCTTGCCGGCAGTAGTTTGCATGATTTAATTGGTGGCGGAAGCACGCAAAATAATAGGCGAGTTGATTTGTATTTTGTTTTTGTTTAAAATAATTACTCTCTATTTGTTTAGATTGAAACCATTTTTTCCATTTTTTTCTGAGCCCTCTAAAGCTTCAAACCGTCAGCCATTTTTGCAGAGTTTTGTGACGTCATTAATGTATAAATGCTATTTTTGAAACCTGAATTCTCGCCAAGAACCACAGAGTCGCATGAAAATCATACGATTCCACAGTTTTGTCGAATGAAAATTCGAATTAATGACTTTGAACGAATGACAGAAGTCAAAAATAGGTCTAAACGTCAGTTTACCACAATAATTGCGTCACGTCATGGCGGTTGATGGCCGGCCCGCGTTTTGACAGTTCCAAATTTTGAGTAAATTTGAAATTGAAATTATAATGCCATCTTGCATTTTTCTTAGCGGAAATCGATATATTTCGGTTTCGTGGGTCAAATACTGTAAGGAATTAACATTTGTTGCTTCAAAATTGGTATGAGTCAAGTAGCCTATTTGGTAAGTGCTTGATAATGATGACGATCAACAAGTGGCTTGTTGGTATATGTACCTCTTTCAAAGCATGAAGCGCACCCTTGACATCGTTGGAGCACCATGTCGGCAAGCAAAGACGGCCGACCGATTTGTGTGGTGCGCTGTTGAAACCTATCACTGGTTTACTGGAACAAAACAGATTAAATAAATAACCCGTGCATTGAATCGTTTGTAGGGCCATTTTAACTAATATGTGTTCTGTCTCTATCTCTTTTATCGACATTTCACGTGATTCAACATTTCAGTAATTCAGCATAACAAACGTTTCTTAATACAGTGCCCGTAGTATGAGTTTTTCTTAACGCAGACGCTAGCGACTGCGTTAGGATTTTGTATGGAATTTCTTAGTTGCCTTACTATCCGCCAGAGGCACTGTACAGGCTTGCCATACTAAATCGCTAACGCAGTCGCTAGCGTCTGCGTTAAGAAAAACTCATACCAGGGGCACAGGGGTAAATAGTCCCAAAGTAAGTTCGAAACTTGTGTTATGGGTATTAACTCAACGATACTTTATTTTATAACAAATACATATTGACCTGACCGGGGATTGAACCTGGAAACTTACACAAATACTAATAATCACATCTTTATCCCATACGGGGTAGACAGAGCCTAGGGTCATAGGATATTAGATCACATTTAGCATTAGTGCAAAATGTTATTAAAAACAAAATACACTTTAGCCAGTTTAACAAATAGGGCATAGGGCATTTCAGCAGATGAGTCATAGACTGAACAGCACCGCAATCGCACAGGCTGTTCTCATTGCACCTCCCAACACCAGTCCGAAGTCTATTTAAAGACTTCCAGACTGGCCAGGGGAGATTACCACCGACAACACGACAGTACAACAGCAGGTTATCATAACTTATCTTAAATATGGGTCCTAAATTAGAGGAAGCACGTCGAACCTTTGGGTCCTTTTGTACTTACCCCATTCCTTACTCACCCACACTGGGATATCTGAAGAAGGACTGCATGAGCTTCAGAACACCACCTGGTGAGAAGTGCCTATAGTCCTCCAGGTCAGGGTACGCTGCTCCAAATAGGTCCATTCGGTTGCTGGCCAGTGAAACACAGCAACACAAAATGTGGCTCATGGACTCCAATCATCAGCAGGTTACTTACTTGGCATCTCTTACTCTCGAGGCGGCCAAGAGGAAGGTCCCGTCCCCACCGCAAGGGACCACGACGTCACACCAGTTTATCAACTCTTCGTTGTATGTTAATCTATTTGAAAAAAAAAAGAAATGTTTTTATAAAGTACATGCCAACTGCCTTTTTGTTTTCAATTTCCTATAGTGGATCTGCTGGAAGAAATTTCTATAGAAATAAGTAGCACCCTTGTACTATACTTCCTAATTTTAAGTTTCCTATGTTTGTATTTGAGTGTACATGAATTAAATAAATAAATAAAAATATCTAAAGTATTTCTCATATGCAAATTGAGGGGTTATATTGAATTTGGTAAATATCTATGTAGGTATAGTATAGGTATGTATGTGTTTTGTCAACTTTTGTTACTCGTTCTCGTTCTTTCACGAGATATGTCGGTAAAAGAGAAAGAGACAAAACATATTTTAGTTAAAATAGGCTTAACTAACGTTTCATATGGGGGTTAAATATTAGCAATAATAAAAATGAACAACGGTTAAAATAAACCGTTTTTTTTTCACAGACTAAATAAAGGTTAAAAAAAGGTTAAAGATGTGTTTTAAAACACAGTTTCATTTATTTACTAATATAGGATACAATGTAAAAAAAACAATGAGTACAAGGTACAACTTTTTTCAATATAGCCATAAGAGCCATGAACCTAAATAATACTCAATATTATTTCCCGTAGGTAACACTGTCAATCGACCACGCACATCCTAGCGTAAAGAATTCTTCAGAACCTTCCTTTAACGACTACTAGATGGCAGCTGTGACCAACGGCGCAACGTGCCTTCCGATGCACAGAATCATCTTTATTAACAGACAATCAGGTGATTCAAGCCTGCAATGTCCTAACCAAACTGAAAACAACTAAACAAAGTATGCTTCTCGACGACCCCGGATCTACAGGCAAACGCCTTAACCACTGGACCACAGAGGCAGTTCATAGTTGACCTAATATATGATAGAAGCAGTGGAAGGTAGAACTTCTTCCTTTTTTGAAGTCGATTGAAAACAATCTCTGACGACCTATTGACGTATTAACAAACAAGCGCCTTGCATGACGTGCCCATTACACTTTATCAGTAAGGTCGACATTTATATTCGTTCTTGTATTTTACAATGACTTTCACTTGCTAATAAAAAACAATATTTATCATTGTAATACACTGTTTATCAAGTTAATTACATTTTTATTTTTGGGCACGTCATATTTATCAATAACAAGTTCACATACAGTGTGTATTGTGTAAAACAAATTTTCTGATATGCGCTTGCACGCAAGCAAAAAACCTTCTTATCAATAACTAGCGACCCGCCCCGGCTTCGCATGGGCGTAAAAACGTCCCTCATACTCTATCTATTTAAAAAAAAACCGCATCAAAATCCGTTGCGTAGTTTTTAAAAAGGTTTAGGCATACAAAGAGATATAGGGACAGAGAAAGCTACTTTGTTTTATACTATGTAGTGATAGTGATAGTTACAAGTTAACATACAGTGTGTATGACAACAAAAACAAACTTTCTGATATGCCACTTGCACATACATGCATATAATCACGTCTTTATCCCATGCGGGGTAGACAGAGCTTAGCATAATAGTAGTTGAAACAGGAAATCAATAGTGATGGGTTGCTAGCCGCATCGCCTATGTCATGATTTCCCCATTCGGCGATTCCCTCACTTGCACGCAATCAAAAAACCTTATCAATAAAGATACAAAGCCTTTTTGGTATAGTATAATTACAAATGTGATTTTAGTTTTTATTTTAAACGTTACTTTTGAAATTCCACTTTTCAAAAACATCTTGAATTCACCCTTTAAACTGTTTCTGCAAAGATATACAACAGTAATAACGTATATAGATCACGTCTGTACCACGTGTTTATAACATAATATAATATAATAGTAATAGAAAAGATAAAATTAATTAAATTAATTAGAATATATAATTATATAATTGCCACATCATAACGTCATCTTTCGTCCAATTTTCATGACCAATGGGCATGTCGATAAGGAATATGATTTAGCAAAATACATTATTCGCAATCTTGGTTTGCTTGATAAGGCAAACTGTTTTATCAGGCATATTGAAATTGAAATCTATATATATAAAACAAAGTCGCTTCCCGCTGTCTGTCCCTTTGTATGCTTTGAAACTACGCAACTGATTTTAATGGTTTTTTTTTTTAATAGATAGTGATTCAAGAGGAAGGTGATTATGTAAGCAACACCTATATAATATTCCGCCCATGCGAAGCCGGGGCGGGTCGCTAGTAATAATACAAAACAAAGTCGCTTCCCGCCTGTCTATCCCTATGTATGCTTAGATCATTGAAACTACGCAACGGATTTTGATGCGGTTTTTTTAATAGATATAGTGATTCAAGAGGAAGGTTTTTATGCCCATGCGAAGCCGGGGCGGGTCGATAGTAATATAATAAAGCTAAAGAGTTTGTTTGTTAGTTTGTTTTTTGAACGCTTATAACTTGGTCGGATTTGCAATTTTTTTTTTTATATGAAAGCCTAATTCTTAGGAAGGTTATAGGCTGTACATACACACTAATGGCAACTGAAATCACGGGGAACAGCTAGTAATAGTTGTAAAAAAAGTCGCTTCCCGCTGTTTGTCCCTATGTATGCTTTGAAACTACGCAACGGATTTTGATAACCTAACTAACAAAACTAACCCTAAAAAACCTCTTTTTTAATAGATAGAGTGATTAAAGAGGAAGGTTTCTATGTATAATACATGTATTATGCATTGCACCCGTGCGAAGCCGGGGCGGGTCGCTAGTATTGAAATAAAGTATTAGATAAATTGAATTAATGTGAGTCTGGTTTTATTTGATAATAAAGAGTTTTTATTTTTATGTAATTTATTTACTTACTTATTTGTTTAACAAGCACAGTTTACAATTTTAAAATAAAATGTAATCACAAGACGTGTTTAAAATAAAAATAAGTAAAATAAAAATTATAGAATTTCGCTAAAATCTGTTTTCAAATCGATTTTGTCAACGGGTGAAATGAAAACGCGCGGCCAAACTTGTATAAAAAAGGTAGCAACAACCATAACAAATTAATATTTTATTTATTCACAGAAATACATACACACCTCAGATAGATATATTTTCAAGGTTATCGAGTTGCACAGATAATGTAAAACGTGCAAACAACATGCGATGAAAAATATCGTCATTTTTTTATAATTTGCACATGCCACAGGTCAAAAAATTTATCTATTTACTTTCACACGATAATTCATTTAAGTATCTTATTTGAGAGGGGACGCTTTTGCCCAACAGTGGGACACATACACAGCTAGGGAAAAAATAGCATGTTATTAAGGGGGTATCACACAATTTGTGATTATCGATCTTGTCATGAAAAACCAGAGTTGGATCAAACGCTTGAAATTAAGGGGCGTAATTAGTATGTTATTTCAACACGGGTTTACCTTCTAGTAGTCCCAATATTAGTTGCATTTGTAGACCTAGGAGAAAATGGTATAAAACAATTTACTTTTCTTTTTGTAGTAACCAGTTTTCTTATAATTAAGAAGAATATTCTAACTAATATTATAAATGTGAAAGCTAGTTAGTTTGTTACGCTTTCACGGCATATCTACTGCATCAATCTTCCTGAAATTTCGCACACACATAGTTAGTGAGTACTGAGGACATAGGATAACCTTTCATCCTGGGAAAAATAACTGTTCCCGTAGGAAATTCACGCGGACGAAGCCCCGGGCAACAGCTAGTTTAAAATAAAAGTTCAATCTAAATAAACTACTGAATTTGTCCTTTTTTTTGTGCAAATCCGCCTTCCACGAGTTAGGATTAGGATATTCAAATAATAATCTGAATTATCTCACCTGCTAGCCATTTCGACTTGTAGCCCCATCTCCTTCAAACTCTTAGCGACTCCCTCTTCGAACGTCTTCTGTTCGTTGTGGGCCTGCTTCATGGCTTCGAAGTCAGACCCTCGCTTCCTGATTATCCTCTCGAGCTCTCTGTCTGTTATGTTATCACGACTGTACCTGAGAACATAGATAAACAAGCTTATTTTTTGTCTTGTAGGGTCAAAATACACTTTACGAAAAAGTTTACCTTTTTTTTAACACGAGGGTGTGCAGAGTAAATTTACCTTGTAACCAACACGATATGTATAAATGAAGACGCATGGTACAGTGGGCTGCAGAGAAATCTGACCCCCTTTCAATAGCGATACTTGTCGCATGGGGGTCAGATTTCTCTGCAGCCGACTGTACATAATGCATTGTCATATTAAATAATTAGTATACCATACTAAAGTCCATTCTGTCATACGAATGGAACTCTAAGTGGCGGTATTAACATCTAAATTGCGATGAAATTAGATAGTTTCATGTGCTATTGTTTGAAACGAATGCGCAATATTCTAATTAAAGTTCTTTAATAATAAAAGCTCTTACTGCTCTTAATGGTCGATCATTTATTTAAGGTTAATTGTAATGCCTTGATCGCACGTGCCGAGTAGACGGGCGAGACAGTGCCCTCAGCCGAAATACTCGGTGAGTGCGCCGAGTGCTCAGCCTAGCGAGTGACCCAGGAAATCACTGTCTCGGCCGAGTAACATTTTACTGTCTCACCCGTCTACTCGGTACGTGCGATCAAGGCATAAGAGCCACCAAAGTAGAGTAAGAAATAAGTGTCGTACCTGATAGGAACGACACTTATTTCTTACTTCCTAGAGGCATCAGTTTTCGTTTTCTTTTTTTTTAATTATTACTAGCTTTTGCCCGCGGCTTCGCCCGCGTGTACTTCCCTCGGGAACAGTGCTTTTTCTCGGAATGAAAGGTACCCTATGTCCTTCTCCTGGCTCTAAACTACCTCCCTGACAATTTTCAGCTAAATCGGTTCAGCCGTTCTTGAGTTATAAGTGGAGTAACTAACACGACTTTCTTTTATATATATAGATAGATTTATTAAAAAACCATAACACCTTTACAGTTTATAACAAAACGATATTACATGTAGTTTAAAGTTTAAATATAGGTTACTTTTTCGCGCTATATAACAGAGGCTCACGCGGTTAGAGCCGCGGGCAACAGCTAGTGATAAATAAAGGCACCGTTCTAAGTACACACATAGTGAATGGACTCTAACAAAAACTGCATCAGCTATCATTCCAAGTTATAGGTCAGAAGACATTCCGGCTATAACCAGCGTCACAAATATGGTACAAATATGTTTATCTTGTGTTTATTGTCAACTCCTCGTCTAAACTTGATATTTATTTGTTTATGGAATATTTGTATCAATTAGAGCTATCTTACTTGACATTTATTATTTTTAAGTAAATTATTGTCCTGTGCCTTCCGAAGAACGGAGGAGCTGGTAGTTTTTGGAGGGAAAGTAAACTGCCAATTTGTCTGCGCTGTATTTATATTTAAAAAAAAAAACCTTTTTTTTCGAGTATTTGGGCATAATAATGGTGGATTATTACTCGCTAAGACTTCGTGAACAAGCGTGAGTGTTGGGATGTAGTACAGTGACTTTTATCTTTGTCACCAAAATTTCCAAGTTATTGCTAAGTGAAATTTTTCCACCGCTTCACTTAGCTATCTGACTGATTGGACATACTTGACTGGACTAAAGTAGGCGTTATGAAGATTAATAAATTCAAGAAAGGAGTCGTTTCTAGGGCCGTAAAAATAATTAAAAAAAACGGAGGAGCTAAAGATAGAAATGACACTAGCGAAGATCTATCCAAGCTTGGCCCCGCTCGCCACCGCTTGACACGCTCTATCGTTATGAACACACATGCCCCGGGTCTCAATATAAAATCCAATTGGGTTTAAATTTTTTATTATAATTTACTTCCATGTGGAAGACAATACGGGAGGCCATTGCCCAACTGTGGGACACTTTAGGCTACTATAAAAAAAAAATACTTCACTCACTTTTCATATTCATATCTGGTAACTTTGGACACAATGAGACATTTCTCCATATTCAGTTTGGGCTTTTCATCTTTGGGCGTGGTGCTGCCCCGGCGAGCGGCTGTCCTAGGCAGAACTTCTTTCCTTTTGTTTATATCTGAAAATAACAACAAAAGCAAACATAATAAAAAACGAGTTTTGGAAGGAGTACCGCATCATATCAAAATCTCAACATGGTCTCTTTGTGTTGAACCAATATCCCCCCGCAATAATATCCCCGCGCAAGCCTCTCAAAAGTTCGTGTATTAAATATAATTACAAAGATTCATATTTAATCAGTTGCAAAAGTCCTACTTGTATAAACACAAGTATATTTGAGGTGGATTATACTTAAAACTGTGGGCTAGGCATCACACAAGCCATAATGTCAAAAGTTATCTTAAAAACTCATAGAGGTAAATGATAAGGAACTAACATTTAAGCAGACTCTCTAACGGCTTAAGATACAATGGGAAAACCGGCTAAGCCAAGCAAAATCTGAATTAAATTGGCCAGAATACATGAATTTAAATGGTGTAATAATACTACAGTCCAATGTTCGCATTTAAACAGTGGTAGATATACTCATCACTGTGACCCTCTGTATGCATATAAATTTAAAGGCGCATCTTAGAAGCTTATTCATGATTGATGTAAAACCATCATTCATAGGCATGGAACTCAAAAGGTGAATTGAGTCGACTGATTTCCAAACACATCATCTTATACTTATGCTTTAATATAAATTAAGAATTTTGTGATGATTTGTTTGAAAATCAGTCGATTCAATTGTTCCATCATATAATATGTTTTAATTTAAATCAAGAATTTATTCGGAACAGCAATTTGATTTGTTTGGAAGTCAGTCGATTCAGTTCACCTTTTGAGTCCATCCTTATGAATAATGGTTTTCCATCAATCATAAATAAGCGTCTAAGGAGCGCCAAACTGACTCACTTATTCACAAACATGATCAACAACACACTAGATAGATAAGCTTCGATGATAGCCGATTGGAATGATAACCCAATAAAACAAACGAATGCAGTTATTTTAATCATTGTTGACATTAAAAAGAATGGAATTTTTCCCAAAGATAAGAGGTTAAAAATAAACTCATAACAAATTATTAGGTAAAGATATATTTATCTAAGTTATATGATATTATGAAGTTATATGGCATCATATTTTTTTTTAACTAGCTTCTGCCTGCGTGAATTTCCCTCGGGAACAGTGCTTTTTCTCCGGATGAAAGGTACCCTATGTCCTTCTCAATACTCCTAGCTAGTGTATGCGAAATTTCAGGAAGATTGGTTCAGTAGATGGTTTCTATGAGACGACAAGACAAATCTTAGAGTATGTGTACTCAATTCTGTGCAAATAAGAATGCTTCTATACAGTAGTCAGTTGTTAAATAACAGATATGTTATTTATGATAGCGATAAACTTATCTTTATCAAATAGGGAAGTGTTTCGAGTAATGGGGGAAATAATTATCAAGAGGTTATGATTTGCAATTAATAAATGAAGGATCATTGGTTTAGTATAAACATCATTAGTAAAAACAGGGTTGCCAGACACTCGAAAAAAAAAATTTAAACAAAGTAAATCAGAGACCTTTGAACAAAGATCATCTGCTTGGGTATCACTCAACTGTTACATTACTGGGTACTGTGGCATAATTAGTGATGTGCCTGCTGGAAATTACAGTTAACGGGAATTATATTTTATAATATTCCCTATGGAAATTTACGGAAATATTACCAATGTTACCAAGGGCTTTGGCAACTTTCAAATAGTTGCCATATTCATTTGGCAATTCCGGGAATATTTCCCGCAATATTTCCAAAGTTCCCAGGAAAGTTTCCAAAATTCCCAGCAAGGGCCCATCACTACATAATATTCTAGACCACAACTTGGCAGCTAGCTAATGTCAAAAGGCTATGGTGACAGCATGCCCATCTTTCCATGGCATACAACCAGTTGTAATCTTATGAAGAAAAAAGTAACAGGTTTTTGGAAATTCAGAATTATAATACAAGGCTTTTTATAAGTCACAATTCCAGATTTTTTTTCTTTACATTCTTCGCTTTAGTTCATTGTCTATAGAAATCTAATTCAGTTTAAGTACCACCAAGCCTAAATAACTATGTGTTACATTAATGCTAATTGACTCTTCACACATCATAAATCAAAGCTACTCTTGCTAGAGCTACTAGATTGAACAAATTGTCATTAAACAAGAAGAAAATATAATACTTACGGCGAATACTTCTTGCAATCGACACAGAAAAATTGTTCAACACTGACATTTTTCAGTTCTTTCTTTGCACAGTAATTTACAGGTTATGTACAATTTTCGACACTAAAAATCTTGTTGCCGGCTACGTTAACACTATCAGAAATACAGTTTACACGTCCGTATCACAGCAATAAAGATTTGTACTGATAAAGTTGTTGAATTGAAAGGCGTCGAATGATAAGTGAAAAATATGGATTGACGCTACCTATGAATTGTATAGAGGAGTGGCGGATATAAAATAATTCGTGCCGTCTTAAGAACAGCAACCGATAAGCTATTTTATTAATAGAATCCGCACTCACTGCACTCTTTAAACACGATATTAAATAAATCAAGAAAACAAGTTCAGCTGTTGAGCTGTCACATTGACATTTTTGACATCTTGACATAATGGATTGTTGACTTGACAGCTCTCAAAGTCGATCAAAGGCGATGACGTTGACATTAAATAATTTCTTTCAAATATCATCACAAGTACCACAGAATAAGTACATAAGTGCACGCACGGGTCCTACTTTGACGGCTTAAAGCTTTTAAAAATTATTGAGAAAGAGAGATGGATGTCGCCTTACATACAAACATCTGGATGCACCATCTCGTCCATTTGTTTTTGGATCATTATAAGCTAGCTAGACCCATCTTAATTTTTATCACTTCACGATTTTCTGGTGGCTTACCACCATCTCTTAAAACCATGCATGAACGATTGAGTAAGGGAGATATCGCCTTCTTACATCATGTATTGCACTGTCTCGTTTACTTACTAGATCTTGCATGGTTTTAAGACAATACCTTGGTGAAAACTAGTGCCACCATCAGTTAAAAATCATTATTCACTGAAAACACAAGTTATCAAAAATCAGTCTTCTGTAATTATGGTTCTGGATCTAAAGTTAATTTTAAACATATTAAATTATTAAATAATAGTTCCCTATAATTACAAATTGCAATATTACTAACTATATGGAACAATAATTTAATAATGCAACTATATGGAACTATAATTTAATAATTTGATATGATTAAAATTAACTTCATATCCAAAACCTTAATTACATAACACGGATTATTGATAACTTGTGTTTTCAGCTAATAAGGATTTTTTGTTGATGGTGGCGCTAGTGTTCACCAAGGTAGCGTCTTAAGAGACGGTAGTAACCCCCCTGTTGTTTTGTGGCACTGACTAAACTATGTATCGTTCGTTTCATCGGAAATCCAGAAAATGAGTTTATTTGATAACGCTAGATATGCGCACACGTTTATTTATAAGGGGCAAAACCGCGACTAGTTTAAAAATAAAACACACTTCAACTGGGTACTTGTATATTAGTTCCATTATAAAATAGCTAATCAACGTTACAAGCAATAAATAACAAATTTAACAACACTATTCACTTGACTTCTCATTATTTACAATAATATGAGGATTCTCATTTGAACAAACGAAACGGTATTTCACTCAAGGAATCGACAACGGTCGCTGAGAAAATGCGTTTCTGACGTCTGTCAAATACATTTTTAATCTGTCTTTACTGTCAAATTAACATTCTCAGCGGCCGATCTAATAAAAGGCCAGCGAATGATGAACTTGTTGAAAATAAGAATTTGTTTTTCTCATGTAAAGATTTTCCAAAATGCAACCAGATGTTAGAACTAAGGTCAGGGGAATTACTACCGTCTCTTAAAACCATGCAAGATCCAATGAATAAACGAGACAGCGCAATACATGATGTAAAGCGACATTACCCTCACTCAATCGTTCTTGCATGGTTTTAAGAGATGGTAGTAAGCCACCAGTGCATGTTGTTTTCATTGGTCAACGATGTGACAGTTTGAAGTAGTTAAAACCAACGACAAACCAAAGATAAAAAAAACACATTAGTGCTGACATCTGGTGTGAGATTTCATAAACAGGTATTCTTGAAATGGGGTACCAAAACTTCATAATAGATAAATTGTTTAGTACGGGTTTTGGACTGAGATACGATACTTAGGAATATATTGATCGACGTGGTATCAACTTGAGCAAGTCCAAAATGCAACCCTATTCATATAGGGGCAAGGACGACAATGATATTTTTAAACTCAAGCTGATGTTATTGCATTGACGCCTTTATATCATAGACAGACAGATTATTTTCGATCGGCTTAAGTTAAATTCGCATCTTTGTAAACCGACATACAATTTAATCGAATCAAGTACATACGCTACCACACTTAAATTAAAAATAATTGGAAATATAAATACATTGCAATATTTTTATCGCTATTAGAATTATATTATAAAACAGTGATTTCTTTTAGAAAACAATCAATAATTCATTGCAAAAGGCCTGTTTGGATTATCATTCGAAAAATATTGACGTCAAATATATTTCTTAATCAAAGCGAAAATAGAGGGCAATGGATATGGTGTCTCTTTCATTTTGTTAGTAGTCTATGTTGTGCCGATAGAGGTCACTATTGTCTATTTTTTGAGGCCAACATTTTTTTCAAAAAGAAATCACTGCCTTTTATATGGAATAATAATATGGTTGTTCATATTGTTGTAGGAAATTATAATGATATAACTACATAAGGAAAATGTATAGTTCGACCGCCAAATATTGGTTCTATTTGTCATGTTTTTTGTAATCAAACACAAATCAATTCTATATTTTAATTAAAATTAAATAATAAAAAATTTTTATTTCATACTGTTAAATTTATGAAAAATTAATAATGGCGGTCGAATTGGTTTGGAATTTTAATTGGCAGTGCATTGGTTCCACGATTCATTTAGATTAGAAATGTTATCTAAATACTAGAATAATGCCAAAGTAACAGGAATGTATAGGGGGTAACTAAAAATAGCATAAAATTGTAAATAAGTATTGGATTAGTAGGGATTGCGTGTGCAAATAAAAACAGGCATACGTATTCTATTTCTAGATACACGTTTTGATTCACGATAAATATTTACCTTTTATTATCAGTTTGTATATTTCGAAAACATAATTTATAAATTTCAATTGTGTATCCGAACGAGGGCTTTCAATATTTTTTTTTTCTACCGCTAGATTGCGCTGTAGGTGACATCTGTCAAATCATTAACCAATCACAATTGTGACTCGAAGGTTTAGTGCTGTCACCTAGCGGATTTTCAAAACCAGTGTTTTCCAGTGTTTCAAATGCAATTTATCCAGGTGCCTGTAAATTCACAACCACACATTTTCCGGGTAACCGCTTGACTTACAATTAACTCTTTAGTTATACCCGACAGTCCTTACTACCTTGCAAATTAAGGCGAACTTTCAACGATATGAGTATAACTTACCATGATTCATATAAAATGGGACTTTTTGTGGAAATTTGAACTATATAACATTGACATTGATATTAACAGCTTTTCCTAAAGTTGTTTCGAAAGCTTCACCAGTGTGAATATTAATTAAATGCAGCGTTTTGAATCGCCACAAGGCATTTGACTAGAAAAAGCATTGAGTATAAGCTTCATAAAGCTTCGATGAATGCCTAAAGCTTGCCAGTCAAAGACAGCAAGCTATAAGTCATACACGAGCGATATATCACGTTGCTTTATCCAAGTTAGTTGTTAGTTTTGTGAGGAACATATGAATGATACTGATTGGTTCACTTCTGTATTTTAACAAGAACTTATATTTCGTTTGTTGTCTCGCTCGCGCATACTTTAATAAAATGAGATAGCATGTTTTTCACATCTATCATTTCTGGCTTATTTCTGACGTTGCTTTTTTTAATATGTGGTACCTTTTAAGATTAGAGATATATATAAAAAAGTCATTTACTTAAAAAATCAAATTTGAAGTAAATTTTGTCAATAATTAAAAAAGTACATGTCAAAATACAGAAGCAAATCAATAAATGAGCATTAAATAAATATGACTACTTAAGTAACCAGCCGAATTTATCGTAATTAAACCTAAGAAGATCCATTAATAACTTAATATAAATAAAACTGGTAAGCCTAGAATTGATGTTATAGGGATGTGGTAGGATTTTAAAATTCTTAAGCGAAGCGCGACGTTGTCAATATTACGTTATGTTTCACTTTCTATAACAACAAAATCTAATTTGCACACCAGGGCGCACAGGGTCGATTGAATCTTCTTTTTCATCAATAGGCATCAATATTTTTCAGAATATAATAATTTATGAAAAAATATTTAAATGTAACATTTGACAACATCAAAACGGAAAACCGATTTTTTTTCGATTTCTTAGAACCTAGATGGTCTTAGTTGGCTAGGGTCCAAAAGACTGTCCAAAGTTGTCAATCGAATTTGACAGCTAGAACTGTCAAGTCGCTAACCAATCAAATGGACCTCAGTGCTGACCCCTAGCGTAATTTTCGATAAACCTCATTGCTAAATTACGCTTAAACATCAAAGCTAGCGCTTTTATGACATAGCAAGGCACGGTTTTTTATTGTGAATCCAATGACAATACAAAAATTATTGTCTACGACATTGGCCGGTTGGGAAGTGTATGATTTGGCAACGGAGATGCCCCCTAGCGGCGAGACGCAGAACTACTCCCATAAAAAATACATAATAATGAAAAAATTTACATTATATTTTTTGATAAAAAACTTGATTACTAATAAATAATACTATGACTTGGTCTGTTATATTGAAAAACTCCCGTTGTTGTTTATAAAAAGGCCAATTATCATCTTGAACTCACTGGGGATCGAATCCAGAACCCCCAAGTGAGCCTAGAGCCATTATTACGCCACAGAGAAAATTAAAGTTGTTTTATGGCAAATTATACTATTAATGCCCAGCACTGGGACACAATACAGCTAGGAAAAAAGTGTTTCTTTGTAAATCCGAGCATAGTTCTGAATACCACCACTAGAGGAATTGTTTTATAAGTAACATTATCTATTTTATTATTACTTTGTATGAATAATTATTTTTTAATTATAAATTCGAAACAATTCCATACTTAATACATAAATAAATAAAAAATTATAAATTTTGGTAACGTAACAAATTTTTTTTCAATAAAGTTACATTTATTGTAAAACCTAGTAAAATCACATAATAGTGAAAATGATTTATTTCAATCGTATGTTAATTTTATTGGAGTGTTCTATTTTCATGATTTTTTAATCTATTGCACTAAACGCGTGATAGTTGGCCAATGTCATTTCATCGCCAGAAAGACGGGTATTCTAATAAAAAAAAAATAGCTGGCCTATGTCAAACTTTAAAATCGAACAAAAAGCGGGCGTTCTATTTCTAAAATCAGCCAATATCAAACCTCATTCACTCCAAAATGGCGGATGTTATATTTTTAAAAGTGCTGGCCAATAACAAACCTTGATATCGCCAAAATGGCGGGTGTTCGATTTTCAAAATTCGAGTTTACACCTCGTTTAAAAATTGACTCGCGTCGTTCAGTCTTCTTTCTTGTCTTGTTCGGGTTTCGGCGACTCTTCGCCAGCTGAAGGAGGCCGTTCCGTTTCGCCTTCGGAACCTGATTATATCAATCAATCAATCAACCATTTGACTATACTAATATTATATAGAGGCAAGATTTGTCTTTTTTCGTATTTTTAACCGACTTATTGTATGTTGGTAATGAATAAACTCAAAACATACTGTACCGATTTCCAAAATTATTTCACCATTGGAAAGCTTATTTTACAAAAGCTATGTATGTACCACGGGCAAAGCCGGGGTGGACGGCTAGTTTTTTAAACATAGCTATAGTACACTTTGTCCAAAATTTGCTAATTTGGTACTCTTATTTTAATCTTTGGGCCAGGAATGATGCGGGCAGTGACGTGCACAGACATTTTCCTTAGGGTAGGCAAAAACCTACCTAGACCAGAACTATTTCTATTTTAATCTATACTTATAATTTAGGTATAGGTATTTGAGTTACAACTAAAACAGTATTATTATATTATATGAATCATGTACCTACTTAGGCCCTGAAAATGTTTAAAAGACGACCGCCTTATCCTACGGTCCCGTGGGAGTTTTGGAAAAGCATAGTAAACATATTAATTTGAAAATAATATTAAATAATGTTGTTGTTAGCTTACCCTTCACTTCAACTAAATCCGATCAATCCCGGTTGATAACGTCCATTTATTATTATTGCCATTTTTTCGTCAAATGAGAGATTACTTAGCGCGTCATTTTATAGTTTTTGTAAACAAACACTCGGTTTACAACAATCGCATGAAAATTTTACAATTTTAAACTACAACTGTGTAAATTTGTTAAAAATAATAGTGCTATTTTTTCACCTCATTTTAAACAATGCACATTGCAATTATCAATTTATTAAACATTCAAAACAAACAAATGCCTGAAAGCAAAGCAAACATATTGTTGATTTGATTTCGATACGGAAATAAAAATATAACCCTACGGAATTGGGAATGTCATCTTGTTTATATAAAGTCTTCAAGTCTATGCGTTTTTAAAATTGCAGCATTAGTCGTTTAATATCCAATAGACACAGTTATCATGTTGCTGCAATCGATCGTAATATTCGTAATCACTAATCAGATTTAAGTATGTCTAACGCGTAATTCTAATTGGCCGTAACAAAAGTGAGAGCGAGATGAAATGTCATCTCATAGCATTTTGTTTCATCTATAGTGGAGGTCTGAAATTCACTCACACAGGCGTGATTTAGCGCATATGTATCGCTACACGAGCAAAAGCACATCTATACATAGTGATTTCTTAATGAGAGTAGTAAACTTCAGACGATTTACTAAAAAGCTGGCCTAGCTAGCTAGCAGCGCGTATGGGGCGGCGCGGCGGCGGCGCGCCGCGTGTTCGCGCGCATTCATAGATGGCGTTGTTAAGATAATTCGATATCTTGTGTGAAAAAATATTTATTATTTATATGTATTGATTAAATATTTTTTTTATTATTTATTACAAAAGTACAGGGTAGGCAACGTCTAAACGTCTTTATGATATGCACGCCACTGGATGCGGGGTAGCCTTTCAGAGAGAAATATGCTTGACGAAGCTTGATGCTCATTGATTTATGTGATAATATTGACGAATTATTCATATTCATGTTTTTAACTAGCTTTTGACCGCAGCTTCGCCCATGTGAACTTCCCTCGGGGACAGCGCTTTTTCCTGGGTCTTTCACAATAACTTCTATGTGTATGCATTTCAGTAAAATTGGTTCAGTAGATCTTGAGTTTTAATATATATAAGGAAGATGCTTGTCATCTTTTTTAAGAAATAAATATTTATTTCGACTGACAATTGCAATTTCAATTTTTGACGATTCTTTTTGACTAACTACTTATTCAGTCAGAAAAATCGTGAAAAATTAAAATATGATAAATAAATAAATAAACACAATACGTACTGGCAATGTTGGTTATATCATTTTTCTTCTCATCTTCGCTCTCGCTTCCCGAGCTGGCAATTGAAGAATCGTCACCTAGAATTTATAAAAACCAAATTGTTTAAAACATCATTTTCCGGTGGTAAATTATTCTAGGTAATGAATGATTGTGCATGGAAAAGTCGAAAGCAGAAAATTTGACTTAAGAAGGTTTGGAACGAGGGAGGGGGAGGGGGGGGGGGGGGCAAAGAAGGTCTCGTTTTTTGATTATATCTCAAAAACGGTGAGTCGTACAAAATTATGTTGTACTACATATTGAAACCTGATAAAATTCTCAACAACTTTGCCTTTCACGCTTTTTATCTATCTTCAATAGATGCACAGCTATGAGCTCTGAAAAAATTACAGATTAAATTATGTCAAATTCTCTGTCCCGTTCTTTGTGTTTTTTTTTTAACATCTCAAAAACGGTGCATCGCACAAAATAATATTGTACTACATAATGAAACATCATAAAATGTTCTAAAACTTTCTCTTTCACTCTTTTTATCTATCTTAAATCGTTGCATAGCTATCTGACGCCGAGTAAGGGAGCGGCGGGGCGTTGTTTGTGACGATGATGTGTGTACAGTGACTCACCACACATGGCCAGTCCATGCGGGGCAGGCAGAGCCCTGTGAACGCCGAGTAAGGGAGCGGCGGGGCGTTGTTTGTGACGATGATGTGTGTACAGTGACTCACCACACATGGCCAGTCCATGCGGGGCAGGCAGAGCCCTGTGAACGCCGAGTAAGGGAGCGGCGGGGCGTTGTTTGTGACGATGATGTGTGTACAGTGACTCACCACACATGGCCAGTCCATGCGGGGCAGGCAGAGCCCTGTGAACGCCGAGTAAGGGAGCGGCGGGGCGTTGTTTCCGCGCCGGGTTCAGTTTGCCGCAGTACGCGCAGATGTATGACACATAGTCGAATTCCTCGACCATTGCCATACCTGAAAAAAAAACTTGAAATATCGTAACTTAAAAAAAAAATGGCCGCTTCGTTCTTTCGAATATTATATTAATAGTATATTCAAGGCCACATTTTTTTTAATGTAGTTATAGACCAGCGATTGACCACGATCCTTGGCGTCAACAACACGAAATTGTCATGTTTCACTCTCAGTCGCTCAGTGTCCGCGCTAGCAGCGAACGTGTCACGGAGCCCAAATGTGTTTGTTTTTGTTTGTTATCTTTAACTGGTATTTTTTAATTTTAAGTAGAAATCCAATCATATAAATAAGTTTTTCTACAAGATTGAAACATTATAATTTAGATAATATTTATAAGACACGGTGCCAGATGCTATGTTTGGTTTTGTATCAGAACGTGCCTCTAAAATACTAGGGATATATGGCCGCTGGACCGATTTGGATGAAATTTGGTATGGACATTTTCAAGACCGGGATCAAACATAGGCTGCTTTTGAGCGCGATATAACAGAGTACTCCGCGAGCGCAGCCGCAGGCAACAGCTAGGCCTAAATAATAGAAGGTAATATGTCAAAAATGTGTGTTTCCCTTCGAGACCGTATCAGAAATGAGGAGATCCGTAGGAGAACAAAGGTTGCTGGCATAGCCTAGAGAATTAGCTCTTTGAAGTGGCAGTGGGCAGGGCACATAGCGCGACGAACCGATGGCCGATGTGGCAAAAAGGTTCTCGAATGGCGGACTCTCGGACACCCACCAAGCAGATGGTCAGTTGACCTGAAGAAGGTCGCAGGCAGGCGCTGGATGCAGGCCGACAAATCGCTTCATCCGTTCGGGAGCTATGATGACAGAGACAGACAGATAGACCGACAGACAGACAGACACGTCAAACTTATAACACCCCTCTTTTTGCGTCGGGGGTTAAAAATAAGGTAAAACTGACCATTATGCGAGCAGCATTCGGAACATATGAGAGCCATGCGATGGTTGGGCCCGTCCTTCAGCAAATAGTCGACCACCTTGTCCAGCGCTGAACGATTCTTGTCCAGAAGCGGCCGCGGGAGTTGGTCTGACTGTGAAAAAAAAAAGAAATCTTTATCTTTACACAGTATAAAACAGTCGCTTACCGCTGTCTCTCCCTATGTATGCTTAAATCTTCGAAACTACGCAACGGATTTTGATGCAATTTTTTTTAAATAGATAAGAGTGATTCTAGAGGAAGTTTTTTTATGTAAGTACAACCCATAATATTGCACCCATGCGAAGCCGGGGCGTGTCGCTAGTATTAAAATATATAAATAAAAAAACAGCTAGTAATAGCACACACTACAGAATAATATACTAGTACAGAACAGACATACAATGTGAAGAGGTAACAAACTATTATACCAACTCACATTCGCATTTATAATATTAGTTAGGATTTGATTTGAAATTACATTGACTCAAGTGATCGATAGATGGCGTTAATGTCTCAGTATGGGAAATACTTTATTAGTACACTACAAATCGAAACGTGTCTTTATACAAGGTGGACACAAATCAACTGCAAATATTTTAAGGGCAGATACAGACCACTATACTGAACAACTTTTCCAAATAAACTTATATCGAAATATGAAATTTTATTTTTCACTCTCCATACTAAACTTCATCAGCTGATTGTCAATTTGTATGGGAGGTCAACATTTTTTTCATATTTCGACATAAGTTGTTCAGTTTAGTGGTCTGAATCTGCCCTTAAAATATTTTCAGTTGATTTAAGTTCACCTTATATAAATACACGCTTCGATTTGTAGTGTACTAATAAAGTATTTCCTATACTGAGACATTAACGCCATCTATCGATCACTTGAGTCAATGTAATTTCAAAGCAAATCTAACTAATATAATAAATGCGAATGTGAGTTTGTATAATAGTTTGTTACCTCTTCACTCCCTATCTACTGAACCAATCTTCCTGAAATTTCGCATACACACAGCTAGGAGTATTGAGAAGGATATAGGGTAGCTTTCGTCCCAGAGAAAAAGCACTGTTTCCGAGGAAAATTTATGCGGGCGAAAGCTAGTAACTAAATAAATAAAGCACAGGTCCCTAACTAACATCTCTAAAAACCATGAAAGAACCAGTGAGTAAGCGAGACAGCGCAATACATGATGTAAGGCGACATCTTCCTTACTCATTGGAACTTGCATGGTTTTAAGAGACGATAGTAACCCCTAAATCAGTTGATGGTAGAACGAACTTTAAAAATCGTGTATTAACAAATTTCACACTGTTTTTCGTCTAAAATACCTTGTAGCGCCATCTATTAGCAAGAAAAAGAACTAAATCGTTATTTAGTCAAAGGCCAAGAGGCGGTATTAAAAAATTCCGTCACCACGGTGTGCAAGGTGAATTGACCTTGTACAATATGAATGCTTACCCTAAGCCTCGGTCCTTTATACCCGACTGGAGAATTCAAAGCCACGACGTTCATGCTATTACTAATAGGCGTTGATGTGTGGAGAGCTGCCATCTGTCGTTGTCTTAACTGGCCCGGTGTTGCTGGAAAAAAACAGATATAAGCTGTAGGAATGGTATATTTGTAATTAATTTTCTAACCCAATTAATTTAGGTACTTAATATGAGACAAAAAGAGTTAATATGGTTCTTTTTTGTGTAGACGGATAAAAAGAACATACAAGTAACAAAATTTCATGCAACTTTATAAATCTAACACTCATCATTGTCAAGAAACTTATTAAACACACTGAGATATTAAGATTAAAAATATTAGTGTGTTTACAATCAAAAACTACCATGCTCAGAACAAATCTACCATATGAAAATTGCAACAAAGCAAATTCTACTATTATAGTAGTTTATTTACACGGGAAGCTACCTGGGATTGGCGAGCTAGGAGTTTTACCGGGTACGTTGAGGTTTGGAACGAAAGGCTTTAAGGCTTTCGACTGGTCCTCTGGAGTTCCGTACTTATCAAGAAGTTCTTTTGCTACCTGAAAACCAGTAAGTACATTATATTTCACGATAAGTCTTTAGTTAAGAAAAAGTCGTGTGGTATCCGTATACACGGTGTTGCCGCACTCTCTCTCTCTCTCTCTCTCTCTCTCTCTCTCATCTTAGCGCTTTCCCGGTTGCTTCCTCGGCTTATTGCTTCAGAGCCCATGATCCGCATATTATATATATGAAATACTAGCTGTTCCCCGCGGCCTCGCCCCGCGTGGGACTCGGTTATATCGCGCCCAAAAGTAGCCTATGTTTGACCTCAGGTAGTTAACTACATCCCTACCAAATTTCATCACAATCGGTCCAGCAGTTTAGCCGTGAAGAGGTGACAGACAGACAGACTTTCGCATTTATAATATTAGTATGGATATATAAAAAGAAAGTCATGTAAGTAACACTATTTATAACTCAAGAACGGCTGAACTGATTTGGCTGAAAATTGGTGGGGAGGTATTAAGATACCTTCCCACCAATTTCCTCCTGGTTCTTTAGAATCAGGAGGACATAGGGTGCCTCTCATCTCGGGAAAAAACACTGTCCCCAAAGGAAAGTTAACGCGGGTATTGAATGTAACTAGGAATCAATCCATATCCATACTAATATTATAAATGCGAAAGTCTGTCTGTCTGTCTGTCTGTCACCTCTTCACGGCTAAACGGATGGACCGATTGGGATGAAATTTGGTAGGGATGTAGTTAATGACCTGAGGTCAAACATAGGCTACTTTTGGGCGCGATATAACCGAGTCCCACGTGGGCGGAGCCGCGGGGAACAGCTAGTTTTACATAAATCGAGAAAAACCGTGACTACAGATATTGTTTTTTTATTGTTCGATGCAATATTATAAGCCCATTCTCGGGGAACGTTATAAGTACACACACACTACGGGCGGGTGAAACCGCGTAGCACAGCTATCTACATCTATTAATACTTACTTTATACGTCTCAGTGTTCATGACCTCTTCAAGTATCTTCTTCTTTTCTTCCCTCATCTTGCTCAGTGTCATTCTGTCCTTTTCCAAAGATCGCTTGTAGTACCATGATATGGACGAACGCAGGAATATTGCACTGAAAAATATATTTAGTTTAGTCTAAAAAAGTTAAGGTTCTCGAATGGCGACCACGCACCGTTAAACGCAGCGGCGGATACCCACAGACCGAATGGACAGATGCAGGCCGATTTCAACCGGTCCATTCTTGAAATTCTTGGTGAGGCCTATAGGCCTACCAAGGTAGGTACTGGATATTTCCAGTACTAGCTTTTCGCCCTGGTGAACTTTCCTCGGCAAAAGTGCTTTTTCCCGGGATGAAATGTACCCATGTCCTTCTCCTGGTTCTAAGCTACCTTCCCACCAAATTTCAGCCAAATCAGTTTAGCCGTTCTTCAGTTATAAATAGTGTTACTAACACGACTTTCTTTTATAAAACAAAGTCGCTTTCTCTGTTCCTATGTACCTTTGTATGCTTAAATATTTAAAACTACGCAACGAATTTTGATGCAGTTTTTTTTAAATAAATAGAGTGATTCAAGAGGCAGCTTTTTGCGATGCGAAGCTGGGGCGGGTCGCTAGTCTAAATATATATAAACGTTTTGTATGACAAACCTGTACAACGCCCCTAGCGGATAATAAGGCAACAAAGAAATTCAATAGGTACAAATCCTAGCATCTGCGTTTATATAATCTTATACTAATGGTAGAGTAGACTGCTTGCGGTTGAAATATTAATGTAAATTCTTACTCTGGCGCGAGATTCGAACCGCTAACCCTTCCCACGAGAAGAAAAATCCCAGGCGTCTAGACCGCTCGACCACGCACCCTCAACAATTATCACCAAAAATCACTTACACTATAGGAAACACGACGAATGGCGAGGCGTACATCAACGAATGGACCCAGTGCTGCCCTCTAC
Source organism: Apomyelois bistriatella (assembly GCA_947044815.1). Lineage (NCBI taxonomy): Eukaryota > Metazoa > Arthropoda > Insecta > Lepidoptera > Pyralidae > Apomyelois > Apomyelois bistriatella. The sequence goes on along the minus strand of OX345715.1, from coordinate 3,160,189 downwards.
CCAAATACACGTAGTAGTACAACACGAGAAACAACACATACAGCCCCACAGAGTATGCGTTCACGTAGCTATTTAGACGACGTTGAGTTTCCTCTTTTGAGAGGCCATCTTGTTCGATGCTGCGTATTTTCGTTTCCAGTTTTTCTAGTATTTCTGATGTCGTTTTCTTGCGCTGTAAGAATAAATATGTACTATATATGTATTATATATAGTAGTACTAGCTGTTCCCCGCGGCTTCGCCCCGCCTGGGACTCTGTTATATCGCGCCCAAAAGTAGCCTATGTTTGACCTCAGGTCGTTAACTACATCCCTAACAAATTTCATTACAATCGGTCCAGCAGTTTAGCCGTGAAGAGGTGACAGACAGACAGACAGACAGACAGATTTTCGCATTTATAATATTAGTATGGATGTATTATATAGTGTAATATGTACTATTATAGAAGACGAATCAGGGCTAGTGGCGAATTTCACCAACTTCCCTAGGAGAATGTAAGGCAGATAATCGAAATTATGCCGAATCTTATTATATAGCTTAGTATGCTTTATGAAGGGAAATATAACTTGCGTCTAAGGTCATAAATTACATCATCAGATTTTGACCAACCAGAAAGTTTTAAGCTATTGCATAGCTTTTATCGCGGGCTTTAAGCGCGGCGAGCGAATCAAGAAATTCCGTAACGAAAAAAACTGACTACCCCGTACCATGTACTCCGCTCGCCTACCATGTAGCTCGGGCGAACTTATTGCATAACTTGACACTTATTCTTATTTTTATAATGATAATTGCATAAGTTGATAAAAAATGCTATGCAATAGCTTTACCGCGGCAGTCCCCGAGTGCCACACGTCTTTTTTTTATGACATGAGAAAAACAATCCAACTAATATTATAAATGCGAAAGTGAGTTTGTATTTTTGTTTATTTGTTGCTTTGTTACCTCTTCACGCCCTATCGCGGGCGAAACCTAGTTGTTAATATTTGTGTGCCCACAAACGTCTTAATCTATTTATTGACTTCGCAAAACCCCATAATTATTTTCCATCAAATCGTATGCATGAAAGCGTGGGGTCATTGTAAGACCTTAGGGCACATTGGCATGGTAATTACAGCAGGATATCAATAGCGATGGGTGGCTATCGCGTCGCCTATGTCATGATTCTACCTCTCGCCGATTCCCTCGGTACTTTTACGACCAACGCTAGAACTAGATGGTACAGTCGGCTGCAGATAAATCTGACCCCCATGCCACAAGTATCGCTATTGAGAGGGGGCAGTGACGTGCACAGACATTTTCCTTAGGGTAGGCAAAAACCTACCTAGACCAGAACTATTTCTATTTTAATCTATACTTATAATTTAGGTATAGGTATTTGAGTTACAACTAAAACAGTAACGAGCAAGAAGATAATAAAATTAAAATATATGAATCATGTACCTACTTAGGCTCTAAAATTTTTTAAAAGATGACCGCCTTATCCTACGGTCCCGTGGGAGTTTTGGAAAAGCATAGCAAACATATTAATTTCAAAATAATATTAAACAATGTTGTTGTTAGCTTACCCTTCACTTCAACTAAATCCGATCAATCTCGGTTGATAATGTCCATTTATTATTATTGCCATTTTTTCGTCAAATGAAAGATTACTTAGCGCGTCATTTTATAGTTTTTGTAAACAAACACTCGGTTTACAACAATCACATGAAAATTTTACAATTTTAAACTACAACTGAGTAAATTTGTTAAAAATAAAAGTGCAATTTTTTCACTTCATTGTAAACAATGCACATTGCAATTATCAATTAATTAAACATTCAAAACAAACAAATGCATGCAAGCAAAGCAAACATATTGTTGATTTGATTTCGATACGGAAATAACAATATAACCCTACGGAATTGGGAATGTCATCTTGTTTATATAAAGTCTTCAAGTCTATGCGTTTTTAAATTTGCAGCATTACTCGTTTAATATCCAATAGGCATAGTTATCATGATGCTGCAATCGATCGTAATATTCGTAATCACTAATCAGATTTAAGTATGTGTGACGCGTAATTCTAATTGGCCGTAACAAAAGTGAGAGCGAGATGAAATGTCATCTCATAGCATTTTGTTTCATCTATAGTGGAGGTCTGAAATTCACTCACACAGGCGTGATTTAGCGCGTATGTGTCTGTTCATGTAAGTTTTTTACTTGCACTACTACACGAGCAAAAGCACATCTATACATAGTGATTTCTTAGTGAGAGTAGTAAACTTCAGACGATTTACTAAAAAGCTGGCCTAGCTAGCTAGCAGCGCGTATGGGGCGGCGCGGCGGCGGCGCGCCGCGTGTTCGCGCGCATTCATAGATGGCGTTGTTAAGATAATTCGATATCTTGTGTGAAAAAATATTTATTATTTATATGTATTGATTAAATATTTTTTTTATTATTTATTACAAAAGTACAGGGTAGGCAACGTCTAAACGTCTTTATGATATGCACGCCACTGAAAGGGGGTCAGTTTTCAATGCAGCCCACTGTACAATATATTCATTTTGCTTCTAAAGCATAAATAAAGGTTACCGCTCCCAACACCAGGGCCGTATGCCTGATAACCTACATAATAGTTAAACCAGTAGGTTCGGAGAAAATTGGCTGTGACAGACGGACGGACGGACAGACAGACGCACGAGTGATCCTATAAGGGTTCCGTTTTTACATTTTTGTACGGAACCCTAAAAAAACTGAAATTCAATACTACGACTATAATCTCCAAGTGAACAAAGCCTTCTAGTTTTTGAAAGTACAATAAGTAGGGCAGAACCGCCGAACATGCTGTATTATGCATCTTATCTCTCTAGCATCAAGGTCGAGTTTCGCGTGACGCTTTTAAGATGAAAGTACCTTTCTATTCAATATCATTACGATTTGTCTCGCCGATTCGTGACTAGATATTTTGGTGCTGTTCGTAAAATATTTCGAAGAACCAATCAATTTTCGTTATGCGAATATTATCCCAACTAATATTATAAATGCGAAAGTGAGTTTTTTTGTCACGCCCTATCTACTGAGCCGATCTTCCTGAAATTTCGCATATACACATAGCTAGGAGGCTTGACAAGGACATATTTTTCATCCAGCAGTGTTCCCGAGGGAAATTAAGGCGGGCGAAGCCGCGGGCGAAAGCTAGTAATATAGCTAGTATAAGTTTAATACAAGGTTCACGAGTGTCGACCCTTAGGGAAGATACATACACGCTAGCGGGTAAAACCGCGGGGATAAGATAATATTAAACAAAACACTAACAATTGCGAAAGTCTGTCTGTCTGTTATACTTTCACGGCTATACCGCTGGACCGATTTTGATGAAATTCCGTATGGATATAGTTAGGAACCAGGATTCAAAGGCTACTTTTAGGTGCGATATAACCCGACTCATACGCGGCCGGAGCTACGGACCGCAGCTAGTTAATAAATAATTGTTTCACAGTGGCTTTTGAAACAATTTGATTTGATTCTATTACAGATTCAAGGGTAGGGCGTTGTACTGGCACAATCATATTAATATTACTTGGTAGTGTTAACACACTAGCAGCGCCATCTACTTTATAAAGCGCCACTGACTATCAGACTCTTTGACCAAACCTACGGGAATCGCAATTATTTGGCATAAACAATACCCTATGTGTTAATTTTAGGTATCATTTTCTACCATACCAAATTTTATAAAAATTCGCCCAGCCATTTGAGCGTGATGAAGTAACAAACATACTCACAAACTTTTCCCTTTTAAATATGAGTAGTATTGGCATAATAAAGCTATTTAGAAGACTGACAGAGACTGACTTATGTCATTAAGACCACCTCTCCAGAATAAAGCGGACTTCACCTCTTGACTTTATTCTATTTCCTTTGGAACAACAAACAGTTAAAAAATATGTGTTAAGATGATACCTCAGTGAACACTAGAGCCATCATTTAAAAATCATTATTCACAGAAAACACATGTTATCAAAAGTCTGTGTTATGTAATTAAGGTTCTGGATCTGAAGTTAATTTTAAATGTATTAAATTATAGGTCTCTATAGTTACAAATGAAATGCAATATTGCTTAAAACTGCCACTTTTAACAGTTTTGCAATTTGTAACTACTTATATGGAACTATAATTTAATAATAAAATATGTTTAAAAATAACTTCTGTTCCAGAACCTTAATTACAAAAGATGGATATTCCATAATTTCTTTTTAAAATTTTATTGTGTTTTCAGTGAATAATGGTTTTTAAATGATGGTGACGCTAGTTTTCACTGAGGTATCATCTTAACAATGTAAATGATAATAAATAACAATTCTTTAGCCAACAGGTTAAAAAAAAAACATGTGTGTAATAAATAACTGCTTAATTGGGTGTTAATTTAGGAATCTAAAAGTAATACAACTTGACAACACACAAAGTCAAAAATACAGTCAATCCAAATCGCTTCTAAAGTTTCTTATGTTCAGAAACTAACGATAATAGCTTTTTTATAAGTAGAATTTAAAGAAAAGAAAAATTTATTGTGTTTAAAACAAAATACTGTGATGTAGGTATACACTTGTGTAAATAAATTAAAAGAATATAATTAACTAGCTGTTCCCCGCGGCTCCGCCCGCGTGGGACTCGGTTATATCGCGCCCAAAAGTATGTTTGACCTCAGGTCGTTAACTACATCCCTACCAAATTTCATCACAATCTGTCCATCCGTTTAGCCGTGAAGAGGTGACAGACAGACAGACAGACAGACAGACTTTCGCATTTATAATATAAGTATGGAAGTATGGACTAGCTGTTCCCCGCGGCTCCGCCCGCGTGGGACTCGGTTATATCGCGCCCAAAAGTAGCCTATGTTTGACCTCAGGTCGTTAACTACATCCCTACCAAATTTTATCACAATCGGTCCATCCGTTTAGCCGTGAAGAGGTGACAAACAGACAGACTTTCGCATTTAAAATATTAGTATGGATTAACTATAATGAAGCGACTGCCTGTCTGTTACATTTTTACAGCTAAACCGCTGTACCAATTTTGATGAAATTTGGTATGTACATAGTTTAGGGACAGAAGTCAAACATAAGACTACTTTTGGGTGCATTATAACTGATTCCCATGCGGGAGGATCCGCAGGCAACAGCTAGTTTATTTATATGTTTTAAACTTTAATGAGCCATGACCTACAAGATAAACTTAATGTTATTAGCATTATCTGCCAGTCAACCTTTGGAAATTACAAATAGATATTGAAAGGTCAGATTTTCTTTATGCTAGGCTATTGAACTATAGTAAGTGGTCATATATGATGTTTAGAATTTGATTATATTTATTTAGGAACACTTACCCCTAATAAGGGGAATAGAATATAAACAGAGGAAATAGTTGTTTACAATAAAATTAGTACAATTTTATTTTTTAATCTTAACATTATATAAATCCAAAGAGTTAATAAGATAGTGAAAGTTCATGAATATTTATGTGTATTTCATTAAAAATTACTTTACCATATTAAAAATCTCTAAAACAGCTTTAATGCATGACCTTTTTTGACAGATTTGTTGATTTTATAAGGAGTTACATATCCTAGTTTTTATGTTAGAAATCTAGCAAATCAAGATACATAAGCCGGGAAAACAGCAAGTACCTAGTAGTAACTATACAAAATTCTGAATTTTAAACATGCATGAATGATTTACTTGTAAGTAACGTAATTAATTTACATATTTTTACATTTGTAGACATGTCCGTCTATACCGGTTAAAGTTCAATTAATTTATTATTAAATCGCGATTATAAATCATTTGGGTCACGGCCAGAAGTTTGACTTGCCGCCAAAACGTTATTAGATTACCAATGTAGTTTTTGGCTACGATACAAAAGCATTTTTACGAGTAGATCACTTCCTAGTAATTTTTGAGATACTCACTCGAAACCTCGATATGAAGCTGAAGAAGCCCATTTTCTCTTGTTCAATCAACAAATATATTTAAAGCACTCAACAACACACGATAATTCGGTCCTATTATCTAAAAATAAGTCGGTTTTTTGAATGTGAATTGTGATGACGAATTGGAAAGATCTTAGGCCTTAACCTCAAACACCGAACCGAAAGAGTATTCAAATTAGTAATTATTCCAATGTGGCATTAATAATTAAAGCACATTCTAGCGCGATAAATATCTTTTTAAATTATCTAGCTCGCAAACCTCGTCACCGAAATAAATAAAACGATATCCAGTAAAAAACATTTCTCATTGAACAAAAAAGAAATGACACAAATGACGAGATTGACAGTTCATTCTGACAGTTGTTTGACTTTTTAGAGTGACAGATGACAAATCTCTCAGCCACAAAAATGTTTTTTTTTTCGACATGCAAAGATCAGAGACCAGGGACTTACCATTGTGGGGATGCACTGTTCTTGTGCAATCGGTTAAGGTGTCAAACCTCCGCTGATTGCACAGAACAAATAAAAAAAGTATAAAACTATCCATGATGGATTTTGTTGATTGGTTGTTATGGAGACGAAGAAAAACCTGTGTGATTTGTTAAACAATTTGTTTTGTAAAATAAATTACTAGATATATTAACTGCACAATCATTTACCTACATTGGTGACCCTCTTCAAGCAACATGCAAAAACAGTATGAGGATGCACGTGAGTCAGTTTCACCTACTGAAAATAGAAATATGACATCCAAATCAGAAAGAGTCTGTAAGGTATCTGTGCGTATACCTCCCTTTTGGCCGGAGGAACCGGAGATTTGGTTCGCCCAGGTAGAGGGACAATTCAATATATTATCTGGAATAACAAGCGATAATACTAAATTTAACTATGTAATCAGTCACTTAGATAACACGTATTCACGTGAAGTAAAGGACATAATTATAAGTCTACCAACATCAAACAAATATGATAAACTGAAGTCTGAACTAATCAAAAGATTGACAACGTCCAATGAGAACAAGCTCAAGCAATTGCTCATGCATGAAGAACTCGGTGATAGAAAACCATCACAGTTCTTGCGGCATCTTAAAAGCTTAGCTGGCCTAGACGTACCTGATGATTTTTTGAAAACTATTTGGATAAGCCGTCTTCCATATGGAATCCAAACAGTGCTTGCGGGTCAACCATCTTCCACCGACTTAAATGACCTGGCAGACCTAGCAGACCGTGTGAATGACCTTACAACTGCTTCACCTAGAGTAGCGGCTACGTCTCAGCCCAGCCAGAACTCGGAGGTCGAAGAGTTGAAAAGTGAAATAGCTGAGCTCCGGCGGACAATTCGAAATATGTCGACTGGCAATGAAAGGCAATCAAGACAACTCAATCGCAATAGATCGCAGTCGAGGCAAAGGTCACAGTCAAACTATCGGAAATACCCGCTTTGCTGGTACCACTGGAAATTTGGAGACAAGGCTACCCGATGCATTAAGCCCTGTGATTACAAGACGGAAAACAGCAGGGGCGATCGCTAATGGCGACTGACGATTGCCCGTCTTCTGCAAGTCGCCTATTTGTAACTGACCGTCATTCGAAGCTGCAATTCCTGGTCGATACTGGTAGCGACCTCTGCGTCTTCCCCCGGTCTAAGCTTCATGAGCGACGATCTCCAACAGGATATCAGCTTACAGCGGCGAATGGAACGACCATCGAGACTTATGGTTATGCACATTTAGTTTTGGATATAGGGTTACGTCGAAGCTATGCTTGGAAGTTTGTGGTAGCAGATGTTACTAAGCCCATCATAGGTGTAGATTTTTTATGTTATTATAGTTTAATTGTAGATTGTAAGAATAGGAAATTAATTGACAACAAAACTTCTCTGATATCATCTGCATCCTCAGCTCACACTAGCAAAAGTATTCTATCTGTAAAGATACCAATTGGACCTTCACGATTTCATTTACTTTTATCACGTGAGTTTCCTGAAATTACACGCCCAGCTGGTACTCATCGTACGATTTCTCATAATACATTGCATCATATCCGCACAACACCTGGCCCACCCGTCTCATGTAATCCACGTCGTTTAGCTCCTGACAGACTTAAAGTGGCAAAAGACGAATTTGCAGCCATGTTAGCCAACGGTACTGCTCGACCTTCAGAGAGTCCCTGGTCGTCACCTCTACACCTTGCTCCGAAGAAGGACAATGGTTGGCGACCCTGCGGAGACTACCGTCAGCTTAATGCTAGAACGATTCCAGACAGGTACCCAATCCGCCACATTCACGATTTTGCACACAATATTTCTGGCAGCAGAATTTTTAGTAAAATTGATTTAGTTAAAGCTTATAACCAAATTCCTGTATTTGAAGACGATATACCAAAGACCGCGATCACAACCCCATTTGGTATGTTTGAATTTCCTTTTATGACGTTTGGTCTTCGAAATGCTGGCCAAACATTTCAAAGGTTTGTTGATGAAATCACTCGCGGACTAGATTTTGTATATTGTTATTTAGACGATTTCTTAATTTTTAGCCGGGATGAAACCCTGCATGAGGACCACCTACGCCAAATATTCACCAGATTGCGTGATTATGGCATGGTGGTTAACATTTCGAAGTGTGTTTTTGGCGCTTCTGAGATAACTTTCTTAGGTTATCATATTTCTGAGAAAGGCACCAAACCCTTGGATGAAAAAGTACAAGCCATTCGTGATTTTGCTCCGCCTCAGAACGTTAGGTCTCTCAGAAGGTTTTTGGGTATGATAAATTTTTACCGGCGATTCTTGCCAAATGCTGCCCAGAAACAAGCACCTCTTAATCAACTTCTGACGGGAGCAGTGAAAGGATCTCAGCCGATAAATCTATCAGGTGATTCCTTGGTAGCTTTTGAATCTTGCAAGGAAGCTCTCTCCAATGCTGCACTTTTAGCACATCCTGACTGCTCTGCCAAGTTGTCTCTAGTCACAGATGCGTCTGATACAGCTATCGGAGCAGTTCTTCAACAATTAAAGGATGGAGCATGGGAACCTTTAGCATTCTTTTCCCGTAAATTAAGTCCTTCGCAGGTCAAATATTCACCTTATGATCGCGAATTGTTAGCTATTTATGAGGCTATAAAGTATTTTAGGCATATGCTGGAGGCTAGACATTTTACGGTCTACACAGACCATAGGCCGATATGTTATGCATTTCATGAGAGAAAGCATAACTGTTCACCTAGACAGTTCAGGTATTTAGATTATATTGCCCAGTTCACAACTGATATAAGGCATATCTCAGGCAAAGATAATGTTGTTGCCGACACCTTATCCCGTGTTAATGAACTGAGCATTCCAGTCAACCTTGAACAACTAGCCCAGAGCCAAACCTCCGATTCAGAGTTGGCAAAACTTATTGAAGAAGGATCTTCTCTGATTCTCGAAAAACTGCAAATACCTGGTAGTCGTATTCCTTTGTACTGTGATGTAAGTACAACGACACCCAGGCCTTTTGTAACAAGGTATTTTCGTAAACAAGTTTTTAACAGTTTACACTCTTTAAGCCATCCTGGTGCATCAGCTTCAGCTAAATTAGTTGCTGAAAGATTTGTTTGGCCAGGCGTCAGGAAAGATTGTAGGGAATGGGCACGAGCATGCATTCAATGCCAACGTGCGAAAGTCACTCGGCATGTTAACGCTCCATTTGGTTCTTTTAAATTACCTCGAGCGCGATTTACTCAAATCCATATCGATTTGGTAGGTCCATTGCCCATTTCGCAAGGCTACCGGTATTGCCTAACGGCCATCGATCGCTTTACACGTTGGCCGGAGGTTGTTCCAATAGAGGATATATCTGCTGAGACTGTCGCTAAGGCTTTGCTGTCGTCATGGTTTTCCCGATTTGGATGCCCTACGGTCATTACAACAGACCGTGGTCGCCAGTTTGAATCAGCTCTGTTCGACAATTTGTCCAAAATGACTGGTTTCGAACACAAACGGACAACGGCCTATCACCCAACATGTAATGGTCTTATAGAGCGTTTTCATAGGCAACTCAAAGCTGCAATCGTTTGTCACGCCAACGATAGGTGGACAGAGTCACTGCCTTGGGTGTTACTCGGTGTGCGAACAGCTTTTAAAGAAGATTTACAAGCTTCGTCAGCCGAATTGGTATATGGGGAAACTTTAAGACTTCCTGGCGAGTTTTTTGAAGCCAATGTTCCTATATCCACCGATATGTCAGAATTTTCTGCCCGTTTGAGAAGTATCGCGGAACGTATTCGGCCAGTACCAGCCTCGCGCCATTCGTCCCAGAAAACTTTTGTTTTCAAAGAGCTTTCAACTTGTGACCATGTTTTCTTGCGTGATGACACCACGCGCGGTTCCCTTACCCCCGCCTATTCTGGTCCATTTAAGGTCATAGCTAGAGGGGAGAAAGTTTTCAAGATCCTGTTTAAAAATAAAGAAGTTAACGTTTCTATAGACAGACTTAAACCAGCTTTTATTCTTTCTGAACCAAATTTAGTTGTCGATGCCTTCCCCACAACTCAAAACTTCGTCACCCGTGCTGGGCGACGAGTTAGATTTCCCGATTTTTATCGCCCTTGACGGTCTCTGGGGGGGAGTGATGTGGGGATGCACTGTTCTTGTGCAATCGGTTAAGGTGTCAAACCTCCGCCGATTGCACAGAACAAATAAAAAAAGTATAAAACTATCCATGATGGATTTTGTTGATTGGTTGTTATGGAGACGAAGAAAAACCTGTGTGATTTGTTAAACAATTTGTTTTGTAAAATAAATTACTAGATATATTAACTGCACAATCATTTACCTACACCATCACCTGATTGAGCACGCTCGAAATGAGTGATTAAGCAAGATGGCGCAAATGCGCAATACATAATGTAAGGCGACATCTCCGTTACTTTTACTTGCTACTTTGGCTTACTATCATCTCTTAAAACCATGCAAGAACGAGTGAGTAAGCGCTTGCATAGTTTTTAGACATGGTAGTTTAGGCCACCAGGTGGCCTACCACCATCTCTTAAAACCATGCAAGATCCAGTGAGTAAGGGAGATGTCGCCTTACATCATGTAACTCGCTCTCTAGCTTACTTACTGGATCTTGCATGGTTTTAAGAGACGGTAGTAACCCCCCAGGTTTTTAGAGATATGGAGCAGAAATCATGGCCTGTTTAATCAGCCATGAAACAATCATATGTAACGCAATCTGCCGAGTATTTCCGTTGTTCTGATTACATCATTTTTATCCCTTTCTACCAGGTTTTCTGTGTACAGGAAACTAGTGTCGCCAAGAAAGAGAAGACTGCCATCTTGGTTATTTAGGTATATTGTACCAATGGCAAAGAAATAATATACTACCACTACACGAACCAGAGATTGTAGGTGAAATGGGTCTTAACTTTGCACAAAATCCCAATCCCAACTAATATTATATATGCGAAAGTGAGTTTGTTTGTTAATTTTAACTAAAATATGTTTTGCCTCTTTTTCTCTTACCTGACACTTCATGTGAAAGAACGAGACGCAACACATTTTAGCTAACATGGGCTTAACAAACGTTTCTTAATACGGGGGTAAGTATTTAATAGGGCCTGTATTTGCAAAACATCAGCAGTACCTACCTAGTACGACGGAGAACCGTACAGTGCCCCTAGTATGAGTTTTTCTTAACGCAGACGCTAGCGACTGCGTTAGGATTTTGTATGGAATTTCTTAGTTGCCTTACTATCCGCCGGAGGCGCTGTATAGGTTTGCCATACTAAATCGCTAACGCAGTCGCTAGCGTCTGCGTTTATAAAAACCCATACTATGGGGCACAGACGTAGCTTGCAACGACAAAATTTAAAATAAAAACTCCGTCAAATAAAATAAAACTCTTATTTATTTCATTTCTATCATCCTTATCACCTAGGAAACTCAACAATCCCTCCAGTTGACAGTGAAGCAGGTCAGCATCATGATATTCTCGGCCTCCGCGCCCAGCTGCCTGCCATCAGCGTCGACGCACCAGCACGCGCCGCGCCGGCACTGCACGCTCCTAAAGTTGCCGTTGGCACAGCACGTTGGAAGCTCGCTTGATGTCATGATGTTGGAGGTTAGGGCACATTCTGGAAGATAATGGTATATTAATCATTTGGCTCGTAGAATCCAGACTTTATCGCAAACGGGTAGACAGCAGACCTTAGGCCACGTTTAGCATGATGGTAGTTGAAACAGGAAATCAATAGTGATGGGTTGCTTTCATTGGCATGATTCCCCCATTCGCCGAATCCCTCAGTTGACTTTTACGGCTTGCGCGGGAAGAGAAGCAGCTGGTACATTCAATGGTTTTCTTTTTCTCATCAGCTTGAAACAATCGAAACAATAGAAATACTTAGGCCAAACATTAAGAGACCTCTGACTCGAAGTCGTAAGTATTCTTTACTCTATGGATCACAAAGCGAAATGCTAGAATTTTGGAAACTTTTTGGTGACTTAGAGGATAGACAAACTTCAGGAGTATCCTCTTACGGAAACTGGCTAATTACGCCGGGACCTAGTGACGCCAGATAGTGGTAGTAAGGGCAAGTCCAAAAAGTGATGATTTGGCATCGCAGTGAAAGATGTGCATGATAATGGTCTTACAAATAAAAATCTTTAAGTAGAGCCGGGGCTCCGAAACTTAGGCTAGGGCGGCTTAGGACGCAACCGAGAAAACACTTGGATGCTGATGACATTTGTATCAAATACTTACTACAGTCCATGTTATCGAATTCGGGCGTGCCCGGTACTGCTGAATAGTTCTCTATTCGTTGTCCTCTTTCGTCAACGCAGATTTTCCTGAAAACGAAATTTTTATTATCGACGAGAGTAATCGTAGAAATTTGCTCGCTGTTAACCTAAAGCTTACTCAATAATCATTGCTGTGTCGTGTTAGTTACAGGCTAATTGACCCAGCATACCCTAGTGTCAGTGTTATTTTAAACCACCTGTCGGCCTCTTCCGTGGCTTCTTTAACATCTAAGTAGGTAGAAAGGTAGTCTTTACGTGCCTTTTGAAACATCTTTCTCATCAGACCGACAATCAGGTCATTCATCTAGCATTGTTCTAAAACATATGTTCCAATCCACGACATCGGGGTCTTCAGGAAAACTCCTTAAACTTTCCTTAGACCTCAGAGCCGTTACTTAATGATACTTGTATGGGTTTTGAATATTTTCTTCAAAAAAAGTTCGGCGTTAATTATACATGAAAAGACTGTCAAAATGATATAATGATAAAATGATGACAATAGAGATGATTACTTCATCTATAACCCTAATTTACTCACGTCCCATTGGCCAAAAGAGCAATCCTGCCAGAACTTCCATCTGGGAGGCACTCCGGCAGACTGTTGTGATAATCCATGATGTATCCCTCTTCGATGCTTTCCTGAATCCAGTTGGACACTTCGTTGATGTTCTCGTAGCACGGCGTGGTATAGTTGTAGGGTGGTTTGCCTTCGCTCTGTTCTGGATAGTTGTCCAGCTCTGGATCGTCTGGATGTTGACGAAGAACTTCGTAATATTAAAATGAATGACTACAAAATAAATTAGGAGTGCTATTTTTGAAATGTATGATTCAACCAAAATGGGTGAGACGAATGAGTATCGTTCGAGTCACCGGTTATGTCGCATGAAAATCATTCGAAAACGAACGATAATCATTCGTCTCACAGGTTTTGCGTATATCGTACCTACATTTCAAAAAAGCATTCTAGATTGATTGTGGATAGAGACGCTAGGTATCGTTGGGTCGAAGAAGTAGGAAACACGGCTTTAAGAGCTAATCCGCGAGGCTAGAGTAGAACACTACTGTTAGGCGGGAAATAACTAAGAGTGAGATACTTCAGTCTCTAAAAGACAAACTTACAACAAATCAGCTCAGTAATAGGATCTTCTGTCAGGTCAATACTTCTCCTATCCCCCTCTAAAATTCTCCCAGTAATGACGTCCACACAATGACAGGAGTTGGCGACACACTGTATTGGGTGGAAATTCCCGTCGATAGTGCAGCGAGGGGGGACGACAGGCTCTGGAACCCCAGGCCTGATGGTCGATGTTATCTTATGGTAGAGCTTCGAACAACCTGATGAAATACAAGAAGATTGACGAGATTAACAGCAACGTTAATTAGCGTCCGTCATCATCATGTCATCTTAGTGACACGGACAATCGACCATGCAGAGAGGTGATATGTGTGTATATGTGTCACCCTGGTGTCAGAGTTCTTTGGAACCGCCTCTCGGCCTCTGGTGGCTTACTATCATCTCTAAAAACCATCCAACAACGAGTGAGTAAGGGACATGGTGCAATACTTGATGTAAGGCGACATCCCGCTTACTCAATCGTTCTTCCATGGTTTTAAGAGGTGATAGTTAGCCCCCTGAAATGGTTCCTTTAACGACTACCAGATGTCAGCCGGAATCAAAGTCAGCATTCGTTTAGTCAGTTTATTAATTTTTAGGAGTTATAACGTGCCATAATGGTGGTGACGATGATATTTAGTGTATTAACTAGCCTAAGAAGGTACCTACCTCTCGCCCATTGCAATGCCTGATAAAGTAAAAATAACGTGAAGCAGTCAACCATAGGACCAAACAGAAAGTGTTATTATATCCATGGACATAATAAGTACTTACTTTTTATCTCCACCATGAGCATTGCGAATACAGTCGCCATGTATCTGTATTCAGGATTTTCTATAGAAATTAAAAAAAATGTCCCTGTAGTTTGCAAATATTTATGGTAGAGGCATTTTGTCCATACCTACCGCATTGCATCCGCTGAATCATTCCTGCTCCTAGGTTCGGAGCTTCACCGAAGATCCGTTCGCCTTCTTCAGTTTGACAGAAACATCTGAAATTGTTTGTGCGTTTATTGTTTACCAGCTGTTCCCCGCGGCTTCGCCCCGCGTGGGACTCGGTTATATCGCGCCCAAAAGTAACCTATGTTTGACCTCAGGTCGTTAACTACATCCCTACCAAATTTTATCACAATCTGTCCAGCAGTTTAGCCGTGAAGAGGTGACTGACAGACAGACAGACAGACAGACAGACGGACGGACAGATAGACAGACTTTCGCATTTATAATATTAGTATGGAAGTATGGATATGGATTAGTATGGAAGTTATGGATTGTACAAAGTGAAAACAGGTACAACGATAGATTTAAAAAAAAATTGCCTCGGAGACCGCGCGCGATTTGAAATTCTTTGGGTACAACCACGAAGCAAATACAAAGTAAAGTAAGTTTGTATAAATTTGCTTCGTGGGTACAACGATTTGGAAACCGAGTTTATTCATTTAAGTCACAAAGTTGCTGTCCCGCGCACTCGCCGTCGCTTGACGCGCTAATAACGCACGCCGCGCGAGGCTATCGAGCTCCTCAACCTCCTGAAGCCGCAATTTGTTTGTGGAAAACATATTGAGATACAGAGAGGAATTCTTACGTCTGGGTAGGAATACAAGAGATATGCGCATATAGTCCTTTCCCATCGCACAAAGGCCGTTCTTCTAAAACACCAACTTGCCCGCTGGCGTAGCGACGATCGTAGTCATCTTGAGCTCGATGGCATTCTGTGTCCACTGAAAAATCAATGGTTATAAATAGTCTTCTTTATCTCATTTAGTCTCTTCTAAGATAGATAAAAGCATAGATGAGAGCATAGATATGATAAGTTGTAGGTAACTCACTCCGTTGACAGATGCTATCTCCGTCACCCTGCTGCACGCAGGTGAAACCATCAGTGCAGCGCCCGATTGTGGTACCAGTTCCAGTGCCACCCAGACTGCAAGGCTGTTCTATGCCTGAAAATTTCGATTTTTACAAAACATTTAACCGATTTGCCTGCCTGTGGAATGGAGAAAGACATCTTCGGAGTATGTGACAGCAGTGGAAGCGTAATAGACAGGCAGACTCGCATTTATAACATTAGTATGTGAGTCTTTTCGATCATTATAATCAAACTAGCGACCCGTCCCGATTTCGCATGAGCATAAAAACCTTCCTCTTGAATCACTCTATCTATTAAAAAAGACCGCATCAAAATTCGTTGCGTAGTTTTAAAGATTTAAGTATACATAGGGACAGAGAAAGCGACTGTTTCGTACTATGTAGTGATGGTGAGTCCATACTAATATTTAATGCGAAAGTCTGGTTTTAATCTGTGGTATGAATATGGAGTATGGATGCTATTCGGGTCGTTGATCGGTACCCCTAGTATGAGATTTTATAAATGCAGGCGCTAGCGACTTGCGTTAGCGATTTTGTATAACAAACCTGTACAGCACCCCTGGCGGATAATAAGGCAACTAAGAAATTCCATACAAAATCCTAACGCAATCGCAAGGGTCTGTGTTTATAAAACCTTACTAAGAGTACTGGGTACCGAGGGCGAAATAAATGTCGGCACGATAAGCAGAAGAATGAGATCAGTACCATAACTGCATCCGTGGTCCAGTGGTTAAGGCGTTTTCCTGTAGACCCGGGGGTCGAGGGTTCGGTTCCCACGGGAAGCATACTTTGTTTAGTTGTTTCCAGTTTGGTAAGGACATTGCAGGCTTGAATCACCTGATTGTCTGACAAATAAGATGCTTGCTTCGGAAGGCACGTTAAGCCGTTGGTCCCGGCTGCCATCTGGTAGTCGTTAAAGGAACCACGTCAGAAACCGAGAGGCGGTTCCGAAGAACTCTGACACCAGGGTGTGCATGGTCTATTGACCATGACACCTACACGAAATGAATGAAGTACCATAGAAAGGCAGGCAGTATTCACAGCAATTGCACATGGTTGGTGACGGTAACCACATCCCGGTGTGAGTCGCATTGTTGATGCGGCAGTGTTCAGCCGGCTCGGTGCACCCTCCATCGTTGACAAACGTCTGGAATCCAGTATAAATAATATAGGGACAAATTACACAGATTGACTTAGTCCCAAAGTAAGTTCGAGACTTGTATTATGGGATACTATCTCAACGATACTATAACAAATACATATAAAGATAAACATCCAAGCCCCTCTACCACAAGATTTTGAAAACGCAAAAAGCATTTTTAGATTTTGAATGGCAATTCTTTTATTTCTTGAACGTAAGGAAAAATAAAAAATCTTGTAATTCTTACCATATTATCTGCCAGTTTTTGATTTTATAACTATACTTTTTTTCCTACCTGATGGAAAGTGGTTACCATAGCCTATCGACCTGCAACACCGAAGCGTAACGAGGGAGTCGTCGACCCTAAAGGAATCTTTTCACGCCCTTCTTAAAGGCTTACATGTTATCTTAAGTCACCTCTGCCTCTGTGGTCCAGTGGTTAAGGTTTGCCTGTAAACCCGGGGGTCATGGGTTCGATTTCCACTTTGACTTTTCCCTGATTGTCTGATAACAATGACAACTGATGTCCCAGTGGATGCCACTTTTATTAACTATCTTACCCTGCAAAATCCTTCTTCACACAATAAAACACTGCCCACGACACTATTAAATAAATACAAAAACAAACAAAGAAGTAATGTCCGTTTCGCCATTTTGTTTGTCGGCTTGACACGCACTGATTTTATTGAATTCGATTAATGCTATCTTATAGATAAAAATTATATCTTTAAACCCTTTAATTGTTCGTAATCATTTCAGTATCTGACGAATGCGTCATTTGAATGTAGAAAGTTTCGGATGGCCGTCTCAGTCTGTTGAATCACAATAACTCAGATGCTATAGAGGAATACATACATACATAATGTTCACACGTCTTTATCCCATACGGGGAAGACAGCTTAGGGCCATACGACATTACGCCACGTTTAGCATGATGGTAGTTGAAACAGGAAATTAATGATGATGGGTTGCTAACCGCATCGCCTATGTCATGATTCCCCCAATCTACGATTCCCTCGATCGACTTTTACAACCTGCGCGGGAAGAGAAGCAGCTAATACATTTTATGTTTTTATTTTTCTCCCAGATCAGCATGGAAGTAGAGGAAGAAATGGAACGAAAATCTAGGACCATATTAAAGCCCCTACGTCCGGGAAAAATCCAAGATTTATTGATTTTTAACCGACTTCAGAAATGAACGAGGTTCTCAATTTGCCGGAATGTTTTTTTTTTAAATTTTAAATTATGTACCTATGGACTAAACTGAACAACTTACTAATGTACCAATACCATAGATTAAAAAAAAATATTGCGTCGATGACCAATACGCTGCCAATAAAGCATTTGGCCCGCGAAAAATTATTACACCATAAACTTTTTTTAATTTCTCTTTGTATGGCATTGAACATTATTCTGTACTCTGTGGTACCATTAAAACAACAAAGTATTGTAGCAACATTTAAAAACTAATTACCTACGTGTTTAAGTACATAATTACTTAATATCCTGGAACCTTCCATTTAAACCCAAAGCAAACTAGGTGTCTCGATCTTCGTGTGCTTATAACATTCTTCTTGTTATCAGATAACGCCAAGTGCCTGATAAGCCGATATCAAACATGATAATGGTGTCACCTGTTGGCGGAACTACGTAACAAGACGGGGCTGGTTAAAATTTTATATTAAACTTTTTTTTTGTTGACCCGAATATTGGCTTTTATTAAAATGTTATTAAATAACTACATTAGTTTCATTTAAATATATACAAAACTTAACTACCATCTACTATATAAACACTTAATATTAAAAAATAAATTAATATATACAAAAGAATAAAGAACATAAAACGTATTTACAAAAACTTACTTAAACTTTTTAAACTTACTTTTAACCGCGATTTCATCCGCATCGAATTTACAAAGTAATTTATTAATTTCATGACTTTTATTTTATTGTGAGTTAGTAAACATTAAGGCATAACTTACGCCACTATACTTTAGACAAATAATTAGAGTACATCATTTGAATGAAGTAATAGTGGCGTAAGTTATGCCTTAATGTTAACTATTTACTATTAAAAATCTCGTTGAAATCGGTCGAACCATTTTAAAAGATTAGCCGGAATAATGAAATTTGTTCCTATACTGCCAACAAACTTTATCTCCTTCTCTCTTATCTTAACACTTTATAAAGCAGCATGTGAGGTGTAAGGATTAAAAAAAAGAGTTTTACTAACATAGGTACTTAGCTGGTTGCTTCAGAGCCTGCTGCTTATAAATATTGATTATTGATTGCAATATTTTTATTTTTTATTTTATTTTATTTATTTAGGACAATAAACAATTGTACAAAATATAACAATTAAACACATAACAATTCAATGTATGTATAGTTGTACAACCAGCACCATTTTCCTCAGATTACTAAGTTATATAACAAAAACAACAAATTAGTTGCGACACAAATTAATTGGTAGTGATGTAGGCAGCCAACAAGACATTTTGTACTATACATATTATAATGTCTGAATATATTAAGTACTAAACCTATTTGATACATTTTTTTTTTGTAAATAAAATAATCTTACTCTGTCTACAATAGTTAACACTACATATTGTAATACAAAGTTGCTTTCTCTGTCCCTATATCCCTTTGTATGCTTGAATCTTTAAAACTACGCAACGGATTTTGATGCGGTTATTTTTAATAGACAGAGTGATTCAAGAGGTAGGTTTTTATGCCCATGCGAAGCCGGGGAGGGTCGCTAGTTTTTTATAATTTACAAACCAATTACAAACTAGGTATCTATATACTGGTGTATAAAATATGTACATGGTAAAGTAAATATAACTTTTGTAAAACATTACGAAATATTTCTTCACATCTTATCACAGGACTGTCATTCAAGATTATGACTATTTACAGCAGATAATTAGATCTGTAGTTATGCGCACACGCATCCACCAATTTACTTTAGGATAGTAAATTTTATAAATTGCTTGTAATACGTACAACATTACAACAGAAAAAAAAATAAGTAAGTAAGTAAGTATATCTTTATTCACAAAAAAACATGGTATACATTGGTGTTACAATTATTAAATATTGTGTCACATGTTTTGTCATATTAAATGACGTGTGAATGCATAACGTGTCATATTGAATTATAACTTAAATTTTACATTATAAACATATTATCAAAGAAAATTGCATATCATAACAAAAATAATAATAATAGGAAATTCACATGCAAATGTCATTGTTTACTCTGAAAGTCAAAAAATTCATTAATGTCATTAAATGGTCTGTCATGTAGCCATATGCTTAGATTCTTTTTAAATGAGTAGTTAGTCAAGTGTTTCATATCATTGGGCAAACAATTATAAATACGAATACACATATTATGTGGACTATTTAAACATTTTGACGTGACAACGTCTTAAATTAGGTTGCGGCTGGGAGTCACTTATGAAAAAGTGTAACGCTCGGTAACGTTACGATGCGCTCACAATGAGAGCGAGTGAGAGGCACGCGTCCCCTAAGAGCGAGAGAGACAGACTCAAAGTCGTTGTCACGTAAAACTTTCGCCCGTATACCGACTTTACAGGCAACCAATTTTTTTTGAGTGTGCTATATCATCTAGTACAAGTCGATGTGGATTTCTTTGAGGTCTATTATTTACATCAATAGCTTTCCTAAACAATTTTATGTTTTTATGTACAAATAAACATATTTCATAAATGTACAGAGATGGTAATGTCAAAATACCCATTTTTTTATATAGTGGCTTACATGTGGTGCGTGGAGGGACTCCACATATTGCCCTCACGCATTTTTTCTGGGCTATGAATGTCTTTTGCCATTCTGTACTATTACCCCACATCATTATACCGTAGCGCAGTACCGATCCCACATAAGCATGATATGATGTGGTGGCCGTTCTTATACCAGTTGCTTTTTTTACCTGTCTCAGAGCATACACAAATTGATTAGTTTGCTTACCTATGACATCAATTTGTTTTTTCCAATTCAAATCTTGATCAATAATTACCCCTAAGAATTTAGCACTTGTGACTCTATTTATGTTTTTTATATTTAATGTAAAATTGCAGTGAGGATGTTTAGAATTATTAAATTGAATGTAATTTGATTTATTCAGATTAATATTTAAATTATTATATTGTAGCCATTGGATAACTTTGTCAATTGTATTATTAATGTCATTTTCATGCTCATTTATTCCCTCATTGTCACGTTTTTTTGCTTTTGTTGTTATAATTATAGAAATGTCGTCAGCATATAAGATGCACTTATGGTTTGTTATATTGAAAATGTCATTTATATATAGCAAAAACAACAATGGGCCCAGCACACTACCTTGTGGTACGCCATTATTTATTTTTTTGTAGGATGATATATAAGATGACATTTCATTATTTAATATTTTGTTAATTACAACGCCTTGGTACCGTTCATTAAGATATGATGCTATCCACTGCAGCGCTATTCCTCTTATACCAATTCTCTCACATTTATTCAAAAGCCTATCGTGTGACACAAAGTCATATGCTTTAGATAAATCGAAAAAAAGTCCTGTAGTAAAGTGGTTATTATTCAAGCTGGTGAGGATTGTATTTATTAGTGTATAGATAGCTAAGTTGGTAGATTTATTTTTTTGAAAACCAAATTGATTTTCGTGTATTATTCCATGTTTGTTACAAAATTTCATTAGCCGTTTAAACATACATTTCTCGAAAACTTTAGAAAATATTGATAAGAGGGTAATTGGTCGATAGTTATTTATATCATTTCTTAAACCTTTTTTATGTAATGGTTTCACCAACGATAGTTTAAGTGCGTTTGGAAAGGTTCCGGAGGAGAAAGATAAATTTATGAGGTGAGTAAGTACAGTGAGTACTTCAGGGCAGCAAGATTTTAATATTTTTGTATTAACTCCGTCATATCCTTTCGAATTTGTATTTTTAAGGGATAGTATTTCCATTTTTACCTCCTCTTCTGACATTGGTTCTACAAAAAAGGAATTGGGTAAGATTTCGTTTGAGCATGTTTGCGGTCTTATATTTGATGTCAGGTTTTTATTAGTCAAATTAGTGAAATAGTTATTAAATGCATTTGCAATGTCACTAGGTTTATCTAATTGTTGATTATTAAATTTAATTTCCGTTATAGAGTCATGTGATTTTTGATTAGAAATTTCATTCTTGATAACCGCCCATGTAGCTTTTGTTTTATTTTGACTTTTATCTATTAGAGCAATATTTGATTTCTTTTTTGCTTTTATAATACATTTTTTTAATAATTGTGAGTACTCTAAATAGCTTTTTTTATTTATTTCAGACTTATTTTTGTAGTATTTATATCTTAACAATCTTTTATTTTTACAACTAATTTTTAGGCCCCGACTAATCCATTTTTTATTGCTATTTGTTATATTATTAATTTTTATTCTTATTTTAGGGAAACAAAGATTATAAAATAGACAAAACAGTTCATGAAAGCGGTTAAACGCATTGTCTAAGTTTGATTCTTCATAAATCTCTGTCCACGAGAGACTACGGAGTCATTCACGAAATTTGCAAATATTATCAAAACTATAATCCCTTCTATAGATCATGTATGACTTAGGTTTAGTACAGACAGATTGTATTTTAAAACTAAGCATCTGTGCCGTTTCGTGATCAGAAAGATACAGAGGTAAAACATCAGCAGAAGCATCCTCTATATTACTTAATATATGATCCAAACATGAGTTTTTTCGTGTAGGAACATTTATGTGGAGTTTAAAAGAGTAATTATTACATATATCATTCAGGTAGGTACTCTCTCTACTTGAATTGAGCGTATTGATATTTATATCTCCAATTATAACTACTTTGGACTTAAGTTTATTTTTCTTAGACATTTCGTGTAGCAAATTGTTAAGTTTGTCCAAGAATACTATTTTATCAGAGTCTGGAGTTCTATATACACATATGATAATTAACTTGATGTTAGGCACTTCTATTCCACAAACTTCAAACGTTGATTGTGCTTTGTATTTATTGGATAAAGTAAATTCATTATAAATTAAACCTTTTTTTACTAGAATGCAAGTACCACCTCTACATTTTGTTCTATTATATGAAGTAGCAAACTCATAGTCATTCATAGTTACAAATTTTTCAAGTCCATCCTTTAAGAATGATTCTGAAAAACACATTACATCAGGATATTTATTTTTTTCTTTAAGTTCCTCAAGCGTCAGTTCCAATAAATCTTTTTTGTCTAAAATACTAGCAATATTCTGATGAAAAATTTTAAATACATTTTGTTTGTCTTTATTAACTTTTGCCTTTGAACTTTTACGAGACACGAAAAAAACTTTGATTTTTCAATTTTTGGAAAGTAGTTAAACAATGTACCTTTTTTGCTTATATTGGGTAATACTACATTTTCAACCTGTGGTTGAGAATTGAGTTTTTGACGCTTAAAATAATATGTTATTTTACCTTTGTGATTATCAGTACATTGCTTTTGATTATACAGTTCATTATTCATCGTTTTATTTCTTGCTAATAATATGTTTTTCAGTTCCTTAAAATTTAAATATTTTTTGCTATAATCTAAACAATCAATGACATGGTTAATTGACTGACATAAAAAAAACAAATTTTTATACTTGCATCTCACAAAATTACAATATAAGTATGTATACATTTTTATTGAATCATCGTATGAGTTACAAGATGACCCTGAACACAGTGGTGTTAGACACAGAACAGAGAAGGTGTTAGAGTTTTTAGAAACCGCCTTTCGGCCTTTGTCGTGATTTTTTATCGACCATCAGTTGGCAGCTGGGCTGGGACCAACGGCGTGGCAAAACTCAAAACAACTTCGTGTATCGGAAGGCACGTTAAACCGTACAAACTGCCATCTGGCAATAAATAAACGCAGAGAGGCAGCTTCGAAGAGAGAAGACGCCTACAGAGAATAAATACTTAACTCTAAACACAATTCAAACATGCCAAAGTAACGTAAAAATCTCGTCCAGGATTGGTCCATAATCTTCAGAATGTTGATGTCCAACGCTGGGCCAGCATCCGTTCATAAAGAGAGCAACTCCATGACAGTGTTTATTGGCAATACTGTCGACGGATAGCTCTCTTCATTAACAGATTATTGTGGCAACACTGATTCTTCAAACCATGCAGCTTCTTACTCTTAACCTGTCAGCCGAACTAAATATAACCTTATATTGGCCACAGAAAGTTGACCACAGAAGGTTTGGAAAATTTCTGAAGTAATAAAATCCCTCCAAAAACATTTTCATGTAAAAATGTTGCCAAGACGAGTCTACATAGCTTACCTTGTGAAAAAGATATCAGATCTCGTATAAAGCCAAGCTCTAAAGACTACACGCTCTAAACCTACAAGCTCTATAGTACACCTCAATCAAAATCTATGAAAAAGTGGTCAGGGGACTAAGCCAAAGCCACAATCGCAAAACGTTAACGAGGTACGACAAGAACAAAATGTATGGGATTGACATAATATTGACCTCGTGATTTACCGCAGCTTATGTCAATTCCATACATTTTGTTCTTGTCGACGTTCGTTAGCGTTTTGAAATTGTCACTGGGCTACGGGTGCTTATTTCATGTAGAGCCAAGGTAATTGATCTATGCGCCCTTACTTTACCAAGCCTAACTTCACATACTCTACATTTTAGTCAAAAAGTGATGCTTGGCCGTTTTGCTACCGTTACGAAGATTTCATAGACATTCGTTCAATGTGTGTGAAAACTTGAAGATAATAAACGAGGTTCTTTCTAATCAGCCAAAAAGGCAGATCGAACTTCTTTATTCCGTGGGAATATTTTTACATTAATGTCTTCAGAAACTAGTTACAACGAGGAGTATGAACTTTAACTTTGCGCCTATAGAGTCAGTTGCACTCATTGTTAACTCTCTATAGTAGAGCGCGTGCTATGAGACCAATTATTATTATATTTATTTAATTTGGACCGAAATATCCATATTTATGTTAGTTTCTTACATATATAATAGGGCTTTTGCAATACAGTCCCAGTGGTTCTGCATCCGTCCCTCATATCTTTTTGACAACACATTTAGAATACCACTGCAGCTGCCATGCATTCTGCATTATAATGTCATTTATAAAAATAATAAGGATCACTTGAATCGATAAAAAATCAACTTGTTCAATAATTTGAACGTTATAATTATACACCCATAATGAGGAAAATTTTTGCTTATTTTCATCACAAAAGAAAACACTACTTAAGTCCGCTTGTAACTATTCATTGCTGAATAATCAGATTAAACGAATGTCAGCACTCCACTGAGGTTTGACAGTAAAACAAATGCATCCACCCACAACAAGCTACAGTAAAAGTAGATACAAACTAAGAACTTATAGTAAAAAATCACAAGTGAGTTGGGCAATCACGTTAAGCTAAAGTAAGTAAAAACATTTTATAGCACCATGGTAAATGTTTATGTACATGGAATAACAGTCTTGTCGCTGGTGCAATATCTTCCAGGTTACCCTTAAGGACAGTAAAAATAGACTTAGCTAATGGTGCTTAAGAATACAAACAAGAAAAACTACATTATGTATAGGTGAACTGCAAATATTTTGAGGGCAGATTCAGACCACGATACTGAACAACTTTTCCAAATAAACTTATATCGAAATAAGTTTTTTTATTCACTCTCTATCTATACTAATCTAGATCAGATGAATCTCAATATGTATGGCGGTTCAAAATTATTTTTTCGTTTTTAGATAAAAGTTTATTTGGAAAAGTTGTTCAAATATTATAGTCTGAATCCTTATATAAATAGAATGACTACGTCGCGCTCTATAGATTTATCGTTAGTCTAAGCTTGCGCCACACCATAGCCTACGTATTTGTCAACTTGTAAATTGGTGCGGCACGGTAGCTGTTCAAACAATGTGTTTGCTTTGATGTTCCGTTAACGGAAACCTCCTCTTTAGTTAGGGCATTGACTTGAGGGTGGGTTACATAGACTTCAGTTAAATCAGAATTGAGGAGAACCGTAGGAGAACAAAGGTTGCTGACATAGCCCAGCGGATTAGCTCTTTGAAGTGGCAGTGGGCAGGACACATAGCGCCACGAACCGATGGCCGATGGGGCAGAAAGGTTCTCGAATGTTGACCACGCACCGGCAAGCGCAGCGTCCGACATCCACCGACCAGATGGTCTGATGACCTAAAGTAGGTCGCGGGCAGACGCTGGATGCAGGCCGCTTCCAACCGGTCGTTCTGGAAATCCTTGGGAGAGGCTATGGCTAAAATGATGATGATGAAATACTTCTTTGAAATTATTTTTAAGTAAGAGTTTTGCGGATTCATTTTTTTACCTCTTTGTGTCCGTGTTTTATTTGACGAAGCGTATTGGTGATAAATCAATGTATTTTATACTGTGGGTCTAAAAACGCCACTTTAGCAATTCATCGAATCGAATTCATATTTACGAATTCCTTAGCAATTCTTTAGAAATTCATATTTCTTTCAATTTTTTTGAAGAGGAATTGCAAAGTTTAGTTGGCTATTTTACAAAAAATAGAGGAATTGCTAAGGAATTCGTAATATGAATCGATTCGATGAATTGCTCAAAGTGGCGATTTTAGACCCCCGTTGCCCGCGGCTCTATCCGCGCGGTATTCGGACGGAGCCGCGCCAAAAGGTGTTTCAAATTAAATTTATTTATCTATTGAACATTTTGCTTGATTTAGTTGACTGGTAGAGAATGCTTTTAGCATTACGAGTAAGTCCACCAATCCTAACTAATAATATAAATGCAAAAGTGAGTTTATTACTCTTTCACGCTCCATCTACTGCACCAATCTTCCTGAAATTTTGCATACACATAGATAGAAGTATTGAGGAGGATACAGTATACCTTTCATCCTGGGAAAAAGGACTGTTCCCTTGGGAAATATACGCAGGCGAAGCCGCGGGCGAAAGCTAGTTGTATAACAAGGACTTACGCTTTACTTGTCGAACAATATAGTTTTAATAAATAGATTTAAATCTTGTGGTCCACTTGGCTAAAATCATAGCGGAGATTGTTTCTAGACATATGTCGTAAAGTTCACTGTATGTGATATAAATCAAGTAAGAAGGAAATCTTAGAACAATTGGAAATAAATAACAATATCTGTATATTTGTATTGTTTATTCGAAATTGTTTTAAGGTACAGTTAAAAACAAAATCGAAAGACAAATTCTGATTATTTCCGAATTTTATAAATGGTCAAGCATATTATAAAGTACTTTTGTATGAAAAAATAATGTTTTATAAGGAAAAGACATATATAAAACTAGCTGTTGCCCGCGGCTCCGCCCGCGTGGGACTCGGTTATATCGCGTCCAAAAGTAGCCTATGTTTGACCTCAGGTCGTTAATTACATCCCTACCAAATTTCATCACAATCGGTCCAGCAGTTTAGCCGTGAAGAGGTGACACACAGACAGACAGACAGACTTTCGCATTTATAATATTAGTATGGATGTAAAAAATTTGGAAAGTTTCAAGTCTCTATCTATTATGGTTCATGAGATACAATACATCCAGTTGACATACAGACAATCAAACTTAGGTGTAGTAGTAGCATTCTATAATCTGTGGTAGTAAGGAACCGTTTTTACTCATGCGATTCGAACACATGTCCCATGCCATATGGATAGTAAATCAAACGTCTAGACCATAGGAATATATACATAATAAAATTAGATACGTTGATATTATAACAATCTAGCCTATTAACAGGCTAATGAGTAATTTAAAATAAACCTAGTTATATAAAAAACTAGCGACCCGCCCCGGATTCGCATGGACATAAAGAGCTTCCTCTTTAATCACTCTATCTATTAAAAAAACCCGCATAGAAATCCGTTGCGTAGTTTTAAAGATTTAAGCATACATAGGGATATAGGGACAGAGAAAGCTAGTGATTTCATCGTATATAAGAATGTGTCCATCGGCACCTTTCTTACTATCTCTAATAACGGGAAGCACCTTGATCATGAGTCTTTGTTTTCAGTATAGATAGATAATTAACAGAGGTAGACCTTTTTACAAATTCGTCTGCTTGGTTACCTTAAACTCGCCTATTTATTTATTAAAACTTTATTGTTCCATAAGTACAAAATACTTATACAATTGGCGGACTTAATGCTAAAAGCATTCTCTACCTATGTCTGCCGCCAAACAGCAGCTTGTTGTTTTGTTTTGGTTTGAAGGGAGAAAGAGGCAGTCACATTCTTGCGTACTGAGGCGAAATATCAAGGTAATCGAGCGTAAATAGACAACAGTAAACATGCGCCAGCGCCGTAAAGGTTTTAAAAAAAAGATTAACCTAACCTTAGTAGAAAAATGCACGAAATTGCATTAGTTACCAGCAATTATCACAAACAGTCTAAATGTGTGAAGAAGGGGCTCACGAGTCCAAACTAATTTGATTCTCGGCTTCCAAGGATACCGTTAGACACAGAAGTGTAACTTGGCTTGGTGTAGAAGGTTTTAGAACATTAGTACCTACTATTATCTATTCTATGGTATGGTACTACATCTCACTAATGTAAAGAAGTAAAAACACTTTATTATACCATACTAGAGACCTGCCACGGCTTCGCATGGGCAAATAAACCTTCCTCTATATAGATAGAGTGAAGTGATGATTCAAACTCTATCTATTAAAAAAACCGCATCAAAATCCGTTGCGTAGTTTTAAAGATGCATACATATGGATATAGGGACAGAGATAGCGACTTGTTTTAAATATGTAGTGATAATAAAATAACCAATGAAGAAGTTTTAAAGACGTGTAGGAGAGAAAAGAATTTTAATAAAGGAAATTGAAAACAGAAGAGGGAAAATGTGGGGAAATTTAATACGGCACGACGACTTTATAAAAAACGTTATGGAAGGCAAGATAGAGGGAAGACGGGGAATACTTAGACCAAGTTTTGTAATAAAGGAAAATATGGGAGTCGTGTCGTATCAAGATGTGAAAAGGCAAGCAATAGAGATACCTGGAAACAGGTAGAACAAACGAGAAACTCCACCGACAAGAGCACAGCTCTTAAATTTTAGATAGATATACCAGAGTAATTTTTATTTAAAGTAACCGTAAATTAAACGGGTGAGGTCTGTAAGGTGGCACGTGGATATCTTTAGTCTTGCTGAAACCTGCGGGAGACAGGACTTCTTAAAATTTTAATAATCCTTTTACAGATAATGATATAAATGTATTTTTGAATCATCTCATGTCTTGTCCTTCTTCGTGCAAGGATAATGTGAGATTAGATACAACGTTACTAATAAAATATATTTGAAGAATTTGCTAATTTAAAAACTACTAAGTTATATGTTGAGATATTATTTCTGCATGTGATGGTCTGATTTTTAGAGAAGATAGGCGCTGTTGGCATGGTATACACACAGTATACACACTTTGGGCGGGTGAAACTGAGGTGAATAGTGTAAACTAGTACACATTAAAAAGGTACGCGATATGTTTGCGCATAGTGAAATCTGCAATTTTTTTTCTATTACAAAAATCTGAAATAATCCTTACAAGTTCCAAGGCCGCAAAATCCATTAGGTTGTCATTAGTAAAGCCTTTTCAAAGGCAAATGCCTTTAACCGTTCCATCCCATTTGCATTTATTCTAGTATTGTCTATACCGTCTCTCGCCTGCCAGTTTTGAATTTATAATTACTGTGATGCAACCTCACCTATTTTCGGATGTTGTCTTTTGTTTTTTAAACGCATCGGAATTTTCAGTTTTTAAAAACAGTTTGTATGGCCAGTGTTTTTGTCTCGTGTTTTAACTTTTTAATTTTAATGAGGTGTATTCTTTTTTTGGTCGTAACAGTATACAAATAAACAAAAGATAAGTTCAACTATAATTAAGGTTTAACTAAATCACTATTTGCCTATCTACCCTTTCGTGTACTTTTCTGCAATATTAAAATATACACTGAATAGCTAAGTACATAGATAATTTATTGACTTAATTCAATAAGATTTTTTAAACCCAAACGCGCTTAATCTGTAGTAGCTGAGGAGTTTTTGAAGTTTGGATTGCGACATACCAGCAAAAGTATTAAGTTTCTACATATTATGGAAATATCACCGAAGTAACTGATAACAAATTTAATATCAAACGAATCTTGAAAGTTAATAATTTTCTTATTGATTCGTTTTTTTATAAATATTTATTTTAGGGTACTTATTTTATAAATATTTATTTTAGGGTACTTATTTTATTTAATGCTTATTTAAGTATTTGATAAATAAATAATATTAAGAAAAAAACCGAATCTAAATTTAGGCGTTAATTTAGGCGCTATGATGACACAGCACCACAGACAGACAGTCACACAGGTTCACAGACACGTCAAACTATATAACACTTCTTTTTCGTTGGGGGTCAAAAACTTTACTCCGTTTGTTACTATGTTGGGGGAATAAACAAATTCCTTTATGTAAAAACAAACAAAAGAGCAATATAAAAGACATCAACGAGTTCGTATTTTCATTGAAAAAAAATTGCCAGTTATTTGGATAGTTTTATTTTTTTTAATATGCAGTACCCTTATAAAAATTTATTACTCTATGCTATAAAATTCACAACGCGTACTGGTTTTTTTTGGAGGGAAAGAAAATTGTCACTATGTCCGCGCTGTATTTAATTTCCAAAACTAGGTTTTTTCGAGTATTTGTGCATAATATTGATGGATTATTATTCGCAAAGTGTTCGTGAACAAGCGTGAGTGTTGGGAAGTGGTACAGTGTCGATTAAGTGACTTTTTATCTTTGTCACCAAAATCTCCATGATATAGCTAAGTGAAATTTTTCCACCGCTTCACTTAGCCATCTGACTCTGACTAGACTTACTTACTTGACTGGACTTGACTACTGACTTGACTTTTTGACTCGACTGACTTAAGTAGGACTGAAGAAGATTAATGAATTCAAGAAAGGCCTTAAAGGACTAGATTCCATGGCCGTAAAAACTATTAAAAGACACAACGCGTACTAAAGTTAGTTAAAAATAATTTAATGGTACGTATAAGTATGTAATGAGAGTGAATACGTTTCTGGTTTCTATTTTACGATAGTCGTGACTTAAGATAGTTGCTATAAGTATAATGTTCGAATTGTATGCTAAACTGATTTAAAAGATTTTATATTTTTACCACAGAGTATAAATAGAGTAATTATTGTGTAATTTCTCTGTGACTTTTACTGATTTTTCTCTATTATTCATGACTATTTAAGAAGTTGCATGAATTTATTTGGTAACTCAAAATTGTATATTATTAAACGGGCAATATATTATTAATAATAAGAGCAATAAATATAAATTTATTAGTACCTACTCTCGTTTTCGAAAACGGCTCTAACGATTTCTTTGAAATTTAAACCATAAGTTCTTACACACTCAAAAAAAAATCTAGCTGGGTTCCATGTCTGAGAAAATTTATTTTCCCATATTTTCACGCAAATAGATAGATATTCTGTATATAATATAATGAAAGAACAATACTATTATTTCCAGTAAATGATAAAAAAACAAAAAAAAAATTTACAAACTTGTCAACCAAATTTAATTTGAATGCAAGTGAATGTTGTTGTATAAAAAAATATTTATTTAAACTTTATTGTACAAAATACAATGTATATAGCACAACAGGCGGACTTAATGCTAAAAGCATTATCTAACAGTCAACCTTTGGTTCAAGCAGAGATCGTAATGTAGATTGTAAGAGATTGCTTTAGCGATAAGTCCGCCTTTCTGCGCCTTTGTTTTAAGTAAAGCTGGGATATGTACTAAATTTTATTATTTTGTGGTGAAATAAAGAGTATTTGAATTGTATTTTATTGTTGTGTGGCTTGCAATATTCCGGATTTCATGATAAAAATAATTATTAATACAATTCTTAGATACTATTATTACAAAAAATATTTTAACCTACAATCACTTCAACAACGCTGTTTAAAACAGACGTTATTATCAACTGTGAAAAAAAAGCCTTATTACCTTCATATAAAGTTTATTTAAGGCTGTATGTCTTTATCAGCTGTTCAAACAAAGAAACAGACACATAAAACAATTGGATAAAATGAGGAATTTTAAAGTAGTCGAGGGAAGTTTTATCGCGATGATTTGATTTAGTAGATACCATAAAATTTAAAATCTAGAATAAACATTTTGAATGGATAAAGTTAAGGACCTGGGGTAAAGTATAGGCTACATTTGAGCGCGATATAACTGAGTCCGACGCAGCCGGAGCCACGGGAAACAGCTAGTACTAAAATATATTATAGAGCTCAAGTTGGTTTAGTCCAAAGAATTTCGAATCACACGCTGGAGGCAATATTTTTTTTATATCTATGGTTTCATCGTTTGAACTTTAGAACTACTCATCAAATTTGAATAATTAAAAAAAAAGAACAAAACCACCTTCTACTGTTTCAGTCGGGTAAAAAGAATGAAGTCTGACCGTTTTAAATATTTTCAACATTATGTAAGTAACTTGTAATAATAATGTTATTTTGTAACAATATGGTCGTGCTATTTGTAAATTGGCTTTACATACAAACGTTCACACTCACATATATAAGCGTATAGGAATACATCGACCGCAAAATGCGGAGGTGCTGAAATGTTATGTCATATTGAACCATAGATTTAAAAAAAAAAATTGCGTCACTTAAGATAGATGTAACATATGGGGGTGCTAAGTGCAGGAAACCTCCTCGAGTGCCCAGTCACTTGAAAACTTTGCGTTCTCGCTTGATCCAAACGGATCCGGTGAGAGAGCGGGTTGACAAGTGAATAGGGACGGTGCACCCTGGGCGGCAGTTAATAACTCCCTGATATTCGGGGTCTTATTGACTGTCGGCCAATGTCCTGCTAACTGTGGGGCACTCCCCCCATCTTTTAGTAGATGGTGAGCGGATGCCCCACCCCGAGGTGGGGGCCTCCTTCTGTGGAATATTTATTTCACAGAGGGAGGTCATCGTTAGGGAGCGCTGGGCTCTTGCCCAGCGCACTGGTTGGGGCTGAAAGGCCAGGCTGGAGGGCGTCGTGGTAGAATGCTAACGCGACCCCATGGCGCCCTCAACGGCCAAGTGCGGAAACGCCGGAGGGGTTTTAGTGGGTAGTCTGGGCTGACTAGCAGCTTAGGAGTCCCACACTTTGTGCGTAAATGCATTTCCCCTCCGTTAACAAAAAAAAAAAAAAAAAGATGTAACATATGACATTAAATGTATGGGAACCCAGCGAGCCGTTTGCGGGGGGTAAGGGCTGAGGTAAGGGAGGGTAGGAGGGGGGGTCCGTCACCAAATACACACATTATGGAATGAGTTCACAAACTTTTCTTATTGCAAAACCAAACAAAAAAGACTTTATGACTCAGGCTTAGTACAAATGCACTGTATTTCCACTCCGACCTACTAAGCAGTCTGAGCCTGTTAGACCCAGGGGTCGTGGGAGCTTATTTAGTTGTTTCCAGCTTGTTAAGGACATTGCAGGCTTGAATCACCTGACTGTCTGATAATAAAGATGACTCTGTGCTTCGGAATGTATGTTAAGCCGTTGGTCCCAGCTACCATTTGGTAGTCGTTAAAGGAACCATGTCAGAGGCCGGGAGAGGCCGAAGAACTCTTGACACCAGTGTGGCATGGTCGATTGACCGTGTCACTTACACAAAAAGATGATGAGTCTGAGCAGGAAATAATTAAATTTCCATGTATATTCTCGAGCAATAGAAAAAAGTTCGAAGTGTATCGTACGGTATTGCCATTTGTAATGTTTGGGCGTAGGTTTTGGTCTGTTCTGGAGATAAAGATACCTTCTCGTTCTCAATACGACTGTTATTTACCAAGTACATACTATTTTTTTATTTATAATCCATACTTCCATACTAATATTATAAATGCGAAAGTCTGTCTGTCTGTCTGTCACCTCTTCACGGCTAAACTGCTGGACCGATTGTGATGAAATTTGGTAGGGATGTAGTTAACGACTTGAGGTCAAACATAGGCTACTTTTGGACGCGATATAACCGAGTCCCACGCGGAGCGAAGCCGCGGGAAACAGCTAGTTACTAATATATATAAATAAATAGGATACATAGGTCAGACGTCAATCGCTCCATTGAACCATGATTAATAGCGTACCCTGGGCTCTGAAACGTAAGCTGAAGATGCAACCGGGAAAAACACGCAAGAGCGAAGATATAAAAATAAATATATAGTATATAATCATAATATAAAATAAGGCCGGGAAAGATGAGCGCACAGTTACTTTAGCCTATTTACGCTCGTGATACCACAGAATAGATAACAGTACTGATACCTGGAGTGTCACTAGCGTGATATTACTAGTAAGTACTATTATTTATTGTTAGGTTTGAATACATGATCTAATTAAATAGATAGACAGGAAAACGAAGCCATTTCATCCTCGAATTTATATGTACCTACTTATAGATGAGTGTCCTTACAATAAAATTCTCTTTTGAAATTCTGACTGGAAAATTGGTATGCATTAATGCCCGATATATGTCTTCTCTATTAGTCACAGTTTACTTAAGTTCTTAACTAGAGCAACATTATAAAATTAATTTTACTAGCTCTTTCAAATAACAGCACTGAATATCATAAACTGAACTAATCTTAATGAGCTGGTATCCATAGGTCCTCTAGGCTATGACCAAATGTTAAGTACCAAATCTGTTAATAGATTTGCAGTTATATCAGAAAATTGCGTTGTTGCAGTCAGAGCAAGAATCTTGGAGCGCGGTAGTGGCACTGCAGTATATACATAAGCTTCAAATTTATAATGTAATTAATGTTTAGTGTATAACCCAAAGGAAAACTAAAATATTTTGCAATTTCGGTCCAGTTTTCAAGATACACCAACTGCATAAATAACTTTGTAATCCCATATAAATATATAGGATAACAAAGTTACATTCGCAGTGAACGGACCAGTGTACCTGCATACTTATACTTCGCCCGCGTTATCAAGAGGCAATATGTATGTCGTAAAGTAGTTCTCTGTAATCTACAAAAAAAAAATGAGAAATCAAAAACAAAACTTATAAAAATTCCAAGTTTCGCTTAGATGTTCTACCGTCAAAAGTTGTGAGATCCATGTAATACCAAGCCGGTTAATTTATTCAGTCCCTTCTTAAGCGGACCTCTTGTCTTCGGTTATCACTACATAGTATAAAACCAATTAGCTTTCTCTGTCCCTATATCCCTTTGTATGCTTAAATCTTTAAAACTACGCAACGGATTTTGATGCGGTTTTTTTTATAGATAGAGCGATTTAAGAGCAAGGTTATTATGCCCATACAAAGCCAGGGTGGGTCGCTTGTTGCGTAATAAGCTAACTTAAAAACATCATCTAATCTTCTAAATAACCCAGGACGACTTGCCAATCGCACGAAACCATCTAATTCATTATAATTAATAGGTTTGTATCATTAGTGAGATAATAATGTGTTTTCACGCGATGGCCATATATATATTTTTCAGAGTGACAGAGACACGATGTTCAATGCTTATCGTCACTCTAAAAAGTAATAACTCATTCCATTTGTATAATTATTACGTCTATTTGTTGCCATTTTGACATGACAGCAGGCAAAATTAGTGAATTAACAGATTCGCGTAGCATCGATATATCGAGAATACGTAGAATTATATTGTTATTTTTTTATTGGTTTTTAATAAAATTTGATTTTATTA
Organism: Apomyelois bistriatella; assembly: GCA_947044815.1. Taxonomy (NCBI): domain Eukaryota; kingdom Metazoa; phylum Arthropoda; class Insecta; order Lepidoptera; family Pyralidae; genus Apomyelois; species Apomyelois bistriatella. The sequence goes on along the minus strand of OX345715.1, from coordinate 3,124,500 downwards.
CACTTTTTAAATTTAATCATAATTTATTGTTTATATCTGTATGGGCTAGCCTGGTCTGACATTAAGCATACTATTTAATAAACTATTAAGTCACAAACAATGCATCTGGCGGTGGTGGTCATTAGCCAGACTCGATACGATAAGTATATCATGAAACAATATGAAAAAATAACCAGAAGTCGAAGCAAACAGGATCATGAGCATAATGGCCTGAGATGACTGGTTTCACTTGTGATTCCAGAATGCCGGTCAGGCTCAAGGGTCAGGTCTATATAACCATCATTAGAACTGTCCGCTGCGCTGGATGTGTGAAATATCGCGAAAAGACCGCGTTAGAAACTCCCACCACGTTCGGGACAGCCTTCATATCCATAACATAGCAGATAGATAAGCTTCAAAAGAGTGGCCTGCGGTGGTACGATCACGTCTCGTGGAAACAGGTGTCTTGACCATGCCACCTCCCACGGGGCTTGGTATGGTGGAAAGGGCAAACCCAAGACGTGCCTGCTTGACGTCGTGGCGCATTATTAGTCATGCTTGATTTAACGTTTTCAAGTTGCTTGCATAATGTATTAGTACCTTCTAAAGTCAATCGACCTAATATACTGTAGAACTAATGTTTAATAGCTGCTGTAATGTTTTATATTGCGTCCGTTTCCCTTTTTGATTATTAATTCATATTAAGTGGGTAAAAGCTCAATTCACCCTGCACACTCTTGCGTCACAGAGGTCATTGGACCCTCTAAGGCCTGGCATCATTGTTTTGAAAAAAAAAAAATAATGATATGTCAATTTTGTCTGTAGTTCAACTTATTTCTCCCTCTCTCCCCCTCACCCATATATTTTCCAGGCATTAGGTATTTTCCTCACTAATACCCCTAGAGCTTTTTCACAGCTTAACCTATTTTCATTGAACATTTTATTTTGTACTGTGGACGTTATGCGTTTTAATTTCAGACCCCACTCGAGTATATATTTGCAGGCATGCGGTTATTCTTTTCCCCTTTCACCCCCACAAGTTACAAACGGCTCAACCGATTTTCATCAAACATATCTAAAAACACTCGCACATAAGTCACCGTTAGTACAAAAAAAAAAAACTAAACTGAAATCGCTTTATCCATTATGCCACTGTTATGATTTTGTAGTCCATTGGACCTTGAAAAATCAAATTATCTGATTTTTCTTAACCATCTCTCTGGGTTTGACGTTAAACCCCATGTCTGGTTTTACTTCATCAGATGTCACAGGGAAATAAGAAAACCAGACATTTCGTCTTTTCTTTTCGATCCCGAAGATTGTCATATAATATGTAAACATTTTTAGTAAGACGTTACAAACAAGAATAATTGGCATCTTCCGGAATTTTATGGTAACACTAGCAATTTCGGAAACTGGTTTCTTCATTCATTTCCCGTTGACATTTACCTACAAGAATTATGTTGATAATTAATCCCGAATTTTACTCCAAACTCGCCTCCTAACTTCGTTTATCGATACTTGACGAAAGAAACGTTAGAGCAACAACACTATGCTTAGCACATGCTTTTGACTGAATAATATTTTTTTCATTCAAAATGGCGTTGAATGTGCTGTAGTATTTTACATAATATAAGGCTTTAACTTGTATAAAACGTAAAAAGAAGTATCAGGAGAACTCATATTTGGATTTATACAATTATTTTTACACTAGCTGTTACCCGCGGCTCCGCCCGCGTGTAGGTCGCTTTTCGCGTAACCTGTGTTACATTGAAATGAAATGACGCAATCGAAGTAGCCAGGACATTATTCAAATATAAACAAATATCATGTTTCAGAGTTAAGTTCAAAGAATCTCTTTGTAGACAACATTAGCAGTTCTTCCCTCAGAGGCTAATAAAAATAGATTTTCGGCGCTACTGACCCGCGAGCAAGCCACATACAGTTGTCCATGCGAGAAACGTCTTGTTGACTTGTTCTTAGGTCGATGCCAGCTGCTTTTACGGTTTGTCCCTGCGACTTATTTATCGTCATGGCAAAGCATACAGCAACTGGAAACTGGGTGCGTTTAAATTGAAAGGGGTAATTGTTGGGGATGAGTGGTGAACCACACCCTGTGAGAATTTTGGCCTGTATTAAGTTGCGCTGCAAAACCGTTACTTTGAGTCGGGTCCCGTTGCATAGTTTAGGCGGAGAAAGATTTCTTAGGAGCATAATTTGAACGCCGACTTTAAGGGTAATTTTATGAGCAGGAAGACCACTTGCAGCTAATGAAAATCAATAGGGTAGGTGGTAGCATCATCCTGATGCACAACACTGTTATATGAAGTGTAAATCACTTCATCCCCGACAATTTCCGCCAAAACCTTGAGTTTCGGTAAACGTTTCCGAAGCCCGAGATGACGCATGACGCTCGCGGTCAGCGGACAACCGAGACTCTCTGTCAGAAGTAAAGACCGAGACAATGCATGGCGTTGCCTATCTTCATCGAGTCGCATCTGTCTATCCGCATTCGATTCTTGAGATCTAGCTAACCTTCTGCTTTTAGCTATTCTGGAATGATGCGACAGATTAGATCGTTTCCTCCTAGGCATTATTTAAAATAATTAAAATCCATACATCCATATCCATACTAATATTATAAATGCGAAAGTCTGTCTGTCTGTCTGTCACCTCTTCATGGCTAAACTGCTGGACCGATTGTGATGAAATTTGGTAGGGATGTAGTTAACGACCTGAGGTCAAACATAAGCCACTTTTGGGCGCGATATAACCGAGTCCCACGCGGGGCGAAGCCGCGGGGAACAGCTAGTTCTTTATATAAGGTGAATTTAAATCAACTGCAATGCAAATATTTTAAGGGCAGATTCAGACCACTCAACTCAACTGAACAACTTTCCTAAATAAACTTATGTCGAAATAGGATAGGAAAAAACCAATCAATAGACAACAACCAAAGAACCAAATCAAAAGAACCACAAAGACAAAGCCCAACAAATATTTTAATTTGCTAGGGTTAATTTCAATCTGCTATACCATAATGCGAAACCATAGCGAGTTGTTAGGTAAGTAAGCGCCATCTATTGAGATTTCATGTTACTAAATTTACGATCAAATTCAATGTGTTATTTTATTAAAATTAATAGGTGCAGTGCGTGTTTTCGTCTTTATTGATATGGATAATAGAAAGTAGAAATCCTAGCCTTATCTAAATTAAATTAAACGTAAGTATACGCATTAACAGTTTTAAGCAGTGTTTGAAGTAAATTTTCAATCGACCATAACTTCTTTTTCCCTTAACCGATTTTGACGAAACAAAGTTTTGACAACGCTCCTAACTATATGTAATCCAACTGTGAAAACCGCGTTTAAATCCATTGAGAATTTTCGAAGTTATAACGTACCAGACAGACATACATACATACATACATACATACAGACAGACAAAAATTCCAAAAACTGTCTTTTTGGTTTCTGTTACTCTTTTTAAACCGCACTCAATCAGTTTTTTTGAAAAATATTAAATGTACAGACACTCGCATTTTAGTGTCTTATTATATGTATAGATATTGTGAAGGCATAAATCGGCATTAATACCCAAAATTGATTTTTTTTGTTGTCCTTGTATATACTCCGCAATAGACATTAGTAGACTGTGAACCCAGGATGGCATACACGTAAATATCGTGTATGAGTGGTAAGACAGTTTAGCTTGTCATGCTACTTCTATTAGAGCCGCGTTCCTAGTTCTATGTATTGAACGTAGAAAATTGTTTAAAACTTGTTATTCCCCGCGATTTCACCCGCCTATGGTAGATATGAGTGTTGGGTAGATGTGGGTGCATGTTAAGTTATTAATAGCTTAACCTTCCCCAGGAATCATTAAGTGTATCATAAACAGAAATAATTTAAAAATTGGATGAGTAACTCCGTAGCATACCTATTTACTAGCCTACAAACTTACAAATATTTCCGATTTATAATTTTAATATAAGTATAGTAAATATCCATATATGCTCGTCTGGGAGAAAAAGAAAAACAAAGAATGTACCAGCCGCTTCTCTTCCCGCCGAAGCCGTAAAAGTCGACTGAGGGAATCAGCGAATGGGGGAATCACTATTGATTTCCTGTTTCAGCTACCATCATGCTAAACGTGGCCCTAGGTTATGTCTACCTCGTATGGGATAAAGACTTGATTATATGTTTGTTATATATATATATATATAATATATAGTAAATATAAATAGATTAATGCTTCTAGCATTAAGTTCGCCAGTTGTATATTTTGTACTTATGGAACAATAAAGTTTTAATAAATAAATAGAAATCAATGATTTGAAAGGAGATGAATAATGAGAAGATTATACTATTTGTACTATATTAAAAGAAAATATACACTATGCGAGCCACATACTAGGAAGGAGATACTAAGGTATATTTATGTTGGACTTTTGCCCTTTGAATTTGGACCTATTTTGTTTATTATTTCCTTAATATTTTTTTTACTACAATCGTTATTGGCAAAGGAAGTTTTTGAAGAATGTAAAAAAAAACACTAAATCGCTTCCATATTTGTTTCTGTTTTAGAACTCTAACATTTAAATCAAACGCCGCCAACTCATTAAAAAGGTGCGATTTTAAAAAGTAATACCAAAAACAAATTGCCGTGGCTCCATAAATTTCACCACTTGAAACAGACTAACAAACTCTTGTCCTATTTCTGATAGCGTTATCTTCAACTAAGTTTACTGCTCTTTAATCTATGATATGGTTTTATTTGCTCAGCGTATGGGGCCGCAAATGTGGAATTAAAAAAATTTCCTCAGTCAACATTCTGATAAAAAATAAGCCGACGAAATGGTATCTCAACCAAATGGTACCTGCCTAACTGTATGAATACGTGATGAAAATTAAAATATATAATATACAAAGCTTTTATCCGCTTGTCTTAAGATATATTATAAGAGTGAAAATAATTTAAAAATAGTCAAAAGCCAAGATTATACGACCGTCTGTTGCTTTGAAATTTTCAAATAAAATAATATCTAAATCAAATTATTTATTATAAAGTATTGGTTCTACCCAAAGTTGTTCTTTCTAGGACATTTAAACATGTTTAGTTTACAATATTACAAGAATTTTAAAAGAACAAAATATAAAGATCTTACCAAAAGTATCAGCTAGACGCCTACGCAGCTTCCACTACGATTTTTCCTCTGAAAATGTGCTGCCATCTTGAATCACGTGTTCATTCAGATCATTAACAAGAACGCCCTCTTTATCATGTGACCAATCACAGGCTAGGGCAACTCGATTTAAATTATCTATTACAATAGAACAATCATCCAATTAACAATAGACAATTCCTTACTTTTTAATTTACCGGCGAAAAATTTTCCCGCTAATGTTGATAGGTTGACATCACTAATAATCAGATGAGTCACATTAATTAATATTAATTTCAAAACGCACTACAAATAATTATTTAAATTGAAGCAGAAAAGCTAATATATAAAACAGTGATGGCAATACAAACACATTCTTGAAAATTATGTTAAATATTGTGTAAACGAAACTCGCGCCAAAGAAGTCTAAAGTAAAATGGCCGTGTAAGTTTACATGTTGGGTGTTTTATAGAGAACATACCTGTTACGTCACACCTGTGACTGGAACACACCATTATTCATATTTCTTATCGTTTTAAAACTTATGTCGAGGGAAAATGGGCCCTAAAGCCACGTTCTAGGAAAACTTGGCGCTTTCAGTTTTCTTACTATTGTTAAGGTTATTTACATGACGGTATACTGATTAGCATATATTTGAACGAAAGTAAACTCTATTCAAAACACTGACGGGTGCATTTCGAAGCCTAATGGGTTTCTTAGCATTGCCTCCGACTAATTACAATAATTCTGATAGTTTATTCTTAAAGCTCTTGCATTTAATATGGTATGCACAAAACGGTTTAAAATTCCGTACACATTATTTATTTAAAAGACGAAAGTAGGTATAGTCACTGCTATATCTATATATATTAAAATCAATTGCTGTTCGTTAGTCTCGCTAAAACTTGAGAATGGCTGGACCGATTTGGCTAATTTTGGTCTTGAAATATTTGTGGAAGTTCAGGGAAGGTTTAAACGGTGAGTAAAATGCAGGTTCAGGCGGTACGGAGTTCGCCGGGACAGCTAGTCTATCTATATATCAATTGCTGTTCGTTAGTTTCGCTAAAACTTGAGAATGGGTGGACCGATTTGGCTAATTTTATTCTTGAAATATTTGTGGAAGTTCAGGGAAGGTTTAAACGGTGAGTAAAGTGCGTTCAGGCGGTACGGAGTTCGCCGGGACAGCTTCCATTGTATCGGCACGGCAAGCGTGACCTAACTTGGTATATGAATATGATTGGTCGTCACTAATGGTATATCTTTCTTGAGCTCCTGAAGAATCAGATGGTAGCACTAACTGGCCGTTGTTATGCTGTCTTCTTTTCTTGTCGAGTTGATGTGGCTTGACTCTTTAATTATGTTTGACCAGTATGTGGCTACGTTAATTGCTCTATCGTCGGCTCCTCCCAGATCTTCAACTGTACAGGAGTCAGGGCAGTTAGGACATATCATAAGATGATCCATCACAAAGGTTATTAGTCGAAAGTCCCCACTTTACCCTGTTCTCCTGGCATCTCCTAACACCAGCCCGTAGTCTATTTAAGGACTTCCAGGCTGTCCAGGGGAGATATTACATATAAGCTGTATTAGATACTTTTAGGTTGCCTGAAAAATCTGACAGTATTGGCACTGTTAGCCACTAATACACCCGTATCAAGTTTCTATATTGGTCTGGTTTCCTTCTAAATAGTTTCAAAGGTCAAAATAGGTCAAAAGGTAGCAGCTTTCATTGTACCTGTAAATAATACCGTTACATTACATCTAAGACCATGATTAAATCGTACTCTGGAATAAGTCACATATTTTGACTAAAGTGTGGAGTTTGGGAAGTTAGAGCTTGTCTCTACAAGTACAAGAGTTAGAGCTTGTCTCTACCTAACTAAGACGTGTAGGGTTAGAAGCTCGGCTCTACATGAGATCTTTAAATCTTTTTTACTCGGCCAGCCATATTGATATCTCGCGGCGTCTTGGCAATATTTTACCATAGCATTTTACATGTTTTTTTTTTTGGTATTCGTTTACTTGTCAGATTCCCCCAATTAAATCATTCTTAAAGAAGAGTTGACATCAGGAAGATGGCTCATACAAATTATAAAGGGGGCAAGACATCGTGTTCTGAATGCCTTCGTAGTCTAGATAAAGGGCGTTTGTTAGCAGGTCGTTCCGGTTATACAATATACAGGGTTAATTTAAATCAACTGCAAATATTTTAAGGGCAGATTCAGACCACTAAACTGAACAACTTTTCCAAATAAACTTATATCGAAATATGAAATTTTATTTTTCACTCGCCATACTAAACTAGATCAGCTGATTCTCAATTTGTATGGGAGGTCAAAAATTTTTTTTCGTATTTCGACATAAGTTTATTTAGGAAAGTTGTTCAGTTGAGTGGTCTGAATCTGTCCTTAAAATATTTGCAGTTGATTTAAATTAACCCTGTATATACAAGTTAAATATTCAATAAATATACCTATATTTTTTTAAATACATAGGGACAAATCACACAGATTGAGTCAGCCCCAAAGTAAGTTCGAGACTTGTGTTATGGGATACTAACTCAACGATACTATATTTTATAGCAAATAGTATGAGATTTTAAAAACGCAGACGCTGGTGATTTTTTTAAGATTTTGTATGGTATTTCTTAGTTGCCTTCCTATCCGCCAGGGGCGCTGTACAGGTTTGTCATACAAAACCGCTAGCGCATTCAGGCCTGTGCCACAACTCGGGTAAGTAGAGCACTAGCGACATCCTCAAATAGTTATAAAAATCAAAAAGCTACGATAACCGCTTGCCCATCATTCGCGGGCCGTTTGCTCAACTGCCAAAATATGTTTAAATGTCTGTCGGTCGGCAGAGACGGTCATGGACGGCCTCGAAAAAACACACTGCGTCCTTTTGAAAAGGGGAGACATTAGGAGTACCCGAAATATGCGAGAGTGTATGACGATGATGAGGGTGGAGGAAGTGAAGGAGTAAGGAGAGGAATGTAAGGATCGTAGCCAATGGAAATCTCTAGTCTCTGCCTTTCCCTGCGGGAGACAGGCGTGATGATATGTATGTATGAGAATGTCTGTGCAGGCACAGGGTGTAGATTTTGGGGGGCGCAAAAATGGCCAGATCAGGCAAGACTAGTAGAGGGCTCAGTTATAGAAGCTCCGCTAGGGCTTACATACATACTTACATACATATGTATGTATGTAAGTTATGTAATGTATGTACATAAACTGCCAAAATCATTACACTTTCTTTTGGCTTTGCCGCAGTCGGGTAAAAAAAATAAGGTTGCAGTTATAGAGGCTCGCAAAAGGCTATTTGCGGCACTGTGTCTGTGTTCTTTATCGCAGTTTTTCACCTCATACTCTAACCGTCTGTTACATTTATCTCAGAAACAAACAGGCAAGTTTGCTGACACTATCAGATAATTTTGTATTGAGGTCGCGATAGTGATTCTGTCATATATTTAATGCTCTAACTAAGATGCATACGTAGGTTATACAGGGTGTTACAGAAAAAATTACATTATCTTTTCAGCAGCAGATAATCCACTGCTGAACATAGGCATCCCAAGGGTTTTTGAAATAAGTAATCACTACATAGTATAAAACAAAGTCGCTTTCTCTGTCCCTATGTCCCTTTGTATGCTTAAATCTTTAAAACTACGCAACGGATTTTAAGGCGATTTTTTTAATAGATAGAGTGATTCAAGAGGAAGCTTTTTATGCTTATGCGAAGCCGGGGCGGGTCGCTAGTAAGAGATATAAGACAGGTTGGAAGAAATTATCCAACAAGTGTTACTCAAGTCGCCATTGAACAAGCAATTTGTACTTAGTTTGGGGCTTAGTTAGTAAGTCTTCAATAGTTCTGTAAAGCCTTCGAAACTAAAACCCGGCTATATACACGAATACAACCTATATCATTAAGTATTGAAAAAGAAATTCCCATTAAAATGGGAAAATCAAAGCAAACTAAAGATAAAAAATAGTAAAACAAAAATAATAAAAAACCTGGTACTAAAAAAACATAACTTTCACATAAGGCCACCAATTCTACACGATATGTGCCCCGCCTATAGTTACTTCATGTATGGATGCGAAGTATGGATTAATAACATTACAACCACAAACTATAGATTAAATTTTGTATACTAGCATTATATATAACCATAGAAATAAGAAATTGCTAGCAGCAAATTGTTTTTTTTTAAATCTATGACTAGCAACCCGCCCCGGCTTCATCAAAATCCATTGCGTAGTTTCAAAGATTTAAGCATACTTAGGGACAGACAGCGCAAAGCTACTTTGTTTTATACTATGTAGTGATTACAATTAATACGTCATTATATCCCTTGAACAATTTACCTGTGTATCTATGAGGTGTCGGTGACGGTGTCGCGATTTCAGTTGTTTAATTAGTTTTAAGGCCCCTAAACATGTTTTCACTTCAAAAATAGACACCCTGTATAGGTACTTGTTGAGTACATAAGAATATCATAAAAATTATGTAGACAATTCATATGAAATATAAGTTTGCATATGGATATTAATTTAATAGGAGTGTTTACTATATACGACATATTCGTAGAATAAATAGATAACTTTACCTATCTAGGTACTTTTCAAAGGCACTCTATTTTTGGGCAACATATTTTTTCATAACCCCTCAATAAAGGTATCCAATAAAAGGGTGTTGAGTGGTAGAATAATATGACAAATTTCAAGTCCAAGATAGCCTCTCAGTCAGATTTTTTAGGCTGCTTAAAGGCATCTGACACATCCTTACGACTGCCATCTACCGATAGCAGCCGAGACCAAAGGCTTAACGATCTCTTTCCGAGATCTGGATGTAGAGCTGCTGCTTAATTTGGCCAGACTATCGTATCGGGCTAAGTCCTCTGGATCTCTTTCCGTCCAACCAATGACTAAGAGCTTTTCCAGGCTGTCATCTGGTTTTCGGTCTTTACGACCAAAATACTGTATCTCTCTTTGAAGGCTAGTACTTAAGCCTTTTTTTACCTTTACTTATTCCAGGATAGATTCGTTAGTCCTACGCTGCACTTCCTTGTAGCCGCTATGTGCCCCGCACTTCACCACCTTAAGTAGCTGGCCAATCCGTTATTGGTATATCCTACTTAACTATGGAATTTTTTCCAAGATGAAAACAGATGAAAACTACCTAAAGATGAGATGTGTCAAAATTTTACCTTTGGTTTTTATACAAGCAATGCCACCGCATAAAATCTGACAGGAATTTATTTCAAAAGGGGCTGATAAGTGTTCGGTGCTCGGTTCACGCACGGAGGCTGTAGCAAAATCTTATAAGCACTATATTTTAATTACCTACCTGAAATAAATGAATTTCAATGTCATTTAATAAGCAGTTCTACTGAACTGCCGCGTTGTGTCAATTTGTAAGGAAAAGTAAAAAATAAATAAAACTATCAGGTAGGTACATCGAGCAACACGGCCTCCGTACCAAAATGGAAGCCGTGTTTCTCGAAGGGTAGGTAGGTACCTAAAAGCTAGTATGATAATTCTGTCATAGATTAAAAAAATTGCCTAGAGACCGCGCGCGATTCCAAATTCTTCGTATTCTGTAATCTGTGCTGAAAGAGACTTCTGTGATACAATACAAATTATTAAGACGATACCTTGGAGAACACTAGCGCCACCATCATTTAAAAATATTATTCATTGAAAACACAAGTTATCAAAAATCCGTGTTATGTTTGGTTATGGATCTGAAGATAATTTTAATCATATTTAATTATTAAAGTAAGTATAGAAAGTATAGTTATAAATTGCAAAACTGTTAAAAGTGGCCGTTTTAAGCAATATTGCAATTTGGAATTATACGGAACTATAATTTAAATCCTTGTAGTGCTGTCTTTTTCGCAATCGGACCACATGGTTTATATAAAAAACACAAATATTGGAACGGAACGCATTATTTCTAAAATAATTTGTGAAGAATGGAGTTTATTTTTTTTTATGTCCATTTTGGTCAGCCTGTTCTTAATGTTGCCATTATAATAACAATCCCACATTCCCACAAAAACTGTGGTCATAAATAAAACCAACGTGTTGTTTGTGGTTGTGTGAACTTGTTTGTTTTGGAACTTTATTTTTATTTTACAAACATTGTTCTACTACATACATATTTTAAATAATGAATTTAAATACTTCGAGAGTTATTGTAGTGCTTTTTCCCGGGATGAAAGGTACCCTATATCCTTTGCAATACTCCTACTAGCTATGTGGTATACATGTAAATATATTATATCAATATAAATATTAAGCATTTTCAGGAAGATTAGTTCAGTAATAGGAAGTGAAGAACTAACAAACAAATATACAAACTCACTTTCTCATTTATAAAATTAGTTATATTAGGATATTAATAATCTATATCCATCAATACTTCCACACTTATAATATTCTTCTTAGTCTGAGCGTGTTTCCCGGTTATATGTTCGGCTTACGCAGGCAGAGCCCAGGGTACGCTATTAATCATGGTCCTGATTTGGCGGAACTGGTTATTACAATAGAGCGACTGCCGTCTGTCCTCCGTAACACTTTTTGCAGGGAAACCAGACGTGGGTCTGGTTTCCCTGTAAAAAAAGGAACATGACCCGGGTGTGTTAGTGGCCAACACTGTCAGATTTTTCTGTTTACATCTGACATAGCCTAACGACTGCCATCTACCGATGACAGCCGGGCCCAACGGCTTAACGTGCTTTTCGAAGCACGGAGGAGCTCAAGATAGAAATGCCACTAATGGCGACCAATCCAAACATGGCCGCGCACTCGCCGTCGCCGTCGCTTGACGCACATTATCGTTACGAACATGCGTGCCGCGCAAGGCTATCGAGCTTCTCAATCCATCCATACTTACTAATATTAAAAATGCGAAAGTCTGTCTGTCTATCTGTTTGTCTATTAAGCTTTCACCACGGCTTCACCGCTGGACTGAATTTGATTTTGGTAGGGATATGATAAATAAATATATATTTTTTTCACAATATTTGAAGTTACTTTAACTGAGTACTACGCGGACGGAACCGCGGATTACAGCTAGTTGATTTTATATGTTAGACAATGTGTTTGGTTGGCCACCCGATAACTAAACTAATAGATTTATAGAAAAAATAGCTTTCAACGCTGGTAATCGTAGGTTATATTATAGGATGGGGAAATTTCAATGCTTTTTACTGGCAGCACTGTCTACTAAATGTCAAATTTCGATACATCAAATATCGAGATTTTTCTTTCATTCGCGGTAGTCAGCGGGTGCAAGTACGTAAAATTGTAATTAATTATATAACATCAAATTCAACGTGATTTAAATAAAATCAAATCCAAAAAAATACTTAAATTATTTTTCGGTTTATCCTTTATTTGCAATACATGTTTTTGTGCAGTGTATTTAAAAGTATTTGTGTTGATGTAGGTTATATAAATGTTCTGAAATTTTGCGAATATCAGTTTTCCTGAATTTTAGAGTGTTGTATTTTGAGATTATTTGTGTGTTTTTGATTGAAACGTTTCTTTTGTAGCACACATACTGGTTCGAACACGATGAGAACCACACAAATTGCCCAGTATGCCCTAAGACTCACATATTCGCAGGTAAGTCTCTTTTGTTTGTTCATGCATGGTCCTAATTATTTTATGACTAGTACATTATAAGAAACCCAAAGCAATATCGTCTTCAACAATCTTTAGGATAGTCTAGTAATTTTTTTCACGTTGTTCCTATCCACCCTAAGGGCTGGAAGAAATTGCATTAGCGATAAGTCTGCCTTTGTACACATTGTTTGTATTTGTATTCAACATGTATAATTTGTATGATAATGGTACAATAAAGAGTATATCTATCTATCTATCCTCAAAATTGTCTTTTATAAATTGTACTGACTATGCAATATTTTCTGCTGATCTAACCCACCCTCTATTTTCTTTAAAAGTAGGTATTTCCATAAATATAAATGTATCTGAACGACAAGAACAAAATGCATGGGATTGACATAAGCTGCTGAAATCATGTGGTTAATCCCATACATTTTGTTCTTGTCGTAATTTGTTAACATTTTGAGATTGTGACTTTTGCTAAGCCTGCAGAAATATGTAGCCTTAGCAGTTTTGTCAATGCCCCATCTAGGTGGATTTTTTTTTTAGAATTCTTTTTACGGCCATGGAAACTAGTCCTTTAAGGCCCTTCTTGAATTTATAATTCTTCTTCAGTCCTACTTTAGTCAAGTCCGTAGTCTAGTCCAGTCAAGTAAGTAAGTCGAGTCAGATGGCTAAGTGAAGCGGTGGAAAAATTTCACTTAGCTATAACATGGAGATTTTGGTGACAAAGATAAAAGTCACGTAATCGACACTGTATCACTTCCCAACACTCACGCTTGTTCACGAACACTTTGCGAATAATAATCCACCAATATTATGCACAAATACTTGAAAAAACATAAGTTTTGGAAATTTAATACAGAGCGGACATAGCAACAGTTTACTTTCCCTCCAAAAACTCCTCTAGGTGGATCATTTTAAGATGCACATGTTCTTTTTTTTTGAGTCCAGCCAATGGTCCTTTAAATTCACACCACCTATAAATCAGCTACCTGTTATTTTTATCTTAATCATTTATTTATTTCATTTTATTTAATACAACTCTTAGACTACTCTTAGAGATTTACAATAGTTTCTTAAAATTGACTTTTATTAATCCTTAATGGTCGAATTCTTATTAAAAAAAATTATTAACAGACATTTTTTATTGATGTGCCTCTAAAAATGGTCAAAGTTTACAGGAATTTTCCCCATGTAACAGAAACTTTCCCAGTTATCAAAGTACTTTGTACACTTTTCCTTTAATGTTTCCAGGAATATTTCCTAAATTCCCGAGAGCGCCTCATTACTACTGACAATAAAATGTTTTCTCAAATGTTTCTTTATAGCACAAGGACATTTTGATAATAAAACATGCATCATCTCATCTCACATCCACTTTAAGTGAATAACAATAGTTTACTAATAAGTATATGTTGTAATATGTTTTACGTGCTTTGTGCTAGAACATGTCTAAGATTAGAATACCATTTGTGAGAGATAGGTAGTCACATAATGCAGATAGAAAAACACACCTGGGTGTGGAATTCGGTTTAAGAATAGACCACTCTATCACTATCACTACATAGTATAAAACAAAGTCACTTTTTCTGTCCCTATGTCTGCTTAAATCTTTAAAACTACGCAACGGACTTTTATGCGGTTTTTTATGGCCATGCGAAGCCGGGGTGGGTTGCTATTTTATAATATCCTAATATCCAAGTTTTTTTTTGTCCGCACGGTGGCAGAAAATCTTTTACAAAAAATTGTAGCTAACAAATATAGACTGAAGACAAGCAGTAGCCCTTTCTCTCTTTCTCTTTTTCGCCCTAGCTTGACCCGGTCGCATCATGAGCTTACGCTTCTGAGCCCAGTGCCCCTAGTATGAGTTTTTCTTAACGCAGACGGTGGCGACTGTGTTAGGATTTTGTATGGAATTTCTTACTTGCCTTACTATTCGCCAGAGGCGCTGTACAGGTTTGCCATACTAAATCGCTAACGCAGTCGCTAGCGTCTGCGTTAAGAAAAACTCATACTAGGGTCACAGGGTATGTTTTAAATCGGATGCTGATTTAGTGGTACGGGTTATTAAATGGAGCGACCGCTGTCTGTCCTCAATAATACTTTTGACAGTCAAATCAGGCCAATAGGAACACGATTCGGTTGTGTTACCAACTGTTACTGTGTGGCCAACACTGTCAGATTTATCAGGCTGCCTAAAGGCAACTGACATAGCCTAATGACTGCCATATATAGATAACAGCCGGGACCAACGGCTTACATGCCTTCCGAAGCATGGAAGACCTCAAGATAGAAATGCGACCAATCCAAGCTAGGCGGCTATCGTTACGCACGCCTCTCTAGGCTATTGAGCTCAGGGCTAAGCCGATGAGTTGACACCCCTCTTTTAGCGTCAGGGTTAAAACGTGTGAATGCACTTGTACAAGCAGATGCGACAACACGTGTGTTGCAACCAACGTGATCGTGTGCGCTAATTTGATTTGTTCACTCGTGCGCTGCCGATGCACCCTTGAGTACCTATCATTGATTTGTTTACAGTGGGTCTAAAAACGCCACTTTGAGCAATTCATTGAATCGAATTCATATTACGAATTCCTTAGCAATTTATTTCAAATTTTTTGAAGAGGAATTGCAAAGTTTAGTTGGCCATTTTACAAAAAATAGAGGAATTGCTGCAGAATTGCTAAGGAATTCGTAATATGAATCGATTCGATGAATTGCTCAAAGTGGCGTTTTTAGACCCCCAGTGGGACACAGATAAATCTTTACTCCCCGGTTGGTAGGGTCTTCCCCCTGACTGTGCTATATATGTTCTTTTAAATCCAGGGTGTTCCCGGTGCGAAAGTCTGTCCATCTGTCTGTCACCTCTTTCACGGCTAAACTGCTGGACCGATTGTGATGAAATTTGGTAGGGATGTAGTTAACAACCTGAGGTCAAACATAGGCTACTTTTGGGCGCGATATAACCGAGTCCCACGCGGGGCGGAGCCGCGGGGAACAGCTAGTGTATAATATATTTACTTGTGTTGGCGAAATTAACAAGAACGAGTAAATGAAATTTAAAAAGTTCTGAACGTATATATGAATAACGAAACACTGAGGACTTAGGTAGAAGAGACAGGTATCATAACTTAACCGACTTCCAAATAGGAGTTTCTTAACAGTTTCGCTGACAGTAACGTCTCTCGACGTAGATAACAATTAACTGTTATTGTTATCTCGTTTACTGTCCGCGAAAGTGTTAATTTACTTAACTTCCATATTACATATCCATACTTATATTATAAATGCGAAAGTCTGTCTGTTTGCTGTCTGTCACCTCTTCACGGCTAATCTGCTGGACCGATTGTGATGAAATTTGGTAGGGATGTAGTTAACGACCTGAGGTCAAACATAGGCTACTTTTGGGCGCGATATGACCGAGTCCCACGCGGGGCGAAGCTGCGGGGAACAGCAAGTGTCAATATAAATGGCGAACTTAAAAACCGTATCAGTCAACCAATTCAATTGATAAAAAACTGTCTGTTTGTTTATATAATCTAGTCCATCGATCACCGCGTGCGTGGTAAGCGACTGCCATTCAACCCCGCTATCGATGGGGTCGCAGACTGAAATTGATAGTGCAAAGGTCTATTATAAGGTTATCAAGAGTAATATTACTACGCAGGTACTGTTACTTACCGAGAGGAAAGAGGATTGTTATTTTCGGCTCCGCTTCCATTCCCATGAAAATTTCGGGAAACAATTTCAATTCGGGAAACAAACAACCAAAAATTCATGTAACCTTCTTAATTTCAGCTGAATATGATCTAACTATCAAGTAAAAACTTTTAAGTTTTTGAGATTATTTACTACATATAACACCAGTGAATGGGTGGCCTTTGGAATTTATTTGAAACTAGCTGTCCCGGCGAACTCCGTAGCATGAATGCACTTTTCTCATCGTTTAAACCTTCCCTGAACTTCCAAAAATATATCAAGACCAAAATTTGTCAAATCGGTCCAGCCATTCTCAAGTTTTAGCGAGACTAACGAACAGCAATTGATTTTTATATATATAGATAAAGATAGATAAATAACAAGCTATCTTGACCATTCCTGGATCCACATAGGCCCCACGCAATATACCTTAGAATATTACTGGAAAACAGTTCTATAAGAGGTAATGTCAGAATTAGCGGTAAACCACAGAATTTAGAAATATTAACCAGAAGTGGCATAGCGCACGAAAAGCTTGTCACTGGTTTGGCTTGCAAGCCAACGGTTGCATTCAGAAAAAATGGGCGGGGAATTGATTGTGTCATTTTTTGTCACTGTTATTGGTCAATAATATTAGGTGGCTTTCTTGTAAACTACGTAATACATTTCAAATAAGGTGTGGTGTGGTTTACATGTATGAATTGAAGGTAAGAAGAGAGAATACGCTAGCCACACTGAACCTGGAACTAAATCCGCGTCAAAACATTTCTATTCGGACAATTTCTCTGTTCTGTGCGGTAAACGCATGGTAATGATTACACATGAAGGTCTTTCCTGCAAATGATATGCATTTATAAATAGCTGTAGTTACTAGTTTGTACCTATTCGTATCTGTGTGCATTGATGACTTTTTGTGCGAGCTCGGAACGAAGAAGTGAAATGAGGAACCGACCTTCGGCTATTTTGAGATTATTATAATTCGTAACGAGTACTCAAACTCGTTACAAATTATAATAATACATCCAATATTTTGAAAAAATAAAGGCTAGACCGCCACCCTTATCGTTGAAAAACATGGAATGATATCCCAAAAAGAAAGTGACGTTAGTACTGACGTACTGAATGATAAACCGGGGATAGGGATGGACAACGAAACTGTACGGCCACGTTTTACGGAAACCGGCTAATTACGTTAGGAACAAGTGTCTAGCCATACCCTGGGCTCCAAAGCAAACGGGTGAGGAAGCAACCGGAAAACCGCTAAGAAGAGAGAGAGAGATGGACAACGAAAATCTCGTTATATTGGATGTGTAAGAATTTATTTTGTAGGGTTTAGAGGTAAATGGCGTTAGCTAAGAACGGATTTCCCAAAATTTTATGGGAAAGGGAGCGCCGGAAAGCTGTTAGCCTATTAATAATATTGAGTTGAGGAAGTCTTAACGTTAATGAGATGTCAACGAATTCCTAGCATTCTGGTGTATTTTTAAAATTCGCGACTTTCGATAATACTTACCTACTTTCTGATGTTTTCGATTTATTTTTAAAAACGTGTTTACCGTTATAATCGTCGTGAACTGTTACCTACTTATTCTTAGAATTTATCATTTTCGAACAATACGTATTTATGTCTACTGCTTGCTTTGTCGTTACGACTGAAGGACGTGATTACTGATTACCACTATCTGACTTCGTTGATGAAGTTTTGTAGCTTTGAACTGTCAAACGCAAAAATAATATTCAAATCCTGATTAAATAAATAATATCTATACATATATATCTATATACTAAATAAAATCTTTTTTGTTCCAAGTAAATAATATTCTACCAATCAACCAAAAGTCAAAAATTAACAATTTACCTACAGAGTACATGTAGATTAGTTAGGCTGATATATCAAATTCCATGTCCTCTATCTCTTTTATACTTGGTCTATTCAGTAATACGTCTTCTGTTTATATACCGGATCTAAATAAACTAGTTTCCTTCCATTGTTTTAGGACTAGACTTGACAACTGTCAAGAGAATTCTCTTATTCATGTTTTGCGCCATCTGATTTGGTTCAAGGTTTTGCTGTTGGATTTCTCTCTTTCTCTCTCTCTTATGTATGTGATTTCTCATATTTGCAGCTGGGCCGTTGTTTCGGAGCACGTGGTACGCTTCCTTTCCCCTCTAAGTACTTTACATAATCTTTAGCTTTTTTGACATATTGTACTTGGGTCTTTTTCATTTCGTATGTTATTTACCAGCAATGCATCAGAATGTTCAAATTGCCTGTAGGGTCTGAATGTGTAACATTAAGAGTAAGAAACTTCTTGCAAAACAAGTATTGTTTTTCAGTCAATTCATTTATTCCAGTTACCCAAAAATCTTCATTGTGTTCAGCCTCTGCTACGTCATTACATTCGACAGTCGTGACGGCTTCGTTATCTAAATTCGAATGAAGTTCATCAACAGAATTATGCTACTACGTATCTGATTTGCAAATTGATTCAGATTTGAGAAGCGCCACGCTGTTGCTGCTGGATATATTAAGATACTATGCAATATTCTTTTTTTTATTGTTGTGGCATTGCACCCATCGATATATTCATTGGTTATTTACATTAAGGTTTATAATATTCATTGAACGCTTTCTAGAATTTAGTTGGCTAAGGTTTCATACATATTATCACAATACAGAATTGGTTTACTCAACTATCTTAATCTGCAGTTCTGTGTCTGCAGATAGATTAGTTTGGGCTTTAATTATAAATACCGAATGAATACTAACTAATACATTCAGATTGTTCTAATCGTTTATTTCTTGATTCACAAAGTGGTTTAACAACTCAAATTTTATCACAAACTAGCTGACCCGGCAGACTTTGTCCCGTCCTTTTTTCTACCTCTACCCTACCCAACACCTACCCTACATCTACCCTACACCTGCCGCACACCTACCGTACCCTACACCTACCGTACACCTACCCTACCTTACACCTACCCTACACCTACCTTACACCCTAGTTACAGCCCACTGACATTTTGTATGGGAAAATGTTTTCTTTTATTTTTGTTTTTTTTTTTTCATCTTTTCCCAATGTTTTAAGATGTATTCTGCTATTCGGGGCGGAGACAAATCCAACAAATCAATAACCATGAAAATTGATTCAGCAGATCTCGAGTTACGAGTGTTGTAACAAACCCGTCTTTGTTTTATATATATAGAAGATATTTCTTAACATGTCTTCAACTGTAAATATATACATTGTATTGTTATTTCTAGAGGTCGGTACAAATGCGCAGGAGTTTACTACGCATGAAGCCGGCACGAGCCGTGACACGCTGTGACGCAAATGATAAATTCAGATTGATAGCAGCGAGGCTGGTCAGCTGTCAGATCACCCAATAATTGATTCATTCATTCATTTATAACAAAAATGCCATCTTACAATGTTAGGTAATGGAGGTGCTCGATAACCTATCATGGCATGCGTGCTCGTTACGATCGTTCGTGTCAAGGGACGGCGTGTGCTGACTTTTATTGCTCATTTCGCAAATGGTTACATTTCTATCTTGAGCTCCTTCTGTCTTCGGAAGGCACGTAAAGCGGTCGGTCTGGAGTGCTATTTTTGAGATGTATGACTCACCCGAAACCGGTGAGTCGAACGATTATCGTTCGGGTCACCGGTTATGTCGCATGAAAATCATTCGAAAACGAACGATAATCATTCGACTCACTGATTTTGCAATGTCATACATTTCAAAAATAGCACTCCTGGTCTGTTACCGCTAGTAATATGCCGTTCCCTGCTATGTTAGACATATTCCCGAAAATATTTCAAATTCCGGGAAAGTTTCCAAAGTCCTTTGGTAACTTTGGGAATATTTCCCTAAACTTACAAGGGAAATTTTATGTATACTGTAAATTTCCAGCGGCACATCACTAGTTACTGCTATTGAAAAGCATTGCATTCTTCTCAGCATATTTGCGTCCACTGCTGGCCATATGCCTCTTCCATTGCTCTCCATTCTTTTCTTAATGCGGCAATTTTGGTCCAGCTCGGCCCTATATACTGTCTACTTAAAAATATTTAATTCAAATAAATCTCGCTGTTTCTTGGATTTATGCCAGGTTGTTCACTCATCAGATCAATCTAATGTTATCCCCAGACAATGACTGATAATATAGTAAAATGATTCATTACAAATGATGGATACTTTATAAGGTTTATTTAAAAATGTCTCTCCGTTCATTTTGTTATCTTCTCCCATGCCATTATCTCATTGATTTATTATAAAAACTAAGAATTTTTCCTTATTTTGAACATCGTATAAAAAAATTGAGTTTCCATGGGACTTTTCTCATTCAGTATTTTTTTAATGCAAACATGTGCCATGTTGTGTCCCAACACTCCCAACGCTGGGTTTAGGTCTCCTGTTTCTACCGGTTCCTGTAAAATGATTTCATCTATTTTGAAAACTTAAGTAAATACATAGGACAAATAGGACAAATCACACAGATTGAGTTAGCCCCAATGTAAGTTCGAGACTTGTGTAAAGGGATACTAACTCAACGATACTATATATTTTTTTGTTCTGTCCGCTTAAATCGATAAAAGAGATAGTCTAACTAAACATATTATAGTGAATGGTCAGCTCATTCACTATAATATGTTTAGTTAGACTATCTCTTATCTTATCGATCATTATTATAAATCTACGTTATTCGCGTCTATATTTAATTGCTAATTTCTAAATTATGCAACGAATTTTAACTATCCATACTTCCATACTAATATAATAAATGCGAAAGTCTGTCTGTCTGTCTTTCTGTCTGTCTGTCTGTCACCTCTTCACGGCTAAACTGCTGGACCGATTGTGATGAAATTTGGTAGGGATGTAGTTAACGACCTGAGGTCAAACATAGGCTACTTTTGGGCGCGATATAACCGAGTCCCACGCGGAGCGAAGCCGCGGGGAACAGCTAGTCAATAAATAAATTCTTACGAAGCGAGCCAAGCCGAGGCTGATCGCTAGTGTTGTTCCATCTGCTAACAAAAACATTGACACCATCGATCAAACCGAAAACATTCAAAATATTTATTTTTGAACCATTTCACGCAACGTCGCGTCGTCGTCTTTGCTAAATATGTCGTGCTATTTTGGCCTGGCGCCATCACCGCTTGTCCGGCCTTCAGTCGCCTTGGAATAATAGTTTTGAACGCTTTATTGCTCTGGTTAGGCTAATTATAGAAATTTTCGGCAAATCGTTCAGAAATATTCAAATACTTCTGCCTTCCCCGCGTATTTCAAATATTCAACTATGGAATCGCTAAACGACCGTATTTTTTTTTACGTAAAATACTGGCTGCTTATCTACTAATAATGTTTTTTTTTTTTTTTTATGAGCGGCCAGTTGCGATCTAATTATTGTTATCATACGTCGTTATTACTATTAAAATATCCATTCTGTACTTGTATCGTAAATTAGTATGGATATGGATAGCGGTTTCCCGCGGTTTTACTCGCCAATAGCGTGTATGTACTACAGCGCCAAAGGTCAGGCTATCATATGCTAAAATAATTTTTCCAATCCGACCAGTAGTTCTCAAGTTATAAGCGTTCACACAATCAAACTCTTCAACTTTATTATATTTAGTACTAGCTGTTCCCCGCGGCTTCGCCCCACGTGGGACTCGGTTATATCGCGCCCAAAAGTAGCCTATGTTTGACCTCAGGTCGTTAACTACATCCCTACCAAATTTCATCACAATCGGTCCAGCAGCAAGTATAAAACGTAATAGTTGGCGCCATAACCCGTGATTGGCTAAAACGTAACACACATGAACAATGTACATTATGTATTTTAAAACGCAGTACTTTGCCAAGTTTTGGTTACGTAAATTTTTTTGTTTGTTCCTAGGGTTGCCTCCTGCGTCCTAGTTTCTCTGGGACTATGTTATAAAAAAACCTGTTGGCATGTCCGGATTCTGTACCCCTAGTATGAGATTTCATAAACGCAGGAGGTAGCGACTGCGTTAGCATTTTGTTTGGAATTTTTTAGTTACCTTACTATCCGCCAGGGGCGCTGTACAGGTTTGTCATACAAAATCGTTAACGCAGTCGCTAGCGTCTGCGTTTATAAAATCTCATACTAGGAGTACTGGGCTTTAAAATCCGATGATTTCAGGTGACTTGTCCTGGTTACCAAATTTTAGAGATGGCAACCCTCTCTCTCATCTTAGCGCCTTCCCGGTTGCTTATTCAGCCGATTGCTTTGGAGCCCAGGGTCCGCTTAAAGAGATGGCAACCCTATTTGCGACTAATATGTACCACACTTTTGTTTCCCATTGAAAACAACAATTCCATCATCAAAGCCACAAAAATTCCACTGCTGGACATAGGACATAGACATAGATCTCCATACTGACCGTGAGCGGCCTGATCGTTCAGGTTCATTTGGACAACTATGCCAAAGCTTCAAGTTTCCAAGAGGACAATTGCCCCATGTCTATTTACCATAACGACAACTTCTTAAAATGTCTATTACGCATATCGACAACTTCCCATAATGACAACTACCTAACGTCTTATTTCCAGCTTCTCCCTGCGTTCTTAAATGGATGGTTAGTCTATCTGGTAGGCGGATGTCTCACACTAAGCTTTTGGTTGGATTGGTCGCTTTTGTATAAGCAAAAGTACTTAAACAATTTGTTGACGCGTAATCCATCAAGGCATTCCCTTGACGCCATGACTAGTAATTGGCAGGGATATGTAATTTAATTATTTACTTTGCCAAAAAGTTGATTACAAAATAATTAGTCACTTATAGTTGTTAACCGTGGCGCCACTCGCGCTAAAATTTTGAATTGTGGTAAATGTATTACACCTAGACACCACACACATAATATGTAGGTATATTATTTTAGGAGTTAGTCACAGAACAGATAAATTATCCGAATAAAAATGTTTGACGCGGATTAAGTTCCAGGATCAGTGTGGCAGCGTATTCTCTCTTCTTATCTTCAAGTAAACCACACCACACCTTATCAGAAATGTATTACGTAGTTTACAACAAAGCCACCTAATATTATCTACCAATAACAGTGGCAATAAATGACGCAATCAAAGTCCCCGCCCATTTTTTCTGTGTGAAACTTTGGCTTGCAAGCCAACCTAGTTACCCGTTTTTGTGCGCTATGCCACATCTTATTAATATTTCAAAATTTTGTGAAGTTAGTATGGCAGCTAAAATAAAACATTGCGTATTGAGGTAGAATCCGTGGATTGGATCCCATATTTCAAAGGAAAAGACTGGAAAAGTTAAGAGACAGAGGATCCATACTTCCATACTAATATTATAAATGCGAAAGTTTGTCTGTCTGTCTGTCACCTCTTCACGGCTAAACTGCTGGACCGATTGTGATGAAATTTGGTAGGGATGTTGTTAACGACCTGAGGTCAAACATAGGCTACTTTTGGGCGCGATATAACCGAGCCCCACGCGGGGCGAAGCCGCGGGGAACAGCTAGTAATAAATAAATAATCTTTTTTCTCTAAGAAATAAAAACCGACATCCATTTGTTTCTGGGGCCAACTCGAACTTCGTCAAACTAAATTATTTGCTAGTGAAATATAATTTAAGAGCCAACTTTAGAACAGGAAGCAAATGCTGTCTACTTTTAAAGTTCATTCGTCTACGGTCTTAGCCTTGAGTTCGACTGGTACTAGTTAGGTATGCGTCTAATAAAAAATCTATTTCGCAATATTAGGTCAATACACCCGACGCGGTAGTATCTAATCGCAGATTTTTTTCTCCTCCATAAGTAGATTTTTTTATAATTATTATTTACTAGCTGTTACCAGGGGTTCCTCTCCCGTGGGAATTCCGGAATAAAATATAGCCTATATGTTGTTCCAGGGTCTAAGCAATCTCCATTCCAAATTTTAGCCAAATCGGTTTAGCCGTTTTCTTGTGTAAGAATAACAAACATCCTTACAAACTTTCGCGTTTATAGTATTAGGAATCTATATTTTTTTATTTATTAATTTAAATTAAATAACACTTACCTGACCTCTCGAGCGGGATGTCGCTTTACATCATGTGTATTGCGCGCTCTCGCTTACTCACTCGTTTTTGAATCATTTGAGGTTCTAGTAAGCCCCATGATCGAAGGTAAACAAACGGAACAGATACAAAAATTTAATAGAACTAAGGCCCATACCACACCACAGAATATATAACAGTAGCCATAAGCAGTAGCTGTAAGACCATACTTAAACCTATAAATCATAAAAAATAAACATTCCAACGAATTGGGAACCTCCTCCTTTTTTTGAAGTCTGTTAAAAAAGGCCTTGCCCATAAAAATATCATGTTTTATTTTACTTACTTGAACTTGCTTTGTGTTTTATTTGAAAATTGCTTAGCAACTGTTTTTTACATAATTCATAGATTTAATAGACTTATCGTTACGTGTACATTTTTATGAGTGTTGTAATGTAACTTGTAACATTTACAACGGTAACGTGATGTTAAGTACAGTAAAACATCACGTTTTTAATAAAAGTTTGAAATTGATTGCGTTTCTAAGATAGGACAAACTGACTCAAACACTCCACACGTGTTCTGAATATTAATTTTTTCTCACATGTACAGTGAGACACGAAAATTAATTATACTATCTACGGTGTTACGAATAACCCCCGTATCAAGAAACGTTTATTAAGCCTAATTCAGCTAAAATGTGTTTCGTCTCGTTTTTTCACGTGAAGTGTCGTGGTAAGAGAGAAAGAGCCAAAATATATTTTAGTTAAAATGGGCTTATCAAACGTTTCTTAATACGGGGGTAAGTGTATCGATATAGGGTATACTTTGTTACTGAATACTGTTAGTACAAATGTGTAATCCCATACAAATAAAACGCCCCAACTTCTAATGTAGTTCTATTAATAACTAATGCCATCTATTGATTCAATAAAACCCTGTAGTGTGTGGTAAGATTGCAAAATATAACTACAATCGTGTTTTAATAATTCACGTCGCCAAAAATAAGCGGAACTATCAACTCAATTAAATGGATCTATTTTTGTACCGCCATCTAATTTCTCAGTTGTTTACCGACAGAAATAAAAAAAATACTTATCTTGTCATTAAGGTCATTATTCCCAGACAATATATAGATATCAAGTGATATATTTGCGTATATTTTTAAAGATAAATAAATAGAGTAGGTCAATTGGTTTTATATTGTCGTCCCCGCCTCCGCCGGCCCCAAACCCAAACAGGCTTAGCGTCATGGACGAAAGACAGAAACACAATTTTACTTGGATGATCTTAAAAAGAACATTGATAGAAAATCAAAATATCAATTAAATCCGTTTAAAAAAAAATTGTTTTGCCAATTTTTTTTTTTTAAATGCGGTGTACGTTTTTTTCTCTTAGAAAGTTCAAAAGAAAATCCGTTACGGGCAGCAATTATGATTCGTCACAACTTTGTTTGAAACAGTCCAATCCTTCGCTTTTACCCTAAGCTTTTTCAAACTACGGTCTAGTAAAAATGTTGTATGGAAATTCTCATCTTCACTAGTAGGGGCTCGTAATAAAATTTACACTATAGCCTATTTTTTTAAAAAGGCTATAGTTTAAATTTGTTTTAATACTTATGATAGAAAACATTACTGACGACGCAGCTCATGTGACTCCTTTGTCAACAAAATCCTATTTAGCTTGCAACGACTTTCTAAGATGGTCACGCGCCAGAGTAGTGGCAAAATGCCATACAGAAATAACTGTGAATGAAAACAAAACTTTACTTCCGATACTTCGGCCTGCGTTTAGCCACATACCGGTACTGAATGATTAAATAATCTATGATAATCGCGGTAAAGTTGGTTTCTTCTCGAAAGACAATGTGCGTTGTTTTTAATCGGTAAAAAGAGAACGACTCTTCTCAATTTTCAACTTGAATAGAATACCAAGAATCAGGCCTTCATATGCAGAAAGAATTTTTGATATCAACTTAAGTGTTCCAAAGATTATCTCCCTACAAACAAACTTATAAACACTTTCTCTTTAATATTAGTAAAAAAGGCAAACTGAGCAGATACACATTTTGTGTTGATTTAGGTTCTCTCCTTAGATCGAACCATACCATTCAACCACATCAGTTTAACACAGTTTTAGGCGTGACAGACATAGTTTTTCCAAGTTTAAATGAATCATGTGATTAATATAATTTGGTTTTGTCAACCAGCTTAGCAACCGAAATATCAAAGATATTCTGATGGTTTGCCGTTTGCCCATCGAATATCGTCATAAGATAACATTATCAGTCATCTAATTTGGACAATTGTAAATTTATAAGTAGGTACGCATTCCGCAGCACTTGCCAAATTATGTAATACCACAATCGTAGAAGATAGTAGAATGATCCGGATTTTTATTGTTAAGTAGTTTATCTTTTATCGGTGTTTTGATATCAAATCTGATTATTTTTAGCACACAGCTTATTTCTTTACTTGCTTTACTGTTCTTATCATTCGTTGTGATTTGATTGGCTTTACAAAGATCGTGGTCAAAATTTCCCCCTTGCGAACATTTTGCCTTATTTATTTGGGCTTGTTTTAATGTTACGATACTTACCAGTGCCCCTAGTATGAGTTTTTCTTAACGCAGACGCTAGCGACTGCGTTAGGATTATGTATGAAATATCTTAGTTGCCTTACTATCCGCCAGAGGCACTGTACAGGTTTGCCATACTAAATAGCTAACGCAGTCGCTAGCGTCTGTGTTAAGAAAAACTCATACTAGGGGCACAGGTAACGTTTAACGCTAATTTGGGTGAAAATTAGGGTTATTCGGTTTAACGATGCCTAAAACGTAATGTAACCTAACGATAACGTTAAAACAAGCCCTAGTGCGTGTTCGCTCTTGGCCACATGGTCCGACCGTGTTGTCTTGTCCGATCGTCGGATGACGAAGACTATTTTCTCCCCATTAAAAAATAATATAAACAGAAAAGTGATTGTGTAATTTATATGGAATGACACTTTTTTTACAGTTCGCTACCTTTTGGTCAGTTATCTAAACTAATATTATAAAGAGGAAAGATTTGATTGTTTGTTTGTATCGAAAAGGTTTAGAAACTACTGGACCGATTAGAAAAAATATTTCACTGCTGTAAAGCCACACTATCCCCGAGTGGCATAGGCTATGTATGTTATGTAACACGGGCGAGCCGGTATGGACTGCTAGTTAAATATAAAATTGTCTCTCTCACTCTGTCTTATCTCGCTTGCTAGACAATATTGCTGTCGTTTGTAGGTGTATCCATCTATTTTTATTTTATCATAGTTGTATATTTTCTTTGTCACGGGGAAACCACCTTTAGTCACATCTCTTGAATAACGCCAAGTAAACATAGGCACCATTTTGGCACCGCGTTCATAATTTGAAATAACTCGAAATAATGCGGGAAACTGTTCACATGACCGTCAACCCACTCGGACTATTTTTGATTCGCGAAAACAACTTTTTTTTATGATGGCCGTGACAAAGCCAGTCTTGTTCACAAATGTGAATTTCTTTTGACAATTTTTATGCATTTTTAGTAACACGATTTGTAATTTAATTAATAAAAATAAATAGCAGTTATTATATGTTGTTTTGTCGTATATCAACTGTATCTTCCTTGTGTACTTCATCATTCTAGGTTTTCCTCAAAATCTGTAAGCGTGTAGTTCCAATATGTTTCCTCCATGTATACTCATAACTTAATTTCTTTTTTTTTGTTCTTTCCAGCCAGCGAGTCGTGAGAAGATGATGTCCCGATCTGCGCTGGCCCTCGCCGCCATCGGCCTCGGACTTTCCACCTTCAGCGTCCGCCAAATGATCCTCAACCAATCGAGACGAATCTAAGTCAGCGAAGGTTCTAGATAAAGCTAGAACTCACCAAAGTCTCGATCAACGATATACATGGAGATAATACAAGTCAAATAGTCTCATGTATCACCATCATTCTACGCGGCGTCGAAAATATTATCGAGCGTTTAAATTTCGAACAACGCCGAAAATGCATTTGACGCCTAACGTATTATAAAGTGTTTTAAATTTATTGTTTTAGAAAAATTGTAAAGACATTTAAAATAAGTACCTATGTGAAAAAAATGTAATTTATTTTTTAAATAATGTGCGAGTGCGTAGTTTAGTATTGCCCACCTTTCAAACCGATTTCCTTAGCTAAGTTTTGAGTATTGTGTGGGTGATAAAGTTTCAGTTAGCATGAAAGAATGTGTGAGACCTAACGACCATCTATATTGTGATGGAAACCAAATAAACGTACACTATCAAACCCAACAATTCGTATTTTTTTACTACCCTACATTTGATTCCTCAGTAGTGCGCAAAAAAGGTAAATCTTGCCTTCGATCCTCGATCGGGACAAAAATGATATTTTTTATTAATTGTTGGTATTCAGATTACGATTTCTTAGTTAACATATAAATAACAAATTCGACTATGGCCGGGCTGTGGCAAAACACACTTCTTAGTGGGTGTAATAATAAAACATGCATGCTTGTTCTCCGAGTGAGTTTTCAATAAATTCCTTAAATGTTTTATGTCAAACTTTTTATAGTACTTGTAATAAAATAAGTTGGAAAATATAAAACTTAATGGCACAGGAAGTGTTGCCTTAAAACCTTATCCTTTTATTTGGTGTAGTAATAAAACAACGAAAATCATAATACACATTAACATATATATTAACATTATGCAAGCACTCAAAACATAACACCACAAACAAATGCATATAATACTACTTCAAAAACAAAAATGCAGATATAACATAAAACCGCGTACAGTATCACTGACTTAAATGTTTCAATCTAAACCAAAAACATCATAACGTACCTAGTTATCCAATGGAAACTGTAGGTATATATACTTATGTAGTTATCCAATTTGGACATTGAAACAATACCACAGAATATATAATAGTATTAACGACAATACGCTAAATAGTTATTAAACATTCCAATGTTACATTGTTTCTACACCTAGACTTGTGAAGTTAACTTACAACAATATTTTAGACTAGTTTCATTTTATTCATTTAAATGCTAATTTTACAATCATTAGTGCTGCTAAGTACAAAAATATAAAAGAATTCGAAAAGATTCCTTCAGGGTTGATAACGCGCTCGCAACATCGTTTGTCGCATGCGTCACCGTAACAGCTTTCCATCAGCTGGGCCGTGTGCCTGTTTATGAACAAGAGAATGACAATGTTCTACTTAGTTAATTAGATAATAATAATTGCATCTATAAGCTCAAAATGCATAATTTATATCATTCCCTGTAACTTACGTTAAGGCAGAACGGAAAATTGCTCGATCATATAAATGATGTATTATCACAATACAGACAATAGTACTAACACAGAAGTCTCACTCCGCAATTTCAAGACTTCAAGCGACGAAATATGGTCTAATTCATTTCACACAGCTCTAATCAAATACATACAATATATATTTCGTCCCTTTTTACTCACTTTAATAATTTAGTCTGCTTGGCAGGCGCGCCCGGCGGTTATACCTTAACTGCGCAGAGTAAATGACACACTCCTAGTATTACCAAACCCAAAGAAAAAATATAGCACGAAGGTGGAAGCCAACTGTCTTGAGGCTATGGTAATACGGTCCTAATTTCTTTGTAGCCCTTCAGCTTGAGCATTTTTTCCTTCCATCGAAATTCTTAGTAGCGCTTCTTCATACCATACCCAAGTGCATATTATGTCTAAATACAAATTTCATAAGTACTTACACGAAATATTATTTTGTTACTTTAAAAAATTGAGGTTACTTCTATTAACTAAATACCTACTTACAAATACAATAATGTTAATATTCTTATGTACCGCTTTATCTAAATATGGTTATGAAGCATAGAACTAGGAACGCGGCTCTAATAGAAGTAGCATGACAAGCTAAACTGTCTTACCACTCATACACGATATTTACGTGTATGCCATCCTGGGGTTCACAGTCTACTAATGTCTATTGCGGAGTATATACAAGGACAACAAAAAAAATCAATTTTGGGTATTAATGCCGATTTATGCCTTCACAATATGTAAAAATAATTGTATAAATCCAAATATGAGTTCTCCTGATACTTTTTTTTACGTTTTATACAAGTTAAAGCCTTATATTATGTAAAATACTACAGCACATTCAACGCCATTTTGAATGAAAAAAATATTATTCAGTCAAAAGCATGTGCTAAGCATAGTGTTGTTGCTCTTACGTTTCTTTCGTCAAGTATCGATAAACGAAGTTAGGAGGCGAGTTTGGAGTAAAATTCGGGATTAATTATCAAACTAATTCTTGTAGGTAAAAGTCAACGGGAAATGAATGAAGAAACCAGTTTCCGAAATTGCTAGTGTTACCATAAAATTCCGGAAGATGCCAATTATCTTGTTTGTAACGTCTTACTAAAAATGTTTACATATTATATGACAATCTTCGGGATCGAAAAGAAAAGACGAAATGTCTGGTTTTCTTATTTCCCTGTGACATCTGATGAAGTAAAACTAGACGTGGGGTTTAACGTCAAACCCAGAGAGATGGTTAAGAAAAAACAGATAACTGGATTTTCAAGGTCCAATGGACTACAAAATCATAACAGTGGCATTCACGCTATTTTTAACCCAAAAAGAGGGGTATTATAAGTTTGACGTGTCTGTCGGTGGTAATGGATAAAGCGATTTCAGTTTAGTTTTTTTTGTACTAACGGTGACTTATGTGCGAGTGTTTTTAGATATATGTTTGATGAAAATCGGTTGAGCCGTTTGTAACTTGTGGGGGTGAAAGGGGAAAAGAATAACCGCATGCCTGCAAATATATACTCGAGTGGGGTCTGAAATTAAAACGCATCACGTCCACAGTACAAAATAAAATGTTCAATGAAAATAGGTTAAGCTGTGAAAAAGCTCTAGGGGTATTAGTGGGGAAAATACCTAATGCCTGGAAAATATATGGGTAAGGGGAGAGGGGGAGAAATAAGTCGAACTACAGACAAAATTGACATTTCATTAATTTTTTTATTAAAATAATGATGCCAGGCCTTAGAGGGTCCAATGACCTCTGTGACGCAAGAGTGTGCAGGGTGAATTGAGCTTTTATCCACTTGATATGAATTAATAATCAAAAAGGGAAACGGACGCAATATAAAACATTACAGCATCTATTAAACATTAGTTCTACAGTATATTAGGTCGATTGACTTTAGAAGGTACTAATACATTATGCAAGCAACTTGAAAACGTTAAATCAAGCATGACTAATAATGCGCCACGACGTCAAGCTGGCACGTCTTGGGTTTGCCCCTTCCACCATACCAAGCCCCGTGGGAGGTGGCATGGTCATGACACCTGTTTCCACGAGACGTGATCGTACCACCGCAGGCCACTCTTTTGAAGCTTATCTATCTGCTATGTTATGGATATGAAGGCTGTCCCGAACGTGGTGGGAGTTTCTAACGCGGTCTTTTCGCGATATTTCACACATCCAGCGCAGCGGACAGTTCTAATGATGATTATATAGACCTGACCCTTGAGCCTGACCGGCATTCTGGAATCACAAGTGAAACCAGTCATCTCAGGCCATTATGCTCATGATCCTGTTTGCTTCGACTTCTGGTTATTTTTTCATATTGTTTCATGATATACTTATCGTATCGAGTCTGGCTAATGACCACCACCGCCAGATGCATTGTTTGTGACTTAATAGTTTAATAAATAGTATTCTTCATGTCAGACCATGCTAGCCCATACAGATATAAACAGTAAATTATGATTAAATTTAAAAAGTGTAATAAAATCAAATATTAATAAAAACCAATAAAAAAATAACAATAATAATTCAACGTATTCTCGATATATCGATGCTACGCGAATCTGTTACTTCACTAATTTTGCCTGCTGTCATGTCAAAATGGCAACAAATGGACGTAATAATTATACAAATGGAATGAGTTATTACTTTTTAGAGTGACGATAAGCATTGAACATCGTGTCTCTGTCACTCTGAAAAATATATATATGGCCATCGCGTGAAAACACATTATTATCTCACTAATGATACAAACCTATTAATTATAATGAATTAGATGGTTTCGTGCGATTTGCAAGTCGTCCTGGTTATTTAGAAGATTAGAAGATGTTTTTAAGTTAGCTTATTACCAAATAAGCTACCCGCTCCGGCTTTGCATGGGCATAATAACCTTGCTCTTAAATCACTCTATCTATAAAAAAAACCGCATCAAAATCCGTTGCGTAGTTTTAAAGATTTAAGCATACAAAGGGATATAGGGACAGAGAAAGCGAATTTGTTTTATACAATGTAGTGATAACCGAAGACAAGAGGTCCGCTTAAGAAGGGACTGAATAAATTAACCGGCTTGGTATTACATGGATCTCACAACTTTTGACGGTAGAACAACTAAGCGAGACTTGGAATTTTTATAAGTTTTGTTTTTGATGGTATCTCATTTCTTTTTGTAGATTACAGAGAACTACTTTACGACATACATATTGCCTCTTGATAACGCGGGCGAAGTATAAGTATGCAGGTAGCAGTGTACCTGCATACTTATACTTGTTCGTTGAACGAACCAGTGTTCGTTCACTGCGTATGTAACTTTGTTATCCTATATATTTATATGGGATTACAAAGTTATTTATGCAGTTGGTGTATCTAGAAAAATGGACCGAAATTGCAAAATATTTTAGTTTTCCTTTGGGTTATACACTTAACATTAATTACATTCTAAATTTGAAGCTTATGTATATGCTGTAGTGCTACTACCGCGCTCCAAGATTCTTGCTCTGACTGCAACAACGCAATTTTCTGATATAACTGCAAATCTATTAACAGATTTGGTACTTAACATTTGGTCATAGCCTAGAGGACCTATGGATACCAGCTCATTAAGATTATTTCAGTTTATCATATTCAGTGCTGTTATTTGAAAGAGCGAGTCAAATTAATTTTATAATGTTGCTCTAGTTTATGGAACTTAAGTAAACTGTGACTAATAGAGAAGACATACATCGGGCATTAATGCATACCAATTTTCCAGTCAGAATTTCAAAAGAGAATTTTATTGTAAGGACACTCATCTATAAGTAGGTACATATAAATTCGAGGATGAAATGGCTTCGTTTTCCTATCTATCTATTTAATTAGACCATGTATTCAAACCTAACAATAAATAATAGTACTTACTAGTAATATCACGCTAGTGACACTCCAGGTATCAGTACTGTTATCTATTCTGTGGTATCACGAGCGTAAATAGGCTAAAGTAACTGTGCGCTCATCTTTCCCGGCCTTATTTTATATTATGATTATATACTATATATTTGTGTTTTTCCCGGTTGCGTCTTCAGCTTACGTTTCAGAGCCCAGGGTACGCTATTAATCATGGTTCAATGGAGCGATTGACGTCTGACCTATGTATCCTATTTATTTATACATATTAGTAATTATAAATAAAAAAATAGTATGTACTTGGTAAATAACAGTCGTATTGAGAACGAGAAGGTATCTTTATCTCCAGACCAGAACAAAACCTACGCTCAAACATTACAAACGGCAATACCGTACGTACAATTCGAACTTTTTTACGAATGTGAACTTTTTTCTATTGCTCGAGAATATACATGGAAATTTAATTATTTCCTGCTCAGACTCATCATCTTTTTGTGTAGGTGAGACGGTCAATCGACCATGTACACCCTGGTGTCAGAGTTCGTCGGAAGCCTCTTCCGGCCTTTAAAATGGTTCCTTTAACGACTACCAGATGGCAGCCGGGACCAACGGCTTAACGTGCATTCCGAAGCACAGAATCATCTTTAATATCAGACAGTCAGGTGAATCAGGCCTGCAATGTCCTAACCAAACTGGAAACAACTTAATAAGCTCTCACGACCCCTGAGTCTAATAGGCTCAGACTGCTTAGTTGGTCGGAGTGGAAATACAGTGCATTTGTACTAAGCCTTAATCCTGTATCATACTTCATTCTTCAACCTTGTATCATAAAGTCATTTTTGTTTGATTTTGCAATAAGAATAGTTTGTGAACTCATTCCATAATGTGTGTATTTGGTGACGGACCCCCCCTCCTACCCTCCTTTACCTCAGCCCTTACCCCCCGCAAACGGCGCGGCCGGTTCCCATACATTTAGTGTCATATGTTATATCTATTTTAAGTGACGCATTTTTTTTTATATCTATGTTATGAAGACTCCATCTTTATGTTACATCAAAAGTTTTAACAATATTCTATCATCAATTCAGTTATTGTTTTAATTTTACATTTAAATATTAGCACTAAATTAGACTGGTAGTACGTTATTATATTAAATCGTACCAATAACTTGTGAAATAATTGCCATCTATTCAACAGTTATTCAAGTTTGGCGCAAAAGATTCATTTTTATTTAGACAGCGTATTTATGTTAGCGCCATCTATATTATTAATAGAAGTTGTGTGATGCTGATAGATGTCGCTACCATAGCAACCATAAGGTTATTCGTGGCTATGAGAAATCTACAGCTCATAGATTTCTTATATAGATGTAGATATGATTTGTGTCATTTGGTGCAAAAATGAGATGGTGAAATAGGAAAGTCCATAAAAACGATAGTGACCAAAGATACATTTTCTGTCTTTTTCAGCGTGGCCGTTTTTCTTTGTTTGGCCAACTTGAACGCCATACAAAAAATTAGGCCAAACAAACAGTGAAATTCTTTGTTTTTTTTTCTAATATTAGCGTTTTAAAGACAAATACTCGTTTAAATAGTATGATTAGTATTCGTGCACTGTTGGATTGTGATATTTGGCCGGCGTGAGGGAAATATTAACGAAATTGGGTTTGATCTTCTGTCTCATGTGCGGCCACGCTATTTGTACATCTATAGGTACACGATCTAAGCTACAGCTAAATAGGGATTTGTTAGTTCAAGGACTTCTAAAAACTGTAGAGATGTCCTTGAAAACCTCGCGCTATGGTCTCTTAAAGTATTGCTCGTCGACCCTCTTGGCCAAAGCCACCAGGGTATCATGCCGCCTGACCACTTCAGCCAACTTCCTGCAAGGCAGCCGCGTGGTAATAATCGTGAAGACGTGTCCGAATACCAGCGCGTCCAGTTCTGTAGGCCTGTGGAAGAGAGTAACAGTCAAATTAATTTCTCTATGCCACTAACATACATTAAGGTGATACCTCGGTGAACACTAGCGCCACCGTCATTTAAAAATCATTATTCACTGAAAACACAAGTTATCAAAAATCCGTCTTCTGCAATTAAAGTTCTTTAATATTTATAATATTAAAGAACTTAAATATTGAATAGAATAATATTCTTAATCTAAAGTTAATTTAAACATATTAAATTATACTTCCCAATAGTTACAAATTGCAATATTGCTTAAAACGGCCGCTTAAATAAATTGTTTAAAATTAACTTCAGATATCCAGAACCTTAATTACAAAAGACGGATTTTGATAACTTGTGTTTTCAGTGAATAATGATTTTTAAATGACGGTGGCGCTAGTGTTCACCAAGGTATTGTCTTAATGAAAAGGACTGCATTAACGATTTTGTATGACAAACCAACAGTAAACAAACTAGTACAGCGCCCCTGGCGGATAGTAAGCAACTAAGAAATTCCATACAAATTCCTAACGCAGTTAACTACTTGAGCTAACCAATACTAGGGGTACTGTTAGTCCTAAACAAACTACTAAAATAAACTTACCTATTTATCACATTTAGCTTAAGTTACCTACTTTAAATAAACTAATTATTAAATACGTATTTGTTTTTTTTTTTTATAAAATAAAGCACTTACGTTTAAGATTGTCATTCTGCAGAAAAGGATAAAGTAATATAAACATATGACACTGAAATAATTTATTTACAACAACAAAGTGTGCGAGGGGTCTCTACCGTCACAAGTCGATGTGTACTGCAAATAATACATAATCAAAGAATTTTTTATCAATAATTAAAGTACATTTGTGGCGCCACCATCGTTTAAAAATCATTATTCACTGAAAACATAAGTTATAAAAAATCCGTGCAACGTTTTACAAAAAATTTTTGCTTGGAACGCCACATTTATTATCTTGAACATTTTAATAATTGCATTTTATAAAACAATGCCTATAGACAGATTTTCTTTTAAGTTTGGGGCTGATCAGTCTATAAAGCAAAAAAATATTTTAGTAAAAGCTAGTTTTTATGCCCCAGTTGATCAAATCTATGAAGTAAACCTAATTTGGGTTGTAGTCTTAGGGGGACCAGGGGATTTACTACGACCTCTACAAGCCATCCGAAAACGAGTGAGCGAGATGGAGCAATACATGATGTAAGGCGACATCTACCTTAATTAATCGTTTTTAGATAGCCCACAGGACATAAGCCCCCAGGGGGTTACTTACTATCGTCTTTTAAAGCAGGCCCGTGAGTAAACGAGATGGCGAATTACGACGTGTATTGCGTCATCTCGTTTCGGCCTACTGGATGGTAAACCCCCAGAACTATAAAACAGCTGAACTATTTGCCATGAATTAAGATGTGGTCACGTTCAATTAAGATCCTAGAGTAGATTTGAAAGATGGAGAAGAATAATCTGTTAGAAGAAGTTCCAAAATAATTATTAAAATTTTCATACAGGTTACTGGATCTAATAAATACGGAGTCAACTGAAATACATCCGACACTACATAGAAATAAGACACAAAATTAGTCGATGTCCGCATCGACGTAGAAACCATAGGTGTTCCTTCTACGCAGATACTTTAGCAGACTCTGTACGCTCATCTCCTCGTCACTTGGCAGCTTCAAAGTAGATTGAGACGCTGGAGATAGATAGATTTATATTAAGATCTTATCTCTAAAATAATGTTAGTGCTGACTTTTAATCAAATAATTTCATACAAACCGACTGGCAAGAGAAAGCGCGAAATGGGGAGGAGTGGAAAATTCTCGAATCGGAGGCCAAGATTAACTTCGGATTCTCGCAGTAAGTAATTTCAAACAAAGCAAAGAAAACTTGCTAAACATATAAAGGTTTACAAAAATATCGGAACTTTTGTTGGATAAAGATTTGACAGTTTTAATTTATTACACACTAAATAACGTTTGGTGGATAATCTGGATCCAAAGCCTTTATACCACCGACAACGGAACAATCCAAATGTTTTCGGAAAACGAAACCAGTCCCGTGTGTTATTAAATGACATTACGCCTGATGCGTTCATTTAAAAAATCGGACACCATTGTCGGCTACTAAAAAATAAGTCATAGTCAAAGCCCTAAGACATTTTGAATTATTTGACACAACTATTAGTCGCTAGAGAAATAAATAAAGTAAAGAAAAAATAAAGAAGAGAAAAAAAATAGAACCTGATGACTTAGGCGTAGAAACAGAATCCAACTTGCAAGAAGAAATTCGATCTCTACTGCTGCTCATACTAACGAATGTCATTTCTGTCTTATTAGCACTGGTGACAAATAAATTAAAAAAAAAAATTTGCAACTACCATTTAAAAAAATACATATATCGCTACATTTATGGAAGAAGTTAGATCGGTATCAATGTCAACCCAACTCTTTAATCTTGATGTTATAATAACCACGTCAGACCGTAAGACAGTTAAGAAATTGGCACCGAATGTATAGGGTCTATTAGCCCTTTCATTCATTAGTAATAAAGTAAACAAATAGTCATTATGAGTATCAAAACTTTAACTATTAATTGTCATAATCTATGCTACAACAGGTATATTGCTGGATATAATTAATGTCTAAAGAAGACGGAATCTTAATCGCATTAGATTAAATCAAAGTTAATTTAAACAAACCTGGAATCAGTGATCTCAAGAACATCATTTGTCTGAATTTCAACTTTAGTGAAATCAGGAGACAGCATCTTTTCATTTACAATCCCATCACTGTCACCATCATTTATAATTTGTATGACATCTTCAGATTTCGATTCCAAACCAGAGTTCGTATTAGTGTTAGTATCTGCACAATCTTCTTCAATAGTATGCAAAAATTCATTCTTTTTATCGAGAGGCGGCGTGTAAATTGAATCGTCATCTTTAGGGCTATCGATTATTTCAAAATCGCCTTTGTCGTTGAAAATAGTGAATGTATCATCGATTGAAACCTCTTCGACTTTATCGAGAACATCGTCGAGTATTTCGATTATGAAATTGTAGCGCGAGTCAGTTGGGTCAATAAAATTGGACTCGCAAGTGATGCCACCTTCTTTTGATGTCATTATTATTATTTGTTTTGACGCGAATGGCTTGAAACCTAAGAAATTAGACAAGTATTATTTTGAACGTCAATTTCATAATTACTAACAACATTCGTTTAGTAACCAGAAATGCTTTTAAAAATAGATTCCTGTGTTGAATGAACACGTTGGCTTATCAAAATATTAAAAAAGGAACTCTATATATATAAGGGACTTCAAAGCAAATGGAAACAATAATTTGTAAGTAGTACTTATAGCGGAAACAAAGTCTTCTCAATTTCTACAATTTAAATAAATTTTATAATTCTAATAACTACGCCTGATTTTTATTAACTGGAGCATACCAAAGACATCTCTATGCATATTTTCCTTGCTTTGCTTCTTAATACAGAGCTTAGACCGTTTGATCCTCGTGCTACGTTCCGATAAGGTCCGGATTGGGGACAAACGCCGGCGCGACAACTGGACCGCTTGTGTTATCAGATATTCTTCTTGTGGCTGATAGTGGGAATTATTACAAAGAAAACAATAATATATACTAATTGCATAGTTTATCTTTACCTAACGAAATATAATTAATAAGCGTTCCGAGTTGGGTACGGATTTGAGAAAGCCGTTCGAGTGTAAGTTTTATAATTATAACAGACATTCTAGCTATCTAGAGACTTAATGATTGAGGCCTGTCAATTAATCTCATTACTTTTACGAAATACTTCCATAACCATTAAAACTGCTTGTTATATGTATGACTTTGTTCATACAAAGTTTGGAGTACCCCAAGGATCTCATTTTGGACCCCTACAA
Organism: Apomyelois bistriatella; assembly: GCA_947044815.1. Taxonomy (NCBI): domain Eukaryota; kingdom Metazoa; phylum Arthropoda; class Insecta; order Lepidoptera; family Pyralidae; genus Apomyelois; species Apomyelois bistriatella. The sequence goes on along the minus strand of OX345715.1, from coordinate 3,084,900 downwards.
AAAATCTAAAACAATTTACTAACCGTTAGCTCCATCTTAGTCAAGTTCTTCATTCTCAATATATGGCGCAGTAAAGAGCTTGTGATTGGTTTGATCATGAGTGCTGCTTTGGGCCCGTTCGCGGAAAGTAATGCTCGTATATGTCCATACATAAGGGCATCTAACGGGCTTGGGCTGGAGAGGAGAAGGAAATTGGGGATATTGGGTAATAGGAGTGAAATGAGGTTAATGTGTATTGCGTTGTAGTACAACTTATTACAACTATAGCTATATCATATTATTTCTAACTATATTAATAAAATTTTAGTAATCGTTGGTTTAACAATCTGCAGAATGACAACCATTATAATCTTACAACTATGTAATTTTTACATTTAATCTAAGGAATGTTAGTATACATCTGAAAATTTTACATCAAAATCATATGAAATTTTGTAGTTTGATGAATTTCAACGCTCAATACACTGATTTCAATATTTAATTTCAGATATATATAAAGAACGTAATATATAATTGAGTAAGGAATTTTAAGCAACCACAGATGTAAAATTAGTGTCGTAGTAAATAAAACATGTACTTACGTTCCGAAGAAGAAATCTCTATCTCCAAGTCTTTGGCTCAAGGAATTACAACACTGCTCAACCTAGAAAAAAAAATGATCAGAATTGTACGCTTGCAATAGTTGTAAGTTGCTTGTCAAAAGCATAAGCTTTTGACAAGTTTTTGCCAAAAAAAACGCAGTTAACAAATAACTAGTACGGATGTTTAATCCCATACAATGAAAACGCGCCTACGTTTAGTGTACAAATTGTGTAACGCCATCTATCGATTCCATGAGACACTGTCTTTCAAAACCAGATAACTATTTTAAAAAAACGAACTAAATAGTTTATGATAGGATGACGAAACTTTATAAAAAAAACTTTGTTTTTAAAGACTTTTTTTCACCAAGAACAATCTATAACTAAATTGCAGTAATTAGATTCTAGTAGCGCCATCTATTATCACGAAAAGGAACAAATTCTTTTACTTAGGCATTGGGGAGTCAATATCAAAACTTACATCAGCTAAAACTTGGTCCAAGGTTTTTTCATGCCAGTGCAGGGCTTTGAGTCTCTTGGCCACCGCATTCCTCTTGCTCCTGGTCTGTAACCAGCCCAACGGCCACGGATACACTGAGGAGTTGCGCACTTTCGTCACCGCGTTGAATGTATCGTCGTCTAACCAGGATATATACAGCTGGAGAATAAAAATAAAAATTGCAATAGCTCTTTAATACTAATAGTAATTAATAGCAAACTGGCAATACAGGCGTGCAGCCCAGCTGATGGAAAGGGGTTAGTGTAGCCTATCTTCTTCTTTTCAAGTCATAATGGCTATATTGACTTTGCCCAGTACTTGGCTATGGTAGTCTAAGGAGGTTTGTATCACTTGCACATGTGCGCGTTGCTGATTATTAATTTATATTATATATTATTTATAGTTTGTATACACAAGTGTATTTTGTTTTTTTTTTCCACTCTAAGATTCACTTGAAGAGATTGCATTAGCGATTTCGTCCGCCTTTGTAAATAACCCAGTTTAAAAAAAATGTATACATTTGTTTGGTGCACCAGAGTTTTTCTATTCTATTCTATTCAGAAATATTTTCAGAAATTAAAAAAAAAATTGTTCATACTACTACAGTACAGGTTCCGAAAATCAAACTTTTTATTAAACATAGCAATTAATGGTGAAAGATTAACAACAATGGTATTTTGAGACATTCATTTTGAAACAACCATTTTATTTTTAAGCACATTGCAGACCTTAATAGCTAAAAAACTTCAAAATACCTCTGCATTGACCAATACGTTGGTTATCAAGCTCATGTACGCTCTCATTTCAGCCTTTTCCTCTGTAGACAGTCGACCGCACAGCGACACACCCTTGTTTGCGGCAAACTGGACTATTGGCTCCAACTCCGAAACTACAAATGCCCCACATTTGATGAACGGTACTCGGCCTGATGGTGACATGAATTCGGCGTTCCATCTCATTTCTACTTCAAACGGAAGGTTGCACATCTAGAAATGTAAAAAAAAATTTAATTTATTGATTGTCGTGGTGAGTAGTTAAAGCATTTGCCTGAAAAACCTTTGCTGAAAGCATGAAGCTAGTATAAGCCCTTTTATCAATTTTTATTTTGTTGATTCTGGGATTGCGAAAGTATGTTAAGCGATTGGTCGCAGATGCTAGATGGTGCTTTTTTTTAATGATTCTTACACCTTGTTACCCCACGATAATCCACTTAGCAACTATTAATCTGAATCTTATGAAATCACTACATACATAGTATAAAACAAAGTCACTTACTCTGTCCCTATATCCCTATGTATGCTTAAATCTTTAAAACTACGCAATGGATATTGATGCGGTTTTTTTTAATAGATAGTGATTTGAGAGGAAAGTTTTTATGCCCATGCGAAGCCGGGGCGGGTCGCTAGTTTATAATAATACTGAGGTTGGAAGAAATTGCAATAGCAAAATACCCTCATTATACATGATTATTTTGTTGGATATTCTATTGTTAATTTTCTTTGATAAATAATACTTTAATCAAAAAAATAAATGATTATTGATAATTGATGGAATAAAGTTTCTAACTAACCTTCAAAAATGCCTGCACGGCAAGACAGCTGGCATTGTCCGGTAACAATATCTGCTCCACTTCGTACGGCTGGAACAGTTTCACATCATTCGGCCATGGCTCTTGTGCTGGAATAAGAAGGTGACCAATGAAACTGGTCTCTGTTGAGAGGGGAATCCTGGCGTATGAACAATAAGTCATTAACACGTTGGCGACTGCTATAGCAGTTATAACAATAAAACTTCTATTGTGTTTTCAAAAGTTACCGCTAACATGTTAACAAACCCTTTTTTTACTTACTTATAGGATGCCATTCACCACCCACTGGGCTTATCTTTTGCCAAAATTCTACTAGATCTCTTTTAATCTTTTGTTGCCTCAGGGTTAAGTCCAACAACATGTTGATGTTTTTAATAGTTAAGTAAAAAATGCTTCAAACTAAAACAGCAATGCTTGGACATAAGGAGTAGGTAAGAGCTGCCTGTTTATACATAAAAAAAAGTAGAAAATAAACTATGGTTGCTATGCTATGGTAGGCTGAGGCAAAGCTTCCAAGTCTTTATGGATTTACATCTTTGCCTTTTGAGGTTAGATTTTTTAATTTGATGTGAAACCATTAGAGCACACACACGAAACCCATGGTTAGAGACAAGTTTATTATTTTTATCAGTATATCTAACATATTATACCGAAAACGAGATTCTGTTCATTCTTCATCCTGGATGATTAACTCGACTCCAATAAAATATGCAACTGTGATATATTGCACTTAAATATGGTACTTGGCGTCTAAAATTCAGAGATTGTGATATAAAATAAAATTAAAATAGTAATGCAAATAGAAATTATGTAACTATAGCCGCGATGCGGTAGATCATCAAATAGCATTACTTACCGTTTAGTGATGTTATTATGGATTCTGTAAGATTGAATTCTGGCATTATACTTGTTTATTACTAATTACCACAAAAAATAACGCACTAATTTTACTCGTAATTGTTAAAATCTTAATTTCATTTCAAAACAGAAAGAAGAAACTTTGAATGATTGAATTGAATAGCAAAGCAACTTGACAAAACAGTAGAAAGTTGACAGTAGCGTTAAGTTGTCATATTTGACATATTATATGTCTGTAATTTTTTTTCATATTTGTGGTAGCATTGACAGCAAACGAACTCTTTTCTGGAGGGTTACCACATCTGTTTAAGCAGACCTTAAACGGTTAGCAACGTGCTTGTGATACTTCTAATTTTGCAGGACTGCATAGACTATGGGCTTTATACTAGACAGTACTAATGGTTTTCTTTCAAGTCAGTAAGTATGGCTAACAGTTGGTAATATCGATGGCCTTTTGATTTAAGTATAGGCATGTATAGGCATAATTTTAATTATTCAAAGTGCAAGCTTTGAAACATCCTCTTGACTAAACAAGTTTTATGAGGTAATTCAGCTTCAGCTAAGAAGAGAACATATACCTAAGTAAGTCTCATAACCCCTCCCGTCAAGATCCCATATAAGTATCATGTTCCTTCAGGTCTCATGAGACCGCATGAATTCAAGGCAATTATAAACCAATACCGATATGTACCATACGAGTAGATTCCTACATAAAGTGTATCTATTGGGTACATGAGTTGGCTGCGCGCTTGTGCCATCCTCAATAGGCTATGGTGTATAGTTTTAAGAGATGGTGGTAGCCACCAGCTTACTGGTGGCCTACTATCATCTCTTAAAACCATGCAAGATCCAGTGAGTAAGGGGGATGTCGCCTTACATCACGTAGTACGCTATCCCGCTTACTCACTGGAACTTGCATGGTTTTTAGAGATGATAGTAGGCCACCTGTACCTACCAAATGACAGGATTCCGCTTACCCATCTGTATAAGTTTCGTTATGTTATCTCCAACACACGCCACATTGTTGTTCAATAAATTAATGCCAAAAGCAAATTCTTCATCGTCAAAAAAATCAAACGGCCGATCCAAAGGTTCTGTCTGTTTCGCATCTGTTGAAATATTAGATTTAGAATTCACCAAATCAATGTAGTCATTGAATATCGCTTCACCGACTCTGCTAGCAGGCGGTGATGATGATCTTGGAGTGGCCATGGGAGATTTGAAATTCCACTCAGATGATAATGTGCTCTTTAACTTTGGGTCTTTCTGCTCTTTGTCCCATAAATTGTAAACACTCATTGCTAATTTTTGTGTTGTAAAGCCAAAAAATTTAATGGTTATTACAGTGGAATGTTTGACAGGAAGTGTCAGGAAGACAAGTTATAGAATTTCGTCATTCTCTTCTGCCATTATGGTCAATAGATACTTATTTTTTCCCTCCTTTTCCACTTGTTATAAGCCATCAGATTTAAAAAAACAAATAGATTCTATGGCCTGACGCACTTAATACAGGCAGAAATATAGACCGGTGTTCAAATCTAACCTGGTAAATGGAAATGGAGTTTGATTTTAGGGATCTATGTAGGTAATTAGAAGAACCTAGGTAGCTGTATGGGCAGAAAAATAAGCTGGTTATTTTATTTTATCAGGATAGTGAATCACTATTAGTGATCCTTGGCCGATGGGCCGTATTCACGCCTTGCAATGAAAGGTCAAACTTTATTCTTTAGCCATTTTGCCTCGACTTGAAGAAAAAAATTAAAGGTGAAATAAATACAAAGGTATGACGACACAAACTTTTCTTTGATCAAACATTTTACAAGGGGTATTGAGCTCATCTAATTATGCTTATGATGATCAAGACGTGACGTACCTTGACCATAACGTAATAACTTATAATTGTGTATTATTAGTTGCTCAAGTCAAATACTATCAATAAATCGATTGATCAAGGTAATGAATAAGGTAAGGTAACCTTGGGATGCAATAAAATTACCAGGTGATTTTAAATTATTTATTAAACTCATACAAAGAGAGATTCAATCATCTCGAATCAATTGCAAGGTTATTATTATGGCTAATTCATAAATATTATTAATAAATGCATTATTTCGAAGTTTATTTATGAAAATTATTTACAATAACACTTAAAATATTGGACGGTCATGTCAAGGATCTTATTTTACGTGATTTTTACAATTAGAATATAATGTAAAAATATTTTTCACATTTGCTTAAAATACTTGTAAATTCGCATAATTACAGTCAATAAATACTTTTTTTTTATATCTAAATCACTAAAAATCGTTGTCTATTTATTATACGTTAAGCACCTACCTAAATAGATTTATTTTTATAGATTGTACCTTACTATGTACTTCATAAATTCGTTTTCACTTTAGAATTTTTGGACCAATTTAGCACCATTATGCATGTGTTCGAACGATATGATAATGACGATTAGACATCAAAGAATATCACAAATATTCGATAAAATCGCGTGCGGTCTCTACCAGTTTTTTTTTTTTTTTTTTAATTTTAACGTTTCACATTTTCCCCGCGAGGACCTTGTCAAAACGTTCGAATAAAATTCGTAATTTAAAATTCGAAAAAATGTTCGATGAATATGGTCCCTCGATCATTACGTAATACGGTTTTCGTAAAAAATTTCGTACACCACGAGCATCTCTTATGATTGAATAGATTGAGCTGTCATTAAACGAGTTTGGTGGCTCTGCCTCTTTTTTTGTATAAATACGGACACGAGAGAGAAAGAACTAAAACATGAGTGTCTGGTTGATCCGGTCCTTAAATTCCGATATTCTGGTCTAGACACTTAGCTGACGAATCGAGGCCTCACTAAACGAAAGAGACGGAGTGAGAGTTTAGTGCCTCTCTCTCTCAAAAAAAGGCCCTTAAAACATGAGTATCTGGTTGATCCATCTTTAAACTCCAATATCCTGTGCCCCTAGTATGAGTTTTTCTTAACGCAGACGCTAGCGACTGCGTTAGCGATTTAGTATGGCAAACCTGTACAGCGCCTCTGGCGGATAGTAAGGCAACTAAGAAATTCCATACAAAATCCTAACGCAGTCGCTAGCGTCTGCGTTAAGAAAAACTCATACTAGGGGCACTGGTATTGACACTTGTTGAATCGACGCATCATTAAACGAGAGAGACGGAGTGAGAGTTCAGTGCCTCTCTCTCTCTCTCAAACAAAAGCCCTAGAACATGAGTATCTGGTTGATCCAGTCTTTGAACTCTGATATCCTGGTGTAGACGCCGGGCTGGTTGGGCTCGGCACAGCCGATGCCCCACGAGATCACGCCCGACAACACGAAGCGGCTGTCGCGCGAACGCTGGATCACCATCGGACCACCGCTGTCACCTGATACCAAAATACAAAGTCAATTGTAATATTAACACTTTCGCTGACAGTAACACCTCTCGACGTAGCTAACAATTAACTGATGGTTTACTACCATCTCTTAAAACCATACAAGATCCAGTGAGTAAGCGGGACAGCGCAATACACGATGTAAGGAGACATCTCCGCCTTAATTACTGGATCTTACATGGTTTTAAATGATGGTAGTAGCCACCCTGTTGTTGTTATCTCGTTTACTGTCCGCGAAAATGTAAGATGGAAGGAGGATTAGGAGAAGGTAAGAAGACAATTAGGAAAAGATTAGGTGAAAAATAATAATGGATTAGGAAGAGCTTAGAAGATTGGGAAAGGATTAGCAAAAAATATAAAAGAAACTTTAAAAGGATTTGAATAAGATTTGAAAAGCATTAGAAAAGTTTCGGTAAGGATAGGGAAAACAGGTAATATTTAGGAAAAGTATTAGGAATAGAGCGCGAAGGTAACGAGAAAACATTAGAAAATAATTGTAAATCTGTATGTAATATTAATATATAAAACAAATTAAGTCACGATTCGGCAGCGCGCTAGTGACATACAAGTATCACGAACTTAAATGGGCTACAGTGACCATGCTCTATAAATAACCAAAAATATAGATAAGTAAAGTATTAAGAAAGGTAAAGAAAGAATTTAGAAGGGAAGGAAAGGAAAAACAAACAATATAATAGCAGAAAAGCTATAACACCATACCTTCGCAACTGTCAGCGCCCCCTTTCTGCCTTCCAGCGCAAATGAATATGTTCGGGATGTGTTCGTTGTACCCAGCCGCCTGGTACATGGCTTCACAAGCGCTGTTGTTGATCACTGGCACTTGGACTTCTTGAAGAACACTGGGCAATGGACCCTCTGTAAGGAAACGGGTCATGCATTTATCATTCCACGTCTTCACTATCAATACATAGTACAAAACAAAGTCGCTTTCTCTGTCCTTATGTCCCTTTGTATGCTTAAATCTTTAAACTCCGCAACGGATTTTGATGCGGTTTTTTTTAATAGATAGTGATTCAAGAGGAAGGTTTTCGCCGACCCGGCTTCGCATGGGCATAAAAACCTTTCTCTTGAATCACTCTATCTATTAAAAAAAACCGCATCGAAATTCGTTGCGTAGTTTTACAGATTTAAGCATACAAAGGGATAAAGGGACAGAGAAAGCGACTTTATTTTACATTATATAGTGATAGTAGGATGTGTGGCGCCGGCGCAGCCCGCCCTTGCTGACAGTGCGGTGCGGCATGCGAGAACCAATCCATTGCGGAATGACTGCGCATACTTAATCTCGTCGCATAAGAAATCGACTTATTTTGTTGTAATCTTTACCCCTTGTATGTAGGATTTTGTGTGGAATTTCTTAGTTAATTTCTTAATCTAGCGACTGCGTTAGCTAGCGTCTGCGTTTATAAAATCTCAAACTAGGGGGTAATTAATGAAAATACCTATGTAATGAATGAGGATGTTCGTGTATACTATCGCATTTGGTGTAAGTCTGTAATGATAGTTGCAATAAAATGGCAATTAATAAATACACTTAGCACAATGATTATAGTGATTCGATTGACCCCTTGGAACCGGTATTTGATTGGATGGAATGTGTGACGTCAAATGAGGATACTATTGACAAAATAACATTCCTTTTTAGTTAGTCTAATTTAAATTTGGAATGAGCAAAATACAAGATCATAGAGGATGACCGGCCAGCGTATGGTGGCGCCAAGCATAATTTATTAGCATATCATTAAACAAATTAAAAAAATAAAAGATTATAAATTTAAAATTCGAATGTATAAAAGTCAAAATAGTAGTGGCGCCCCCAGTTTCTATTTCTAGTACTTACGCAAGTATATTTTATTTTAAAACACACGCTTTTCTTTTTGTTTTTTTTTTTACGAAATATTATGATGGTGATATCAAAATTAAATTTGGAATGTGCATGAAGTAAGTTTTACCCATTAGCTCACCGTCATAGAGTCGCCCCCATCCTGTGACGTAAGCAGTCTTGCCGACATAGTAGTCATCGTCATCGGGAATGCAAATCGGAATGATGTTCGGTTGAAATTTCACGGGCTCGTAGAATCTGGAATAATCAAGGTAAATGTCTTTAAATTGAATAATGAATATGTAGAGCAAACTGTTGACGCTAGCGACTGCTTTAGCGATTTTGTATGACAAACTGTACAGCGCCTCTGGCGGATAGTAAGGCAACTAAGAAACTCCATACATTATCCTAACACAGTCGCCATCGTCTGCGTTTATATAATCTCATACTAGGGGTACTGAAGAGATGGGTCAATTAACTGCGTGAAAATATTTACGTAACTCACTGTTTTGAGTAAAGATGTTACTGTAATTTTTTTTTATTATTGTATTCATTTTAGTAAATATTTTTCTAGCAATTCTTGACAATGACGACGTTGTTTTGTCAAACTAGTCTTAATGTAATAAAAATAGATAAGTATTGACTTGAATCGCATCATCAATATCAATTCAATTATATTCAATAAAAATAAACCATAAGTAGTCATTATTTCAATGAATTAAGTAAACAAACAACTTATTTATCAGAATCTGTCAATCTTCAACCGTCATCATAATAAAATAGTCCAATAATAAAGTCTATAAAAAACCAGAGTCGCGGAGGTCAAGTGCAGTGGTGAGTGACCGACAAAGACAGCCGGCAAACGTGCAAAAAATAAATACTCGAATCAACGTGTTTTTTTTTTCACAGATGCAAAATATGTTTTCAATGTAACGTATATTGTTTGTTATCTATTAATAGACAAGTGATTTATCATACTGACTTACCTATCTAAATAATTGTCATTTTTAACTTTTAATTTTTCCAAAAACTGCTCTCTTGGTCGCTGGTTCAATCCGGCTCGAAGGACCATGCACCAAAGGACCAGAACTTAATTGTATAAAAATATACAAAAATAAAAAGAAAAATGGTATGGAATTTACCTCAACAAAGCCAAGTCTTATTCGAAGGTAGCGGGGTCGAAGTGAGGATGGCTGACGATAATCTGAACCCTCCTTTCTGAGTACCTAGTTCTTATTCCCTATTGGTACGAGTAACTTAATCGTATAAAAAGATACAAAAATAAAAAGAGTAATGGTATGGAATTTACCTCAGCAAAGCCAAGTCTTATTCGCAGGTAGCGGGGTCGAAGTGAGGATGGCTGACGATAATCTGAACCCTCCTTTCTGAGTACCTAGTTCTTATTACCTATTGGTACGAGTAACTTAATCGTATAAAAAGATACAAAAATAAAAAGAGTAATGGTATGGAATTTACCTCAATAAAGCCAGGTCATATTCGAAGGTAGCGGGGTCGAAGTGGGGATGGCTGGCGATGATCTGAACCCTCCTTTCTGCGTAGCCGTATGGCTCATCCTCGTTGGCCAGATCATGCTCTCCTAGTCGGACCAGCAACTCTGACGGTGGAACACTGTATATAAAAATATTAATTTACCTTCATGTATCAGTGTTATAAATAAATTGATAAGTAAATCTGTCATTGTGTATCTGTAATGCGCAGAATGAGCTATCTTCTTAGAAATTTGATATACCTTTAAAGAATATATTATTTTACAATTAGACTAGTAGCGAACTTTACCAATCGCGTTCTGGCCAATCGCGAATTGGACTAACTGCTAACTGGATCATTTGGGAATTGGAAAATTGGACATATGGTGACTCAATGATTAAATTTATTTATTATCTTACCTCATTGTCATCCGGTGTTGCATCCCAATATTTTACTGTACGATATACCCTTATTGGTAGTATTTATGTCGTGTCGGGCCGTTTTCCTGACGTACCCTTCTAGAGCCTACAGGATGCAGCCGTTCCTAAACCAGAAATGGGACCAGTTTTGGTCTTAATTTTCTATGTTTTGTAAATGATTTAAAAATAGACTTACTGTTCTACACAATGGGCTGCCGTGATCGCCCAGTTTTCATTCAGCAATGCAGCCCCGCATTTGTGAAGGTAGGTGGAAGTCCTGTACTGCCTCAGGGAGATCTGCCAAGGCCATTGGCCGAAGCCAGACTTGCTGCCGCCGACGATGCGTGCCATTGGCCAAAAACGACGGCCGCATACTGCCAGCACCAATAGGGTTGAGTTTAATATCATCTTGCGTTCGAATTTTAAACTATTTTTATTTAATTAGGTAGTTCTAATTTCGTATTATTTTTTAATTACTAAACCAGTGCACACAGGGTTTGAGGCAAAGGAAAAATTTGTAATTAATAAAGATTAATAAGTAGAAAAGTAAAAGATTTAAGTAGAATTTATATTTTTTTAAACGTCTTTTGCCTTCCAATTTAATTGGAGTAGTTTTGGATTACTTTAATTTACAAGTTTTGTTAGTTACTTTCTTTAAAACTAATTATTGACTTTTGCTCAAAATCGCACATGATCTTTATCTAGGTTTATAATATTTTAATGGAAATTACTTATATGTAAATAAAAACAATTCAATATTTATATAGGTATGTACTTGATTTTTACTATTATTCATTATCACAGCCAACTAGCTATTTTGATTTATAATTCATTAGGTAACTTTAATTTAACGCTCTGTATTGAATCACACTTTTATAATATTCTTTTTAAATTGTTCCTTTCCTTTTTTATCACATAACTTTTTATTTTTTTTATGATTTCACTATTTCCTCTTTTTATATATAGATATATTTGTGTAATGAAGTTACTTGACAGCCACCACAATCGAATCATTAATAAATGACCTAATTATCAATTATATTCACGAATCATTTTCAAATGACATGATAAAAGTTTTCGATATTTTGTTGGCACTATAACTACTTCACTAGATCTTCGCACTGTTTAAATGGAAAAATTAAAGAACGAAGAAAATTATTTTTAAAAACAGCCAGTTCCAAGGGATTTTCGTCACAAATTGTGTAAACATCCGAGCACAAAGTTTTTAAAAACTTAAATCAAGCATAGAGGAAATATTTTAAAATCGGAACAGTAAAACCGCAGGTGCATGGCGTCCTTGCAATTTGCCTTGGCCGTGGCGTGCGATCGCGTTGGCCAGCTACTGACAACTCTTTGTTTAAATTACGAATTACGAACTTCTTTTTTTATTACTCATACTGGCTGTATGATGAGTTCTTATTCTTTCGGTTCTTTGACCCAAGGCGTATTTTTTTGGCGGCAGTGCCATGTCAGGAAAATCGAAAGTTGTTAAAATCAAACACATGTAAAAAATATAACAGTTTAGTTTCTTTTTAGTTTATATGCTGTAAAATTTTTAATGTCTTTGACCTTTACCGCCTGACTTATTATGGTTCAAATTCAAACCACGGACCTAGAGCAGATAAAAATAAAATTATATATAGAAATTGTAAATATAGTGTCGACCCCAATCCTAAATATTTTTGCTATTTATCCACTTTATCTTTATATGTCACGTACATTTTACTTAATATAAGTGTAAAAGCATCAAGAGCAAAAAAATTTGACTGACAGCATTAAATTTTCCTATTGTGCTATACAACTGTATTTTGTATAATAAAGTTTAAATAAATACAAACGTACATTGGCCACATACAAACCTTAGGTGTAAGTTGGTATAAAATGCCATACTATTTAGATGGTAGTGATTGTACACTTTTTAACGTTATTCGTTCAGTAACAAATCGAAAATTTGAATTCAAATTGAAGAACATCCTGTATATATTTTTACCTATACTCTAAAGAAAAAATGTCTAAGCTTGATGGCCTGCAGCCATAAACAATAGATGACGTAATTTGTCTTTTTTAATTGAAGCAATTTGTGTTTAATTGTTTAATATTCTTCCGGATTGTAGTGAAGTTATCAGATTACTCTAGCTAATCTATGGCTTTAACTTAGTGTGAAAAAATTAGGACCTAGGTACACATTTATTTTTTTAGTTTTAGAAATATCTTATATTTTTAAGTTACTTTTATTTATTAGTTATTAAAGTATGATTATTGCAGTTAGAGTCGATATCTATTCGTCTATTTGACTTTTTAAGGCTATAGATTATTAACAAATATGCTTACCCTTCTTGTAGTCATCCTTTCCGTAGTTCAAAGCGGAAGTTCCATTCGAAAATATTTCTGAAAATACAATAAAACAAATAATGTTTTCCATATTTATATAATTAAAAAAAAAACCCATCCCACTAAAATTATAAAGGCTAAAGTTTGTGAGTATGTTTGTTATTTCTTCACGCTTAAATGGTTGGGCACGTTTTAATGAAACTTGGTATGGAGATAGCTGGTACCTTAGATAGTACTTTTTATCCCGAAAAGTACGCGATTCCCGTAGGTTTAGTCAAAAAATTCAATAGTCAATTGCGCTTTATAAAACCGATGGCGCTGCTGTGTATGATATACCGCGGGTAAAACCGCGGGGTGCAGTTAGTATTTAATAAAAAATAATCTTTATTTATAAAAGAAAGTCGTGTTAGTTATACTATTTATAACTCAAGAACGGCTGAACTGATTTTGCTGAAAATTGGTGGGGAGGTAGCTTAAGACCAGAAGAAGGAAGGATTCCTTTCATTCCGGAAAAAAAACACTGTTCGTGAGGGAAGTTCACCGGGACGAAGACGAAAAACAACTAGCTTTCGCCCGCAGATTCGCCCGTGTGAATATCCCTTGGGAACGGTGCTTTTTCCCGGGATGAAAGGTACCCTACGTCCTTCTCAATACTTCTAGCTATGTGTGTGCGAAATTTCAGGAAAATTGGTGTAATATATATATATACAAACAAATAAATATACAAACTCACTTTTGCATTCATAATATTATAGTTAGGATAACTAAATAACTAGTTCTGATTCCTTCCTTAATAAGGTATCTACTTACCAGATTCTATAGAATCAACAGTTGTTGTTTCCGGAACAACAGTTGTAACTTCTGTTGTATTCTGTTCTTCTGTTGCATTTGTTGTTGGTGCCATGGTTGATGTAATGGTTGGGGCTGTTGGTGAAAGCGTTACGTTTACTGTGAACTCGAGCATCGCTTGTGTTGTTTCTGTTTTTTCTGTTGTTGTTGTTAACGTTGAAGTTACTTTTTCTGTTGTCGTTGTTTCAGGTGGAGTTTGAGCGTCTGTTGATTCAGTTGTTTCTGTTGTATATTGTACAGTTGGTACGGTTTCCTCGATTGTTGTTGGGGTTTCTGTTGTCGTTGTTGTAGTTGTTGTTGATGTCGTCGTCGATGTTGTTGTTGTTGAAGGGGTTGTTGAAGATGAAGTAGTTGATTGGTTTGGTGGAATTGTTGAAATCAACACCCATCCTTCAGGTGGAGTTATTGGTGACCAGATTTCTGAAAGAAATTATGATTTTTTTAAATAAATATTGTAGCCATTGTAGGTATTTCAAATAATTGTACTTTACAACTGTATTTTGTGCAATAAATTGAAATATAATAAATATTTTTTTCTAAATATCACAGATTCATTTGTGCCAACAAAAGTTAGCAAAAAAGTAACCATAAACACGATATTGTCTATGAAATTCTGCATTGGTACGCCTACACACAGCAATACAACAGCAAAATCCACTTAGCTATCCGTATCTCCTGACATTTTCTCCGTACGAGGCGGCGAATTCTAAGAAAAAGTGTTAATATACTTCAATGTCGTCCTGATAGGCCGATATATAAGGTGGAAACAAATCAACTGCAATTATTATAAGGGCAGATTCAAACCACAATACTGAACAACTTTTCCAAATAAACATACATACGATAACTTTTTGACCTTCCATACAAATTGAGAATCAATTGATCTAGTTTAGTATGGAGAGTAAAAAAATCGTTTTTGGTAGATATTGGCGTAGGGCTTATAAAAGGCTAGGTTGAGTCAGATTCTCGCACTGAAATATTTTAAAAGACCATTCTTTAACTGCCTCCGTGTTCGAGTTTGATTAAACCTATTTAAGTTTATTTCCGAGGCACGGAATCATCTTCATTGTCAGACAATCAGGTGATTCAAGCCTGCAATGTCCTAACCAAACTGGAAACTACTAAAAAAAGTATGCTTCCCGTGAGAATCAAACCCACGACCCTGGGTCAACAGGCAAACGCCTTAACCTCTTGACCACGGAGGCAGTTAACTTTACACGAAAAAGTGTAGATCTGGATATCCTAAATTCTACTTACTTATATATTTAATTATACCTACTTCGTATTTTCAGACGACATAATCTATGGTAGCATCGCGATCACGAGCTTCGTTGCGTCGTGATCATTTTGACCCGTGACATAGTTAGAATGGCGGAAATATGGATCTTGTTTTAGGTTATTTCGGTACAATAAGTTATTTACCATCTTATTCATAAAAAAATCGGCCAAGCGAGAGTCGGACTCGCACCCTAAGGGTTCTGTACAACCACACAATACTTGAAAACTAATTTAGATTTTCACTTTCCTTTAATTTAAAAAAATTTCTTTGTTTATTTATTTTCTTAAATTTTTAGCAACTTTACAGTTTTTAGATATATTTCTAAACTAGCGACCCGTCCCGGCTTCGCATGAGCATAAAACCCTTCCTCTTGAATCACTCTATCTATTAAAAAAACCGCATCAAAATCCGTTGCGTAGTTTTAAAGATTTAAGCATACAAAGGGATATAGGGACAGAGAAAGCGACTTTGTTTAATACTATGTAGTGAGTGCCGTATGATATTGCTTTATACCAAATTTCATGACTAGTTCAACGGGAGTAAGGTTTTATAAATTATTTTTAGACACTAATCATGTCTTATGTCTCGCCTGACTTATTGCCTGATAAATTGCTAGGTACACACCATTGTGTATTATTTTTATTCTTATTTTGTGTTTTAAATATTAAATCTTATCACTACGTATTAAAAACATTCACTTTTTCTGTCCCTATGTCCCTATGTATGCTTAAATCTTTAAAACTACGCAACGGATTGTGATGCGGTTTTTTTATTAAATAGAGTGATTCAAGAGGAAGGTTTTTATACCCATGCGAAGCCGGGGCGAGTCGCTAGTTACTTATAGAAAGCAACCTAAAAAATCAAAGTCCGTTCGATTTTGTCCATGGGAGCGGTGCTTAAAATCTACTTTACGATCCAATTAAGTTCTTTTTATAAAATTATGTTCTTTTTATCGCTCACATACCAGCATAGTCAAAATAGTTTTTCCTTATGACCCCGAAGCAAATCGAAGACGATATTCTATTATACCCCGAAAATTAGAGGTTCGATTTACATAAGCATACCTTTTGAAGCAATGAAGCAATGTTCTCAATATTGCAGGTTGAATCCCGTCTGGTCATGCTTTTCAAAGATTCTAATACCCCATAGTTTCGAAAATCCTACTTTAGAGGCTGTGAAGCTTAAAAACTAATACTTGTATTGATCTTTGACCTCTCACAATAAGCCAATAATCCATACAAATAATATAAATGTGAAAGTGCCTAATTGTATGTTTCTCTGTCGTTCACGTCGATACGGAGGGATCGCTTAGAATAAAATTTGGCATGGAATGGAGATACCTTGAACCATGCTGATGGACATAGGATACTTTTAATAACAGACACCGAGCGACCGAAGCTGCGGAGAGAAGCTAGTAAATTAATAAACGGACGGCCACTACATCCTAAGTTCGTGGTCTAAACAATTAGCACAAAGAAAGTAAGCCCTACATTTTCACTACAGCACGACCCGGCTCCGCTCGTGATGGCCTCAATACGTGACCGGCATACTCCAGTGTTGATACTTAGCTGATACTACTGATATTGTTCACAACCCAACATAAAAGTGTTAACCTATCTGTTAATCACTTTTGTTGGTAGAGTCTCTTCTAATTATCTGTCCCTAGTAGAGATGTAAAGAACTCGAGTCCTAATTCGATAGACTCGGCTCAATTTTACAAGACTCGGTATACTAACAAAACTCAGAGCTTTGAGTCGAGCCGAGCTCCAGTCCTTTCTCGAAGACTCGAGCGCCAAAACAGAACTCGTATTTCAAAAAGACCTAGAGTCTTAAAAAGAAGCTCACGTCTCAAAAAGAACTCGAGTCTTAAAAAGAGCTCGAGCGTATCGAGTCTTGAGCGTATCAAGGTTGATTTATTTAAAAATACATAGTTCATGTGGCAACATGCTAAATGTGGCCTTTAGGCATGGCATAATTAGGTTATGTGTACCTCAAGAGGGATAAAAACTATCTTCGTCACAAAAGTTACATATTTTATTACCTGTTTATTTATAAAGGAACTCCAAATGGAAAAGAACTCGAGCGCAAATCAAGACTTGAGCGTCATGATGCGCTCCAGTCTTTGTGTAGACTTAAGTGCTCGAGTCTGGGGGTCTTGTTGTAACGAGTCGAGCTGTGCAATTTGTCAGCCGAGCCTAAAATTCAGGACTCAAAAGACTCGAGTTCTTTACATCTCTAGTCCCTAGCTTTTTCACTTCCAGATACTACCTAATATTAAAATATTTTTTATACCATTACTAGCGACCCGCCCCAGTTTCGCATGGGCGTAAAAACCTCCTCCTGCCTTCCTCTTGAATCACTCTATCTATAAAAAACCGCATCAAAATCCGTTGCGTAGTTTTAAAGAATGTATCTTTAAAACTACGCAACGGATTTTGACACAAAGGGATATAGGGAAAGAGAAAACGACTTTGTTTTATATTATGTAATGATAATGATAGTGTAGTAGGCAAACAGGCATAAGGCCCACCTGATGGGAAGCGGTAACTGCAGCCTATGAGACGCCTGCAACACAAGGTGCATTGTGACCGCGTTGCCGACCCTGGAGAAATCTTTTTACGCCCTTCTTGAAGACCCCCATTTTGTAATCACGGAAAAACATAAACATTTTACAAAAAATATAAAATAATCAAAATGACTCATTCATTATGTTAAACGGTAAAATTTTTTTTTACTCTATTGGAATTTATAATTCTCAGTATCAAAACCAAGATTGCATCAAAATAAAAGTTAATTATTAGAATTTGAAGTTTTTTTTGCTACATTTACAATGCCGCCCACGTTAGAGCAATGACTTGCTGATGACAATACACCTTGTGTCATAACCTCTCAATTTAGTTCTGATGAATATTGCTCATAAATTACTTGAAA
Source organism: Apomyelois bistriatella (assembly GCA_947044815.1). Taxonomy (NCBI): domain Eukaryota; kingdom Metazoa; phylum Arthropoda; class Insecta; order Lepidoptera; family Pyralidae; genus Apomyelois; species Apomyelois bistriatella. Next base: position 3,066,837 of record OX345715.1, on the reverse strand, counting down.
TTTTAAATTTAGTTAAGGCTAGATCAAATTTAAGTAAACTTAAAAATGAAATCCATCTGCTACCGGAGGGAACAATAAAAGCCATAACGTTACAAGATAGCCGGCTACCGTTTCCATAGTTAAATATTAACTTCATTACTTTCCGTCATATAACCATGTCTCTTTCTTACAGTTTTCATTTTCATTTTAGGGAAATGTGAAAATCACGAATCGACTGCAAAGATAAACCAAGACTATTTTTCTGTGCCAAAATCAAGTTATAAATTAAAAGAAAGTAAATTTGAAATTGGGGAAAATGTTCTTTATAAAACTTGCTACGATTGAATTGGTCTATCTCATTTTAGCGCTTTCTCGGTTCAGTCCTTGACTAATTGCTTCGGAGTCCAGTTTTCCCTTTCCTGATTGCAATAAACGAATTTCTATTTACATTAAGTTGTTTCAACTTGTGTTTTAAGGCTAGTCGCTATAGCTAATATAAAAAACTAGGTATTAACGATTGCACAACATTTTCTACATTAAAAACATGAAGTCAACATGTTTTGCAATTGTGACGAATTTGTCGATCAATATCTTAAACAACCAAGCGATGAGACACAACGTAAAATTATACATATAAAAAAATGTAAATTTAAATTGAAAAACTTACCATCAGAAACCGTGGTTGCATTTTCAGGCGCCTTAGTCACACCATCTATCGTTGACCACGTTACTAAAGGCGGGAACTCAGTTGATACTGCAGTTGATGATGACACCGTTGATAATGGCAAAGATGGTGATGATAATGTTGTTGTAATTGCAGCCTCAGTAACTGGTCCTAACGTTACTTTTTCAGTGACCACATCTTGCACTGTTGTCGTCTTCGGAGCTTCAGATGATAATTCAATTATTAACCTCTCTGTCGTTTCTGTTAAAGCTTCAGTGGTTTCTGTTATCTTTTCTGTTGTAGTTGTTGTTGAAGTAGTTGTGCTAGGAGGAGTAGTTGTCGTGGTAGTAGTAGTAGTAGTTGTTGTTGTGGTTATTGGCTCTGTTACTTTTGTTGTGGCAGGTGTCGTTGTTGATGTAGTTGTTGATGTTATTGTACTAGGAGTAGTTGTTGAAGAACTAGTTGTTGTATCTTCAGTTGACGTAGAAGTAGTATTAATATATGTTATTGATGCTGCTGAAGGTCTAGTAAATATAGGTCTAGAACTAGTAGATTGTGGTAATATTGTTATATTCAGTCTAGGGGGCGATGGTAGTGGTTTCTTAGTCGTCGGTCGTTTAGGCGGAGGCCTGTATGGTGGTTTTCTAGTTATATTAAATACTAATACTGGTTTTGTAGGTCTAGGTTTTGGGGTAGTTGACAAATATTGCGGTCTTGTAAAGTTAGTCGGCCTGAATGGTTTGTAAGTTGGTTTTGTAGGTCGTCTAGTAGGTTTAACAGTCGTCGTTGTAGTTGTAGTAGTTTTAGGAGATTCTGTCGATTCAATTTTAGTTTCTTCTGTGACAGTGTTGCTTACATCGCCAGAGACAGTCTGGAAAGTCGACAGTTTTAATGGTAATTCTGTACTTAATTCTGATATTTTAGTATTTTGAGCTTTAGTAGTTGTCTCTACAATTGCAACTGTAGTCAATTTTACATCATCTTTTTCATCAATTGTAGTTTTCACTTCATCACTTTCCGTTCTATCTTGAACCTTGTCTGTCACAGTTGTTTTTTCAGTGATTCTTTCAGTAGTAGCTTTTCTAGTTGGGAATATATCTGGTATTTTAGTAACAGTACTTTGAACTTTGTCTTCTGTTTGTGGGTGCACAAAACTTCCACTATCTATAGTATTATCTTCTATATTATTCCCTATTATTTGAGGGAGGATGGTCTTGTCTGGGATTTGACAGCAAGACCCGAAATAAAATCTATCTATGCAAGTGCCAAGGTGAGACCCGTTGGCTTTCAGGCAATCTATGGCGAACATACACAAGCCTTCTTGGCCCGTTCTTCTTGATATACACGGCAAGTGTCTTATATTTCTAGCTACTGGGACAGGACCTGGAACAAAAGAATAAAATTGTTAATACTTGTCTTAAAGTGATTCGCGATGACTTCTTACATTGTTTTCTATGTAGAACTTGATTACTTATTAAGAACTAGCTGTTCCCCGCGGCTCCGCCCGCGTGGGACTCGGTTATATCGCGCCCAAAAGTAGCCTATGTTTGACCTCAGGTCGTCAACTACATCCCTACCAAATTTCATCACAATCGGTCCATCCGTTTAGCCGTGAAGAGGTGACAGACAGACAGACAGACAGACAGACTTTCGCATTTATAATATTAGTATGGATTTGTTAAGCGCGAGAAGCAAAATATGACGAAGTTAGGAGACTAACGGTGTTCTGTACCCCTATAGGGTGAGATTTTATAAACGCAGATTATTCACGGACCTGATATGGCGGTTCTAGTTATTACAATGGAGCGACTGCCGTCTGACCTCCGTTACCCTTTTTACAGGGAAACCAGACCCACAGGAACATGCCTCGGGTGTAGTGGCCAACACCGTCCGATTTTTCAGGCTGCCTAAAGGCATCTGACGTAGTCTAACGACTGCCATGCCATCTACCGCTAACAGCCGGAACCAACGGCTTAACGTGCCTTCCGAAGCACTGAGGAGCTGCTCATGATAGATATGCCACTAATGGCGACCAATCCAAACATGCGACTTGCCGTCACCGTCGCTTGACGCGAAATATCGTTACGGACACGAGCGCCGCGCTAGGGTATATAGTGCTCCTCGTGTGTATACTTAGTTTTATTTTGATAATTACCGAAACTCACTTTGTCTAGTATTGTTATCTATTCGTCGGTAGGTAGTAGGTATAATTTGATTGATGAGACAAGCTGTAAGGGTCATCGACTCGAAACTCGTAGTTTCGAAATTAATAATCTTAAACATACATACATACATACAATTACTTTGAGATAACATACAGGTATGGTTTTTAAACGGTGAAAACTCGTAAGAAGTTGGAAAGAAAAAGAAAATAGCCGCTGGGCAGAGATATAACCGGGAAAAACGATATAATGAAATAAGACAGACATTGAAGTTCATCTCCATCAAACCTATTTACTTCACGTACGTGTGCTTTTTAAACAAATACGCTCTATGAAAAATGAGACAAATATTTTGCAGTTTAGGTAACTTTTAAGAGACTAAACACTTATTTCCGCTATAATTACAAATTAAAATCAATTAGAAAAAGCCATGAAAAGAGATGCAGCTCACAGACTGCAGTAACCACTTTCCAACCATTTTTCTTACAAAATAAAATAAAATCATAAATTTTAATGAGGAATCTATGAATAGTTGCCACAAAGCTGCTAAACTCGCTTTGAACTTCTTTTTCAGGAAACTTTAAAATGTTTTAAGCTACGGCCATCTACTGGAAGACCCGTCAACAACAACGTTAACAACTCTCGTTCAGTGTTCTTTTATCTCTCGCACTTTGTTTTTCATTCTTTGAGCCGCCACTAGATGGAGTTACACAACACTTATTGACAACCTTCGTTGAAAGTCATTTATCATCAAAAAAAGAGATCATTAATTTATGGATTTACCATTATTTCAATGAGAATAAATAAAAATTGAAATAACACTACCAAAAGAGCTAATAGTTACGATTTTTCAAAGTATCCGTCATCCTTCTACTAACTAAAGTTATAGGATTTAGAATCACAGTGTCGCAAGTGATTGATAGATAAATATTGGCGTAAATTGTTTTCAGTTATTTTGGTTCTTAATTTCATTTATCCTAAAATTTTGTTTTTTTTTTAGTTTTTAAGGTTTGTTATGTTAATAAAATGGTAAATGTTTTATACATAAATAATAAGTGTTTTGATGAAGCTTGTTGCGGATGTAAATTCAATAATCAAATTGTAGGCATTGTTTTCTAATAAATTTATCCTTATATTATATTTTAATTATATCTGTGATAAGATTAAGAGTAATAGGAAAACCTATAAAAAGTTTATTTAATACATTTACTAACCATATATCACAGGTTACAGAATACTATGCTAGTACAGATATTTAACCGCTATACGAAGACAAGCGCCGATTTTTATTGTACCAATAGTCCCATACCCATACTGAGACATGTTAACGCCATCTATCGATCACTTGAGGCGCTGTGATTCCAAATCCGATAAGTTATTAAATAAACGGCCACTTTTAGCAGTTTTGCAATTTGTAACTATATGGAACTATAATTTAATATATATTTAATTGAATATGATTAAAATTAACTTCAGATCCATAAACTTAATTACAGCAGAGGGATTTTTGATAACTTGTGTTTTCAGTGAGTAATGATTTAAGCATACATCGGGACATAGGGACAGAGAAAGCGACTTTGTTTTATACTATGTAGTGAAGCCAAAGTATCTGCCTATAATTAGTATAGGAGTTTTTGGCGGGAAAGTCAAGTCTGTCTGTAATTACTTTCCATTTTATGTATTTTCGATCGTTTGTATTTTTTCGAGTGTTTGTGCATAATAATGGTGAATTATTATTCGCAAAGTGTTCGTGAACAAGCGTTAGTGTTGGGAAGTCTTTAATATTTGTCACCAAAATCTCTAACATTCACTTATCCCTATGTCTAGACTAACTTGACTGACTGGACTTGACTACTCACTTAACTCACTTGACTTTTGTGATATGATCAAATTAAAAAGATCAATAAATTGAATTAGAAAAAAATTGATACTGGCAAAAACTTTAATTGTTATATCTAATCAACCAACTTCAAAAAACAAGAAGGTGGTTCTCAATTCGGCGAAATTATTTTTTTATTTTTATTTATGCTTTATGAAGAAGTTTGATTACCACAAAGCATAAGGAAAAATATATTAGTATAAGATCCAACTACCAACACCCAAAAAACATATCTTCAAATTCTCAGAAATCCAGCCAGCTATCGCTTACCGAAGTCGTTAAAATAACATTTATTTACCAACGAAGTGAAAACTGAGTCACCACGCGGTCACTGACATATATCCAATGTTTACTTGACCTTTATAACTAACTAGACGGGTTTACTAGACGGAGAGGTAGCAGCGATCGTGTGAAAATGACTAAATACTGAGCTTACTTAAGCACCAGCAAAGACAAGGAATCTTTAAAATCTTCCTTAACATCTTATACTAATTTTATGATACAAATACAACGTATCTCCTCATTAGGTATCATAAGACTTAACTTTGTTGTATTCGACAAAATTTATAACTTTACCGTTCTATAAGTTAGAGCTCCGAATCAAATTCCGAATTATCAAATTCTGAAGGTAAGGTTCACCCTACTACTTACGCTTGGTTATTTATGGTGCTACAAACATAGTTCCAAAACCTAATTTATTTAGCTACTGGTAAGCAGAACCCTGAATTGTGAATCAATTTCCAGTTTTATTTTACTTCTCCTAAGGGTGCCTCTCCAACTAGTGAAGGTTAGCGTTTAGTCTGTTAAATTCCTCCTTGTCTTTAGCTCTTCGGAATAGCTCCGCTGCGCTTGCTATCCTGGTCCACTCTCGGATGTTCCGCAACCAACACTTTTTTGATAAAAAAATATTTTGCTAAAATTTTTAATTTGTACAATAGTTTTAATATGTATCTTCTTCGTCTGAACATGTTTCCCTATTGCATCTTCAGCTTATGCTTCAGACCTCAGGGTACGCCATTAATCATGGTCCTAATTTGATCCTGATTTGGCGGTACTGGTTATTACAATGAAGCGACTGCCGTCTTAACTCCGTAACCCTTTTAGATAGGGAAACCAGACCGATACCGTAAGATGAAAACTCATCAAAATCGTGTTCAAAGTATAGCATTACAGTACATGTTTATTTGTTTCCAACAATTGTCAAATGTCAATTAACTAACCTTATTTTTTTCATTACATTTGCGCCCACTGCTGGACATATTTTTCCATTTCTCTCCATTCTGTTCGTAACGCGACGGTTCATTACCCCTAGTACCAGATTTTATAAACTCAGACGCTAGCAACTGCGTTAGGGTTTTGTATGGAATTTCTTAGTTGCCTTACTATTCGCCAGGAACGCTGTACAGGTTTGCCATACAAAACTAACGCAATCGCTATCGTCTGCGTTTATAAAACTCATACTAGGGGTACTGGGGGTTACTACCGTCTCTTAAAACCATGCAAGATCCAGTGAGTAAGCGAGACAGCGCAATACATGATGTAAAGCGACATCTCCCTTACTCATTGGATCTTGCATGGTTTTAAGAGACGGTGGTAACCCCCATGGCCATTGATATTCGCGAAACGAATTTGTTTCGCCTGGCGACAGAAAAGTTTCATCCTTTATGTGTCAATGTGTAAAAGTGTTGCATTGTCGCACACATGCACTTTCACTGGCATACCCGAGCTCAGTGGGTCATGTAGTCACATACGTTCTTGTCAATTTGGTATGGCTACGGGCATTGACCGTGCAACGTCACAAATTAGGAATAGCCTGCCAGCAAAGAATTTCGAATTGCGCGCGGAGGCAGGTTTTTTTTTTAAATCTATGCCTGCCAGTCACATTGTGCCGATTTGTAGACAATTACTATTAGAAATCTTGAAAATCTCTATGTCGATTAGCAGACATTATTTCGAAATTCGAAAAAAAAATGTCTGGGTCTACTCGTCATTTTGCTGATGTAAGGCTGAGGATTTGGACTGTTTTGTAAGGGGCCAACCTCCCGAATAAAGAAGTGTAATAAAACGTCTTTCTTAGCTTAGTTCATAATTTAAATATAATCTGTGATAAATAAAAATAAATGTTGCTTTACAAGTTGGTTAGTTATCTAAATCACATTTGTTTTATATCCTTTTTATTGTACCCTGTAGCTTTTCATGTATTTTTTCTTTGGTAAAAAGGTTGACTGGAAGAGATCCCTATCAGGGTTTTTTTTATACAGTTATATAATTACAGATTTTTTGTACATAAAGATTTTACATACATACATACATAATCAAGAAACTCTACTTTTACTACTATAGACAAATTAGTTCCACGTCTGTTTGTAACCATTTGTAAGTATAAAATTATTTTCACTTGCACTTTGACCATCTTTTGTTTTTTTAAATGTCAAGTGAGAGTGATTGACTGAACAACAAGATTTGAAGATTGATATCCATTGCTAGGTGCGAGTGCGTATCCTATTGTCTGGTTATTTATAAAAAATATTATCAAAATTAACAAAATGACGTGAGAAGTAAGTACTTATTTGTACCTATTTTATACATTAAACAAATATCGCAACTGGACCAAATCTCTAATATGTTTAAATCTGTTTATTGAGACCACAGAGATAAATATATGTGTATGTAGGTATAGATATAGAAAATGTGTATTCTCTTCTATCCTGTTTGGGAGAAGAAAAACATAGAATGTGCCAGCTGCTTCTTTTCCAGCGCCAATTGTAAAAATCGACTGAGGGAATCGTGGAATGGCGGAATCATGACATAGGCGATGCGGCTAGCAACCCATCACTATTTATTTCCTGTTTCAACTACCATTATGCTAAGCGTGGCCTAAGGTCTTATGGCCCTGAATCATGTCATAGGCGATGCGGCTAGCAACCCATCACTATTGATTTCCTGTTTCAACTACCATTATGCTAAGCGTGGCCTAAGGTCTTATGGCCCTAGGCTCTGTCTACCCCGCATGGGATAAAGACGTGATTATATGTTTTTATGTTATGTTTTCAACTACCATCATTATTTCGTGGTCTAAGGTCTCATGACGCTAGGCTCTGTCTACCCCATATGTGATAAAGACGTGATTATGTGCATGTATATGAGAGCATGTATAAAGCATATAAGAGCATGTATATTGTATGTACCTTCTCGGATTTAAAAAAAAATATATGTTATTTAAAAAAAAAGAAAAAAATAACACCTTTTAGGCTTCTTAAATAGACTGAATTTATTTTAAAGCAAACTTGTACTTTTAAATACATAAAACAGTTAACAATAACTGTCAGAAACACAGTTAAATTAACATTTTTTCGAACGTTTCGAAGTAGGTAAAACGTGCATTTTAAATTTTATGGCCAGAGTTACGGTGTTAACGTGTGAAGTATAACATTACGTGTGAACGTTACGTTATCATATGCGAAACTGTTATTTGACAAATCAATGCACTCACTTTCAACAGTTATAGGTTTTGTTTTTATTTTATAATATACTAGCGACCCGCCCCGGCTTCGCATGTGCATAAAAACCTTCCTCTTAAAACACTCTATCTATTTAAAAAAACCGCATCAAAATCCGTTGCGTAGTTTTAAAGATTTAAGTATACAAAGGGATATAGGGACAGAGAAAGCGACTTTGTTTTATACTATGTAGTGATGTTGTTGCCTGAGACTAATAAATCAATAAATATATATATATATATATATATATATATATATAACTAGAACACAATATATATATATATATAACTAGAACACAAACACACGTCTGCTCTGCACCATTCGCTGGATTTGAGAAGAAAAGAAGATTTTTCTTTGGATCTCCTTTTCCATGATTACTACCAAAACCTTACGATTAAACCCATCTGGTTTATATTTGTAAAAAAGAATATAAAAACAAATTACCTTGCAAATAGTCCAAATTTAATATTACCGGCCCCGCCGTCACATAATTCCAACTTAATAACACTTGGAAAACTAAAAGGGCGAATGTGAAATTCAAACATACTAGTCTGAAGCTATCAACGAATTTGATTAGCAAACACTTTTTGTGAATGTTGGTATCACTGCCACTGTCACCGCACTTCACGTCTATTGGTTGGCTGTAGGGCCATGCACTTATTGGTGGACCCATGTTTGAGTACTAGCAATCCAGTTTCATTGTTGGAAGTAGTTTGAGATTGTGCCTGTAACAAAAGACAAATATAATTAAAATCGGTTTAAGTATATAATCCCACTATCATTCACACATCTACACTATCTTCAGGTTCAAAGGGCTGGGCTGATTTTTATCGAATTTGGTATGTTGGTAGCGATACCTTGGATTAATCCATACTAATATAATAAATGTGAAAGTGTGTTTGTTTGTTTGTCCTTCCTTCACGCCGTAGCTAAGCAACCAATCGACCTGATTTTTGGCATAGAGTTAGTTGAAAGGATGGAGAGTAACATAGGCTACTTTTGGTCCTGAAAAAGCATCAAGTTCCCAAGGGAGATTACTGGAATATTTGTATGTGTACACCAAAAATTTTCTAATTCCACGCGAGCAATGCCGCGGGTAAAAGCTAGTATAGGATATTTTTATCCCGAAAAAAAACATTAAGAAATTAAATTAATTTATATACAGGTAAAGTTATGTTTAAACCAAAAACATGGTCCTTCGAGCTTCTTTGCTTCCTTTGTGTTCGTTGTTTATAAAAAAAAATACCTGTATAAAAATTAAGTAATTTTATATACAGGTATTTATGTAAACAACTTTCTTTTCGACGAGCCTCATGACTCATCACCTTATCTGTGTCGTATCCTTAAAAAGAGGTGATTCATCGGGCGGAATTGTCATAAATTCATCTCATCATACAACATAATTATGTAAGAATGGTTCCCAAATACGGTTATGAAAGTGATTTTGCATGATTAGGATGATATGAGGTATACCATAAACAAGAAAATTATTTAAAAAAGAGAAATCCCCTCAAGATTTAAAGATTTCGACGTTCTTGAGGAAATTTGGTGCTAAATTTATTTGATTATTAATTTTGAGAAGAAATCTTGTATGAGCATATCACACTTATATTATCGTTGATGGCTATTCGGTTAGGTCCAACAACGGTGGGCGTGCCACACAGGAAAACGGCTGAACCGATTTGGCACTATTATAATAATAATTTGGAATGGAGATTGCTTTCCCATGGGAGCGGAGCTCCGGACAACAGCTAGTCTTATCATATTATCTTAATTTTAATCCCAACTAATAATATCATAAATCTGAGTTTCGATGTTTGTAACTCAATCACGCAAGAACGGCTGAACGGATTTGGTTAAAATTTTAAACACGGTAGTTTAAAACCTGGATTTACATTTAGGATACTTTTCGTCCCGAATAGCCAAGCAACTGCCTAGACCACGCGTGCAAAACCGCTGGTAAATGCTAGTTAAATATACAGAATGAGAAGTATTCTATCAATATTCTTTATTTTCAACAAACAAGTGGAGATTCAATTTGGCGTGAAAATTAAATAATCTAGCATCTAAGCTACGCAGTCATAAAACAACTGGCTATCGAGCCCTGGGCGAATCAAGTTCAGAAATGAACCAACGGCCTCGCAAATAACTGGCCATGCAGGATCAACTAACGGTTTTGCGCTTCCTGCTAAAACCAGTACTCACTGTTACTTAGTCGTTTATTAAAAATTTCCCGCTTTTACTGTATGTTGGACAGGAAAGAGATAAAAGATAATATTTCGAAAGGATTGAGTTATTTGCTAGCTGTAGCCCGCGACTTCATGCGCGTTATTTATGCGTTATTTCAGTCAAAATTATTAAATGTACATACAAAATATTTTTACTATATGTATATTAGATATAGATTTTGAAAAAAGAAAAGTAAATTCTGATGAAAAATGAGCGCGCGCGTTGAAGTCTTTTACAAGAAAATCTTGAATGAAAAACATGTGAATATAAAGTTACTAAGATTTAAGCTAAAGCTTCACTACATATAACTATCACTACATAGTATAAAACAAAGTTGCTTTCTCTGTTCTTATATCCCTTTGTATGCTTAAATCTTTAAAACTACGCAACGGATTTTGATGCGGTTTTTTTAATAGATAGTGTGATTCAAGAGGAAGGTTTGCGATGCTGGGGCGTGTTGCTAGTGTTTATATGTTGCACAAAATAAACAAAAGAACGTAACTAATAAATAAATATATATAAAAATCGACGCCACTTTTCGTTGTATATTTATAACTCAAGAACGGGCTCATCTATCCAAACCAAATGTTTAGGCATTATTCGGACTTCTTTGTAGATGGTTTATGTGAAGTTTGCACAAAATCGGTCGAGCGGTTCTACATTTATCACATTTTTTTTTATTTTAGCCGCCACCATGGCGGTTAACACACCGAGGTATCATCTTAAGATATCGTGTTGAGACGATCACAGGCCCGGAGTGCTATTTTTGAAATGTATGACATAGGAAAATCGGTGAATCAAACGTTCGTTTTCGAATGATTTTCATGCAACATAACCGGTGACTCGAACGATAATCATTCGACTCACATGTTTCGGGTGAGTCATACATTTCAAAAATAGCACTCCTGGGCAAATTACAAGCTTTGATTGAAGCAGGAAAAGCTCCATGATGTCACAGTTACTTGACCTGACCGGGATCCAAATCTGAGGCCGAGAAATACACATAATATTGCACTTATCTTTCACATGTGAAGATGTACGACTGATAAAAAAATAATGGGTTCAATTACATCCATTATTAAGATAAGTGCATGTTAGAGGAAAACGGTGGACCGTTATGATACCGACCTGAATTGTACCTGGTTTTGTGGGACAAATATAATCATCATAGTGTAGATTACAAGGTCAATTGACCTTGCTCACCCTGGTGTCAGTGTTTTTTGAAACCGCCTCTCGGTGTCTGACGTGGTTCTTTTAACGACAATCAGACGGCAAATATAAATACAACTAATATTATAAATGCGAAAGTGAGTTTGATTGTTTTTTATTTATTTGTTTATCTGTTTGTTTGTTACGCTTTTTTTTCGCATACACATAGCTAGGAGTATTGATAAGGTGAAGTATTAAGATACCTTTCGTCCCGGGAAAAAGCACTGTTCCCAAGGGAAATTCATGTAGGTAAAGCCGCGGGCAAAAGCTAGTTGTATATAATGGGAAAAGTTTGATAGCCATAGACTACATCATGGGTTTTTATTTTTTATTTGTATCAGAATATTTTTATCCTGTTCTGTGGGTCTAAAAAAGCCATTCATCGAATCGAATTCATATTACGAATTCCTTAGCAATTCCTATTTCTATAAATTTTTTTGAAGAGGAATTGCAAAGTTTAGTTGGCCATTTTACAAAAAATAGAGGAATTGCTACAGAATTGCTAAGGGATTCGTAATATGAATCGATTCGATAAATTGCTCAAAGTGGCGTTTTTAGACCCCCTGATCTAAGTTGTAGATAACTTGTTTTCCTAATTAAAACGTCGCTTCGGTGAAATGGCCATCGACCTTGACAAAGTCGCGTCTTACCGTTACTTAACCTAGGTCACTACTTACTGGTGATTTACACGTAACGACCGACTAAGAACAAACTTCTTAAGACGATACCTTGGTGAACACTAGCGCCACCATCAGTTAAAAATCATTATTCACTGAAAATGGTTCTGGATCTGAAGTTAATTCTAAACATAATAAATTATTAAATTATAGTTCCCTATAGTTACAAATTGGAATATTGCTAGTTTAAAATTAACTTTAGATCCAGAACCTCAAGTTCAGTATTGGAAAAAATGTATGAAAGACTAAAAAAAATTAAGCGTTAAGATCACCAGGTCATTTGTTTTCCATAAAGTATTTACAAATATGCCTAGGTTTTCTAAATAAAACCAGGTTTTTTGTTGTTTCAAATGCAAACAGTAATAAATATTTTTTTACATGTCAACATACGACAGACGCGACTTATGTGCATTTTAATGTGGATACCGTTACCTCTGTTAACACACAAAATATGCATGTTTCTGAATGTATTTTAAAATGTTTATGCATACGGGTAGTTGCATTTGTTGATTTTAATTACCTATTTAGATATTTTAGTGTATTTTCTTATTCATTAACATAGAATGAACCAGCTGCTTCTCTTCCAGCGCAAGCCGTAAAAGTCGTCTGAGGGAATCGCCGAATGGGGAAATCATGACATAGGCGATGCGGCTAGCAACCCATCACTATTGATTTCCTGTTTCAACTAACATTATGCTAAACGTGGCCTAAGGTCTTATGGCTCTAGGCTCTGTCTACCCCGTATGGGATAAAGACGTGATTATATGTATGTATGTTTTCTTATTATTTTCTATGGTAGGTTAGTTCCTTCCATTTAGATCTAATTCCAGCCATTTCCCGCGTCACACCCCTCCTGGTCATATCCCCCCTCACACATTCCATCAATAACACAATTAATGTATTTTAGTCTACTCAATAAACATTTTTTTTAAATTTAAATATAACTAAACCAATATTCACTTGATCACTGAATGCTGGCACAGATAACAGAATGCTATGTTATGAACAGTTAGGGCAGATAAATATGATATGAACCCCTGTGGCTTAGTGACAATTTTATCATAGACGTTGACTAACGTCATTATACTCGCCGAGTTTCCTCTTTGGATCGCGATAGAAATCCTATGAACCAAATATGAGTAGCATCCAGAGAGCTCGTCATAACGGCTCTCTTTTTCACAAAATTTTTGGACTAAAAACTAAATGTTGGCAGAAGCTTCGTATTTTTTGGTAAGTAATAAGTATGCGTTTAAAGTTGTTTATTATTATATTACTGTAAGTAATACTACTGATCAGCCGGCCTCGTGTCGGCCATGATGGGGTCATGTTACACCCAGCTTCAAACATGTAAAATCTAGGGCACTTGGATTTTATATGTAAGTACCTATGTAGAAAATTGCCAAGATTAAGAGCTTTTAAACAAATAAAAAAAAAACCTTTGTAAAATAAGGCTACTTCGTCAAAACCTAACTTGGGTATTTATTTTTCTTTTCTTAGACGTTTGGTATCATTAATAGTTTTGTATTTTAGTTTTAATTTTAGCTTTATTTTAGTTTTATTTTTGGTTTAATTTTAATATTTACTGTATAACCAAATTCTAAAATAAAACAAAAAAATATTATTGAAAGAGAATGTTTTTACAAAACTAAATCAAAGACAAGAGACGACCCACGCAACTTTCACGTGTAACCATACAGACAACCTTTAGAATAACGGTGTAACAAACAAGCCGGCAGTCCGACTGACACACTTCCGAATCGATGACTTGACCGTACTCAACTTGGAAACACATTTTCTACCATAAATCGACCGTTTAAGGACCAAAATCGAACTTTTACTACGAAATGTCAATTTCAAAATTTGTTCGAAGGATGAAAGTGCTGGTTTTTTGGTAAGGAAATAGTAAGCCTGACCGTGTGGATTACAACTTAGGAATAGACCACTCTCTTTTGTTCCGTGTGTCTTGACAGGCGATTGACTCTCTACTTTGACGACCTCTGTAGTCTAGTCATCATGAAAGGCTGTCACATCTGTAGTCCCGGGTTTGATTCCTGGTCCCGGATGATGGTCAAAAAGCATTATTATGTATTTAGTAATTAACTTTGTTTTAAAAACAAGCTATTTTTAAATAGTGTCAGTAATTACTTTTCAGAAACGTATTTATTTACATGAGTAGCTCATTTATCTTTGCCATATATTAAAAGACTTGCCTGAATAGGAGGACCTTGTAAAATTATAGGAATATTTAACATTTAATTATCTTAAACAATAAAATTCAATTAGGTTGATTTGGTGCTAAACTGTACGGATGACTGTAAAACAAAGTCGTAACGTAACGAAATGTGTTTTTTCCTCTTTCCGTCTTTATAAAAAAATGTAAAAACTTTTATTAGTGGCCAGTCTTTATTGGAACTAATGACTGTTTTACAAACGTTAAGTGACTTGAAACAAGTTTGAATATTCAAAGAGATTCATATGTTTATCTTTTAGTCCTCCACCCGAAATATTTTTTATAAATCATGCCGACTTACATTGCCTTTGTCACTCAAGGTGAGGGTAGCTTTCCAAAGATGAGAGAATTTTTAAAATCGGCACAATAGTTTGTGAGTTTATTCATTACATATAAACACACAAAAATACAAATCTTTCCTCTTTATAATATTAGTATAGATATAGATATTTCGATCTGTTCGTGAACACTGACAGTTCTATCGTTGGTCTTCTCCATATCTTCAATGAAGTAAAGAGCTGTAGGTTGTTTCTACTACTCAAAAACTGCGTTGCTTGGTGCGAAGTAAATAATAATCTTAAAGCAAATGCAATAGCAAACTTGAAAACATTGATTAAGTAAAACTTGTAATATAATAGCACAGATTACAGAATACCATAGGTACTAGTATAGTAACCGTTAATAAAATACACATATTTTTTCATAAGTGACAATTTAGTATGTACTTAGCTCTTAAAATTTCGTCGTGTAAAGTAGCCATAGTTCTTATAATGGCGCGTTTAGCAGCTAAGAGGTTATATGAAGCGATAATTGTACATGATGGTTATAACGCGATAATGATTTTCAATCTACATAATTATGGAGGTCAATGAACTGACCTGGATGGTAGTGCCAAACAGAAGTGTACCTAACATGTAATATCTTTAAAATCATTTTCATTTGTCGGTCTGTAGTCATCCCGCCCACTGCAAATGTCAATTTTGTTATTATTGATTGGATCTATTGAATGAGGCTACTAACGGCCATACACACAAAGGCTTTGTAAGTAATGAAATCATTAATGTTCAAAAACAATATTATATTATAAAATATTATATATTATAATATATAGTTCCCTATAATTACAAATTGCAAAAACTGTTAAAAATGGCAATTTTAAGCAATATTGCAATTTGAAACTATAATTCATAATTCATTTATTTTATGTCAGACATGGGTACATTTAAGGGTGTTAGTATTAAATTAGTTACTGTGCGCCATGCTGCGCCGTCAGGCATACAAAATTGGTATTAATTTTATAAAAAATGGTATACTAGTAAATAACATTCATGCAATTCATGTCAATTAAATTATCGAATTAAGTTAATTATCATAATGTCAGTCATTTCAAATTTACATTATTTCCATTTTTTATGTCAGGATTAATAATCTATGTAGATGATAATAAATGTATGTCAAATTATACACTGGAATACAAATATATAAATTACTATTAATTAAAATAAAATTACTAAGTACCTTTGCAAAATATTATATAAAATTATCATTTAAGTATTCATTTACATGATAATAAGCTTTGTCTACTAATAAATTATATAGCATTCGCTTAAAATGACAAAATTCTTTGCATTTTCTAATGTGTGAGGGTAGCTTATTATATAGTTTAGGGGCCATTGCATATATACTTTTGTGTAAAAATGCTGTGTTTGTTGTTACGAGGTGAAGTGTATCAGAGCGACGTTGACTTTCAACTGGCTTAAACATATTATAATTGTTTTTAACAAAAATGCATACTTCGTAGATATACATGGAGGGAAATGTAAGTAATTTATGTTTTTGAAAATGTATAATTTAATAATTTGATGTTTAAAATTAACTTCAGATCCAGAACCTTAATAACATAACTGTAAATAATAATTTTTAAATGATGGTGGCGCTAGTGTTTATCGAGGTATCTTAATAGTGGTACCACAAACCCTAAGCTAATGGGACTACGAGACCGGTGGGGCAAAATCGGTGGGACCACGAGTCAGGAATCGTTCGAAATACTCTGACGCCAGGGTGTACAGGTTCAATTGACTTTGTAACCTCGCGATGTGATTAATTTATCATCATACTTAGCTATACAACTACAAGCAATTTTCTATCTGCACAGACTTTTATTTTATCTGTAATTAATATTTAAATTTAAATAATGAACACGCATTTTATTTTTTTATTTTTCTGTTCATTTTTGTGTAGATATATTTGGCCAGTTTGTCAAAAATATACTGTTCCGGTCCCACTTCCACCAACCATTAATATTCCGAAAGGATAAATTGAATTGGAATCTGCGTGTTCTGAATTCCAATGCGTTATCATTCATTTTGACTTTTGAATATAAAGGTTTTTAAATATTCTGCCTCTTGTGGCTCTGCACAAATGGGATTTATTACATCATCTCAGCGTTTTCCTGGTCGCAAGCAGTCAGGTGAAAATGCTGAAGTGATAAAATGATTGTAGAGCGAGCGGGCGCGTTTATGTCTTTTACAAGGTAAACTTGAAAAACTATTTCTTTATTTTATAAATATATATTTCTACCAAAATAACTGGTAGATATAAACATAATAGACAATATAAATGCTCTAAGCATTAAATTCGTCAATCGTGTAAGTATTTTGTACTTATAGATAAATAAAGTTTAAATAAATAAATTTCAACACATCTCTGTTACGAAAGTTTAAAATTGTTTAACCTTTATACAGTAGCTGTTCCCCACGGTTCACTTGCCTTGTGTTGTGTATGTACTATAGCCTATATACCTACCCTAACATTCAGACTATCATATGCAGAGAAAAAAATCACACCCGACCAGTAGTTCTAATGTTATAAGCGTTCATCATAATCATTTCTTGTAGGTCAATCGACCATGCACACACTAGTGTCAGTTCTTCGGAAACACCTCTCGGCCTCAGGAACCAATGGCTTAACGTGCCTTCCGAAGCACGGAATCAGCTTTATTATCAGCCAATCAGGTCATTCAAGCCTTCAATGTACTTACCAAACTAGAAATAAATAAATAAAGTATGCTTTCTGTCAGAATCGAACCCTAAGTCAAGTTTATTATATTAGTAGACTATAGATATGATAATTGGTGGTACAATAGAAGTACGCGATGTCTATTCTGGGGACGAAAAACGCCACTTTGAGCAACTCATCGAATCGATTCATACTACGAATTCCTTAGCAATTATGTAGCAATTCCTCTTTTTTTTGTAAAATGGCCATTTGCAATTCCTCTTCAAAAAATTTAAATAAATAGAAATTGCTAAGGAATTCCTAATATGAATTCGATTCGATGAATTGCTCAAAGTGGCGTTTTTAGACCCACTGAGCGACTGTCTCAAAGGTATAGGTCGTGTTCTATGAAGATGGCACAGAAGAAATAAGGTAGTTCCTTTATAGATATTATGTGGTACAGTCAGCTGCAGAGAAATCTGACCCCCATGCCACAAGTATCACTATTGAAAGGGGGTCATATTTCTCTGCAGCTGACTGTACCTACTGTAGTATAGCGTAGTGAAGGTTGAGTGCGTATATACCTTTACTTATTCACGAGTAGTTGATGCGGTGATGCCACCCTACATAAACGCCACCATATTCAAAAAAGGAAGCATGCGAATGCGCACACTATCTAAATAGTTGTTACACAACTGTTTTATGCGGGCTGATAAACATTTCATTATGTAAGAGACACATTTAGGTGCGAACTAAAGATTTTTGTCGATTCATCTCGTCATTACCAATTGTAAATGTACTATCGTAAAAAGGCTACGGCGACTGCGCGTGCGCATCCCTTTTTTGCGGGCCTTATGCTTGGCTGCCAACGTTAACCTAAATACTCACAAATGTTATAAATTCAAAAGTCTGTCTGTCTGTTAAGCTTTCACGGCTAAACCGTTAGACCTATTTTGATGAAATTTGGTATACTTAGATATAGTTAAGGACTAGGGGTCACACATAGGCTACTTTTGGGCGCGACACAACAGAGACCCACGTGGGTCAGCTAGAAACAGCTAGTTTTTCATATGTTTCAAATTACAGCACATCTTTTTCCCAAAACCACAGAATAGATGAAAGTAAAAGTTAGTACTATTATCTATTCTGTGGTAAATGTGTTAAAATAAGGAGTCACATTTTGCTAAAATCTAAAACGCAAATTTATACAAAGGTTTCAGGTCATGGATTGTTGCCAACCGGCAGGAAGAAACAAAAAAAAACTAGAGCATAGTTGAAAGCGGCGTTGTAACGTCCTTACTGGTCATTCTTACTTTCTCAAAGGAAAGGCCCTGGTGTTAATGACCTCAAAACCTGCTATCTGGAACTTATCTCCGAAACTTAATCGGAATTCTTGCGATTGGAATAAAGACCTGACTGTATTTTACACTCCGTTGGCTGCGAAACATATTTAAAAAAATATTCAAATTGCATTATGGTAATTTTCGCGATGTCGATCGTGAGAAAAATTTAAATTCAAATTTGGAGCGTTACAATCTGTGGTTCATAATTTATGCGAGATCGTATCTTTTCCGATGTACGTAATTAATAAATGCGTTATTAAGAAACACATTGTATAGTTTACAATCTATAAAAAGTTAAAAGCAACCTACCTGGAATTAAAAAAAAAATGTTACCATAAAGATAATATTCGCAATGATTATGTATGAACCAGCACTCAATTGAGCAAAAAATACCTAAACCATGTTTTAGGAATAGGAATAAGGTATTGGCAAGTATATGTACCTCTATTTCCAATGGATGACGTTACGGGATTAGCAGAGGTCTATATTTTTTTTTAAATAGTAGCTTTCTTAAGGGTTGACGTCAGACAGGCGGCTAGTCATCTCATATTTATGTTTTAAAAAGCCTAGAATGCGCTAAGATGATGATGTATTCGAATCTTAATAGTGTTATCAAGACTTTATGTTATCAAGACTTAATAGTGATAATTAGTAAAACGTTGTAGTAAAAGAAACAAACAATTTTTCATTTTTCATTTTCATTAATACCTAGGTTCTAAATTTTTTATAATAATAATAAAAATTCTTTATTTTATGCAAAACCGCATATTTTTAAGAGGTCAAGTTTTTTAATTATGGTATTTAAAACGACGTTATTTTTATGACCAATATAAGTATTTCATTTATTGTGTATAACGTATATTTTAAGCAATCAATATAACAATTTAAAAACTAAGTTACTTATTTAAATATTTAAACGGTACAAAAACGAATAAAAAAAAACATAGCATAACTAACGTTACTTTTGTAAATTCACTCAGTGCACACGAAAATATGTCTATTAATCATTTCTCTCACTGTATTATTCAACTCCTATATGAACAACTCATTAAAAACAAATGAAGCACAATAATCCAAAAGTTTGAATACCTGTCTCAAAATTAACCGACGACAAATTACAAATTCAAAATCCGTTCATTTGCCTGACCCACATTCAAACACCAACGGGCCTATGTTAACTAACCACAGTTTTTTTAACGCAACGACGTTACTTTACGTAGAGCCTCTTTATTTGATTAAAAGATGACATTTTCAAGATAAAATGTTCGTTTTTGGTGTGGAGTTTCCTAATTTAAAAAGTAATTACTGAACTTCATGTTATTGTTTTAATTAATGTTTACTTATTCAGGTACTCATAACATAACTGACATAACTGTAAGTAGGTACGTTATATATTTTAAAGAGTTTTGGCGCCAAGCTAAAGTCAGTCAGTTATCGTCATTGTATTTATTTTCTAATATTTGTGTTTTTTTTTTGAGTATTTATGCATTACAAAGGTGGATTACTATTCGCTAAGTGTTCGTGAACAAGCGTGAGTGTTGGGAAGTGGTACAATGTCGTATAAGTGACTTTAATCCTTGTCACCAAAATCTCCCAAGATGCATTATCTTGGGAGTGAAACTTCCACCGCTTCACTTAGCCCTTGACTAACTTGACTAAACATGACTCTGTGACTCGACTAAATGAAGAAAAATCAAATTAAAGCTATAAGTTTGATTGCTATTTTGTGAATTATTGCCTCAAAATATAGATATTTTAAACAGCTTTATTATTATATGATTATGATTTAAAGCGAAAAGGTTTGTGTCAACGTGCTAAAGTCTTTAATTAGGATCGTTTTAATTTTTTTTTTGCGTTTGATAGACCAATTTTGAATATATTGAGGTCTCAATATGAGTCTGTGTTTTATCTGCTATTAAATTTCCTCTCAATCTAGCGCTGGTGGATGACTGGAGATCTCTACAAGTGATAAGTCCTTGTGTGTATACCTATTCAGTATAATATTGTACAAAAGTTATTGCAAAAACAAAAAAAATCCAGTGTGTGATCAAATATGTACGAAAATTTAAAAATCAAAGTAAATTTTCGAATGTTTTGACTGATCCGACATTTTCATTTTGTTTTGTGTAAAAGTTGAATCCTTAGTTTTGAAGTACCTATTTTGTTTATTTAGTTTCTTAATATGAGAAAACAATAAGCTTTTCTTATGTATATTTTTAATATGTATTTAGATAGAGTCCCAGATGGGGCAAGATAAATAATACTTATGATTAAAGCGTTCTCTATATATATCTGGGAAACACGCTCGGATAAAGATAATAAATATATATGTAGAGTACAGAATGGAAATGAGTCGCTAGAGCAACATAAAAATAGTAAAATCTTTACAAAGTTTGTAAGTTATATCCACTACACTGCATTCTAGACTTGCAGCTTTAAACAAGCTACGTTTTAGTTCTCATAGACGCCAGTAGGAAGAGCAACAACCTATGATTGTAGGGCCGTTATTTCTGCCGTCTCGCCTCACGGATAAAGAAAAAAAAATGGTCTCTATAACCATTCGCAACAAAATAGAACATATAAATTGAAAAATAAACTCTAAAAGAAAACTTTACCACCAAACTCTATTATTTAAAATAGACAAAACACAATCTAATTAATTTTCCGAGTGCGTTTTAATAGTCAGCAAATAAATTTATACGTACCTAAGTAATTCATAAAAAGAAAACAACCTAATTGATATTTCGCAAACGTATTTTAAATAACGAACCCAAATTATAACTTGCGCACCAAAACAAATAAGGGTCATTACACACAACGGTGCATTGAAATCAATTTAATTTTATATTCACCTGTTTAACGGGCACCAAGACGCCTCACAATCACGGCGAACTCATTATCCGACACTGTGGATTTAACAGTTACTCGAACTAAAAGACGATAAACTCGAGATGATCTTCCGATTATAACTTCTTCGTTCTATTTTTAAGAAAAAAAAAATATCTGTTTAATCTGTGTCGTTTTTGACGTTTGCGGAAACGCGCGCTTTTTATTTTTTTAATTGAAAATTGTATCGAGGCAACGGTCGACCGTCGCGAAGCCTTGACCGCTACGCGACTGCGGCCTTACTGGTTGGCTCTGTGCAAGTAGTCGATGCTGGTAATGTAAATTACTTTCCAACAGTTACTTTTCGCTTCGCTGCACTGATTCCGACCTTTTTACTGCAGCTTTGGCATGCAGAAAGAAAGCTCAGGTATCTTATACTGATAAGTAAACAAGCTTTTGAATCCTTGAAGGGCCTTTGTTCTTGTAGATTATGATAACAAAACCTTACTCTTTAGAATATACATATATATCTAACTAAACTTGAATTACACACCTTTTTTAAAAAAAATATTTATCTCCGAATATACGAACTACAAAGCAAGAGAGTCTTATTAAATATCCGACAGATGGAGGCATGTCATAACTATATCAGAAAAAAATAAACTGTTAAAAACTGGGTCGCTGACTCAGTATAAGCCTACCTAGAAGAATAGCGTAGTCAGTCAGAGATCAGACAGAACAGAATGGATTCTCTATCTATCTCTCTCTTATCTTAGCGTTTTGCCGGTTGCGCCCTCAGCTAATCGCTTCGGAGCTCAGAGCCATTTTCTTGCGTTTCTTCTCCACTTTTCACGCGGTCTATTCACAAACTAAATAGAAACAATAAAATCACAAATAAAAGATACTGGGTCTATTGCTTACAATATTTTTTTGTGATTTGACGATCTCTTATTTTCGTTTAGTGACCTCAGTACATCAAAGGGATGAGACTAGTCTATTCTTATTTATTACCTACATTCTCGATGAGAGGTGTTTTTTTTTTTGTTTATTTAATTGCAACAATACGAGAAGAGCTCTTTCATCGGCCAACGCTTTATTAGTTTGTCTATCCACTCTTTCTTTAGTTATTCTTTTTCTCTCCTTGCTTTTATCCCTATACGGGGTCGGCCTCTCTAATACTTTTCGCCATATTTGGCGATTTAGCGTCATTTCTGAGCTGTGCCCCTAGTATGAGTTTTTCAACAATTTAGTATGACAAACCTGTACAGCGCCTCTGGCGGATAGTAAGGCAACTAAGAAATTCCATACAAAATCCTAACTCAGTCGCTAGCGTCTGCGTTAAGAAAAACTCATACTAGGGGTACTTATGACCAACGTCCTCATGTCTTCGGAAATGGTTCGACTCCAGGTGTTTGGCGGGTTTTACTCTTTAGTTATTAATAAATTATTTATTAATAAAGGTATAAATACAAATTATTTTTTACAAAATACAGTGGCCTTTTGCGAAGTCATCCATGCGCAACTCCCTTCTGCCAAGCAAGATTCCGCATTCCTACATTTCTATAGAACCACACCACGTAGGTATTGTTCTTCTTCTAAGCTGTTTCCTAGTTGCATCTGCAGCTTATGCTTCAGCCTAGGTTCAGGGTAGGCTTTTTTAAACATGGTAGATTTTGTGTTTCGAGCATCACGGCCCGTACAGAAGCCGTGTTTCTTGAAAATTTTACTGTTAGAAAAAAGATAATTCTTTATCTTGACCAACCGGAGATATTTAGAAACACAGTGTCTCAATTGATCGATAGATGGCGTTAATATATCAATGTATGGTACACTAAAACATCGGCGCTTTTTGTATGGCGGTTGAATATCTTTACTAGTATAGTAGAATTACAAGATTCTCAAGTAAGCTGTGCCCCTGGTGTGTTTTTCTTAAGGTGATACCTCGGTGAACACTAGCGCCACCGTCATTAAAAAATCATTACTCACTGAAAACACAAGTTATCAAAAATCCCTCTGCTGTAATTAAGGTTCTGGATCTATAGTTAATTTTAAACATATTAAATTATTAAATTATAATTCCCTATAGTTACAAATTGCATTATTGCTTAAAACGGCCACTTTTAGCAGTTTTGCAATTTGTAACTATATGGAACTATAATTTAATAATTGAATATGATTTAAATTAACTTCAGATCCAGAACCATAATTACAGCAGAGGGATTTTTGATAACTTGTGTTTTCAGTGAGTAATGATTTTTAAATGACGGTGGCGCTAGTGTTCACCGAGGTATCACCTTAACGCAAACGCTAGCGACTGCGTTAGCGATTTTGTACGGCAGACCTGTAAAGCGCCTCTGGCGGATAGTAAGGCAACTAAGAAATTCCATACAAAATCCTAACGCAGTCGCTAGCGTCTGCGTTAAGAAAAACACACTAGGGGCACATATTACTTGAGAATCTTGTAATTCTACTATACTAGTAAAGATATTCAACCGCCATACAAAAAGCGCCGATGTTTTAGTGTACCATAATTTGATATATTAACGCCATCTATCGATCAATTGAGACACTGTTTCTAAATACGATAACTTATTAAATAAAGCACTGAATCAGTTTGTGGTAGGATGATACTCTAAAAAATCGTGCATTAATAATCCACACTTTCGCCGAAGTATCAGTCTGTAGCGCCAACTATTGGCAAGAAATGCAACTAACTTTTTTTCTTAGGCAACGGGAAACACGGAGAAAACTTTTAGATACTAGCGACATCTGTACGATTAACACTTGAACTATAATAATTGTTAGAAAAGCACTATTGTTTCTGCGCGTGTGTAATGATATTGATATCTGCCACCAAGGTGTGCAATCAACTGACCTTGTTACGTACAGTCAGCTGCAGAGAAATCTAACCCCTATGCCACAAGTATCACTATTGAAAAGGGGTCGTATTTCTCTGCAAGTCACTGTACGTATTATATTATTATTTATATTCTAGCTATGCTAAATGGCATAATCTACTACCTCTAGTTACTTCTCTTCAGCACAGAATTCATTGGAATAGAGATCAGACACAGATCCCCTCTTTGACGAGTTCTCTATTCGCCAGCGTCGATGTTTTCCTGGCGCTGCTGGGGGCACAACTAAATAAAAGATTTTGCCCAACAGACTATCAAATGAGGAGCCCAATAGCTGAGGGGGGCACAAATCTAGGACCGTGAAAGCATACCCTGGGGGGTTTCTACCGTCTCTTAAAACCGTGCAAGATCCAGTGAGTGAGCGAGACAACGCAATACAAGATGTAAGGCGACATCTCCCTCACTCAATCGATCTTGCGTGGTTTTAACACGGTAATACTATCATATAGTAACAAATAGAATTATTGCTTAAAACGGCCACTTTTAGCAGTTTTGCAATTTGTAACTATATGGAACTATAATTTAATAATTGAATATGTTTAAAATTAACTTCAGATCCAGAATCATAATTACAGCAGAGGGATTTTTGATAACTTGTGTTTTCAGTGAGTAATGTGATTTTTAAATGACGGTGGCGCTAGTGTTCACCGAGGTATCACCTTAAGAGATGGTAGTAGGCCACCTGGGCTCTGAAACGTAAAGATGCAACTAGGAACATGGTCATTAGAAAATAAGATAAATAAGAATTAAAAAACCAATATTTTCTTAACCATATATTAAGTTCAAGCTATAGAGCTCGCGTTTGAAGCGATACGCGGCCACAGATCTGCGCACTCCTTGGCCACGGGCCCCGTGATGGCGGAACCCTTCATCTCGCCCTTGTTGTTCACTATCACGCCTGCGTTGTCCTCAAAGTATATGAACACCCCGTCCCGCCTCCTGAACGGTTTCCGTTGCCTGATGACCACTGCTGGCATTACCTGGGAAAGAAAATGACTATATATTAGATTTGTGTCCTCAGCGCGAGGAAGTTTTAAAATATACTGTTTTTGTTCGGAAATATCTGACGTGATATGGGCACAAGTATGTTTATTGGATATATTAAATGTTCACGAAGAAAGGGTTAATTTATTGTCTATACTAATATAATAACGCTTGATAACTTTACAATTACAAGTGTGTAAAAAAATTACAAACAAAATCACCGCACTACACCCCTGCATGTTGGAGACAGTAGTCTAGTCTGGTGGCCTACTATCATCTCTTAAAACCATGCAAGATCCAGTAAGTAAGCGTGACATCGCTGTACATGATCTAAGGCGACATCTCCCTTACTCACTGAATCTTGCATGGTTTTAAGAGACGGTAGTAACCCTCCAGATCATGACATTGTAGACTTGAAAAACCCAATGGTCAAATAAGAAAGATGATTCTATGCTTAGGAAGGATGTTAAGCTTGGTCTTTGCTGACATATGGCTTAATCTGATGGTTTCAAAAAAACCTGACACCAAGTGGGCAGGGTCAATGGAACTCATCCCATAATAAGCAAGGTTAGGTTATTTCTTTATTTCATTATTAAAAGAAACTCGAAGCACTTACAGTTTCCCAAGGCCTGCTAAGAGTAAGTTAGTTAACCTTCCTCCCTTTCATTATTTATTTATTTATTAAAACTACAATTGTTCCATAAGTATAAAATACTTATACAATTGACGGACTTAATGCTAAAAGCATTCTCTACCTGTCAACCATTGGGAGAAACAGAAAAACTTATTATCTATTCATGTGCAAGATTTACTGATTTCCCAATCTTTTTAATACTTTCCTTGTTATTGATTGCTCAGTCAGCCAAGGTATATCAACAGGCTGTTGTTACAATTCAGATGGAAATTAGCGAAACCATGGCATATCATCATAGCAATCAATGACAACTAACAAAATTCAAAGGAATTTGAAGAAAAAGAATGGCTTTATGTGTTTCTGTTTTAAAAAGTAATAGTTGGCAATAAACTAAAATGCCTAAAAAAACGATAAATTTGTGCAGGAGGTCCCGCACAAATTGGGACACCTGGCAACACTACTACCACCACACTTAGCTATTCGCAAAATTGCCAAAATATTTGACAAATAGGCAAATAATGCAAAAGTTTTGGCAAATATACCATCCACACACATAGTCAGAGGCAAATATTTGTATACAAATAGCTAAGTGTAATGATAGCATCACAACCCAGGCAATCAACTAAATATATAGGTATATATAGCCAAATAGGATAGGATAGGATAAAGACAGGATAAAAAGTAAAATTAAAGGGTGTCATACCTTTTTTCTGAGTTCAGGCTTTCCTTTTTTGACTGTGGCAACAATCATGTCTCCGGAACCAGCGGCGGGCAATCTGTTGAGGCGACCCTTGATACCTTGTACAGCAATTACGTACAAGTTCTTTGCTCCTGAAAATGTATAATTTGATCACATCACAGCCTTAAGTCAATTAATATTTGTTGATTTTGATGAATATATAAAAGTTGTGGTTATCTATTACTAAGTGCATTTTTGTATCATGTATACACATTTCCGTTAAGCCCCATAGCCTATAGCACAAGAAAACACTGGTACATTAGGACTTTTAAATTTTTTTTCACATGGAAACTGGTAATGGCAATGAAACCCGCTTAAGTGAACAACATCAGACACAGCCAAGGAAGAAATCATCATGATTCAAAACACATTGTGTTCTAAGTTAGATATCATCATCGTTGTTCAATACAATCACAGGTTTATAGGTTATGTTTTACAAACAATAGAAAATTACCTGTGTTGTCGGCGCAGTTTATCACCGCTCCCACTGGGAGACCCAGCGAGATGCGGAATTTCGCTCCCGCGGAACCACCACGTCCTTAAAACAGAAAAACCACACTTTACTCATCTTCACAAAACACCCGCGGATGCAAGTCGGTAATACCAAAATATGGACTGATTTTTGCCAATTACGGGGATATTATACTAGCCATCTTGAAAGATAATGAAATATAACACTTGAAGTCATGATTAAAACAGATATTTATTAATTTCACGAACCTCTCTTAGACATTTTGTTGTGTCAACTTTGGTAAGGAAATCGAAAGAAAGAACGTCAATGTCAGTCATGTCATTTTCATTCCCGGTTACGTGGGTTGCCAGTATACAGAACAATACTTGTTTCTACTACGGTTTATTGTAAACTAGCGACCCGCCCCGGCTTCGCATGGGCATAAAAATCTTCCTCTTGAATCCTTGACTCCATCTATTAAAAAAACCGCATCAAGATCCGTTGCCTAGTTTTAAAGATTTAAGCATACAAAGAGACATAGGAACAGAAAAAGCTACTTTGTTTTATACTATGTAGTGATAGTGAGGTAGTGATAGTGTTTTTTTATGTGGATATAATCCTCAATATGGCAATCAAACATATAGCTTATTTTTGCCAGTATCAAATTTTATATAAATGTTCTTCATTTTGTTGAGTCACAGTCAAGTCAAGTCAGCAGTCATGTCTAGTCAAGTGCGGAAGCGGTGGAAGTTTCACTTAGCTTTATCTTGGGAGATTTTGGTGACAAGGATTAAAGTCACTTATACGATATTGTACCACTTCAACACTCACGCTTGTTCACGAACACTTAGCGAATAATAATCCACCTTTATTATGCACAAATACTAGAAAAAACACAAATATAAAAAAAATACAATGACGATAACTAAGCGACTTTGGCTTGGCGCCAAAACTCCTAGTGATAGTGATGTTTTATACTATGTAGTGATAGTGAAGATAATGAGTTAGCGTAGGTACCACCGCCCACTGCAGTGATGTGCCTTACTTACTACTATCTTTAAAAATTCAACGTAAAACGTAGTGTTTAAATACTCTGTAAAAACCATGCAAGAACGATTGAGGATTTGAGGAAGATATGGTAAGCCACCTGCATATGAATGCGGAACCTTAGACAGAAACACGCTGGTAGGAATTATCGACATATCGGAATAAAAAGTAGTTTTTGTTTTCGTTGTCTACGTGAATAATAAAAAAATGCTGTGTGTGATTAAAAATATTAAAATAGATCGAGCGAGTGACCTACCTTAAAATTAATATTAATTAATTACGTTACCTACTACCAATACTACCAAAAAAGTAAATAAAAATGGCAATGTTGGTTGAATGCTTCGTCTTGGATTTGCCGAAAAAGGTCGTTTAGAAATTAAGAACCAATAAGCGAGAAAGTCTTTTGTGTTAATAATAAATTAAAAGTGCTAAAAATTTGTTAGTTTTGAATTCTATTTATGTCATACCAATTGATACAATCATATAATATAAATTCTTTGCATAAATGTATGTAAAATAATGTTAAACAAATAAACTTGAGAACATGACCTCAGAATATGACACTTTTTGAACGAAAAAAAAAAAAAACTACTTTATTTTCGCTCCATGTTAAGCACTAAAATTCTTTATTAACAAAACGCAAAAGTAAAGAAATATTGTGATTAAAACAGCTTTTTGCATATTTTTTTTTTAACAAGTATCGTTTTATTCTATCTATTCTATTACTTTGTTTATAAATATTAAGTATTAAATGTTTCGACGTATTTATTAAAGAACATAATAAATCATAGTTCTATGAATGAACGGAACGTATTTCAAATTTTGTTTGTCATTTCGTTTCTCTCGTTCCGGCTTGTCATTCTCAAGAAGATTTTGAACATTTCTTAGCTTGTTTTATTAATTTAGTGAATAGCTGTTAATCTCATAAATATGGCTTTTATGGGTGAAACCATGAATCCAGCGCCTCTGTGGCATAACGGGCCGACACCTGGCGCCTTTTACAATTTCCCAGGCAACTCCAGTAATGTGGGACCTGCAAAATACACTGGTCAAGATTTTAGAGCACAGTAAGTTTACAGTCAATCTATACATTTTTATTTAGTAACTCCTCATCAATTCTGAAGGTAAAGAAGCAGATTTACTCCCTGTGACTTACCAATGACTGCACAGGGTATACCAATAGCCGCTATTCAAATCCACACTTAAACAATGTGTTGAAGAGGATTGGTAGCTTACTAGAAATGAGTCCGTATTATCCTTATAATAAATACATATATAAGAAACTTACTGTCTGGTGGTTACTTAACACTTAGTTTAATCTAAACATCCTGATTGATTTCATTTTTATTTGCAGCTCACAAGCACCAATCACCACAACTACAACAGTCATAGGCGTTAAGTTCGACAAAGGTGTGGTGATTGCGGCCGACACTCTCGGTTCATATGGCTCCCTGGCTCGCTTCCGTGACTGCCCGCGAGTGTTGAAGGTCAACGACTTGATCTTGTTGGGGTCAGGTGGCGATTACGCAGATTATCAGTATTTGAAGGATATTATTGAACAGAAAATGTAAGTACTCCCCCCAAGTACTCGTCGTAACATTATGGGTTTTATTGTCCCCTCTTTTGGGTCGCCGAAATCGAAAATACGGAAAAACTCGGAAAATAAGCGTCACACGAAAAATCTTTACATGACCAAAAGTGATGCTAATAATGTTGTCTACGACATGGAACAATAAAAAATGGGTGTCAATAGGACGAGCGAAATCACTCCGAAAAATTTTCTAAGTCCCAAGTCTTGCGCACCCTTTCGTATACTCTAACCAAAAGTTCCTTTTCAAAAAAGATTAAAATGAACCTGATTATCAAATAAGAAAGATTGAGTATAAATTGAATTGTTGACCCGGCTGCCATTTGGCAGCTTTTAAAATAATATGTCAGAGGCTGAGTAGTGACCTATTACATTAGGTTGGCTGGAAGAAATTGCATTGCATTAGCTATGTCCGCCTTTGTACTAATTTTTATTTTCGATTCTGTACAATCCAATGATGTATTTATGTAATTGGTGCAAAAAAGTGTCTAGTCATTTCATTCATTCATACAGTATCGACGAGCAGTGCATTGGTGATGGCCTGCAGCTCAAACCCCGCTCCCTGCACTGTTGGTTGACACGAGTGTTGTACAACAAACGCAGCAAGATGGATCCCCTCTGGAGCAACTACGTTGTTGCTGGTATTCAGGTGAGAATAAAACCACTTTCATCTTTTTTTTGTACAGTTTATACTATCAGCCTGTATAAGATGTTTGACAAAGTGCTGATTTTTTTATTTAAGCCACAGAATACCTAATAGTACTAACGTAGCTAAGCTAAGCCTGATTTGAATGTTTTAAGACCTGAGAAATTCACCAACTTACAGTTTGGAAACATATGAATATATATAGTAATACACAAAATGATGATGCATTTTGAAAACAGGATGGGGAGCCTTTCCTCGGAGCAGTGGACAAGCTCGGCACAGCATATGAGGACTCGAACATAGCGACCGGCCTCGGAGCTTACATGGCGACCCCGCTGCTGAGAGATGCTTCTACCAAAGGGCCCTTAGACGAAGAGGCCGCTAAGTATGTATTATATTGTATTTTTTTTGTTTTCATATTGTTACATTGGAATGGAAGTACACGGCGCGCGAAGGATGCGCGTGCACTGTAGCCTATTTTCGTGACACTGAGGTCACTAGCCCGCTGCCCATTGGCCTTGGATGTTTCGCCGTAGCTACACATACAAAACAAACTACTGAACCGATTTTGATGAAACTTGCAGTTCACTGAATTGGACTATTAAGACTACTAGTCCAAGTAAAAAAGGTCTTTCAGATGTGTTGATGCAGTGAGATGTCAGATAATGACTTTCGAGAAATGTTTGGTCAAAATATATACATACTATAGACTAACATATGCAAACCACGACAAAACTAAACTATCAACGTCTGTCAAAAAGAAAAATTATTGTATTGTTACGTATACATAAGTGTTAGTACTATTACTAATTCTGTGGAATTGTTGAAGTATCCCATAACACAAGTCTCGAACTTACTTTGGGGCTAACTCAATCTGTGTGATTTGTCCCTATACATATATTTATTTATTTATTTTATTTAATTATTATCTTTTTATCAACTACTGTTCGTAAGTCTCGCTAAAACTCGAGAATAGCTGGACCGTTAATTTTGGTTTTAAAATATTTGTGGAAGTTCAGGGAAGGTTTAGAAAAATAAAAAATTTGTTTAGACAGTACGGAGTCCGCGGGGTCAGCTAGTTATATTGTCTATTTTCCCAGGGCACTAGTCCGCAAATGCATGGAGGTTTTGTACTACCGCGACGCGCGCGCCTTCCAACGTTACCAGCTGGGAGTGGTGACCGCCTCCGGGGTGGTGGTGGAAGACATATCCGAAGTCAAGCCCGACTGGTCGGTCGCACACATGATCCAAATGAAGTGAAGTGTTAATAAAATGGTTTTTTGTCTAAGTTCGTGTTTTTTTTAAAGGTCAAATTTACAATTCAAGTTCTTTCTTTTCAGCCATGTTGCATGGGCATCAATGGCGTAATATACCGCAGACTCAAGCTCAAACCGAATGAAATAACTAACTTATTGCTATTTATTTTAAGATTCAAAATCGAAAAACAGTAGCCGCCGTATTAAGAAATGTTTGATAAGCCCATTTAAACTAAAATATGTTTTGGCTCTTTCTCTCTTACCTGATACTTCATGTGAAATAACGGCTAATAGGCTTAACAAACGTTTCTTAATACGGGGGTAGGACTCATGCTATCTAGCATATATAATTGGCTATCTTGGAAAAAAAGTAGCCAATAGTCATAAGTGAATGGTCTAGTTCACTTGAAATATTTTCAATTATGAAAATAAAAAGCTTTGGTTTTGATAAGGACGCAAATTAAACACATTTTAGAAAGAAAGCTTATAATTATTACATTACAGCCTAGAATTATAATATTATCAACAGTGCTACAAAAAGTACACTCATTTGGGATAAAAGATCCAAAACCTTCTTGCAGTAATTGCAAAAAAAAAAAAAAATTTTGCAATTCTATAAAGAATTTTACACTCGTTTCACAATCACACGTTTCATGAGAAAAATAGGTGATTCTGGCTTTGATTGTTTTTAAAACTCAGATTTACAATGCTTTTTTGACACACTTTTTTTCAGTCACGATATCTATGTAGAATTATTGTTATGCGACACAATGGCTGCCCCATGTATTATAAATAAACATAAATCTTGCTTAAATAAGCAGAAATGAGTTGCATGACATTTACCCCCGTATTAAGAAACATTTGTTAAGCCTATTTTAGTTAAAATGTGTTTCGTCCCGTTCTTTCCAGTGCCTCTCAACTGCCAGTCAACTGCCTCCGTGGTCCAGTGGTTAAGGCGTTTGCCTGTAGACCCGGGGGTCGAGGGTTCAATTCCCACGGGAAGCATACTTTGTTTAGTTGTTTCCAGTTTGGTTAGGACATTGCAGGCTTGAATCACCTGATTGTCTGACAAAAAAGATGATTCCGTGCTTCGGAAGGCACGTTAAGCCGTTGGTCCCGGCTGCCATCTGGTAGTCGTTAAAGGAACCATGTCAGAGGCCGAGAGGCGGTTTCGAAGAACTGACACCAGGGTGTGCATGGTCGATTGACCATGACACCTACACGAAATGAATGAATGAAACATGAAGTGTCAGGTGAGAGAGAAAGAGCCAAAACATATTTTAGTTAAAATGGGATTATCAAACGTTTCTTAATATGGCGGCTATTCTACCATTCTACTCGTCTTAAGTATTCAAATGGATACTTTAATAGCACATTTTTTCACTTATTTGGTCGTAATTGTGTGCATTTACAGTCTGTGGTCAAAAGGAAAGTGCCTGTCTATAAAGATAACAATACATGTTATTACATGTCTTGACTTGTTGTTTCAACTCATTCTATTTGGAGTTTATCCCTTTCTCAACTTGTTTTATCCCATTCCACATAAATTATACAGTTATTGCTTTTTCTCAAGCTCTGCTGTAAGGCACATATTAGACGCTTATGCATCCATGATGGTTTTCCAACAAACAAAGGGACAGAACTCGAAAGGTGAATTGAATCGACTGATTTCCAAACAAATCATCTTAATTTTTTTAATTTATATCAAGAATTTTGAGATGATATGTTTGGAAATCAGTTGATTTAATTGTTCCATCGTAAATCATCGCAAAA
The DNA here is from genome assembly GCA_947044815.1 of Apomyelois bistriatella. NCBI lineage: Eukaryota > Metazoa > Arthropoda > Insecta > Lepidoptera > Pyralidae > Apomyelois > Apomyelois bistriatella. Next base: position 3,033,109 of record OX345715.1, on the reverse strand, counting down.
TTCTTGATATAAATTAAAAAAATTAAGATGATTTGTTTGGAAATCAGTCGATTCAATTCACCTTTCGAGTTCCATCCCTTTGTTTGTTGGAAAACCATCATGCATGAATAAGCGTATAGGGTGCGCCTAATGTGAGCAATATTTTTAATTGAACTGGAATATTCCGAGAATGACTCAAGTTGGGTAGGTATTTAATGAATTGAGACTGGTGCTATTCCGTTTTTTAATGTATAACTGAAAACCGGTGAGTCGAATGTTTTTCATTCGAATGTCGACCGACTCACCGATTTTGAATGATTCATTCATTTTCAAACATAGCACTCCTCGGACAAATATGCTATAACAACACAGGAAATGCAATTTACACCCCAACCATACCATAGAGACAGATTCAGAAATATTTTGTAACACTGCATAAAAAAATAAGAGTATTGTCTACCGCCTCTTCTTGTGCCCCTTAGTGGGCCCCTTCACGAAACACCAGTCAACTGATATCGCCTGTCCGAGGATATCCGCCCCATCTAATGCTTCACGGGCACTCTAAAAAAAAATTACAAATTTTAAAAAACCAGCTACTTGAATAGTAATAATATGGAGAACATGAAAAGCATTTGCAGTAACACACGGAGGTCATGGGTTCGATTCTCACGGTAAACATACTCAGTTGTTTCCAGTTTGGTTAGGACATTGCAGGCTTGAAGCCCCTGATAGTCTGACAATAAAGTTGATTATGTTTCGGAAGGTATATTAAGCCATTAGTCCTGGCTGCTATCAGAGAGATTTTGTAGAACTCTGACACCAGGGAGTGCAGGGTTAATTGACCATGTAACCCACACAATATAAGCCAGTGTTATTCAAAATTCTCGTTTTAGTTTTTGGGTAATCCCATAATCAGTTTTGGGGTCATAGATTCATTAAAAAAAAGACTTTATTGACTAAATAATGGAGGCTACTATTATGTAAGAAAAGTAAGTTGCACGTGAAATGTGTAGCTAAAAAATAAGAGTTCTTACGGCTGCCTGCTTGTATGTTTCATACTCGACTAGTGCGTAACCTTTGAGGAAGCCCGTGCGCCGGTCCAGGTTCAAGTGGATGTTCTTGATCTCTCCAAACTCGGAGAATTGATTCTGTAAGAAAAGCAAGTTGATAATTAGTAGAAATTGAAACTGAGGCTCGACAATCAACTTTTTTTATGAGCCAGCAACTGTGTTAGAATTTTATATGGAAATTTTTGAGTAAAAATGGATACAAATAAACTACAAAAGTGAACAACAGACTGCGAAGGGATTATGGCAAGCAGTGAAGTGTACATCATTTATTCTCTCAATGACTGGATAATATTTACAAAATATAATTACTATGTATACTACATTAAGACTTAGTTATAAACACATATTAGCCAAATGTGACGCGATTAATTTGCAATTGAGATTTGCTTACAATTTATTAATATTTTCCTGATCACATCACATCTGTTAATTAGTGTCGCAATGATAATAAAGAATCGTAACAGCCGAAACTCATCAAAATCGGACCATTGGTTTGACAGTTATTGCGGTACATACATACGAACAAGAGATTACTTTTTTGTGACATATGACAAGAGCCTAGCTCTTAAATTTATGGTGATGGCATAAGAAGCTCACCTGTATATCTTCCTCTTGAGCCTCCTCGTGCACATTGCTGACAAACAGTATCCAGCCTTCCACTGATCTCTGGGGTCCCGGAGTGTTTCCGTCACCTTCTGGTGCTAGGCTGTCGTATCTGTAATACAAAATTGTTTATTCCATAAAGATTAAATTACTAAAGAAATAAAAAAAACCTGATCAAATTTCAGGCAGCTTCTTAATACCCTCGGTGGTGAATGGTCAGTTCAGACCTATTTTTTAATTCTGTGATCTGTCCAAAGTCGTTGGTTCAAATGATTTTCATTCGACAAGACTGTGGAGTCGCATGATTTTCATGCAACTCAACAAAATAGCACCTTGCACAAAAATTACGTCACAAAACTGCAACAATGGTTCACCCTGTTTTCGATAGTATTTTTAGTGAACATTTCAAATTAAGTTTTATTGATTTAGTTAGAGGGCTCAGCAAAATATGGAAAAAATTGTTTCAATCTGAACAAATAGAAATAAATTATTTTAAACAAAAAAAAATCCAAGTCAACTAGCCTATTGTTGTATAACAATAGTTTTTCTATTGTATTTGGATTCTACGAGCTAAATGATTAATCATGGTCCTAGTTTAGACAGACAGGTTATTACAATAAAGCTCCTACAAAGAACTGACCTCCAAAGCCGTTTATACAGAACAAAATAAGAGCTGTATATACTCTGTAATTGTAAGAAAAGGGCTGATGATTTTCTAAAATCAAATTAGTTATTTGCACGTCCAAAACACTGCTCAACTTGTTGTCAATTTTTGACAGACTACGGAGAAGCCAAAAGGAAGGGTATGAATTGCTTAATAGTTTTTTGATGCACACATCAAACTCTCCTCTATCGAGATTCCAGGAAAATAGAGAAACTATTTTATTGTTATACTGTGATTTTCATTCGCTATCTGAACGAGAGTATTAACCATTCCCATGTTAGAGTTACCAATGAAATAGACATGTCGTTGGGACACTTGGCAGTCCAATTAGCTTTACTAGGTTCAATAATGGACATGACACTTACCTGCCTCTGTTGCCTCTTTCGACAGCTCCGCCACCACCACCTTCATTTCCAAATCCACGACCCTTGCGTTTACGTGCCTTCTCTTTCAATCTGGCTATTCCCTCTGAAAAAGTTGAAATTCTTCTAATTTGTGTTTTAATGGTGTGCAAGATGAAGTTGGATTAATAAATATCAAGATCAAAAAATTATTTGATTGTTGTAAATAGTGAGGTTACTAGAAAATTGTTATAATTTAAAAAGCAAATCTGTCTATTAGCAAAGTAGATCAACACATAACCTAAAAAGATGAATAACAAAGTAAGAGCAATTAACATGTTTGTCGGTGAGTTTCATTCAATTGTAATGAGACTTATTAAAACACGAACGGAATATACAAAAAGATACTGATTTAAAAGAGAAACTCGTAATTTATAAATACTTACGTTCACCGTCCTCATCAACTTCAAACTCTTCAGAATTCTCAATGTCTAATACGTCCGCCATTTCTTTCTTTTTAAGACGAGTAATGAGGAACAAAGAATTAATTATATATAAACTTTGTCGAAGATTTTCTTATTTTTCACTGTTTAAGAAAAAACAACGAATCGACAAAAATACGAAGCTAAGCTTGATTGATTGATTGAAAGAAAGATAGGTACACAGGTACCTACCTAACCTAGGCGTCACGTCAATCAAGTGACAATGACAATCAGCTGAGCCATCTTTGTTTACTTCTTAAGCATAGACATATAAAAGTAGAGGTTACCATGAGCTGTTTAAGCAGGTGGCTCACTTTAAATCTCTAAAAATCATGCAAGATCCAGTGAATAAGCGAGACAGCGCAATACATGATGTAAGGCGACATCTCCTTTACTCAATCGTTCTTGCATGGTTTTAAGAGACGGTGGTAAGGTACCTGTTTAAACGTGGTTTAAACAGAACATGGTAAACCATTTGTAATTTGTAACGATTTTCGGTCAGCATTGCCATTACTCTTTGACTGTGTCATTGTCACTGTCACTGTGTATCTCTTAGTTTGTGTGTGTCATTTCTGTCATGTTTTGCTCTTGTTTTGAATGTTTGATTTTCTTCTCACCTTCAAAATAAAAATTTAAAACAAATAAATAGAAAATTCATACTAAAAATTTAAAAGTACATTATTAATAATTTAGAAATCGAAAATTTTGAGCAAGAATTTTTGAGATGGGAGATCTGGGTTAGAGTATACGAAAGGGTGCGCAAGACTTGGGACTTAGAAAATTTTTCGGAGTGATTTTGCTCGTCATATTGACACCCATTTTTTATTGTCCCATGTCGTAGACAACATTATTAGCATCAGTTTTGGTCATGTGAAGATTTTTCGTGCGATGCTTATTTTCCGAGTTTTTCCGTATTTTCGATTTCGGCGACCCAAAAAGGGGTGAGGGGATGGCGGCATTTTTCACAAATCCGACTTTATGGAGGGTCATAGGTTAGGTTATGGTTATCTTGCGACCCCCAAAATAAGCGAGCGAGCGAAGCGAGCGAGCGTTCTACTTGCGCACCCTTTGCGACACTCTGACCGAGATCTGTTATGTGATTATTGAAGTTGATGTACGAATTGTACGATATAAAAAATAGGTTACATGATTTTACATTGCACAGCAATGAAAACGTAGCTTATTTTTATACTAGCATTTATTATACTGTTTAAAGCCTATAAAAGGCTTTTAAATAATATTGACATATAATTTTGTTTACATTATTTTTTTCAACAGAATTTTTCTAACCTCAATGATCACACGTTTTTAATAAGTGAAAAAAAAAAAAAAACCTCGTCATGGTGAAAGCTGCTAGGTAAATTATTAATTAATTTTCTCGTAATCACAATATATGAATTAGGGTAATACGTAAAAAATTTCCTGATTTTAAGCTCAAGCCAAATGTGAATGCCTTTTTTGTTTTTAATACAATTATGCATATTGGCAGTCAAAGCACGCAATTCTGTTTGTCCTTTTATTCAAAGATATATTAATTTCCAGCGCTGGAACTGTAAAAACCCAGAATGTACAAACAAGTTCTTCCATAGTCAAGAAAAGAAAAACTAAAAAGAGAAATGATAGTGTTACAAAGATTAAACCTGTCAAGGCGGAGGGCGAGGCAGGGCCTGAGCCTAATAAAATAGGTAAGGTTGCTTGATGAGGGTCAAATTTGTATTTTTTTTTATTATATATTAAACAATAAATGAAAGTAATTTTTAAATTTTTTTCAAACTTCAATTGCCATATTTCCCATCTGTGTCATCAACTTAGTAGTTTGTAAGTAAATATGCAATAAAGTTCAGTTTTTAAATAAATATTAAATTTTATTATTCTGAGGCCCAGGAATCTTCAACAGTTTTCTCATATAAAATATGTTTTAGTAAACGAGGAGAAAAAATTTATTGTGGATGACGAAATTGGCGCCCGGTACCCAGTCCTGAAGGATGAGGAACTCGTGAGGAGGTTCCTTGAAGTGCCCATGAACAATAACCAAAAAGGTGGATAACTCCTTAATCTATTTTTTTTATCTATCTATAAAATCAATGCAACTTTTCATTGTAACTTTATAACTCAAGAAACGAGCTCACCTATCCAAACCAAATGTTTAGGCTTTCTTTGGACTATTTAGTAGGTGGTTTATGTAAAGTTTGTACAAAATAGGTCGTGGTTCTTAATTTATCACATTTTTTTAATTTTACACAGGCAAAACCTAGTATCCTATGCATATAGAGGCGAGCCTTCAGTTATATTTATGCTTAAAAAGAGGTTCCAATGATGATTACCTTATAACATAGGTAATAACATACTTAATAAATATTTTTTTATATATAATGTTCTACCCAATACAATCTACACAATCTATCTCTCTCTATACCAATTTTCATCAAAATATGTTTAGTAGTAGAGCTTGTCTCTACTAGTTTACATTTCACGCACATATTACAGAGCTTTGTTGCTTAGGGCAATGTGATATTGCTAGACACTCAGTACCATGTGGGTTAAGAGTTACCAAGCAGTTAAGAGAGAAGAAATAAATAATTAAAAAAAACCTTTCAGGACGCCTACGCCTACAGATAAAAGACAGACTAAAAGGGACATCAGACATAATACTCCCAGACGTAATATACAATAGAATACAAGGTATACTTAAGAGTTCAACAAACCTAACAGACGCTGACCTGAGAAAAATAAGGATTTTATACAACATGTTAACTACAGCTCTCAAATCTGGAAATATTGAAACGACAAAGAAAAAAACGGAAAAGAATAAAACTGTTACGAAAATTGACACAAAGAAAGGTGACATAGAAAAGGAAAAGAAACCACAATTGGATAAAAAGGTCAAAGGGAAGAAGAGATATGTAGTGTTCCTCGGGAATCTACCTTTGAATGTTGATAAGGAAAAGGTATTGTATTAGTTAGTTAGGCTGTGTCAGATGTCTTTAAGTAAACTTAAAAATCTGACAGTGTTAGTCATTAACATACCTGGATCATGTTCCTATTAAAAGGTTTACAGAGGTCAGTTGGCCTACTATCATCTCTAAAAACCATGCAAGTTCCAGTGAGCAAGCGAGACAGCGCAATACATGATGTAAGGCGACATCTCGCTTACTCACTGGATCTTGCATGGTTTTTAGAGATGATAGTAAGGGACCAGATGGCAGTCTTTCCATTATTATAATGTCTCTCTCCCATCTTAGCACTTTCCCGATTACTTCCTCAGCTGATTGCTTTGGAGCCCCGGGGTCCATATTCCTGCTATAACCTCTGCAACCAAATCCCATCATTAAAGTACACCTTGGGGTTTGCAGAATGCATAAGCTGTAAATGCGACTGAGAATCATGCTCAGACAATGATGTTTAATTTTAATTGTTTGTTTTAGATATTGAACCATTTCGCGGAGCTGGGTGATCAAATAATAGATGTCCGTATACCAAAACACAAGGAGGAAAGTAAGAGCGCTATTGCTTATATGGAACTCACCAATGAACCGACTTTTGAGGTATTTCACATACTAAATTATATACTTCTAATAACCAGCGTGTAGCATAGACCAACCTCTCTCCTCCCATAGTCCCATAGACTCTGATCTAGTGCTGGATAAGGGGGCTTTCAACATAGAGCCTGTTGTAAAACTAATCCTACCTTATAATGTATCTAAAGTGACATTACCTTAGAGTATGTCTATGAAAGGATTTATACGTTTTTAGGCAGCACATAAGCCCCCCTGAAGTGGTGCAGTTTGGGACGCAACCGGAAAGGCGTTGAAATAATAATCAAACGGTTTGAACAATGAGAGGCAGTACTGGCAGGTAGTGTGGCGAAACATTCTAGGCTACGAGTAGACAGCGTGCTAGTCGAATAGAGCCGATATCATGAGCTTTAATAGACTATCTTTCGCGTGGTAGCGGACCTTAATTAAAACTTTGTAAGAAAGATAATAATACAAATTATAGACAGAAGATTTTTAAATAGTCGTTTGGCATCTCTATTCTTGTTTTTGTCTATCCATACTAATATTATAAATGCGAAAGTCTGTCTGTCTGTCTGTCACCTCTTCACGGCTAAACTGCTGGACCGATTGTGATGAAATTTGGTAGGGATGTAGTTAACGACCTGAGGTCAAACATAGGCTACTTTTGGGCGCGATCCACGCGGGGCGAAGCCGCGGGGAACAGCTAGTATCATAATAAAGCTATAAAAATATGGATTATCAGAATAAAAAAGTTGCATTAAGGCGGAAACTGTTTATTAAAAAAATTAAAAAGAGTCATTTCTATCACGATACTATAAAAAATGCGCTTAAACAGAATTTCTTAAAATTCACTCAGTCATTACTATCATCAACAAAAGAAATGTCTTTAATTATCATCATTAACAAAAAATATTTTTAACAACAAAAATAAAATAACTTAATCATCAGCAACAACAAAAGAAATGCTCTAGATTATCTTTATCAACATAAAAAACGCACTTAATCATCATCATAAACAAAAGAAACGCCCTTAATCATCACCACTAACAAAATAAATGCCCTTAATCATCTCTATCAAAACACAAGAAATGCACTAAATCATCAACAAAAGAAATGCACTTAATCATTATTATAATCAACAAAATAAATGAGCTTAAGCATCATTAACAAAAGTAATGCACTTAAAACATATCGCTATTATAATATTAATATAATTGCACGGAATAAGTAATATCGCCACCATTTTCTTTAACGCAAGCATTCCATATTTTTAAAAATGTTCCTTTTATAGTTCCTCGAGTTTCGTCCTTGTGCCCTTTAAGTTGGCTTTCTTTGAACCGGTCACATCCTATCACTATCCTCTCTGATATTTCGTCTTTACTGTCACATTTATTCTTATATACTTCTATTATAACATGTTGCCATATGTACTTGACGGGATTCAAGTCCCACCCGAAAACGGGCCAATTTATTGTGCCCTTTGGACCGATCCATCTATCTTTAAAATTCTCATTAAGAAATTTCGTAACACACTTACCCACATACTTATTCTCTACATGAATCCACATATTGTCCTTTACTTCTTGCGGTACGTCTTCTAAAAGATCACCAAGGTTATCTTCCAAAAAATTAGCATAATCTTTGTCTTGGACATATTCAGGCATTTCATGAGGACCTATTACTTCGCCGCCCAACATCCCTACCCAAGCGGTGACTTCGTGATATTTTCCATCGTCATGCTCCGTTTCGTAAAGTTTCTCGTACGAGACAGCTGAGAAATGGTTGCTGCCAATCACACCGATGCTAGTCCATAAGACGCGATCGAAGAAGCTTTTGTCTTCACATTTTTCTAGCAATTTCTTGCTTACATTTAGCCTGTCTTCTCTACGTTCGCTGGTGATCATTCGTTTCATTTCTTCGCTGTGCGAAAATAGGATTTTTTCTCCTTTTGCCCTCCCTCCAGTGATCGTATTCTCATTGGGTAGTTCTCCTCTCGCGTACATTTCATGTATTCTGAGTATGTCTGCACCAGTTGGGAAGATGAGATCTTCAGAACTTTCGTCTCTTGAATCTTGATTTGGGCCCCACCGTTTTTTGAACATGTACTCTCTTTGGAAGGTTTCAGCGGCGCTCCGGGGATCTCCGTCATACATCCCGTAGAGAAAATGCATTCGAGCGAAATCTTCGTGTGTCCACGGCATCTTTCTGTGAAGACGTAAAAGTTAAACAAGTGGCTACTCAGAGTAGCACTGTATTAAAACCATCTAAGTACTCCACAAAAGTTCGATATAATACCCGGCATATAAGTTGGACACAAACGGGTTGTACGGGCCTGCGCAGTGCGCTCGTTAAAATTTGTATGAAAATCGGCTACAGCGCATTCAAGGTCATTTCAGTTTATCTCCAACTTATATGCCGCGAACTATATACACTGCGCCATAATATGTCAACTGGGTGGTTACCATGATCTATCTTACTAAATAAACTATTTTCATTCTCATTTTCAGGGTACCGTAACAAGGAACCCTTATAGTTTCACCATGTTTGTTTCGTTTTCATCTAATCAGGGCCGAAACGAGTGAGTACCTAAACGAGATGGCGATATATATTGAAATACGTCATCTTACGCAAATGTTTCGGGCAAGCTAAGATAATGGTAGCTCCCCGGTATTTGTTGACTGTGTACAAACTCGGTCATGCGTCATGAAGTGAGATGGCGTCTGCCGCAGGTTAAATGTGAAGTTTAAGAATATATACTTGTTATAAAATGGCCGCATGATGGAATTATTCAAAATATAATTTCAGTTGGCGCTTTCCAAACACCACTCGATGTTGGGCAACAGGAGGATAAACGTACTGTACACAAAGCAGAAGAACGGAAAAATTACCAAAGCCGAAGCGAAGGTAGGTACATTCTAAATCCATTTGTTCGGATTAAAATTGGGACTGAAAATTACCCTGACCTAATTTCCAGATCCATTAATTATGTTGTTTTGAACAATATATTTTTTATTATTCCTAGTTAGCAACTGGGACTGCGACGGCAGTCAGAGTTAATGTCTGTAGCAGTTTTTCTCAAAAAATTTACTTATTACTTATTAATTGGATGTGTAGATATCCAACTGAAAAGGAGCTGGATAGCCTAGCGCGGCGCGCGTATTCGTAACGATAGAGAGACGGCGAGTGCGCGGCCGTGTTTGGATTGGCCGCCAATAGTGGCATTTCTATCCTGAGCTCCTCCGTGCTTCGGAAGCCGTTGGTCCCGGCTGTTATCGGTAGATGGCAGTCGTTAATCAGATGCCTTTAGGCAGCCTGAAAAAATCTGTCAGTGTTGGCCACTAACACACCCGAGATATGTTCCTGTGATCTGGTTTCCCTGTAAAAAGGGTCACTGAGGTCAGACGGCATTTTCTCTTATCGTAATAACCGTTTCCGCCAAATTAGGATTAGAATTAATAGCGTACCCTGGGCTCTGAAGCGTAAGCTTAAGATGTAACCGGGAAGCACGCTCAGACGAAGAAGTGTAGATATCCAATTGAAATTCTTTCTGCCACATTTGCCAAGGAAATACTTATACTAATATATTAAAGCTGAAACCTGATCCGTAAAAAATCTTACTTATACTTTAGATATTTCATAACTACTAACTCAATTTATAGAAATATTAGTCCAATACAATTAACACACATATTATATGAAAAAAAAAACTGAAAATTAATCAAACTAAAAACAATGTCAATATTCCTAATAAAATTTTATAGGCAGTAATTTTATAATCCATTTTTACAGAGTAAATCTGCGAAGATGATAGCTCTGCAGAAATCTGGCAAACTGTTAGGTAGCATCCCGTTGAACAGGAAGAGGAGCCATCGCCGGATGAAGATGAAGAAGGCTATGGCGAAGCAACAACAAGCAGAGAATGCGTGAAATTGTTATTTATTGTGAATAATTAATAAAAATTGAAAAATATTCTAATTTTTTTTCCTACTAGCGTACAGCCCCCTGTTGCACAAGTGCAATGCTATATAATAGATGTATTATACATATAAACAGTTCTCTATAATCACTCTTATCTATTCAATTCAATTTCAATTCAATTCAATTCAATTTATTCATTAAAACAATATACATTGCATCCGAACATTTCTTAACACTACTTAAAATTAGAATATCATTGTTAGTATTAATTAAATTCATTTTCCAAAAATATTATAAGTCAGTAATATTAAAAATAACCACATCTAAATCTGTTTTGTAGTTTCAAAGATCTAAGCATACATAGGGACAGACAGCGGGAAGCGACTTTGTTTTATATTATGTAGTGACTAGCTAGCGCTGGGAACACCCAGCGGTTTCACTTACTTGTTTTGTGTATATACTATTAGCCTTTAACATTTCCAATGAATCAGGCTAACATAAGCAGAAAAAAATATATCCAACAAACAACAACAAGGAACAAACTCTTCAGCTTTATATATATTACTAGCTGTTCCCCGCGGCTTCGCCCCGCGTGGGACTCGGTTATATCGCGCCCAAAAGTAGCCTATGTTTGACCTCAGGTCGTTAACTACATCCCTACCAAATTTCATCACAATCGGTCCAGCAGTTTAGCCGTGAAGAGGTGACAGACAGACAGACAGACAGACAGACAGACAGACAGACAGACTTTCGCATTTATAATATTAGTATGGACTAGCGCGGCTTCGCATGGGCATAAAAACCTTCCACTCGCATCAAAATCCGTTGCATAGTTTTAAAGATATAGGGACACAGAAAGCGACTTTGTTTTATACTATGTAGTTTTTGAAACAACGGAAAGATAAATTTACAGACAGCTAATTAGAAATAGATCTAAACGTATGTGTTTGAAGTACCTACCTTCAGAAATACCAATAATTTTGTCATTGTTCTTAGTTCAGCCCATTTTAAATAAAATGTGTTGTCTTATTTTCTTAACAGAGACAGGGACTAAAAAATTCTATTACTTCTCTGTGTAATGAAAAGTTAATTAAAGTATAAATAATTGACACCAAAGTTAAAAGTAGGTACCTATCTCATAATCGATGATATTTTTTTTTCCTTGTATGGAGAATCGGAGAATCATCACTACATAGTATAAAACAAAGTCGCTTTCTCCGTTCCTATGTCGCTTTGTATGCTTAAATCTTTAAAAAAAACTACGCAACGGATTTTGATGCGTTTTTTTTAATAGATAGAGTGATTCAATAGGATGTTTTCATGCCCATGCGAAGCGGGGCGGGTCGCTACTATTTGTTGTTGAAATTATTGGCAATTTGGCATTCATTGGACAAATTAAAATAAAAGTAAGTACTTACCTACTTGTCCGTAGCAGTAGCAGTGCGTTCAATTTGTGACAGTGCAGTGCAGTTGGATTCGATTCCACAAAAACTTAGAATTTTCTCTATTTAAGTACAAAAACAATATGTATAATAACTGCTTCTGCTTTGCTTATGTACAGTAAGTATTATAACTTATTTGAGGTGCTACTAATAAAAACTGAAGCCGTATTTTTGTAGTTACCTACTTAGGCCCAAAACAAATATGTTTGTTTGTTTTCATTTTTTTTTTCATCTACGTCTTCGCAGGTTTGACAGATATGGTGGCCTACTATCATCTCTAAAAACCATGCAAGTTCCAGTGAGTAAGCGGGATAGCGCGCTACGTGATGTAAAGCGAAATCCTCCTTACTCACTGGATCTTGCATAGTTTTAAGAGATGATAGTAGGCCACATGTTCTAAAATTTCCCTAAATTACATTTATTTCCTACCAAATAGATTTAGCAACCGTTGGTTTGCTGCTCTTAATTAATTTATTTCTTATCTTACTGTGTACATCGATTTATTTTAAATAAAACGAATGTTTGTTTGTTTAAATTATCTAAATCTTTAATCAAAACAACCATGACTTCTGGTGGCTTACCACCATCTCTTAAATTAAAACCATGCATGATCATGGTTTTAAGAGATAGTGGTAAGCCACCTAGGGGGTTACTCAAAGAATTCATATATAACACTAGAATGCTTACGGAGGACAAAAGCCGTTCCCGAAATAACACCTAAAGTTTGTAGGTATCTTTTTCTAGTAAGTTGTATAATATACAAGAGGAAAAGAGACACCTACAAATTTTGGATCTTTTTCTGGAACGTTAGTTATTTGTATGTAGGCTTTAAAGGAAAATCAACTTTGCAGTAGAGTAATAAGGATTAATTTTGAATGTTGTTTTTTGCGATTATTATTATTCGTAAGCATTCTAGTGTTGTATATAAATTCTTTGGGGTTACTATATTCTCTTAAAACCATGCAAGTTCCAGTGAGTAAGCGAGACAGCGCAATACATGGTGTAAGGTGACATCCCCCTCACTCACTGGATCTTGCATGGTTTTAAGAGATGATAGTAGGCCACCTGGTGCCTTGCCACCATCTCTAAAAACCATGCAAGATTCAGTGAGTAAGGGAGATGCAGAGCAGTGTGCTTCAAACTAATCATGTTCCCTAAATTAAGGGTAAATATGATTAAAAAATTAACCGTATAGTTTCCAGCAGAATAGACCACCCCCTTAAGGTCACTCATACATCCGACAGGGGGGTTACTACCGTCTCTTAAAACTTACTTACTGGATCTTGCATGGTTTTAAGAGACGGTAGTAACTCCCCTGGAGGTGAGGAACGAACTGTCGAATACAAGTTTAATTTTTTTTTGTTTTTTGAATAGTTTTTACGGCCATGGAAACTAGTCCTTTAAGCGACTTATGAGGCAACGTTTAAGAAAAGGGTGTTAGTGGCCAAAACTGATATCATATATTTAAACTACTTATCTAAATCTGAAAGAATGATTATTATCTCGCTCCCTTTTTGAACAACCTTACTTGGTACCTCTGGCGTTTGTCAGATACTTTTGACCAAAAACAAATAAGCTGGTGCCAATAGAACAATAAATAAAACAAGATGGAAGTGCTTCAAAAATTATTTATTTATTCGTATATATAATTTATATATCCATTTATAGTTAAAATCAACCGATGCACACAACACAAACTTTCAGTACATCGCTTTCGCGGACGTATCACTCTTTCCCGCCAATATATACCCTACACACTGGCAGTATATGCTTAAACGCCTTGGCAATGGATTAAGTAGATTAAAAAACTAGATACACAATAATTTAATTAAAAATAAAAACTGTCTATGGTAAAAAGATGAATGTATTAATACTTTTGTAAAATACAAAAATGTATGGTACTCAACACATTGTAATGTTTAAATTGTTTGTTTCGTTTCGGCAGAGCTGAAATAGCACGCTACTTTTTGTGTGTTTGTAGATACTTGATCTAGGTTTTTAGATAATAAAGTGTACTGAGTAATTGATAAATCATATTTTAAAATATATATATATATATATATATATAATAAAAATAGCATAACAATGTGTTGAGCATATAAAAACGTAAAATAAGTACGCAATGTCTACGTTAAAAAAGTCTAAAAGAATAAATAAATAGTGAAAAATAAAATAACATTTCAAAATAAAACGACATTCAATCATATCAACACTTTGTACAGCCTTAAAAAGGACAAAATAAGATGTTAATATCGTTGCCACTAAAAATAAAATACAGAAGGCGCAAATAAAGATTATTTTATTATTATAAATCCATTTTGGAATTTTGACAATATTGCGCTAATCAAAACCACACGGTTTCGTGTAGTGTATATTTTCTTTGACACAGTTCTATCTCATCTTTTTTCTCTGCAAATTTGACAAATAAATGATCACGAGAGTAAAATAATTATTAAAAAAACACATAACCGTTCCTTGTAGTCGAGTAAAAATATTTTTTTTGTAGTCCCTTAGGAACCTGTATTATAAAGTCACTGTTATGATAAGTTCGCAAAGATATTAACAAATTAATGAGAAAATTAAAATTTAGATTGATATATTTGTGCCAAATATGTAAAACACCTTTTTACATAAAAAAAAAATATCAGCATAATTTATTAATGAACCGGACGAAATACCAACATAAAAATGAAAATTAGTATTTTTTAAATATGTATAAAGGTATTTAGCATGAAGTAGGCATTCGCAACCATTCCAAAACTATGTTGACTAAGTCATGACGTCTCTATGTGGCTCTTGATAACAAAAGTATAGGTATAAATAGCAATAAAATGAAGATACACCAAAATGAATGACTAAGTTAAGCATAAGCGTAATCCATTAACTGGGAGAGCTGTATAGTAGAATTTATATAACGTCTTTACAAATGTATTTATAAGAAAAAAGGAAAATGAAAAAAAAAATAGCCCACGACGGAGATTTTAGCTGGGGATTTGAATGTCTCCGCATACAACATGTCAGGCATTTATCTGCCCAGAAAACATGTATAGTGAATGGGTAAATACCCATTCTTACCCCTCACTGAGGGGTAAATAAGAAGCAGCATTAGGACCTATGAAGGACACTGGTTTTTTGGCACATCTTTATACGCGTGCGGCCGCTGAAATTTAATTTATGGGTAGGTACTTTTTTTTTTATAAGGACAGACACTTTCTTAGATTTTGCAGCTGCCAGCAATCAATCAATCATTATGTTTAAGAAATTATTCATTTATATTTCTGGCTGGCGTTAAATATATATACATTTTGCTTACGCAAATGAAGATAAAAAAATAAACAACCATTTAAATTAAAAAATCATCAATCTTCAAAAAAATATGACATCTCTCAGTAAACACGTACAATTATTAATATAAATTATATTGTAAATTCTAATTTTTACAGGCATTGTGTTCTTTTATTAGCAAGAGCCCAATAATATTATTATTATATAATTAAATTACACAGATGGATAGGCGTTTCCCAAAGAGGTCTAAACAATTTGGGGTATTACCAACATGGTATAAAGAAATATACAGGATATCGTTCCATGTCGAACGGAGTCGAGAGAAGCCTACACAAAATACAGTTAGTCCACAGTCGAAAACAGTGGTCATTATCCTAGGGCCCATTCAAACCATGGTCCGAACGAGCCGACCTACCTCTCACTAAAATAACTACAAAGATCTCGCGCCTAAACATTTTTTTAAATATAGAATTTTTCTTTACACACCCAATGAAATGTACAAATACCTAAGAACTGGCCACCGAAATTCGAATTTTAAATAAACGCGAAGAAAAATCGACCGTTATTTTTAAAAAATACTGTTTCGTTGCTACACGCAAATTATTATATAAAAATAATATTCGAAAACGACATATATCTACTATTTCTATGCTTAAAATAGATCCTAATACTTTTTTTAACCGTACTAAGAACTAAATATATACAGCCTAACATTTAATACATGTCCACTCGTGTGCGCTCACATTTTCATGCTCAAGAATGAGATTCAATCTCTTTTTTTACATTTTTTTCATATCCGACGTATTGACCGGACGGTCCGGTCATGAGTCCAAATTTGGAATGTTTTTATTTAAAATACTTTGAATAAGGAATGAATAATGCGTATTTTCGGATATTGTATTAAATTTTATGACGGACGAGTATGAAAATAAAACGATTTTAAAAATTGAGTTAATAAAGATTTAAATATGTTTTGTGTAATATGACAGTATGGATATATAGCTATAACAGTACCTATCAGATCATGTTTTATTCTGAATTATTTCATAATCGAGATACGAATATACTACTTTTCAAGCACTTTTTCACAACAATTGTATCACAACACAACGCAAAATCAACATATCTCCGTCTCTATCACATGCAATAAGAGAATGAGAAAGATATACTTCATTGTTCAATCTTCAGTCTAGGTTTGATTGTTAGTGTCATGTTATGAAAATTTACCATAAAATCTTAGAGCAATTCAAACTAAACGTCTTAAGTTTACTGCAAATTGAAACTTATTGTTCAGTAATAAGAGCTTTTGCTGACGAAATAATACTTATTACGACAAATCATTTTTTAAGATAATTTGGACTTTACGTGGTATGGCTCAAAATTGCGATTTATTAATAATCAGATATTTCGCTCAAATTTGTAAAATGACATTTTTTATGAGTTGACTAGTTAGTTGTCATATTAATTACTTATTTGAACTGTGTTTTTAAAAAACACTTTATTATATATGGTTATGTATCGTCATATCATGTATCTGTTTTCTGTGAAATTTTTAAAACAAATTTGTAATTTTTCTAACATTATATCAACAATAATTACTTATTTTGGATACTCCCTACCATAAATAATTATTATTGGAGTATAGTATAGGTTTAACGATCTCTGCTGTTGAATACCTATTTACTAATGAAAGAAAAGAGATTTTGTGTGAAAACAAATTCAAAGTTATAATAATAATGCCCGAATACTCAATTTTGAGAGCTATTCAAGTATCATGCTGTCACTGTCATATCGCTGACGTTCAGCGTGACAGCATGATACTTGGGCAGCTCTCAAAATTGAGTAGCGTTTGAGCTTTCGGGCGTTAGTATTGTAATTAAAATTTCAAAATATAATAATTACACATAGATTTTGAAAACATCACAATCTCGGTTATCAGAGTCACAGTTTATTGTCTCTACCATGAGTATTAGCAAACGCAGTCGTTATTTTGAATAAAAATTTCATCCAAAGATGAAGCGTCGCCCTTTTAAATTGTTAGTAGTCATATAATCCGCTTTTAGAATATATTACAAATTAGTAACGTAATTATCCGTTAGGAGCGTTTTATTGTTTCGTATATAAAACAGCTAGCGTCTGCGTTAGCCATATACTTGGGAGGTAGAAACACAAAAAATATATATAGTCTTCAATGAATAGGCGTTGCTATAGTAGATTTAATACATGTATTCTTCCTTTAATGCTGTTTTGAATAGCGTAAATTAAATCCTGATATTGTATGTTAGAAATATATCACTTTTCATGTAATTTTCAACAATATCTGATCAATCCATACCTTCGTCAGTAGACAGATTAATGTACATAATTAAGTTGGCAGCCCAGCACTTCGCTTGAGAGTCACTCGCGCGCTGCTAACCCGTGGAAGTTAAACATCAATAAATTTCCTAACAAGCCCAATATACAAGCTTGTGATTCAACACTGTCTATCCACAAGGCAAAAATATGCAAAACGCAATTGTCTCACAAATCCGTGTCTTACATGGCGACCCTGCCACTCACAATTTTGTCTCTGAAACGTTTTAAAACTGTTTTCTTCACACCCGAGCCCACCGCTCTTCGAAGAATTGTCTCATGGTGTGACCGGCGCGTCCCACAGGACTGTCGTCGTCATTAAACACTTCACAGTTGGTGAATACCAAACGCACGTCCGATGCGAACTCTTCTTTGCATTTGTAACTGGAAAATTAATAAATAAATGTATAGCGACATCATCATTTCGAGTAGGCGTCACGGTCAATCGACCATGCACACCCAGTCTAAGTTCTTCGGAACCGCCTCTCGGCCTCTGACGTGGTTCCTTTAACGACTACCAGATGGCAGCCGGGACCAACGGCTTAACGTGCATTCCGAAGCACAAAATCATCTTTATTAACAGACAATCAGGTGATTCAAGTTAAACAAAGTATGCTTCCCGTGGTAATCGAACCCTCGATCCTCGGATCTACAAGCAAACGCCTTAACCACTGGACCACGGAGGTAGTTTATATCACACAGATTGAGTTAGCCCCAAAGTAAGTTTGAGACTTGTGTTATGGGATACTAAATCAACGACACTATATTTTACGAGTATACTACTCAATTTTAATCGTATTAAATAATAGTTCCATATAGTTACAAATTGCAAAACTGCTAAAAGTGGCCGTTTTAAGCAATATTGCAATTTGAAACTATACGGAACTATAATTTAATATGTTTAAAATTAACTTCAGACCCCGAACCTCAATTACATAACACGTATTTTTGATAACTTGTGTTTTCAGTGAATAATGATTTTCAAATTACGGTGGCGCTATTGTTCACCGAGGTATCATCTTTACATGTAACTAGGAAAAACTCTGTCGATTTATAAGGTTGTTTACCTGCTCTCCTGTAGTTTCCTCTTGATAGTGGAGAGGTCCATGGGACACTTGATGACCTTCTTGTACTGCGGGAACTGCTTCGTGTTGACCGGGATGAGGAACGGCCACGCGTGCTCGTGACACTCCATCTCGCAGAGGAGGTTCCTGAGGGAACGTGGACTTATAGAATAACAATTACAGGATTAGCGGGTGTAATCCCTAATACTGACTATGGATGGACTCTGTCCGAAATAAAGTTTGTTATTATATCCCCCGCGGCTTCGCCCCGCGTGGGACTCGGTTATATCGCGCCCAAAAGTAGCCTATGTTTGACCTCAGGTTGTTAACTACATCCCTGCCAAATTTCATCACAATCGGTCCAGCAGTTTAGCCGTGAAGAGGTGACAGACAGACAGACGGACAGACTTTCGCATTTATAATATTAGTATGTAAGTATGGATATGGATTTGGGTGTGGGGGTAGCTGATACTAATTGGAATAACACATAGGACAGTCCCGAAGTTTACGCGGTAGGTTTGGTCAGTCTGAAAGATAATGGCGCTGCCGTGTATGACGAACCGTGGGTAGCACCGCGGGGTGCACCTAGACAACCGAGTACCAACGGGTGCAGCCGCGGGCAACAGCTGGTTAAGAAGATCAAGCGTAACATAAAATTAAAAATTAAAAAAAAACCCACGACACGATTTTATTTTTAGTGGTGACGGTTTGAGACGAGAGAGCTCGAGTATATTTGCAGACATTCGGTTGTTCTTCGGGGACTTTCACCCCCACAACTTCTAAACGGCTAAACCGATTTTCATCAAACATGTCTAAGAACACTCGCCCATAAGTCACCTTTAATACGAAAAAAACTAAATTGAAATCGCTTCATCCGTTCATCCATCATTCGTTCATCATCCATCCGCAGACAGACAGACAGACACGTCAAACGTATAACACCCCTCTTTTTGCGTCGGGGGTTTAAAATGAACTCACTTGCATATCTGCATTTCCTTTTGGAATAGTTTTTTGGCCGAAGTCTTGTCTTTCTTCGCCCGGGACAGCAGCGGAACGTTCTCCGTGTCTTGATCCTCGCCTAAAGAAAAAAAAAAGAGTTTTTTTTTTATTAACAGCCTTTCCAAAAAAATGCATTACATTGAAGTGCAGGAATGCGAACCCTAGGCTCCAAAGCAACCAGCAAAAGATGCAACCAGGAAAGCGCTTTGATAAAGACGATAAAAAAAAAATGTTCTTCTCTGCACCACTGGTCGGTTGACTGGTAGAAAAAGTCTGTGGCTTTAAGTCCGCCATTTACATTTGTATGTCATCATCATAAAAAGAGCTATGCTCTTGTCGGTGGAGTTCCTTCCATTTTTTCCTATCTTTAGCAAGTTCCTTTATTTCTTGATACGACACGACGTTTGTTTTCTCTTTTATTTGTTTTATATAACTACTAGCTGATCCCCGCGGCTCCGCCCCGCGTGGGACTCTGTTATATCGCGCCCAAAAGTAGCCTATGTTTGACCTCAGGTCGTTAACTACATCCCTACCAAATTTCATCACGATCGGTCCAGCAGTGTAGCCGTGAAGAGGTGACAGACAGACAGACAGACAGACTTTCGCATTTCTAATATTAGTATGGATGCCTCGGTCTACCTGGACCCCTTCTTCCTTCTATCTTTCCTTCATTTGTATGTAAAAGTGAAATAAATAAATAAGGCTAAAGAAACCAAACTGACCGTCCATATGTTCGTCTTCGTGTTGTATGGCGCCGTTTCCACTGACGTAGAGCGCGCGACGTTTTTCCGGCGGACCCTCGTCGGCGAAGTCCGGAGGAGCTATAGAAGGAAATTATAATAAATACGTAATTTTAGCCAAAAATCGACCTGAATGCAGTACAAATTAAATTTGAGACTTCACAGAATAGAATACATTTATTTGCATTGTCATTTATATAGTCAAAAAAAATTTCAAAACGCATAGTTCAATATTTTTGTTATAGCCTTAATATCCTTTATTTTGATACTAGATTGTACAATTTTTAAAAATTCACTTTTTTTTATTTGTATTTTTTTTTACAATTTTAATTAACTTCGCACATCTAACGATATAATTATCAGAGCGAGCGATACAACGCTATAGAGAGAGAGAGAGAGAGAGAGAGGGGGGGAGAGAGAGACAGCGTACTCACCAACAACGTGATGGTCGATCCCGTTCTCAGCCTCGTCCATTTTGTCCGCGTCGTGTTTCTCCGGCGTGTGCAGCACGCTCGCCGAGCATTCCTCAGCCGTCGTGGAAGTGGACGCGTGGGACGGTGCTGGACTATAACAATATATTTATTTACTTCCTCTTGCTCGGAAATGGCTTCATTATTTAAAAAAAAAACAATACGTCAATACTCAATAGACTCATTGCTGCCCTAAGACAACAATGTAATAAAAAAAAAATTCATTGCTGGCCGCTAATGGAGGTTTTTTAATGTACACGTTTTCATACATTAGGTTTTTTAGTTTCACTCTGGCCAGCCCTCCAAAAAAACCTATTCTAGCGGTCGTTAATGGAAATTGCTGGACACTTTTGTTAGATGGTGTTGGTACCAAACAATAATTCTTTTATCGTTTAAAAATATGTATGAACATTTCAAAAGAAGAACACGGCGAATGCTAGCCTGTTATTGACGCAATTTTAAAATTTGATACGATGTTGTTTCGTCTCAGGAGGATTTTAGAGAAAGTAAAGTACTACACAAGACTCGGCTGAAATTGCAATTTACGTCCTCGTATTTTTAAAAGGCCTCGGCTTCGCCTCGTCCTTTTAAAAGCACTTGACGCGGCCTCAGCTGCGCTTTGGCCTTGTAATATAACTCTGCCGTAAATGGCTTCATTTCTGGCCTCGACAGTGATGTACTATTATTAAAGCTTTGACGAGATCATCATTATAAATTTAAGAGCTATGCTCTTGTCGGTGGAGTTCCCCTTCTATTTTTGTCTATCTTTAGCAAGTTCCTTTATTCTTGATACGACACGACGTTTGTTTTCTCTTTTATTTGTTTCATATAACTATGCCTTGGTCTACCTAGACCCCTTCTTCCTTCTATCTTTCCTTCAATGGTGTTCTTCATCAAATCATCGTGTCGTATCAAGTGTCCCAACATGTTTCCTCGTCTGTTCTCAATTACTTTTAAAATGCTCCTCTTTTCACCTACTCTATTTAAAACCACTCTATTTGACGAGATAATATTTATTTATTGGAGGTGGAAACATACTGTGAGCACCAAGGTGCTTGAGATTGAGAGGCGTCGTAGAGCTCGATGCCAAACGAGAAAAGCTTAAGGCTCTACCACCCGCGGCCATCCAATATAATAGGCTACTTGCCTCATATCAATTTTGATGTGACAAATGTTTATTTCTTACATTATTTGACCCACGAAACCGAAATATATCTATCTCCGTTAGGAAAAATACAAGATGGCATTATAATTTCAATATAGGGCCGGCCATCATCCGCCATGACGTGACACAATTATTGCTGGAAACAGACCTATCCCACCAAAAACATAAATGTAAAAAACGAGAGCCAAGTTCAATACAAAAATTATGCTTGGCGGTGAGCTTCGCCGCAAAAAGAATGGCGATCTAAATGAGTGCCAAGTTCTATGCAAAATCGAAATATGTTTTTATAGGAACAAAATAGCATTATGAACAAGTATTAAACTCTATTTCTTTGCTTTATTAGATACCTATAACAATTGCTGTTATTTAAAAATGTGAGATCTTGAAGTAGGTCAAATTTGACTTGGCCAGTTTTCATTACATAAGTCATTTTATAAAGTTATTAACATTTTAATTGTGTTAAAAACTGGCCAAGTCAAATCTAACCTACTTCAAGATCTCACATTTTTAAATAACAGCAATTGTTATAGGTATCTAATAAAGCAAAGAAATAGAGTTTAATACTTGTTCATAATGCTATTTTGTTCCTATAAAAACATATTTCGATTTTGCATAGAACTTGGCACTCATTTAGATCGCCATTCTTTTTGCGGCGAAGCTCACCGCCAAGCATAATTTTTGTATTGAACTTGGCTCTCGTTTTTTACATTTATGTTTTTGGTGGGATATCATTACTTTTTGTAAAGAAAACTAGGCAAGTATTCCTATTTAATGTTTTTTTTTTGCGTGACAAATTAACCTAAAAGAGCTACAAACAAATGAGGTTTTGAAAGAAATGATTTACGTAATATTAAATAACTCACAAATGCCGTTAAAGTACAATACTAAAAAGGAATAATTTATATCTGGACTATTCCAGCTATAACTCAAATAAATTTAGTCGAACGACGCAGCATTAAACGCAATCTAATAGGTGGGTTTCCGCTAAACAACCGGGCATAACGAGGACGCTGGCGCGAATGAGCGCCGCTAAGAGAATACTTTGGTTCGTTCGCATTTTAAGTCGTATAGCGCTGTGAGCCGCGCACAAGTGCAAGGCGCGAGCGAGTTCAAGCAGCATTCTTAGACTAGTCAATACATACATATTAGGGTGTCCCAAAAAAATGAAAGTTATATTTTTTCAATGCATACCCTCTAATTTTGTTTGAATGATGTCAAAACACTTATAATTAAAATTTCACATAAACTGAATCACGATAACCCGTGCCGAATTGCATCGAAACTTGTCAATACTTGCATAGTACGGCGCGCGCGAACTAAGTGTTAATATGCTTGTTATATCGTATTTGTTTTTATTAGTAAACGCATTGTTTTCGTTGTGTCAACATGTCTGTGAAGTTACGCAGTTCTAGAAAAGAAATATTTTTGATCGGGGATGTAAAACATCAAATTACAGGATCTAAACTTCCCCCTAATGGACAAGTGTTGGCGGTTTTATTTTACAATATTCGCAAAGTCAATTTAAGTATCAATGAAAGTGCAAATCTAACTATTCGTGAGTGCATTATTTATTGGGAAAAGGCACGTATACCTACTAAATCTTTGCCTAACTGTGTTAAGAAACTTGTAGGCTTATACCATGTTTGGAGAAATTTGCAAAAAGATGCAAACAAAACTCAAGATGTGTTTGAGCAGCGTCGACAAGAGTTTGTTACAAATATAAATAATTTGTTTGATATTGCACATGCCGATGCGCTTCAATTAATCAAAATAAATGAAGATAAGATCTTCTTATTAAAGCAGAGAGAGCCACGATGACCCGGTCACTTAGCTGGAGTGGACAAAAATTGACAGAAAAGGAGGAAAAGGTGAGACTTAGAAATATCCAAGAGCAAAAGCGACTGGCTAGTTATTTGGCATCCATAACACCCTCTACGTCTTCTCATGAGCCATTACAAGAGACTTCATCTTCTGATTCTGAAGTAATAGACTTGCAAGAAGATTTGTCCATTCCAATTGAGAGTAAACAGCCCGATACTAGTACTAAAACTTCTGTGAGGAAAAATTTCATTACTCCGAAATTGGTGGCAGCATTAGACAGGTGTCAGTTAAGTATGAGAGATTCTGTCTTTATTATTGAAGCAACTATTGAAGCACTTGGCCATAACACTGACGAATTTTCTATAAGCAAGTCCTCCATCCAAAGAATTCGTACAGAAAAACGAAAACAGCGCGCAGAAGCTATAAAACTTGATTTTCAAAATAATGTACCAGATACTGTAACTGTCCACTGGGATGGAAAACTGTTGCCGGCTTTAGATGTACGCAAATCTAAAGAGGAACGTCTACCAATAGTTATTTCATATGATAATAAAGAACAACTCATTGCTGTGCCAAAATTAGAAAATTCATCGGGAAGCGAACAGGCACAAGCAGTTTGGAATGCTATTGTTGACTGGCATCTTGAAGATAAAGCACAGATCCTCTGTTGTAATACTACTGCTTCTAACACAGGCCGAATTAATGGTGCATGTGTGCTTCTCGAACAGAAATTGAACAGAGAAATGTTGATTTTTACTTGCCGCCATCACATCTACGAATTGGTCCTAAAAGCTGTGTTCGAGGCCAAAATCAGCCAAGTCACTACAAGTCCTGATATCCCTTTATTCAAAAACTTTCGATCAAACTGGAAAAATATCAATGTAGAGAAGATACAAAGCCACAAAGAAACGCTATTACGCCTGAACGATTCTAAAATTGATGAACTTTTAGAGTTTTACAGAACTGCATTGACCAAAGAAATTGTAAGAGATGACTATCGAGAGTTAATAGAGCTCTGCATAATATTTCTTGGCGACAGACAATAAATTTAAAATTCGTCCTCCAGGTGCCATGCATCAAGCTAGATGGATGGCGAGAGCTATTTATTCATTAAAAATATCGTTATTTAGCTCATAATTCAAAATGTCAAACAAAGAGAAAACAGCTTTATTAGACGTCTGCTTATTTATTGCAACATCATATACCAAGCCTTGGCTGCAATGTCCTTTAGCCGTAAAAGCGCCCTACCAGGACTTGTGCTTTTTAAAGGCTTTGAAGGCATATGAAATGGTCGACAAAACTATATCAAAAGCGGCTATACAGAAGTTTTGCCTGCATTTGTGGTATTTGACAGACGAAGTGTCTATCTTGTCTCTATTTGACGATGATATAAACCATGAAAGTAAGGTAAAAATAGTTGCTAATTTAACTAAAGAAAATCCATCGGTCCAAAATAAGCGCTACATTCCATCAAGAGAAGAACTTAGCGGGCCTCTTTTCGAAAAAAACATCGATGACTTTGTTTCTATGAACAGCAGATCCTTTTTCAGGCGACTCAAAATTGATGACAGTTTTCTCATGGAGTGTCCTACTTCGTGGCCTGCTAATGCTTCATTTCAACAGGCTAAAATGAAAGTGCAGTCACTGATAGCAGTTAATGATATGGCTGAAAGAGCTGTTAAGTTAATGCAAGACTTTAATGGCTTAATCACAGTTGATGAGGAACAAAAACAATATTTATTACGTTGCGTACAAGAACACCGAAAAGTATATCCTGACTATAAAAAACAAACCTTAAAAAGAAAATTTAGTGAATCATGTCCTGTAAATGATTAATATGTATAATACGTAATAAATATAATACAATAATCAAAGTACCAGTGTTTTATTTACAAAATAAATATTAAGTTAAAATTTTCCCCTATGGTTTCCATACAAACTTTTATATTCAAAGTTTGACATCAATTCGGCACGGGTTATCGCTATCCAATTTCAATAATATTTATTATTTCAGTTATTAAGGTCCAATGGAACAAATTAAGCGGGTATGCGTGTCTCAATTTGCAAAAAAAAATTTTTCCTTTATAGACTGGGACACCCTAATACATATATCGGTACCAATAAGACTTCGCTATTTGCCTTGTCTTGGTATACATACACATTGGAGTTTCTTTTAAGGTACAAAGAGTTCGTACTAACAAATTTATACCTTAAAATATTATTTCTTATTTTCAAAAGAAATCAGAGAAACGAACCTTGGGCACTGATCTTTGTTAATTTAGTGAGCCGTGGACTATAAGATAACTACTATGCAGGTATAAACCAACCGACCCGCTAAATTTTAAGTAAATCGCTACCGCTTATAATTTTGTACCATAAGTCAGAGCGTGACGCTGATTGGCTGGTGTGCTGCCGCGCACCGCTGATGACACACCGTTGTTGGCCGGTTGTTTAGCGCGTAGGTATTACAAGTTTTTTGTATGGGGGCACTATTTATTTTTTGACTTTTTTTTATTTTTTGATTTTTTCCTACTCTTACACACAATTTCCGAGCTGGATTCCAAATTTCATCCTTCTAGGTCATCTGGAAGTAGGTTAGGTTTAGGTACTATAAGTCAGTCAGTCAGTGCTAAAATTTACAACTTTTTGACCTTCATATCTTTATAACCGTTTCAGCTAGCTTCATGAAATTTGGGCTTCTACATGTCCTGATGGATCTTATTAAACACACGTAGTTTTATGTGTTTACATTAAAGAGGTTTCGAGTTATAGAAGGGTCCAAAGTGGCACCAAGTGGTTCGTGTAATATTACACTCGGCGCTGGCTAGCCAGTTCCTTTGCTTGAACTTGGCTTGACACGCTGCCGCGTGTCTAGATTTTTGACTTCTGTCATTCGTTCAAGTTCCATGCGACTCTGTGGTTCTTAGCGAAAATCAGGTTTCAAAAATAGCACCTTACAGAATAATTACGTCACAAAACTCTGCAGAAATGGCCGACGGTGTTCGATAGGAATTTAAAGTGAACTTTTAAAATTAAGTTTGGCTGCCTTAGAAGGCTCAGAAAAATATGGAAAAAATTATTTCAATCTACACAGATAGACAAGTCAACTAGCCTATTATGTTGGAGGGGTGCTGACTTGCGGTGAATGTGTACGCACTTTCTCTGCAAAAATTGGCTGTCAGTCATCTGAGAGAATAAGCAATGCCATACAAAACGTGGCAATGCTACCAGCCTTTTGGTAACATTTTCCGATTGCAATGAATTGCGGGATATTTTTTATTTATAAGCATTTTTAATGGGATATTATTAATTGCACATCAAATAAATAATCACCCATCAATTTCTGTATATCAAATAAATTATTTTACTTTAAATTAAATAAAAAAGTTGGTGACAGAAGCAACTAACGGTCAAAAGACGACTTTGTGACAGAAGGTAGGTTAGGTTATGGTTATACAGCGACCTTAACAGTGAGCGAGCGAGCGAAGCGAGCGAGTGTCAGACTTGGTGACAGAAGCAAAACAAATTTTGCTGTGCAATCAGTAATTTTGATATGTACTTAGGTTATTTTTGCATACAAAAATTGTTTTTATTGATTTCCGTTTAAATACTACCCATTTTTAATTGTATTTGTTAGGGTTTTAGTTAATTTATGTTTTGATTTTTAATAACATAATTAAAATCAAAACATAAATAAACTAAAACCCTAACAAATACAATTAAAAATGGGTAGTATTTAAACGGAAATCAATAAAAACAATTTTTGTATGCAATCAGTAATTTTGATATGTACTTAGGTTATTTTTGCATACAAAAATTGTTTTTATTGATTTCCGTTTAAATACTACCCATTTTTAATTGTATTTGTTAGGGTTTTAGTTAATTTATGTTTTGATTTTTAATAACATAATTAAAATCAAAACATAAATAAACTAAAACCCTAGAGATTCATATTAACAGTACCTTAAAACAAATTAAACTTAATATAATTGATATTTAATTTGACGACCTCCGTGGCGTAATGGTTGACATGCCTGACCGCTACTCAGGAGGTCCCGGGTTCGATCCCCGGTCAGGTCAAGATGAAAAATGATCTTTTTCTGATTGACCTGGGTCTTGGATGTTTATCTATATATGTATTTGTTATAAAATATAGTACCGTTAAGTTAGTATCCCATAACACAAGTCTCGAACTTACTTTGGGGCTAACTCAATCTTTGTGATTTGTCCCTATATATTTATTTATTTATTATGATAAAACTTATTTATAAAATAGCCTATTAAAACAGTATAAAAAAGTTTCTACCTGGGCACCATGTTCTGGTCGAGGTCCACGCTGTTGTCTTTGTGCTTGCTCTCTCGCTTCTTCGTGTTCCGCGGCTTCTTCGGCGGCGCGCGGGAAATGCACTGAGAGCAGTACCATTTGCCGCGGGGGTTCTGGAATGTTCGCTCATGTTTAGAGTTTATTTTTTTTTGTTATTTTTTAATTTGTCATTGCCTAGAATCGGAAACTTAGGAACAGAATAATTAATAGTACTGACGACGTAGTTAAAATCATGAACTAGATAAAATTTCGCTCATAAATTTTAATAACGACTCCTTTTGACTCCGGTTTCGCTTAATCGGTAGTTACCCAAAATTATCGGTCTTAACCAGGTTTTTAGTTTCTCTCTCTAAAATATATAGGATTTTTTTCCCCTCTCCATACTAAAATTTGTATGGGAGGTCAAAACTATTTATTCAAATTGTTTATTTTTAATTCGTATTTAAATATAAGCTTATTTGGAAAAGTTGTTCAGTTTGTTGGTCTGAATCTGGTCCATTTAAATATATATTGTAGTTGATTTGAATCCACCTTATATAATACTAGCTGTTCCCCGCGGCTTCGCCCCGCGTGGGACTTGGTTATATCGCGCCAAAAAGTAGCCTATGTTTGACCTCAGGTCGTTAACTACATCCCTACCAAATTTCATCACAATCGGTCCAGCAGTTTAGCCGTGAAGAGGTGACAGACAGACAGACAGACAGACAGACAGACAGACAGACAGACAGACTTTCGCATTTATAATATTAGTATGGATGTAATAGAAATAATAGATACTATCTTTTATTTCTTCTATATATTCTAATATTTTTTTACCTTTCTATTGACAGATAGATAAAAAACAAGTTTGCTCTGTAATACACAACATCATAACTTACTAACAATGAGTTAGCTTCGTGTTCGTGAATATTAGAAAATTGTACAACATCGCGTGACTATCTCCATTAATACAATTCAAAAACAACGAAAATTCTTCCACCTATTTAGTAAGCCTTGTTTGATTGTTTGTTATAACTTTATTGTACTAAAACACAAGTGAATAAAGCCTTCTGACTAAACATTGACCAATGAAAAAAAAATAAGCCTTGAAGGCTCGTAAAATATATTAAAAAAACAATACCTTTCCCAATGGCGGGTAATGACAGTCCTGATGGTAAGCGCGATGGCACAGCGCACAAGGTATAGTCCGCCCGGAGGAGGCTCCACCGCAAACGATACAGACTCGTTCCCCGCGAGCTTTATTCACGCATTCCCAGCAATACCTGCGATAAACACTGAAACTGAGACAAACTCAAAGACATAGAAGACAGAAGTAATAATTTTATAATAAACTTATTGTAATTATAAAAATATTCAAATGTAAACTCGTCTGATTTGACTCAAATTTTGTGAATTGACGTTTTTGAAGAACATGCTGCTGTGGAGTTTGTGGCGCCGCTTCTTCTCCACTTGCGCTTTGGAAGTGGTGGTAAACTTAAAATAAGTAACAATTGACGTCAATAAGTGATAAGAATATCCTATATTGAAAATAAACAATTTGAAATTGAATTTAGAAGCTGGCCTCAGGCCGAGAAGAAGGCAAGCGAGGCGTATGTGTGAACGTAAGCCCCCTAAAGGTGGGGGGGAGTCTTAAAATGCAATGATTGCATATAGGCGACACCTCTTCGTCCACTTTGGTAACTAAATTTACCTAACAAGAGAAGATTTTTCTTTCGCTGTTTGGTAACTAGTTGTGAAAGAAGAATATTTTTTTCCAAGAGAACTTGTAGGGAGATCGAGCAGGTGCGACTGGAAAGAGATGCGAAATGCTAGTACAGCGCACTCTCTCGAGATTCGGCTCGTATCACCGAGAGGTTGGTAGAGCCGTGGGAGGTAGAGTACCTGCGATAAATTATGTCCATTATATTCCCTACTCATCGTTTTGACACTTTATTCATTAATTTCGTGTAGGTGTCACGGTCAGTCGACCATGCACGCACACCCTGGTGTCAGAGTTATTCCGAACCGCCTCTCGGCCTCTGACGTGGTTCCTTTGACGACTACCACACTTATGTCCGAATACTCAAACGCTACTTAATTTTGAGAGATGTTCAAGCTGTCGCGCTGAACGTCAACGATATGACAGTGACAGCATGATACTTGAGCAGCTCTCAAAACTGAGTTGCGTTTGAGTGTTCGGGCGTTACTCCTATTAATACAAGAATAAAAAAAAAGTGCAGCACTCGGGGACTGCCGCGGTAAAGCTATTGCATAGCATTTTTTATCAACTTATGCAATAAGTACGATCGCTCGGCCGAGCTACATGTCGACGGAGTGGGGGTGTTACGTTTTATTTTCGTTACGGAATTTCTCTCTCGCCACGCTCAAAGCCCGCAATAAAAGCTATGCAAAAGAAATAAAGAATTAATATTATTATGCAATAACTTAAAAAAGTCTAAACATAAACAACTAAGAACCCCTTACCAATCGCCCTCAGGTATCTTGTCCATCTTTGGCTTGAAGCAGTACAAGTGGTATCCCTTATCGCAACCGTCGCACAACAGCAGTTCATCTTCGTCGTCACCTCGCTGGCAGAACTGGCAGTTCTGTTAAAGAAGATAGATAGATAGATCCATACTAATATTATAAATGCAAAAGTCTGTCTGTCTGTCACCTCTTCACGGCTAAACTGCTGGACCGATTGTGATGAAATTTGGTATGGATATAGTTATGCACTAGGAGTCAAACATAGCCTACTTTCGGGCGCGATATAAACGAGGCGCACGCGGGCGGAGCCGCGGGCAACAGCTAGTATAACTATAAACCCTTTATTGCACCAAACTAATGTTTTTTTTTTTAAACTAGGTACTAGGTTAAGGTACAAAGAGATTGGTAAATTTCGATAAGATGAGATAGAAAGAGTGAAGTCATTCCGTACACGTTTTAAACTTTAATCATATTGCAAGAATTATTCGAATTTCGAAAGAGTTCAACGGTCGAACTTGCTCACCTAAATCCATAGACCAACGGATCAACGTGTTACTCTATGGATTACAAAAATGCTGACTGCTTAGATCATATACTACTAGATGCCTAAATAGCGTGGCCGCACATGAGACGGAAGATGATCATACCCAATTCCGTGAATATTTCCCTTACTCACCATTGCACGAACACTAATCATACTATTTAAAACGAGAATTTGTCTTTAAAACGCACATATTACTAAGTGTTTGTATAGCGTTCAAGTAGGCCAAACAAATCCCTTCCTGGGATAAGTCCGCCATTGTCATCTGATTCTAATAATATTCTATTTACTATGTACTAGCTGACCCGGCGAACTTCGTACCGCCTTTCTTAATATTTTTTTTCCGTAAGAACCTTGTACAGAGTATTAGAAAACTACAAAAAAAAAGAACAGCCATATCGGTCAAGCCGTTTTCATGCTATGTCGTGACAACGGAAAACGGGTTTCATCCATACTAATATTATAAATGCGAAAGTCTGTCTGTCTGTCTGTCTGTCACCTCTTCACGGCTAAACTGCTGGACCGATTGTTATGAAATTTGGTAGGGATATAGTTAAAGACCTGAGGTCAAACATAGACTACTTTAGGGCGCGATATAACCGAGACCCACGCGAGGCGAAGCCGCGGGGAACAGCTAGTTTATATATATATAGATTTTAAAGCAATAAAGATTAAACAAAGTAAAAGCACGCTGACAAGGACAGAAAATGTATCTTTGGTCCTTGTCGTTTTATTTATTTAAACTTTATTGTACAAAATACAGTTGTATAGCACAATATATAACTTTTCATGGACTTTCCTATTTTTCCATCTCTTTTTTGCACTAAATGACAAATCATATATACATCTTGCCATCTGACGATCTCTGTGGCGTAATGGTTAACATGCTTGACCGCTACTCAAGAGGTCCCGGGTTCGATCCCCGGTCAGGCCAAGATGAAAAATGATCTTTTTCTGATTGACCTGGGTCATGGATGTTTTATCTATATATGTATTTGTTATAAAATATAGTATCGTTGAATTAGTATCCCATAACACAAGTCTCGAACTCATTTTGGGGCTAACTCAATCTGTGTGATTTGTCCCTATATATATATATACTAGCTGTTGCCCGCGGCTCCGCCCGCGTGGGACTCGGTTATATCGCGCCCAAAAGTAGCCTATGTTTGACCTCAGGTCGTTAACTATATCCCTACCGAATTTCAGCAGAATCGGTCCAGCAGTTTAGCCGTGAAGAGGTGACAGACAGACAGACAGACAGAAAGGCAGACAGACAGACTTTCGCATTTATAATATTAGTATGGAAGTATGGATATGGATATATATCTTCTCTATTTCTACATCTATAGCTGACTGTGAATGTTACTTACCGCCTTCATAATGCTCTTGTCCCACGCGACATGTGCCTCTAAAGCTTGCACCAGCATCGCTAGTTGAGCGGAGGTGTTACACCTGGATAGTGCTTCTCGCCATGTTGCCAAGCCCCGGGCTATGCCTTTTGTTTCTGTGGACAAGGACAGTACAAAATTAACTTTAGTAGCTGTGATTTAAGGTTTAATTCGTCTTTTATGAAACAGCTCGATAAAAAGTAGTCTATACTCCACATAGTTTGTAATAACTTTATTTTACATAACATTAAATTAAAAAAAAAAAAAAAAAAACCCGCACTATTTGTTTTTAGTAGTGAGGTTCGACTGATTTCCCCCCCCCCCCACACTTTTTATATGCACATATTTGGTATTTTCCCCACTTATACCCCTAGAGCTTTATCACAGCTCAACCGATATTCATTGAACATAATATTTTGTAATGTGCACGTGACGCGCTTTCATTTGAGACCACACTCGAGTACTTCTAAACGGCTCAACCGATTTTCATCAAACATGTCTAAGAACACTCACATAAGACACCTTTAATACGAAAAAAACTTAAGTATAATCGCTTCATCCGATCGGGAGCTATAATGCCAGAGACAGACACGTCAAACTTATAACACCCCTCTTTTTGCGTCGGGGGTTAAAAAAAGACATTTAAACAGTTTTTCGGACACATCATGCGATCACCTAGGCATTGTCTGGAAAAACTCATAATACTGGGCAGAACAGATGGAAAACGCGCCAGAGGAAAGTCTCGAGCGAGATGGGTGGCCAGCTCGAGGAGAGCTGCTGGAGGCAGCATGTATAATGCGGTCCGTAGTGCTGTTGATCACGCATTTTGGAAAAAACATATGTGGTCACGATCCTCAGCATTGAGGGACCGAGGAAGAAGTAGTTCAGTAGCAATATACCTTTAGCCTCGCCCTGTCCGTCCGCGGTCTGCGGCGACGACGCCGAGCTGCCGTGCTCGCCTTGCTGCAGCGCGCTCAGTGTGGCCTCCGCCGTACTGCAACAACCGTTACATAATAACACATTGGATTGGATAATAAATAAGTTTGATAATAGGGTAGGAGTGAAAAATTTTAAAACGCTTGAATTTGTCATGATGAATGTGGTTTTGGTTGTCATAAATGACATTTATGACAACCAAAACCAACATGACAATGACATTTGTTTTTTTTTTACCGAACGAAGCAAAGGAATAGACCGCAAAAGCCGTAGCGACGCCATTAATTCGTCATTAAAATACGATATTTTATTTAAAATAATTGGCTGATTCTAAAAATCTGAGATTTATTTCTGGTATCAAGGAACCTTATTCCTACCGACAGAAAAAAATTCAAGCGTTTAAAAAATTTTCACTCCTACCCTATTGAATTGTGTGAGGGATCCCATTTATCGACGCGGAATTGGCTGTATCGGCGCCGGTCAAGTAAAACCTTCATGCTTTTTCGTCCGAGCGTTTTTCCTAGTGTATCTTTAGCTTACCCTTCTGAGCCCAGGGTACGCTTTTAATCGTGGTAATGATTTGGCGGTACTGGTCATTACAGTGGAAAGACTGCCGTCTGATCTTTGTTTCGGCGGTTCCGTAGAACTCTCGACATCAAGGTGTGCATGGTCTATTGACCGTGTTGACACTAAACGAAATGATGATGATATGAAAAGCATCGGTATAACCGCAACCAAATATAAAGTACAAACACACCAAATACTAAAAACTGTTCACTTTACTATAGCTCTAGCATAGCTTTGTACCAAAGACGGTTTTAGATCTCTCCGTTACATGTGGCTAATTTACAGAAAAAAGCATTATATAGCCAGACCAAATAAAAAATATATAAAACCAAACCACCAAAATCCTATTGCACATTATAACCCAACCAA
Source organism: Apomyelois bistriatella (assembly GCA_947044815.1). NCBI lineage: Eukaryota > Metazoa > Arthropoda > Insecta > Lepidoptera > Pyralidae > Apomyelois > Apomyelois bistriatella. The sequence goes on along the minus strand of OX345715.1, from coordinate 2,998,605 downwards.
AATAAAAAATATACACACCAAAACCAAACCGTACTAAAAACTGTTCACTTTACCTTAGCATACCTTTGTACCAAAGGCGGTTTTAGTATCTCCGTTCAGTTACTAATTAACAAGCAAAACATTGATATAACCCGACCAAAACAAAAAGTATACACACACACCCAAACACAGTACTAAAAAACTGGGTGTCGATTCTGCTAACGTTAAATCACAATCGTGTCAAAAAAGTGTTTCAATGGTAGTGCTTTTTACACACTAGTTACAAGAAATGTATATTTTTTTATATCACTGCTGATGGTCACACCACACACTACATTCACATCACATCATACTGTCATAACTCTTGTAAATAGTGTGTAAAAAGCATTACTATTGAAACACTATTTTGATACGATTTTGTCTTAACGTTAGCAGAATCGACGCCCTGTTCACTTTACCAGATCATACGTTTGTACCAAAGACGGTTTTAGATTTACATTCTGCGGCAAATTTACATGGAAATCATTGATATAACCCGACCAAATAAAAAGTACACACACACCAAAACCAAACCGTACTATAAAACTGTTCACTTTACCTAGCATACCTTTGTACCAAAGGCGGTTTTAGGTATCTCCTCTCGATATGGGCCTCCAAAGCGGCTAACTTCTGCTTTGCCTTGGCCACTATGGACCTGCCGTCGTCGGGCGCGTTGCGTTGTGGACGCCAACCTTTGACTTGCATCCACGCTTCGAAAACACGCTCTTCTAATTGCTCCACCTGGAGGAAAACATTATAATCAATCTATCATACATTCGTCTTTTAAAAAAATAACAAATAAATATTTGAGATCCTCACAACGAGCTCTTTCATTTGATATGTCACACGATATGGTTAGCGAATCTTTTTTTTTTAATGTTGTGATTTACCCTCCGAAAGTGACCCCCAAATTCATAATTTATTTATTTACATACTAGCTGTTCCCCGCGGCTTCGCCCCGCGTGGGACTTGGTTATATCGCGCCCAAAAGTAGCCTATGTTTGACCTCAGGTCTTTAACTACATCCCTACCAAATTTCATCACAATCGGTCCAGCAGTTTAGCCGTGAAGAGGTGACAGACAGACAGACAGACAGACAGACAGACAGACAGACAGACAGACAGACAGACTTTCGCATTTATAATATTAGTATGGATGTGTACCAAATTTCATCTCAATTGGTCCAGTGGTTTCAGAGTAATCGGCTGTGACAGAGTGATCCTATAAGGGTTCCGTTTTTTCCTTTTGAGGTACGGAACCCTTAAAACACTCGGGCAATGCCGCGGTAAGACTATTGCATATTTACGGAATTTCTTGATTTGGTCGCCGCGCTCAAAGCCCGCGATTAAAGCAATGCAATTGATTAAATAAAAATAAATACCTATAGATTATACAATAAGTACGAACGCTCGGCCGAGCTTCATCGTAGGCGGAGAGGGGGTTGTTAGTTTTTATTTTCATATATATAGTGATAGACACTTGTTCCTAACGTAAGTTGTCGGTTTCCTAAAACGTGGTAGTAACATCGTAGACAATTACTAATGTAACATGATATCAAGGTATAAGTATTATCAACTGACAATATCGGTGTTTCCCTATGAGACCGAATTAGAAATGAGGAGATCTGTAGGAGAACAAAGGTTGTTGACATAACCTAGCTGATGAGCTCTTTGAAGTGGCAGTACATATCGCGACGAACCGATGGCCGATGGGGCAGTAAGGTCCTCGAATGGCGTCGAAATATATATACTATTAAAATACTATTAAATATATATATTATTTCATATATATACTACTAGCTGTTGCCCGCGGCTCCGCTCGCGTGGGACTCGGATATATCGCGTCCAAAAGTAGCCTATGTTTGACCTCAGGTCGTTAACTACATCCCTACCAAGTTTCATCATAATCGGTCCAGCAGTTTAGCCGTGAAGAGGTGACAGACAGACAGACAGACAGACTTTCGCATTTATAATATTAGTATGGATACTTATTTTAAATCCTCACAATAAGCCATTACATTCGACTTTTTTTAAATTTAAGTAACAGTTTGCTTTTATAAAATAAAACACGGAGAAAATATAGCATATTAGCTTTCGCCCGCTGCTACGCCCGGGATAAATGGTACCCTTTGTCCTTCTCAATACTTCTAACTATGTGTATGCGAAATTTCAGGATGATTGGTTCAGTAGATAAAGCGAGAAAGGGTTACAAACAAACAAACTCTGAATGAATAATGAGAATGGAATAAGTTCGCAGGCAGGCGCTGGATGCAGTACGCGACAACCTGGCATTTTGGAGATCCCTTGCAATGTCCAGCAGTGGACCGCCTGCGGCTGAAATGATGATGGTCAACTTATAGTGTTCAACAGGGCATTCGGAGATTCCCGGGGAGGCCAATGTCCAGCAGTGGACCGCCGGCGGCTGAAATGATGGTCAACTTACAGTGTTGAGCACTAGCATGTCGATGCGTTGCGCCGCGCTGTGCGAGTGCGCGGCGGGCGCGTCCGGCGGCGGGAAGTTGTCTCGCGCGGGCGCGCGGTCCGACTGCGACGATGACAGCTCCGTGCGAGCCGTATCGCCTTTATCTATGTATAACTGTGAAAGAATCATCATTTTAAAAAAAAGATTAAGTAATAATAATGTGTTAAAATGAACGGTTATAACTCTAGAAAAAACTTTATGTATTTTTAATAGCCCTATTCTTAGACAAGGTTATAGAATGCACCTTATGCACCCATAACATAAATACTTCATTGCATTGTACAGAATCGAAAATAAAAATTAGTCCAAAGCGGACTTATCGCCTATATTATAGAATAGTAGCTGGGCGACCGAGCTTCGCTCGTATTTTTTTTTTCTTTACACTACTTAGCTATCGCATGATATTAACATAATGCACGCAAAAAATATTTTGTGGGAAAATACTATTAAATTTAATATTTTTTTTAATATTTCAAAATGAAAAAAAAAAAAACATTTGTCCAATCATGGCGTAAAAAATAAACAAAAGTCAGTTTGAATGGGACTTGAACTTGGAACCATCAAAACAAAAAGATAACGCGTAGACCGCTAGACCAATGATTCGGTAACAGACATGTCGAAATTATTGTACCCATTTTATGCAGAAAATCTTTTTGCGTGAAAATATGGGTAAAATGAATTTTCCCAGACATGGAACCTAGCTAGATTATCTTTTTGACTATGTAAGAACTTACGTTTAAAATTTCAAAGAAATCGTTAGAGCCGTTTTCGGAAGCGTGAGTACAAATAAATTTATTGCTCGTTTAATAGTATAGGATAATAATTATATAGAACGCCCCATCTACTGAACCAATCTTCCTGAAATTTCGCATACACATAGCTAGGAGTATTAAGAAGGACATAGAGCTTTCATCCTGGGAAAAAGTACTGTGCCCGAGGGAAAGCTAGTAGGATTTATAATTAGTAGTTATTCTAAATCTATGGTTTGAATGGTTCACAGCTAATATAAATATAAATAAAAAACACTTACTTTATTGTTGACAGTGGGTAGATGGTGAACAAACGCCGCGTGTAGCTCCCTCTCGCGGACGCCTCTCGGATGTAGGGCGTCCATTAGCTGCTTCAATTGCTCAGGTTGGGTGATACGCCACCAGCCGTGCCTAGAAATATATAATCTTGTCATTCAAACTGTCTATTTTCAATATCGTTCACTTATAGACGTCAATTGTTACTTATTTTAAGTTTACCACCACTTCTTACTAGTACAATAACCTATATGTCTTTTAATGGAGCGCCTGGAGCGTAAAAATTACACACACGTAGCACTTTTAATGTAGTGTACAAAAAATTGAATGAATAGCTAATAACATAAATGAAAAAGTTGACCAATTGAAAATTTGTGTTATTGATTTTTTGATTTGAAAAATGGATAATAATTTAAATAGTATGAGGCAACTTGCCTCAAGAAAAAACCCATCGATATGTGTATCTTGCCAATCCTTACCTACGGTGCTCAAACGTGGTCACTTACTAAAGAGCAATGGTCTAGGTTTAAAGTTTGCCAAAGAGCGATGGAACGCAGTATTTCAGGTGTAAAACTGTCAGGCAGAATCATCATTTCGAGCAGGCGTCACAGTCTATCGACCATGCACACCCTGGTGTCAAAGTTCTTCGGAACCGCCTCTCGGCCTCCGACGTGGTTACTATAACGACAACCAGATGGCAGCCGGGACCAACGGCTTAACGTGCCTTCCGAAGCACGGAATCATCTTTATTATCAGACTGTCAGGTGATTCAATAAATAGATAAATATATAGGGACAAATCACACAGATTGAGTTAGCCCCAAAGTAAGTTCGAGACTTGTGTTATGGGATACTAAATCAACGATACTATATTTTATAACAAATACATATATAGATAAACATCCAAGACCCAGTAACATTCAAGTCCTAACAAAACTGGAAACAACTAAACAAAGCATGCTTTCCGTGGGAAAGTTAATTAATCTACTTTTCATCTCGCTCTATGAGAAATTTATTTCATCCGATGATTGCGTTTATTCTTACCAGCCAGTGTTTTATTTTTCATAATATGTGCACTCGGCATGACCGTATTGTTTTGTTCCAAATTTGAAACTCATTATTGCCCGCTAAACAACCCTATCGGAAAAGACTTACTTTGGTCCCCCTTTTGGGGCAGCAAAGTTGAACATTTCGAATAGAAGGGATGAAAAAGTATCTTACCGATGTTCCCTGTCCACGTGGCTCCCCTCCAACTTTCTGGGTAAGCCTTCTAACTTGCACTTCTCCAGTTGCTGTAGCTCTTCGGCCGACATCTGTATAAATGGAAATTCATTCACATATTCAACTAATATTACAAATGCGAAAGTGAGTTTGTTATGTTTATTTTTTTGTTTGTTTGTTACGCTTTCACTATAGTAAATTACGGCAAAAACTAACTATAGGATTTCAGGAAATTAAAAACTACTGGAGCGAAATGAAAAACGTGCACAGCTTTTGCATGGACAACAGAGAGTGAGTTTATTGTTTTTTAAATTGAACGTACATAGAGCACAACAAAAAAAAAGCGACTATAGACGGCTATAGTATAATATTTTGATTATTTACAACATTCACGACCTATCTACTAAACCGATCTTCCTGAAATTTCGCATACACATAGTTAGAAATATTGAGAAGGACAAAGGATATCTTTCATGCCGGGAAAAATCACTGTTCCCAAGGGAAATTCGCGCGGGCGAAGCCGCAGGCAAAACAAATATTGGATCAACTTAACAACATTGCTGTGTCAATTTATCCACAAAGCGTTAAAGTCCAGAAGACCAACGCTGTTTAGCGTTGTGTTTGACGCGTCTTCTTTCTCCCAACTATCTAAAAGACTAAACAACATACAAATATTTATATATATTCCCCTGTTCCCCGCGGCTTCGCCCCGCGTGGGACTCGGTTATATCGCGCCCAAAAGTAGCCTATGTTTGACCTCAGGTCGTTAACAACATCCCTACCAAATTTCATTACAATCGGTCAAGCAGTTTAGCCGTGAAGAGGTGACAGACAGACAGACTTTCGCATTTATAATATTAGTATGGATATATATATATATATTATAAAACAAGTCACCAAACGCTCAACACGACGTGCCAGCTTTCTCACACTACCAAAGATTCGTACTAACTATGGTAAACGCACATCACTCTTTGAAGAAACACAGATATTTAACAAACTACCCCAGAAAAATTAAAAAAAGAAAATTCATTTAATTTATTCAAAACAAAGCTTTCCGAACATTTAAGACATTTTCAGAAACCTAACAAGTAGATAATTTCCACTGCAATTCATACGCTTAAGTACCTACCTACTTATACAGTAACTAGCTGTTCCCCGCGGCTTCGCCCCGCGTGGGACTCGGTTATATCGCGCCCAAAAGTAGCCTATGTTTGACCTCAGGTCGTTAACTACATCCCTACCAAATTTTATCACAATCAGTCCAGCAGTTTAGCCGTGAAGAGGTGACAGACAGACAGACAGACAGACAGACTTTCGCATTTATAATATTAGTATGGACATTACGTATTTCGTGGTTATACCTAAAATCCGATTTGCTATTGTTAAATATTTACCCACTTTTGTTTGTTCCGTGGCAGTGTATAAGACATACATAGTTTTTACATAATATTGTTAAGTTATTCTCAAGTAAGTGACTGTATTTGTCTTATTGAGAAATAAAGATTTTTTTTATAGGGACAAATCACACAGATTGAGCTAGCCCCAAAGTAAGCTCTCGAGCTTATGTTATGGGATACTAACTCAACGATACTATATTTTATAACAAATACATATATAGATAAACATCCAAGACCCAGGTCAATCAGAAAAAGATAACTTTTCATCCTTTTTATTAATTCTTTAACCTTAATATCGTCAATTTTCGTTAAAATAACATACCTGTATGGGCGGTGGACTATCGCACGTCACATACGTCGACAAAGCATTGAAATTAAGCAGACCGAGGCTGGTGAGACTCGCCGCCTTTGCTTTTTGCACCGCAGTGTCGTGTTTCAAAGCGTCTGCTTGTAGCTCTTTTTCTAAGTCGTTGTCTTGATCCTAAAATGAATACGTACATTCGTAAAATTATTATTATTATATGCTAGCGACCCGCCCCGGCTTCGCATGGGCGCATAAAAAGCTTCCTCTTTAAAAAAAACCGCATCAAAATCCGTTACGTAGTTTTAAAGATTTAAACATACAAAGGGGTATAGGGACAGAGAAAGCGATTTTGTTTTATACTATGTATAGTGATGATACATAATAATATATAGTACATTATACTTAATCATAAAATCAGCAAAAAAACTCACCTGCTCCTTACTCTCTTCCACCACCTCGTCATCTTGACTCTCATCCCTATTCATACTTGCATCCATCATGACCTGATCCAAGCCGGACATCGTCAAGCTAGAATCATGGTACACACTATTCGCCGGCACTTGTACACTAGTCACCATACTATTCAAAGTGAACAAACTCGGGTCGTTCAACAAGTGCAAATTATTCGACACATCCCACTTATGCCCTTGACAAATTACGACTTCCGAACACGTGTGCTCGTTATCGCAATACTCGGGCACGTCAATTTTATCATTGATATTAGTCAAAAACGAACTCTCGTGCCTTAGAATAGAGAACCATTTGCCCTCAATCATTTTCGCGTACAAATGATTATGTGCTTCGTCGGCTTCCATTATCTCTTTTTTCACTTCTTTTATTTCCTTCTCCTCTTTGATTTCGGCCTCGGCTTTCTTCGCGGCGTCGAGTTGCGACGAAACTGCTTCGGCTAGCTTTCGTAATTCTTCTAAATTGTTGACTAGTTGGTCTTTGTCTTCCTCTTCCTCTTTCTCTTCTGTTTTGACTACGTTTTCCACTTTGACGATTTCTTGGGGTTTGTCAATGGGTTCCGCTTGGGTTGCGTACATGGGTTTGTGCGTGGGTTTCTGGACTAGGAACGCGGTGGGTATAGAGTCTTCGATGTCGAGCATGTCTTCTGTCTCCTCCTCGTTGTTCTGTTTCTGTTGTATGTATTTCTCTTCCATTTTTATTGATGATCCTGGAGCAAGTAATTTTGTTATTATATTTCATAATAAATAATAAATATATAGGGACAAGTCACACAGATCAAGTTAGCCCCAAAGTAAGTTCAAGACTTGTGTTATGGGATACTAACTCAACGATACTATATTTTATAACAAATACATATATAGATAAACATCCAAGACCCAGGCCAATCAGAAAAAGATCATTTTTCATCTTGACCTGACCGGGGATCAAACCCGGGACCTTTTGAGTAGCGGTCAGGCATGTTAACCATTACGCCACGGAGGTCGTCATAATAATATATGAAATCCTTCCATGCTGGTCTGGGAGAAAAAGAAAAAATAGAAGGTACTAGCTGCTTCTCTTTCCGCCCAAGCCGTAAAAGTCGACTGAGGGAATCGGCGAATGGGGGAATCTTGACATGGGCGATGCGGCTAGCAACCCATCACTATTGATTTCCTGTTTCAACTACCATCATGCTAAACGTGGTCTGCGGTCTTGTGACCCTAGGCTCTGTCTACCACGTATAAAAACGTGATTATATGTATATATGTAATGATTTATTGTATCGACTGGTAGAAAAGGCCTCAGGCTATATAAGTTGTGTAATAAAGTTAAATATGTGGAAACCACTATCCCTAAATAAATTAATATTTTCTTATTTGCCTGGCCTGCCTGGCAAGGATAAATAGTCTTACAAGCGCTAAGTGACAGATCTTACCTTCAACCTTGCAGTTTCCGTGGTTAGGTTCGTACTTGATAATCTGCGTGTGATCGCTAAGGTTAAGCTCCGACTTGATGCTTTTAAGCTCCATCTCGCTCTTCAAAGCTTCCTTCTTCTGAGCTTCCGAGTCAGAGTCCTGTTTCACTTCCGTTTGGGAGTCTTTTCTTTCTCGAGGCGCTGTAGATGAGAAATCTATGAGTTTTTTTTTAATACCATGATGCTAAACGTAGTCTGAGGTCTTACGACCCTAGACACTGTCTACCCCGTATGGGATAAAGACGTGATTATATGTATGTATGTAAAAATATAAATGTCTCCCATAGCGTCACAGAAAGAAAACGTGCCCAGAATACTGGTAGCGTTTTGAGAATATTAATTTTACAAGTTGGCAATTCGTAAATGATACCTATTCTTGGTACTATTATTATATTCTGTGATTTGTGTATACAATAGGTTCTTTTATAGTTTCAAATATGTATGCGTATTTAAGAAAAAAATAAATAGCAAAACAAGCGCTGGCTAGTTGATTTTTTTTTTCTCAAGAGTAAGAAAAACACTGTACAAGCCTCGGCGACAATAGCAAACTACATTAAATTAAATATAAATCTACAAGTTGGCAACATGTAAATGATACCCTCTTACATGGGTCGTATGTCTAAGAGTCTTTAGGCGGAGACGTCAATTTACTTATTCGGCTACGGATTGTATAGTGCTTTTCTTACACTTGCTCGGTAATAGTTAAAAAAATCAATACGCCATTAAACGCGAATTGTATTTTATTATATTTCGTTCGAGCGTGTTTACCGGTTGGATCTTCAGCGTTAATTATTATAATAGCGTACCTAATATGCTATAAGCTTCAGAGCCCAGGGTATCATATCGTGGTCCTAATTTGTCGGCACTGTTTATTACAATGGAGCGACTATATAGTCCTAATTTGTACACATTGTTTGTATCAACATATACAATTTTGTATGTTAATAAATAAATAAATATATAGGGACAGGTCACACATATCAAGTAAGCCCCAAAGTAAGTTCGAGACATGTGTTATGGGATATTAACTCAAATACTATATTTTATAACAAATCCATACTAATCCATACTAATATTATAAATGCGAAAGTCTGTCTGTCTGTCACCTCTTCACGGCTAAACGGCTGGACCGATTGTGATGAAATTTGGTAGGGATGTAGTTAATGACCTGAGGTCAAACATAGGCTACTTTTAGGCGCGATATAACAGAGTCCCACGCGGGGCGAAGCCGCGGGGAACAGCTAGTACTTATATAGATAAACATCCAAAACCCAGGCCAATGAGAAAAAGATAATTTTTCATCTTTACCTGACCGTAGATCTAACCCGAGACCTCCAGAGTAGCGGTCAGGCATGTCAACCATTAGGCCACGGTGGTCATTAATGGTACATAAAAGAGTATATCTATCTATCTTTATATCGATTGTGTAAGTACATACCTTTCTTCTTCTTCCCCACGTTCTCCAATTTGTTCTCCAAGGCCTCGTGGTACGCCATGATCTCCGGCTGTGCAGACTCCATTGCCTCCACGAATATGCCGCCCGCTTTGCCCAAAGACCAGTATCGTCGCCAATACCTTAAATACAACAATATTTATTGTACCAGTTCAAATACAATCTTTACTTCAATACTAATATTGTAAGTGCTGAAGTCTGTATGTCTGTTACGGTTCACCGCTAAACCGTTTAACCTACTTTAATGAAATTCGGTATGGATATAGAAGGTCTAGGCTTCAAACATAAGTTACTTTTGGGCGCGATATAACCGCACGCGGGCAGAGTCGCGGGCATCAGCTAATGGACAAATATTACAATTTTTTTTTTATTGAACAGAATCGACTCTAACACCGTGATACCCATAACACCAACCCTTCCGATGTCTTTATATGCACTGTGTTAGATGCTTTAGATCTATTATGATTTAATTTAAATATTCTTGAGATGTGTAAATAATAAAACTGTTATCTGCTTGACCCAAGGTTAACTATCAGATAATGCTTTTAGCATTAAGTCGGCTTATTGTATTTTTGCAAAAAAGTTAAATTAATAAAAATAAATAATTATCCATATCCATACTAATATTATAAATGCGCAAGTCTGTCTGTCTGTCACCTCTTCACGGCTAAACTGCTGGACCGATTGTGATGAAATTTGTTATGGATATAGTTATGCAATAGGAGTCAAACATAGCCTACTTTCGGGCGCGATATAACCGAGGCGCACGCGGGCCGAGCCGCGGGCAACAGCTATTTGTACAATATTTGAATGTATCCAGAAAAACGTTAGGAAGACAACAAGTACCTGTCTTGCCCGTAACAAGTCGCTCGCAGCGCGTGCGAGCCGGCGGTCAGTTGCTGCAACTGTTGCTCCGACTGTCGCAGCAACTTTTCTAGTTTCCGCCCTAGTTCTTCCGATGATAGGTTTTTGTCTTCGTCCTAGAAAAAATTACCTTAGTTTTTATACACTCACCTATGTCGTATGGTCACAAGGTCAATCGACTCTGTACATCAAAAGTGTAATAATCCAATTTGAAGAAGCAAAGTATTGATAAACCAAAAAAAAAACAACTTCTCTTGCTCGGAAATAGCTACATTATTAAAAAAAAAAACAATACGTCAATAGACTCATTGCTGGCCTAAGAGAACAATGTAATAAAAAAAAATTCATTGCTGGTCGCTAATGGAGGTTTTTTAATGTACACGTTTTCATACATTAGGTTTTTTAGTTTCACTCTGGCCAGCCTACCAATAAAAACCTATTCTAGCGGTCGTTAATGGAAATTGCTGGACACTTTTGTTAGGTTGGTACTAATATCTTCTTTTAAAGAGCCTGCGATTTAGTCTCAGTATGTATGCCGTCAGTATGTATGTCAAAATCTTTATTCGTCTAAAGTGTCTGAACCGCATGCATACGTTGAAGATTTAAGAGCACCACCATACCATTATCAAGACGAAGAAAATATACCACCTATCATTCTCGCAGAAGTAAAGAAAGCTCTCTTAAAGATGAAAAAAGAAAAATCACCAGGTGAAGATGGGATCACTATAGAATTACTACTAGCAGGTGAAACACCAGCCTTAGAAGTTTTGGTAAAACTCTTTAATGATGTCCTCTACAGCTGTAAAATACCCGAAATGTGGAAAAATGCCATTGTTACTATAATCCATAAAAAAGGAGACACTTCAGACTTGTCAAATTATAGGCCCATTAGCCTACTCTCCCAAGTATATAAACTTTTTGCCAAAGTACTTTGCAATCGCCTCACTCGGACCCTAGATGAATGCCAACCAGTTGAGCAGGCTGGTTTTAGGAGCGGATTCTCAACAATAGACCATATATTTACAGTAAAACAGCTGATGGAGAAGAGTTCAGAATATAACCGACCCTTATGTATGGCCTTTGTCGACTACGAAAAGGCTTTCGACAGCGTCGAACACTGGGCCGTGTTCAACTCCCTCCATCGTTGCCAGATTGATGCACGCTATGTAGATATATTAAGAGAAATTTATTGTTCGGCAACAATGCAGGTACGTCTACATGCTAATACCGATCCTATACCCATTAAGAGAGGGGTACGGCAAGGGGATACCATCTCACCCAAATTATTTACTGCTGCTCTAGATGATACTCTAAAAACTCTAGAATGGGACTCTTTAGGAGTTAACATCAATGGGGTATTTTTAACCCACTTACGATTTGCTGATGACCTGATATTGTTTGCCGAAACGCCGACCGATCTTCAAAAAATGTTGACCGATCTCCACGAAGCATCACAGAAGGTGGGTCTTAGGATGAACATGTCCAAGACAAAAGTGATGACAGACACATCTTTCCTTTCAAACATCACTGTATGTGGTGAACGGATAGATGTCGTTGACAAATACACGTATCTTGGGCATTGTTTATCCTTTGATACAGATCTTCGAACGAAGGAGATTGATCGGCGTATACAACTAGGATGGGTAGCATTCGGTAAGTTGGTGGACGTATTTAAAAATACAAAAATACCTCAGTGCCTAAAAACCCGCCTCTTCAACCAGTGTGTTTTGCCCACAATAACCTACGGTGCCGAGACATGGACTCTCACAAAAAGAACCATGCATAAGATTGCAGTTGCACAAAGGGCCATGGAACGAGTCATGCTCGGCATTAAACTACAAGATCGAATTCGCAACTCGGAGATCCGACGTAGAACGAAAGTTCACGACGTACTCTCTAGGGTTGCAGCTCTTAAATGGAACTGGGCAGGACACCTGGCTAGAAGGAACGATGGTAGGTGGAGTAAGGCTGTAACAGAGTGGTACCCTAAATACGGAAAGCGAAGTACTGGACGTCCAGCGGCTAGATGGGTCGATGATATTAGGAAGGTTGCTGGCAACAACTGGATTGCGGTGGCTCACAGTAGGGATACATGGCGTAGACAGAGGGAGGCTTATGCCCAGCAGTGGGTTGTGAACAGCTGATGATGATGATGATGATGTATGCCGACGCCGACTGATTCTCCCATTCATCTCTGTAGGTATATTTTGTAACTAAGGGAATCTTTAACACGATTGTTAGGTACAGGGTACAGGGTCACTAACACTGATATGATACAATTTTAGACTTTATTACATTGACTTAAGAACTATAATTATACATATCAATGCCCGTCATTGTACATTAGATTTAAAAAAACATATCCTAATCCTAAATCTATACTAATATTATAAATGCGAAAGTCTGTCTGTCTGTCTGTCACCTCTCCACGGCTAAACTGCTGGACCGATTGTGATGAAATTTGGTAGGGATGCAGTAAACGACCTGAGGTCAAAAATCCCACGCGGGGCGAAGCCGCGGGGAACAGCTAGTAATATTATAAATGCGAAAGTGTTTTTTTGTTACGCTCTATCTACTGCACCAATCTTCCTGAAATTTCGCATACACATAGATAGAAGTATTGAGGAGGACTTAGGGTACCTTTAATGTCGGCAAAAAGCACTGTTTTCGTGGGAAATTCACGCGGGCGGAACTGCGGGCAAAAGCTAGTCTATATATATAAAAATCAATTGCTGTTCGTTAGTCTCGCTAAAACTTGAGAATGGCTGGACCGATTTGGCTTATTTTGGTCTTGAAATATTTGTGGAAGTTCAGGGAAGGTTTAAACGGTGAGTAAAGTGCAGGTTCAGGCGGTACGGAGTTCGCCGGGACAGCTAGTAATATATAAGTTTTGTATAGAATATTTTAGTTTACCGTGAGCAATAAAATCCTATATAAACTATTATAATTATAATTAAAAATAAATTTACCTCTTCCGGCTGCGTTCCCTCGCTCTCCAAATCGCTCAATATAGCATCGCAATCGCCGATAACACTGTCCTTGTCCAACTTATTATCTGCCGGGGAACATTCGTCCTTATTGTTATTGAGCATCTTGCTTTTTATACTGTTCGACAGATCCTTTAAGGGCGAGAGTTCCTTGTCGCTCTCTTCGGGTTGATCCTTGTAAGGCGAGGGTGGTTTGTCTTCGCCCTCCATTTGAGGTGACGGGGTGTCTTTTTTAGGCGTTTCTTTGTCTTGGGGTGGCATATCTGGAAAGACGAATTTTGAAACATTAAATCTATATATAGATAGAAATCGGCACAGTAGTTTTTGAGTTTATTTATTATAAACATACACACAAAAATACAAATCTTTTTTTTATAATATTAGTATATAACCGAAAAATCTGGAAAATATAATTTAATAGTTGACCTATATATAGATATAGATAGATCGTGTTTCCGCCATACTACCAACTATTATGAGATTTTCCAGATTTTTCGGTTCACGACGCGCAATGTGACCAAAAGGAAAGAGACCGTTGTAAGAAATGTGAAAATACAAATATTATAAACGCGAAATTTTGTTACTCTTTCACAAAAAAAACGGCTGAGGCCTTTAGGCGCGATTGGTCCAATTCGCGATTGGTCCAAAGTTCAAAAAGATGTCCAATTCGCGGTTGGTCCAATTCGCGGTTGGTCCAATTCGCGATTGGTCCAATTCGCAGTTGGTCCAAATATATGATGTTTCCGAAATTGTATAATTTATATACATATACATAACAATCACGTCTTTATCCCTTATGGAGTAGACAGACATATATATAGATTCTATGTTTTTTATTTATTTTTTTAGTTTTATCCGCTCTTAAACCAGCAAGGTATATTACATTCTAACAATAATAATAATCCTATTCTGCTATACTTCCTACTATCCTACTAATGTTAATAAATGCGAAAATAAATTCGCTTAGTACATTTACATAGGGCAAAACAAATAGATTACAATATGTGTATGTTTTGTAATTTTATTGAATATTCGAAATAGTTTTTATTATTGTATAATTTGTTTGTTAATGGTACAATAAAGAGTTTATCTATCTATCTATATTGGACCAATCGCGAATTGGACCAACCGCAAATTGGACCAACCGCGAATTGGACCAACCGCGAATTGGACCAACCGCGAATTGGACCAACTGCGAATTGGACCAATCGCGAAAAGGTGAATTGGACCAATCGCGAATTGGACCAATCGCGCCTAAAGGGGCTAAGGCAATTTAACTAAAATTTGGAAAGGAGATTGCTTAGACCCTGGAACAACACATCCATACTAATCCATACTAATCCATACTAATATTATAAATGCGAAAGTCTGTCTGTCTGTCTGTCTTTCTGTCTGTCTGTCTGTCTGTCTGTCACCTCTTCACGGCTAAACTGCTGGACCGATTGTGATGAAATTTGATAGGGATGTAGTTAACGACCTGAGGTCAAACATAGGCTACTTTTGGGCGCGATATAACCGAGTCCCACGCGAGGCGAAGCCGCGGGGAACAGCTAGTAGGCTATATTTAATCCCGGAATTTCCACGAAAGCGGAGCCCCGGGCAACAGCTAATAAGTACAGCCAAACCTGGATAAGCAAGAATTCAAGGGAGCACAATCTCATTCTCGCTTATAGAGGTTTCTCACTAACCCTTTTCTCGTTAATGCATGGTACATGGGTAGCTTTTCTCTCTAATAGAGGTACGCAGCAATTACAAGTCATAGCAAGTACGAATGTAGTATACATACATATAATCACGTCTTTATCCCATACGGGGTAGACAGAGCCTAGAGCCATAAGACCTTAGGCCACGTTTAACATAATGGTAGTTGAAGCAGGAAATCAATTGGGTATGCTAAATTTTTTTAACACACTAAAATACGAAAACCATTTCGAGATATTTTGATTTCATACCATATTTTTGTATTTTCGACAAGAAAAAGTACATTGATTGCGGTAAAATATTCCAAAATGCCGTGGAAGTTGTAACATTCATTCGACACCTAAATGACGTCATTACGCAAATAAAGCTGCGTCTACGCTTTAATTCGTATCCTAAGTGTGTGCGTGTCTACACTTCGGATTCCGACTAGGATTACGACCGAAAAACGGACAAATTAAAAAAAAAAAACCTATGATCTTTCAATGTCATGTCAAGTCAATCGATTGATTTTGATTTGATGTTTCGGAGTAGTTGGCGCGATAAGACGTGTTTCTGGTGGCTTACCACCATCTCTTAAAACCATGCAAGAACTATTGAGTAAAGGAGATGTCGCCTTACGTCATGTATTGCGCTGTCTCGCATACTTACTGGGACTTGCATGATTTTTAGATATGATAGTAGGCCATCTGGGGGGTTACCACCATCTTTAAAAACCAACATCCCTAAAATCTTGCATGGTTTTAAGAGACTATAGTAACCCCCCTGGTGGCCTACTACCATCTATCCAGTTGTCTATCCAGTGAGTAAGCGAGATGTCGACTAAAATGATGTATTGCGCTGTCTCGCTTACTCACTGGATCTTGCATGGTTTTAAGAGACGGTAATAACCCAGGGGGTTACTACCATTAAAACCATGCAAGAACGATTGAGTAAGGGAGATGTCGCCTTACATCATGTATTGCGCTGTCTCGCTTACTCACTCGTCCTTGATTGGTTTTAAGAGATGGTATTAAGCCACCTGACTCTGACTATAGACTTACTTGACTGGGATAGATTACTGACTTGACGTTTTTGACTTGATTAAAGTAGGACTGAAGAAGATTAAAATTTCAAGGCCTTAATGGACTTGTTTCCAGGGCCGTAAAATTATTGTAAAATAAAAGGCACGTTCGTTTTATTTGTGACCACACTGTGGCACTATACTATATAATGGTAACATCGTCTAGTAAAATGACGTCATGAACTATTAAACTTTAAAAATTCATATAAAATTATTAATAATAATTTAAGCGAAAAAAATCAAATTAGTTTCCTAAAATAGTCTAAATTTTCAGTTAAAAATATAAAAAAATCATTTTTTTTACTTAACATACCCAATTGTGATGGTTTGCTAGCCGCATCGCCTATGTCATGATTTGGTAAATTCATTAATGTTCATATTCACGAATGTAGTAAATATCTAATATTATAAAATTATGTGCATAATATGTACTACATATATACACTATATATATTATGTACATATATATTTTAATAGTGTGTATATGTTACGTTCATTAGATTTCGACATATTTATGTATGTATGTATTTTGTAGCTATAGTTCTTCCTAAATAATCCATACTAATATTATAAATGCGAAAGTCTGTCTGTCTGTCTGTCACTTCTTCACGGCTAAACTGCTGGACCGATTGTGATGAAATTTGGTATGGATATAGTTATGCACTAAGAGTCAAACATAGCCTACTTTTGGGCGCGATATAACCGAGTCCCACGCGGGGTGAAGCCGTGGGGAACAGCTAGTATAATATAAATACCTTCGTCGTGGTGCGGCGAGCCTCGCAAGTTGGCCGCGCTCTCCTCCACGAGTCTTTGCATCCTCTCTAAAGCTAAAGCCTGCTGTTTCTCAGTTTGTTCCGTGCGCAGTTTCCGCTGATGCATCACTCGGACTCTGAAACAAGAATCAATCAATGATTTATTTAATTTGCCAATAATAAATGTAAAAACAACAAACTTATTAAATAAACCTTAAAAACTATACTTAAAAAGAACTTAAAATAAATGTAAATCTAAAACTAATCTAAATTTAAAATTAGGTGGTGTCCGTGAGGCATGGTACCAAAAACACTGGCTGCATTCGCGCGCATTAAAAAAAAATAAACAGATTAACCCCAGGAATATCAATCAAGCAATCAATCAACATTTTAATGTATCATTCAAAAAAATAAATCTTCTGGTTGTACGGGATCAAATCTAAAAAAAATACACAGCTTATCGCTTTTTTTTTGTATGGCGGATGGATATCTGTACACACACACTAGTATAGTATTCTGTGATCTGTGGTACGTAAATTACAAACGGCGTTATATGCGACGTATCACTATCACTACATAGCATAAAACAAAGTCGCTTTCTCTGTCCCTATGTCCAAAATGTGTTTAAATCTTTAAAATTACGCAACGGAATTTGATGCAGTTTTTTTTATAGATAGATTGATTTAAGAGGAAGGTTTTTATGGCCATGCGAGGCCGGTGCGGGTCGCTAGTTTATCAATAAGACATATACAGTCACTTGAGAATAACTAAACAATATGTAAAAATTATTTTGGTCGTATACACTGCACATGGGTAAGTATTATGGGCAAAATAAGGATTTAGGTATAACAACGTAATACGTAATGGTATTGAATAGCTAGTTACTTAACACAGACAAAAAATAATAATAGGAGCCTAGACCGGAGACTTTGAAAACCGCAGTCACCTCTTTAAACTATGTGCGAAAGCAGAGGAGTCCATGAGCCACATTTTATGCCGCTGTGACTCACTAGCCAGCAAGCGAATGGACCTCTTTGGAGCAGAGTATCCTGACCTGGAGGAATATAGGCACTTCTCACCAAGTGATGTTCTGAAGTTTATGCAGTCCTTCTTCAGAAATCCCAGTGTGGGTGAGTAAGGAATGGGGTAAGTACAAAAGAACCCAAAGGTTAGAACGTGCTTACTGTGATTTGGGACTCCAAACAAGATAAGATACTTTAGTAGGTACTTAAGTAAATGCTTTGTAGTGGAAATCAACTTACTTTCTGATCTTCATGTCCATAAGGTACCGCTCTTTCTTCAGCTGGTTGAGGTGTTCCAATGATCCGTCGATTTGCCTCAATACCGACTTGTTCTGAAGTAGTTCGTCACATAAGAACGCTAGAATCTTAGCCTTGGTTGTTGCATTTAGTGCTAGGAACGGCTTGTCGCGAAGCGCATCTAATAACAAAAATATTGTTTGTTTGTTTGTTTCTAAATAACTTTATTGTAGGTACTAAAACAAAAGTTACTACAAAAGAATAGAAATAAAATAAAAGTACAATTTTTTATTTATTTTAGACATATCTTCAGCATATCGTGTAGAGTCAATTGACCATGCAAAACCTGGTGTCTTTTCTTCGATACCGCCACTCGACGTGGTTCCTTTAACGACCACTAGATGACAGCCGGGACTATCGGCTTAACGTGCCTTTCGGAGCACAAAATCATATTTATTATCAGACTATCAGGTGATTCAAGCCTGCGATATCCTTACCAAACTGGAAACAACTACCGAAGTAAATTATATTTCCATAAGAATAAAACCCACGAAGGTCTTCAGGCAAACGCCTTAACCACTAGACCACAGAGGCAGTTTCGATAACAACACAAGTATATAGGTGATATGTAGGAATGCTTCAACTAAAAAACCCCTAAGTCGTCCGGTCAGTCGGAATAAGCAGTTGTAGTGTAAGGTCACGATGTTAACAAACAACTATATTCAATTTTAGACTTAATTACATTGATTCTTTCACAACTAGTTACCAAACAGCGAAATAAAAATCTTCTCTTGTAGCTGGTTAGGTAAATTCAGTTACCAAAGTGGACGAAGGAAATTGTATAACCTACTTCCAAATAAGTTCAAATCGTTAAATGGCAAAACCTTTAAGTTGGAGTTGACAAAGTGGTTACAGGAACATAGTTTTTATACCGTGGAAGAATATATTGGGTACTGCAAATCACTTTAAGGGATATTATATATAGAATAGTTTTATAGAATGTTCAATGCTAAAATATAAATATATATTGAAATTGATAAATTATAAATTTAAAATGTAAAATGTAACTTTTGCACGTCTTCAAACAGACTGAGTACACTGGACTAAGAATTGTAACACCATATATACATGTATTCTTGCAAAATAAATGATTCTTATTCTTATTCTTCTTATAAGGGGGTTTTAGAACTCATAGTTATACATATCGGTGTTCGTGCCTGTACCAATTTACAGATGGCTCAATACTCACCGCTCAGCTTGTAGACGTGATTATTCCGCAGGTGTTCGTAATAAGCGGCGTTCTTGGTGCTCGCGCACGTGGCCTGCATTTCCGCATCCGTTTGGTGATGGTCGGCTACGCGGCGTTCGCGCTCTCTTTCCGCCGAAAGACCTTACAAACATACTTACAATGTTAATGTTTTACTATATCTTAGTTGTCGAGGCCTGACTAATACTTTAGGCTTTAAATAAAAAACAGTATAGTGGCAAATATAAGGATAAATGTATATTCCAAAATTTTACAAAATATTTTCACTGTTGTTCAAAAAGAGCGGGAAACGCAATTATGTCATAGACTTCTTTTTTTAAGAGAACAACTTTTGTTTTTTAATATATTTTTTCTTTTCAAGAATTTTATCCGGCCAGTGTTTTTAAATAAGGAACCCTTTCTTAGTCCTGTTCAAGGCCTCTGCGCCAGAAAATGTCAAAAACGTACTACTTCGGTCTAAAATATCCAATTGGCGGTGAAAGGATGTATCACTATCACTACATAGCATAAAACAAAGTAGCTTTCTCTGTCCCTATGTCCCTTTGTATGCTTAAATCTTTATAACTATGCAACGGATTTTGAAGCGGTTTTTTTTAATAGATAAGAGTGATTCAAAAGGAAGGTTTTTATGCCCATGCGAAGCCGGGGCGGGTCGCTAGTAAGCCTATAAACTGCCAACAAACATGATATATTGCAATAAAATCTAATTACTGGGGGGGGACTATTTACTCTATATATCTAATGAGTCATGTGCCAATATTTTCTAGTAAACATCACAAAATCTTACCTGTCAATGCCTTCACTTGTCCCGTAGCATTAGCGTATAAGTATATACGGAGAACTTCACTCAAATTGGCCGGGGTTATGTCTCCCATACGTATGGCATGTCCTAGCAGAGTCGTATGTCTACCGGGATGGGGTATTCCCGGGTCCTCTGTTAAAAAAAGATATTGTTTTTATTATAATAAAGGTGACAGACTGATTCGGTAGGATGTATCCACAGAATTTAGAAATATTAACAAGAAGTGGCATAGCGCACGAAAAGCGTGTCACTAGTTTGGCTTGCAAGCCAACGTTTCATACAGAAAAAATGGACGGGGAATTTGATTGCGTCATTCATTGCCACTGTTGTTGGTCGATAATGTTAGGTGGCTTTGTTGTAGACTACGTAGTACATTTCTAATAAGTTTTGGTCTGGTTTACATGTATTAATTGAAGGTAAGAAGAGAGAAACGCTAGCCACACTGAATCTGGAACTAAATCCGCAAAACATTTCTATTCAGATATTTTTTCTGTTCTGTGGTCTGTTTACTCTTTCGAATATCTATATGCACGCCACTGTTCAATCGGCCATGTAACCCATACGATATCAATGACCATACGTACCGATAGCACAAACGAGGAGTTGAGTCAGAACCTGAACCAGCTCCTCCTCGGCTTCAGGACAGCAGTCTGGCAACAACGCCATTTGGAATGTGTCCAAGCTGGGGATTGAATCCACATCTGTCAAATAAAAATAGTATATGTTCATTCATTTATTTCGAGTAGGCGTCACGGTCAATCGACCATGCACACCCTGGTGTCAGAGTTCTTCGGAACCGCCTCTCGGCCTCTGACGTGGTTCCTATAATGACTGCCAGATGGTAGCCGGGACCAACGGCTTAATGTGCCTTCCGAAGCACGGAATCATCTTTATTATCAGACAATCAGGTGATTCAAGCGTGCAATGTCCTAACCAAACTGGAAACAACTAAACAAAGTATGCTTTCCGTGGGAATCGAATCCACAACCCCTGGGTCTACAGGCAAACGCCTTAACCACTGGACCACGGAGGCAGTATATGTTGAGACCGGTTTTGGGTAGCTGCACTATCTTAGTTAGCTAAAGAATATGACGCATACAATTTTGAGCTATGAAAAAAAAAACATGAAATCTGTCAGTGTTGGCCACTAACACACCCGGGTCATGTTCCTATGGGTCTGGTTTCCCTGTAAAAAGGGTTACGGAGGTCAGACGCCAGTGGCTCAATTGTAATAACCAGTTCTGCCAAATCAGGACCATGATTAACAGCGTACCCTGAGCTCTGAAGCGTAAGCTGAAGATGCAACCGGGAAACACGTTCGGACGAAGAAGAAGACAGTTTTGAACTGTGAGACAGCTACATAAGTTTTATAGTTAATCGAATTTGCAGAGAACATTCTCGATGTGTTCTATTTTCGAGGTTTTACAAGTATTAGTCTCGTTTAAGTTACACTATGAAGATTTTTGTATTTATTTAGGGTGTAAAACTACCGTTGGCATATTGTGTAGTATATTATATATGTAGTCATTAACTAAAACATGTCATGTGTGTAATATACGTCTCGCCAGTACCCCAGAATGAGATTTTATAAACGCAGACGCTAGCGACTGCGTTAGCGATTTTGTCTAGAATTTCTTAGTTGCCTTACTATCCGCCAGGTATAGGTTTATCATACAAAATCACTAACGCAGTCGCTAGCGTCTGCGTTCATTAATGGTACAGATAGCGTTGAGTTCAATACTGGGTTTTTATTGGTTGAAAAATTATTCTAACATATTTTCAAACGCAAATATCTAGAGGTATATAAAAAAATCAGAAGCCTAGTTTTTTTTAAACTTTTGCATAACACATAACGCGGGCTTTGAGCGCGACAAGCGAATCAAGAAATTCCGTAACGAAAATAAAACCTAACACCCCCCACTCCGCCGACCATGTAGCTCGGCCGAGCGTTCGTACTTATTGCATGAGTTGATAAAAAATGCTTTACCGCGGCAGTCCGCGAGTGTTGCACGTATTTTTTTTCTAAGAAAAATATTTGGTTATTACTCACCAAATCCTAACGTCTGACTAAAACTATGGATGAACTCGAAGACTTGCAGTATATCCGCCATGGCCTGCCCCGGCAGCTTCAGTCCCGGGATCCTGTCCAATGGCGGGAGTGGTTTCTGGTCTGACAGCGACGAGTCCTCTTGCGGCCGTCTGGAATTGAATTAAACTATCAAAACTCTGGATTCCTAATAGCTTAAGACGAGACCTCGGTGATCTCTAGCGCCACCGTCATTTAAAAATCACTATTTACTGCAAACACAAGTTATCAAAAATCCTTGTATCGCTAGTGTTCACCGAGGTATCACCTTAAGAGCCGGTGAAAAGCTACCTGTATGCATTTGACCAGACCTGAGTTTTTGTACATTGAGCCGCCTATACCTACTATACATGAGATGGGGATTCACCAAGCCGAGAGTGGTGGACGCGGCGAGAGATCAGGTACAACTGATTTCACTGGCTCTTAAGCTATAATACTTCATCGAGAACTACATAAGAATGAAATACTTACATTAAGAACGATTAATAAAAAGCACATCTTAGAATTCGCGAAATGGTCCTTAACTCAGCTGATTGTTGTGCGAGATAAGACATAAAATTTTTCGAAGGTATTTTATCTTGCAGTGCCCTCGAAAGCAGTTGATTCATATCAACCTACCTGAATTCAGCCAGTATTTCCATCTCTTTCCTTCTCAGCTGCAACTTCTTCTCTTTCACCAGCAATCGGTCTAGAAGGTTCTGGTGTTTTCTCTATATTACTCTTACAAACCTTAAAGTATTTTATGACCAACCTGAGTTCAGCCAGTAATCCTATCTCTCTCCTTCTCAGCTGCAACTTCTCTTTCGCCAGCAATCGGAAGTTTCTAGAATTTATCTATATTTCTCTTACAAACACACCTTAAAGTATCTTATGACGTACCTAAGTTCAGCCAGTAACTCCATCTCTTTCCTTCTCAGCTGCAACTTCTTCTCTTTCGCCAGCAATCGGTCTAGAAGGTTCTGGTGTTTTCTCCGCTCTCTCTCCTCCCAGCGCCGCCGTGAGTCCAGTTGACGGATAAATGTCGTATGTTGTCTTCTTCTTTCGCGTTCCTGGATTAAAAGATATGGAAACACTAAGATTTAAACATAAATTAAAGATAATTTTCTACATGACTAGAGATGGACGGATATAAAAAAAAAGATATTTACCCGATTTGGTTATTAACCCAAGTATTTACCTGAGTAAATATTTTCTTTGCTTTGGGTATTTACCCGGTAGAAACCAATCTTTATATATGACCTGCTATTTGCTCCTGATTTGCACGTGTGGTGGTACACGAACATTTTTATCTTTTAATACAAACCTTCACAAAGTTTAGAGTTAAATAAAAAATCCCAAAATCATGACTAAGCTAATTTTCCATTTCGAAAAACAAGTTTTTATAAGAAAGAAACAACTTTCGGCCGTACGTACTTGGGTCTCTTTTTTTCTTAATCTTTAATAATAAGGCGGTTAGTGTTTAGAAACAATAATGCTAAAACCCATTATTACACAAATAAATAAAGAAATAGACCTTATATAATTCCATGCGTGAAAAGCACTTAAGTTTCTTTGCAGCCAAATATAAATATATCGAGATATAAGACCATTCAAACCGAACTGTCTGTTTGTCTTCACTATAATCGAGAATAAAAGTAGGAGTTAAAAAATTACAACCAGATGTCAGCACTGAGAGCTTTGATCAAATACATCGTTGAGATTGGTTAATAATAAAACCAGTTGTTTGGTAACTTTGTACCTCCTGACAGTAGTCTAAAGTCTTACCAGAGTTACTTGTAGAAAGCATTGAAAATACTACCAAACTACCAAATAAAACTACCAAAAGATAGTTTGGTGTGGACAAAAGTCCAGTTTTCAAAATGGTCTGATATCTTGAGTCTCGATTAGACTAAAAATATTCAAGTTATTCAACACGTAGAAGATTAATCTTAGCGGATGAGTAATTAGTCATAATGATAAATTTTAATAAATTTGATTATACCTACCTCGGTAATGTACTTTTGCTGAGGTCCCCACGCGTCAATCGGTTGGAAAAAAGAGAAAAAAATATGACAATCACAAACCATACACAAACCAAACAACAATATCATAGATAATAATAATTTTAAAGCACATTAAATATATATTCGACCTGTGCCCCTAGTATGAGTTTTTCCTCACGCAGACGCTAACGACTGCGTTAGGATTTTGTATGGAATTTCTTAGTTGCCTTACTATCCGCCAGAGGCGCTGTACAGGTTTGCCATACTAAATCGCTAACGCAGTCGCTAGCGTCTGCGTTAAGAAAAACTCATACTAGGGGCACTGGCACATAGGGTCACATTAATGAGAGACCATTTCTATCAAAAAACTAAGTCGCCCGATGAGAGTTGTTCTTTGAAAAAAAAATTATCTATTTGAAAAAACATGACGCGTACGCATTACCCAATAGCGGCCGGTTATTTTCGCGCCACGCAAATAATTGATCACTGCGCAGGTATATCGGAGGTGTAGTACTCTACAGGCCTATACATTTCGATCGGTATTAAATGGTCTAATATGAATGGGTTACTTTTTTGTGTATTAATAAATAATTAAACTTATATTATTCACTCTCATAGCACACTAAAATGGTTAACACACACACACAAAGCCCCACACAATAATATTTGATGTAATATACCTGTTCTTTTAACAGCATGGCTTGTTGCCTCTTAATTTCTCTCTCCTGGAACAAAATTAGTTCAGCTGAGCAAAGAGAATATAATCACTACGTTTTACAGCTGAGTGCCTCGTCTTGTCAATTGTTTATAACCAACTTGATTAAACGACTTCAAAAAATGAAGATCTCAGTTTCAACCTATATGTATGTTTGTCCGAGATTATCTCGAATTTGGCTAGACAAATTTAGATGCTGTTTTCTCAAGCGACAAGTACAAACCTGTTGTTTCTTCGCCTGGTCCTCAATCTTCTGCTTCTCCGACTCCTCTTGCTTTCTCCTCTTAGCCTTCACAACAACATCGAAAGCGGTACAGCAAATTATAATTAAACAGCGACATGGAACAAAAAATATAGCGCGTAAGATTGCAATTCAAATGCTTACGTATTTAAAAAGTTATTTTTTTCCCTTATTGGATTGAAGTTATGCAACATATATCAAATAGTAATCTTCTATAATAATTAAAAAAAAAAACAGCGTAATTAATCGAATTATCTAAAGACAATTCTATCTTTTTTTTAATTAACAAGGGACATAGAAACTCATTTTGAATATACATTATATTCCTTGGACAAAAACAAGAATGACATTGTGAAAAATATAGTACGTGAAAGAAGCATTCAATAACTATTATTTGGCACAAAATAATATAAATATTAATGTATTGAAAAATAAAAAGGTAAGCGTAAAGTGTGATGCGTGCAATAATAAGAATAAAACATTTCATAAGTTAGTATATAATAATTAAAATAATATAAGTAGCTAAAACCATAACCAACCAATTTCTTTATCTCCTAAAACCACATTCAAACATAGTTTTTTTTTAATTTTTTATATTTTTTTATTATTTTTAAAATCAATTTGTCAGACAGTTATATTGGCCAGCATTAAAATTACTTTCGCTTGTAGTGACATCTATCAACGCCGTACTGAATTTTATTAGGCCATCTAGTGACAACAGCTGGAATCTGACACGGGCATCACGTACAGAAAAATTGTATAAATATCATGGAATATAACCACATGTGGTGATCTATTAGAGTTCATACACAGATGAGATTGCCTCAAAAATTTAGTTTTAGCAGCCAAATATTTAGTTTTATGAGTAAAATTGTATAACCCACTTATATTTACTGTTTTTTTTTCGAATATTACTAAAAATTTAGTTATGGGCCTGCCAGCCATGCCTAACGTAGCCACATTTGAGATACCAAATTCTTAGCAAATCATTTTTAAATTGGAGAATTTTCGAGTAAGTTGTTAAAGCCTGCAACCTTCTAAAATCCATAGTGCAAACCACAGACAAAATTAGTCAGCCATAGACAAGAGTTAGTGTTACCCGAAAGTTAGTATAATCTTATAACAGTTCTCACCGAGCCATCCTTTCCGAAGGGATGGACCGAAATCGATAGCGCTCCGTCTTTGCCGACATTAAAAGTCCCTTTAATCTTTTTATTTATAATATCTGTCAGTATGTCGTCTTCGCTTAAATCTATGACATCTTTTAACACAGATTTAGCGTTATCTTTCGGCATTAGACTCAAATTTTGCGACATAAATTCATTTTTCGCGTCCAAGTATTTCTGCTCCAAGGACTTCGGATCTTCAACCTTTGTCTCTTTGGACCAGTCACAGCCGTTAATGAACTCACTAATCCTCGAATAAGACTCAATTAGTTTTTCTAGATTATTCTCATTTTCTGGTTTATTTTTCTTATCGCTTTTCAGCAGAGAAAAATCGAAATATTTATCTTTATTTTTCGGTAAATCAAACGCCGCCTTTTCGGCAAAATCTTTCATTCTGTCCAAAGCGTTGTATTCGTCTTTGAATTGTTCGTAATTGACGTTTTTCAACGGCGAGTTCTGTGTATCTCTCGCGCTGCTAACTGGTATCAAAGATAGGCTTATTGGTGGCATGACACGCTCTTTACTGGTTTTGGCCGGGCCCATCACCAAATCCGGTACTTTCCACTCATTTCCAGTTTTCACCGGTTCGATAGTCAGCTGGGATCTACTCCTGTTGATGTGCTGTTAAAAACACAAGTTCGGTTTCTACTCGGCTTTTATTATCAATTGGACATGTGACAACATTGTCAACGGTCGTGTTAGAAACATTACCCCAAAACATAATAAATATATAGATATATAGACACACTAACTACAAACTATAAGCTGCTACGGTAAAAAGCGAATAGGGACCTTGTTTTGAATGGCGTATGGTTCTTATTGCTTTTGAAGGAGTCTAGATAACATTTATGTGAGCACAATGTTGCCAATCTTCAAATTGATAATAAAATAATATAAAACAAACAAAAGCACATGATTCGTACACATAAATATAAAAGAAAATAAGTTATAGCCCCTATATACAATAAAAATAAAGCAAAAATAATCTAAACTCAAAAATAATTTAATAAATAATAATAATAAACAGAACATATTTCATAACAAGAGATATAAACAAAAAGCGACATAATAGTAACATAGTAAAAAGGAATATTTCTGTTATCTATAGCTACTTAAAGATTAATCTTAAACCTAAACCATAGCTAAATATTTAAACCAAAGTAAAGACTATTTACAATGTTCTTGATAAATAAAAAAAAAATCTATGCCGAACTAGGCGAGCGTGTATGACGAGAGTGATGAGTGTGGAGGAAGCAAAGAGGTATGTAAGAATCGTAGCCAATGGAAATCTATAGTCTGCCTACACCTGCGGGAGACAGGCGTAATGATATGTATCCATACTATCCATACTAATATTATAAATGCGAAAGTCTGTCTGTCTGTCACCTCTTCACGGCTAAACTGCTGGACCGATTGTGATGAAATTTGGTAGGGATGTAGTTAACAACCTGAGGTCAAACATAGGCTACTTTTGGCAGTCCCAACAGAGTCCCACGCGGGGCGAAGCCGCGGGGAACTAGTACGCTAGTGTATAATAAAGCTGAAGAGTTTCTTTGGTTGAATACCTTTTTTTTCTGGACCTACCAAACGGATTAAGATTTTTTTTTATTTGAAAAGCCCAGGTGGCTTTCTATGATCTCTTAAAACCATGCAAAAACGATTGAGTAAGGGAGATTTCGGCTTACATCTTGTATTGCGCCATCTCGTTCTCTCACTAGTTTAGGACCTTTAAAAAATAATAGGAAGCCCCCAGATCTTTAAGTCGATAAGGTGTATATACCACGGAGGATGTTTAGTATACACACAAAGTGCCGGCAAAGTCGGAGGGCACGGCTAGTTTAAAATAGTAATACAACATTGCAAATTGTCCTTACTAAAGTTTATATATCTACTCCCGCACTGCACATCTATAAGATAAAATTACATTATGTATATTTGTATACATACATACATAGGTATAATATGCGTTTAAAAGCTTGACTGCCCATATAAATTTGAGAAATCCGCTAGAAGGCCATTATGAATTTATTTAAGAACATATTATATGAACATATAAAAGAGAAAGTAAACGTCGTATTAAGAAATAAAGAAAATCGCTAATAATAGACAATATAGAAGTTATACCACAGACAAAAGCCAAGCTCTTGACTTTATGATGATTATAAAAACCGATCACGCATATTAGGATGTCAGGCATCTATCCCGTAGTCCGTTTTACGCCTCTAGGCGTATTGACCAATCATCATTTTGGTCGTGATGGCGCCACAATCTATGTCTATTACACAAAGCTGTATGAAGTTTTCTTAGTTCAATTTTCAGCCAAAACAATAAAAAATTTGTGACACTGTAATCGAGTAATTTTATCTTCATTGAAAAATCAAATACACAGGGGCTACAACTACATGTAAATCACTATAAACTCAACCTGCTAACGTTTTATAGACCTTAAAATGTAAGTCGTAAAGTCTATAATCGTTAAGAATAATCAAGTTTACAGTTGTCGAGCTATTCTACACATACACACTCCCAACATACTCGTACTTTAAGCATTTAAATATAAATAAAATACCTCTAATAACTGCGCGCTTCTCGCTTCCTTTTCGCGTTTTACTATTTCAGCCTTCTCTGTGCGTTCCAGCTCTTTGACTAGACGAGCCTAGGAAAAATATACTTAAGGTTTATTAACATTAAGGTGATACCTCGGTGAACACTAGCGCCACCGTCATTAAAAAATCATTACTCACTGAAAACAATAGTCATCAAAAATCCGTGTGATGTAATTAAGGTTCTGGATCTGAAGTTAATTTAAAACATATTAAAATATAGTTCCCTATAGTTACAAATTGCAATATTGCTTATAACGGCCACTTTTAGCAGTTTTGTTGTTCAGCGTATGCTTAAATCTTTAAAACTACGCAACGGATTTTGATGCGTTTTTTTAATAGATAGAGTGATTCAAGAGGAAGATTTCTATGCCCACGCGAAGTTGGGAAGGGTCGCTAATCTACAATAAATTACGATGTAGGAAAAGTATATGTGAATGCCCGTCACTAACATCGTGTACCTGGTCGCGGCGCGCGTCCCTCGCCTGCTGCTGGCGCCGCGCGAGCTCGATGCGGCGGTCCAACATAGAATATAGAACATTGGAACTAGTATATGTGAATGCCCGCCACTAACATCGTGTACCTGGTCGCGGCGGGCGTCCCTCGCCTGCTGCTGGCGCCGCGCGAGCTCGATGCGGCGGTCCAACATAGAATATAGAACATTGGAACTAGTATATGTGAATGCCCGCCACTAACATCGTGTACCTGGTCGCGGCGCGCGTCCCTCGCCTGCTGCTGGCGCCGCGCGAGCTCGATGCGGCGGTCCAACATAGAATATAGAACATTGGAACTAGTATATGTGAATGCCCGCCACTAACATCGTGTACCTGGTCGCGGCGCGCGTCCCTCGCCTGCTGCTGGCGCCGCGCGAGCTCGATGCGGCGGTCCAACATAGAATATAGAACATTGGAACTAGTATATGTGAATGCCCGCCACTAACATCGTGTACCTGGTCGCGGCGCGCGTCCCTCGCCTGCTGCTGGCGCCGCGCGAGCTCGATGCGGCGGTCCAACATAGAATATAGAACATTGGAACTAGTATATGTGAATGCCCGCCACTAACATCGTGTACCTGGTCGCGGCGCGCGTCCCTCGCCTGCTGCTGGCGCCGCGCGAGCTCGATGCGGCGGTCCAACATAGAATATAGAACATTGGAACTAGTATATGTGAATGCCCGCCACTAACATCGTGTACCTGGTCGCGGCGCGCGTCCCTCGCCTGCTGCTGGCGCCGCGCGAGCTCGATGCGGCGGTCCAACATAGAATATAGAACATTGGAACTAGTATATGTGAATGCCCGCCACTAACATCGTGTACCTGGTCGCGGCGCGCGTCCCTCGCCTGCTGCTGGCGCCGCGCGAGCTCGATGCGGCGGTCCAACATAGAATATAGAACATTGGAACTAGTATATGTGAATGCCCGCCACTAACATCGTGTACCTGGTCGCGGCGCGCGTCCCTCGCCTGCTGCTGGCGCCGCGCGAGCTCGATGCGGCGGTCCAACATAGAATATAGAACATTGGAACTAGTATATGTGAATGCCCGCCACTAACATCGTGTACCTGGTCGCGGCGCGCGTCCCTCGCCTGCTGCTGGCGCCGCGCGAGCTCGATGCGGCGGTCCAACATAGAATATAGAACATTGGAACTAGTATATGTGAATGCCCGCCACTAACATCGTGTACCTGGTCGCGGCGCGCGTCCCTCGCCTGCTGCTGGCGCCGCGCGAGCTCGATGCGGCGGTCCACGGGCGGCGGCGTCGGCCGCGACCCGCCCAACGCGGCTAGTGCGCGGGCTTCCTCCAATCTGATATATACACTATTATTATCATACATACATACATATAGTCACGTCTAGTGATGTGCCGTCGCCGGAAATATTGGAACATTCCCGGGAACCTTTGAAAATATTGTCGGAAATATTCCGGGAATCGCCAAATGATTACGGCAACTTTGGGAAAGTTTTCAAATTCCTTGGTATAAAATTGGGAATATTTCCGTAAATTTCCATAGGGAATATTCCCGTAAACTGTAAATTGTCAGCCGACACATCACTAGTCACGTCTTTATCCATACGGGGTAGACAGAGCCTAAGGCCATAAGACCTTAGACCACGTTTGGCATGATGATAGTTTAAACAGGAAATCAATAGTGATGGGCTGCTAGCCGCATCGCCTATGTCATGATTCTCCCATTCGGCGATTCCCTCAGACGACTTTTACGGCTTGCGCGAGAAGAGTAGCAGCTGGTACATTCTATATTTTTCTTTTTCTCCCAGACCAGCATGGAAGGATTATTATTGTAACGAGTAAAATTACCAAATTTTAATAATCTGCCTCCGTGGTTCAGTGGTTAAGGCGTTTGCCAATAGACCCGGGGGTCGTGGGTTCGATTCCCACGGGAAGCATACTTTGTTTAGTTGTTTCCAGTTTGGTTAGGACATTGCAAGCTTGAATCACCTGATTGTCTGATTGTCTGATAATAAAGATGATTCCGTGCTTCGAAAGGCACGTTAAGCCGTTGGTCCCAGCTGCAATCTGGTAGTCAGTCAGAGGCCGCGAGGCGGTTCCGAAGAACTCTGACACCAGGGTGTGCATGGTAGATTGACCATGACGCCCACTCGAAATGATGATGACTAAATTTTAATTGTTACTAGCTTTTGCCCGCGGCTTTGCCCCGGTGAACTTCCCTCGGAAACAGTGCTTTTACCCGGGATAAAAGGTACCCTATGTCCCTATCTTGATTCTAAGCTACCTCCCCACCAATTATAAGTCAAATCAGTTCAACCGTTCTTGAGTAATATATTGTGTAACCAACACGACTTTCTCTCGAGATGGTCGCTATGCTACGTATCTGTTCTGTGTTACCTTACAAACAACTTAGTATCACTTCCGTATTGTGATTTGAAAGAAATAAAGATACCACTCGTACCTACACTGCGACTCGTTATTTCCTAAACTTTCTTTTATATTGTAAAAAGGTGGCGTGTGGGTTTCCACTAAATCAACTTCTAACAAAATCGGCATTTTGTTAGAAGTTGGTTTAGTGGAAACGACGTGTAGCTACTATTTCAGTAGGAAGTAGGCGAAGCGGCAGTAGGTAGAAAGCGGAGAATGTATAGAAAGGAACTTGATAGGAAAAGATGATGATAGTTTTTCTGTTTCTCCCAATGGTTGACTGGTAGAGAATGCTTTTAGCATTAAGTCCGCCAATTGTATAAGTATTTTGTACTTACAATACAATAAAGTTTTAATAAATAAATATATTTTTATATTAGACTCAGGTCACTTCCCTCCACCTCCCACGGCTCTACCAACCTCTCGGTGATACGAGCCGAATCTCGGGAGAGTGCGCTGTACTAGCATTTCGCATCTCTTTCCAGTCGCACCTGCTTGATCTCCCTACAAGTTCTCTATATAGTGTCGCCTATCTATGAATCCTATAGGAAGTGGAACCGCAGAATAGATAATATAGTGCTAATTAGACTCAGGTCAATCCGAACATAATAATTTTCCACCAGGACCTGACCAGGGATCGAACCCGAATCCTCCGGTGAGAGCCTGGCATGATGACAAATAGGCCACAAAGGTTCACAAGGCGAGACAGACGATCGGTTCTCTGATGTTCTCGGCGTCAATTTGTTTGGGGTATTAGCAATTTTTTTTACGGCTTTCTTTTTTCCTATATTTCAAGTGCATTTGTACTTATGGAACAATAAAGTTGTAATAAATAAATAAATATATATACAGATAAAGACTACTACATTAGTAGACTGTGAACCCAAAGATGGCATACACGTAAATATCGTGTATGAGTGGTAAGACAGTTTAGCTTGTCATGCTACGAGCCGCGCGCGATTCCTAGTTCTATGTGTTATATCCGTTATATCATAGATATGAAAAAAAAATGGGTATGAAGATGGCTGCGATCTGTCGATGTTTTTCATTGCGCACGCAGCCGTTGCCAACGTTAGATTGAGGTTTGTTATGAGTGGCGAGTGTCTCGCTACAATATCTATGGCGGACACAAATCAACTGCAAATATTTTAAGGGCAGATATAGACCACTATACTGAACAAAGTTTCCAAATAAACTTATATCCTATCAAGGTCTGAATCTGCCCTTTAAATATTTGCAGTTGATTCAAATTCACCTCATATATAGAAAAATAAGAAGATTGTATATATAAATATTATATGTCTATGGCTATTTTAGTTATTTTAGCTACGGAAAGGATAAACCAATTTTGATTTTGGTGAGTGTTCTTAGCTATGTTTTATAGAAATTGGTCCAAGATGGCCTCAGCTACAAATTGATGGATTACTCATTTTTTCGCAACTCCCTCAATATAGGTATCAAATAAAAGGGCTTGAGTAGTTGAGTATTAGAACACTATGACAAATGTATGTATGTATGTATTTATTTTTTTATGGTATATATATTTATATAGTAGATATTTATATAGGTTTATTTATTTATACATGTATGTATAAGTATTGTATTGTACTTCTACCTTCTACTACTATATTATAAGCATCCTCTCTGCCACTCGCTGGTTGGCTGTAAGAGATCCCTTTCTAGGATAAGTCCACCATTGTACTTTTGTTTTATGATCTATGCTTTTGTATTCACTTTTATATT
The DNA here is from genome assembly GCA_947044815.1 of Apomyelois bistriatella. Classification (NCBI taxonomy): domain Eukaryota; kingdom Metazoa; phylum Arthropoda; class Insecta; order Lepidoptera; family Pyralidae; genus Apomyelois; species Apomyelois bistriatella. The sequence continues at coordinate 2,964,660 of OX345715.1, read as the reverse complement.
ACCAACAAACAAATTTCAAATCCAAGATGGCTGCCACCACAAAATTGCGAATACATTTTTTACACCTCCCTAAATTCGGGTATCCAATAAAGGGTTCGTTATCCTCAACGCCTTGATTGCTCATTCGCCAAACGTGGACATTTTTACAAGCTTTTATTTAACTTTTTAACTTCCGATCGTGCGTCGTGTCGTATCAAATAAAGGAACTTGCTAATGATAGACAAAGATGGAAAGAAGAGCCTAGCTCTTAAATTTATGATGACGACGACCTGTGCAATAACAATTGTTGTATTGTATTGTACCTCTTAGTGATCTCGCTCTCGTTGAACAAAGTAGGCTCTGTCAGCTCCGCTCCGTTGGCCGGCTGGATGTACTCGCCCAGGACGATGCGGGAGTTGAAGTTGAAGTGGTATTCCGATAGAGGGGGCGACGGGTTCGATTCCAGGTACTGGAAAATAATGATTTAATCAATATTTTTTGACATTTTTATAATAAAAATTAAGTTAAAAAACTATAACCCGACTACATGGTGTCTAAAAAGGATGAAATAAGGAAATAATTTAGATAGAAATCCAGAAATGCATAGGTACAAAATGGTCATTGTAAAGTCGTGGTCGCACCCATTATAAATGAATGATAGAAACACCTTTAAACAAACATTGTTGATATACATACACTATACAGTTGGTGCGACCACGGCTTTACCATGACCATTTCGTACCTTTGCATTTTTGGATTTCTATCTCAATTATTTCCTTGTTTCATCCTTTTTAGACACCATGTAGTCGGGTTATAGTTTTTTAACTTGATTTTTATAAATAAACAATTTAATAAGTATCACAACTATTGCAAAAACAAATTTGAATCGGCCTATCACATTCGACAACCCGCTACTGTCACTCTTCGAGTTTCCCGCCAAGTGCGCACTGCATGACTTCTTAATAGTACGTACGTAATTTCCAACTATACTTATTAATAACAACCTACTCAACCTGGCTTCGCATGGGCATCAAAACCTTCCTCTTGAATCACTCTATCTATTAAAAAAAACCGCATCAATATCCGTTGCGTAGTTTTAAAGATTTAAGCATACAAAGAGGCATAGGGACAGAGAAAGCGACTTTGTTTTATACTATGTAGTGATGACTATATTTATTGGTTGTTTTGCATTGTAATAGTTATAGAAATTGTAGCGAAAAAAGACGTGCGGCACTCGGGGACTGCCGAGGTAAAGCTATTGCATAGCATTTTTTATCAACTTATGCAATTATAATTATTTATTTATTTATGCAGTATTAAAAAAAAAATAAGTATCAAATTAAGCATTAAGTTCGCTCGAGCTACATGGTAGGCGGAGTACGAGTACATGGTATGACGGTGTCAGGTTTTTTTTCGTTACGGAATTTCTTGATTCGCTCGCCGCGCTCAAAGCCCGCGATAAAAGCTATGCAGTAGCTTAAAAACACATACCGCGACTACTTCCTGCATAGTCTTGAAGTTGGAAGTGGACTGGTCAGGCGGCGTGTACGTGACGTCACCGCGAATACTGCAGTTACGGGAGAGACCCTTTATGACGGTCACACGCTTCCAGCCTGAAACAATCACATTATGTTAGAATACAACTAGGTTAATCCATATCCATACTAATATTATAAATGCGTAAGTCTGTCTGTCTGTCTTTCTGTCTGTGTCTGTCTGATTGTGATGAAATTTGGTAGGGATGTAGTTAACGACCTGAGGTCAAACATAGGCTACTTTTGGGCGCGATATAACAGAGTCCCACGCGGGGCGGAGCCGCGGGGAACAGCTAGTTATCTATATATATATAAAACAAAGACGGGTTTGTTACAACACTTATATATAACTCGAGATCTGCTGAACCAATGTTCATGGTTATTGATTCGTTGGATTTCTCTCCGCCCCGAATAGCAGAATACATCTTAAAAACATTGGAAAAAGATGAAAAAAATTAAAATAAAAGAAAACATTTTCCGATACAAAATGTCCGTGGGCTGTAACTAGGGTGTAAGGTAGGTGTAGGGTAGGTGTAAGGTACGGTAGGTGTGCGGCAGGTGTAGGGTAGGTGTAGGGTAGGTGTTGGGTAGGGTAGAGGTAGAAAAAGGGGCAGGACAACGTCTGCAGGGTCAGCTAGTTAAAAATAAAACAAAATACCCGACTGCCAGTCTTCAGATTGAATACCTAAAATTCGAAAGCCAAACTTTGGAATTTGCCGCCAAACATCCACTATTTATTTTGTTTTTAGGGTTCCGTACAAAATTGTTAAAACGTAACCCTTATATGATCACTCGTGCATCTGTCAGGCTGTCCGTTCGTCTGCCACAGCCAATTTTCTCCGAACCTACTAGACCACGATAACATAACATTAAATTTAAAATTTAAAACCCACGACTCGTTTTCTTTTTAGTGGTGACGGTCGACTGATTTACCCCCCATATATTATTTGCAGACATTAGGTATTTTCCCCACTTACACCCCCAGAGCTTTGTAACAGCTCAACCGATTTTCATTAAACATATTTGTTTCAGCCAACTCTGCTACCAGAATGTTTTAATTTGACAGTGGAAGCGTGTATGATAGAAAAGTTAGTCTGAACACTAAAAATAAACAAAAGAAAAGTACCTTACGCGCTTGGGCGTGACTTGCTTATTAATCCGAATTAATTAAACCCGTTTAAGCCCCTTCTCATGAGATTCCTACACATCCCCTATTAATTCGGTGTCGATCCGGCGAAGCACGGCGAATTCGGGTAGAATGGAGGTCTCCACACAGGTTATTTCACTACCGAGTGTTCAATTGTCAATAAGCTTTAAACTTTTATCCACTAGGCAACCGGGCCTCACTCACGATATCAATGCGCAATTATTCCCGAAGATTGAACGCGAATCGTATTATAATAGTCTATCCCGAGACTTCACAAGTAATAAACAAAGAGAATGCATCTAACCGCGGCCGCGCGATTAAGAAGACTGAAACTGTCATGGCGCCACGCGCGTCCAAAACCGGTAGGGATGTACCAAAACCGAAACTTGTCGACTATCCGAATCGAGTAAATTCAACGTGAATATATATTTGTCTGATGAATGTTTTATCCGAAACATTATTATATGGTAATGTGCACGTGATGCGCTTTCATTTGAGACTCCACTCAAGTATATTTCCAGACATTCGGTCTAGGAACACTCGCCCGTAAGTCACCCTTAATACGAAAAAAACTAAATTGAAATCGCTTCATTCGTTCGAGAGCTATGACGACAGAGAGAGAGACAGACAGACAGACACGTCAAACTTATAACACCCCCCTTATTGCGTCGGGGGTTAAAAAAAACAAAATACCCGACTACCGAAGCCGAACTTTTGAATTTGGCATCAAACATGCACCATTTATTGATTTTTATTTTTTACTAGATTTTACCGACGGCTTCGCCCGCGTGAACTTCCTACGGGAACAGTGCTTATTCCCGTACGCTATGTCTTTCTCAATACTCGAAATTTCAGGCGTGAAGAGGTTACAAACAAACAAATTAACAAACTCACTTTCGCATTCAAAATATTAGTTGGATTAAAATAAGACGAAGATAAGTCCCCAAAACACTGGCTTAACAACGCATGCAAGCGGGAAAGATACATATGTGATAGTGCGGGTTAAGTACCTCTAGCTAGCGGCAACCTGAGATGCGTGATGCCGGACCGGTTGTGTTCGCTGCCGGTGTCGGAATCGGACGGACTGTCGGACGGACATTCCGAGTCCGTGCTCGCCGATTCTCCAAGCAAAGCTTTCAATTTCTCCTGTAGAATAAATAGCTATAAATAAACATTCATTCATTTCGTGTAAGGAGGTGTCGTGGTCAATCGACCATGCACACCCTGGTCAGAGTTCTTCGGAACCGCCTCTCGGTCTCTGACATGGTTGGAGAATAGACAAATAAATATAGAGAACTAGCTTTCGCCCGCGGCTTCGCCCGCATGAATTTCCCGGGGGAACAGTGCTTTTTTCCGGTAGCCTATGTCCTTCAGATTTTTGATAACTTGTGTTTTCAGTGAATAATGATTTTTAAATGATGGTGGCGCTAGTGTTCACCGAGTTATAATCTTAGGAACTATGTTCCGCTATGTTTAGTACTGGCTGACTAGGATTGTTACTGGCCACTTAAAATAAAAAGTTGCTGAAAAAATAAGTTAAATAACTATAACCCGACTACGCTAATAGGTGTTTAAAAAGGATGAAAGAAGGAAATAATTGGGGAGAAATCCAGAAATGTAAAGTTACAAAAATGGTCATGGTAAAGCCGTGGTCTAACTAATTAATCTCTTCAGTTTCTATTTCTACTTGTTATAAATAACTATAACGTAGAAATTCAAAAAGTTATGTATATACAAAATTTCAGCTTTATTATATGAACCAGTTTACCAAAACTGAAGTTTAAAAGCTATTATCTACGCCAAACCATATCGAGTTTTAAAATGTGACAGCGCCATCTAGTTTATGAACACAAAAGAATAAAGTAACCTCACTTTTTTAGCCAACCAACAATGCATGCCTGTGTGGTCCAGCCAGTGGCTAAGTGGGCTATAGAGAACACTATACTAGTATAGATATTCAACCGCCATACAGACACGCGTTGATTTGTAGTGTACTAATTCGAGTCGTCTCTACACTGAGACCACAAAGCACTGCTTGTGACTGAGACCGTATAGTATCTCAAATGATCAATAGATGGCGTTATGTCTTAGTATGGGGAGGACTCTATTTGAACACAATAAAAATTAAATTAAAAAAACTATAACCCGACTACTGTCTTTTTCTTTTCTAATTTCCTTGTTTTATCTTTTTTACGGCCTAATACTCAAACGCTACTCAATTTTGAGAGCTGCTCAAGTATCATGATGTCGCGCTCAACGTCAATGATATGACAGGGACAGCATGACACTTGAACAGCTTTCAAAATTGAGTAGAGTTTGAGTATTCGGGCATTAGACACCTTTTTATTGTACTCGGGTTATAGTTTATTAACTTAAATTTTATATATTAACCAGTTGGCGAATCCCCTTCCACAATTTGTTAGCATTAGAAGTTCATAACACTCTGGATCTCCAATATGACAGCTTGTCATGATAACCGCTAGGTCATAGAGGTCGTCACAAATAAATGTATTGATTGATTAAGGGTGGGTTGCACCAAAGTACCAGTTATCGTAACAGTTAAAGTCAAATGTAACAGTAACATTACTGCTAACTATAACCGTTGAAGCAACATAGGTTGCATCGTCGTATTTTGTCGCATAGTTAGTTACCAGGGTTACAAGTATAATGTCGTCCGTGGAGGTTATTCGATCCGTCTGACAGATAAGTTGACAATAGCATTAAGTTCGCCTATTGTGCTATACAACTGTATTTTACAATAAAGTAAATAAAATATTTATTTAAATTTGTACAATAAATTAAATTAAACTATTTTATACGGTTTTCTATCGCGTTTATTGCTTACTTATTTATACCTAACGTTTAAAGTACTTTAAAAGGCTCATGGGCAGGCAGACTTTAATTTAATGTGTAACAATCGCGAAAACATAAGAAATCATTATTGTACAAAAAAGTTTAAATAAATAACAACAGCGCTAACCGGCCAAGCTTGGGCAATTAGCTTAAAAGTTATGACGTATTTTGACAATTGACAAAATGGTGCAACTCATTTTTCACCTAACCGGTACTTGACTACACAGTTATTGTTATAGTAAGTTGGTGCAACCCAGCATAAGAATACTCACCAAATCACATCCTCCAAGCAGCTGTTGTGCCAAAGCGGGGCGAAGTCCTAGGGTTCTGCTTTGAGCCAGTAATAAAGCTACCTTGTTCTTTTTAGGCTTACCGACGCCGTTGTGTTTGTAAGTATATATATTATATATTTAATAAATTCTTGCAAAAAAATATATTAAGATTACTCACCAAATCACATTCCCCAAGCAGCTGCTGTGCCAAAGCGGGGCGAAGTCCTAGGGCTCTGCTCTGGGCCAGCAGCGAGGCCACGGTGTTCTTCTTGGGCTTGCTGACGCCGCGGCCCAGGTTCCTCGGCCGGCCCTCGCGGTTGGGCCACGCTGGAACCGCTAGGAATGTTACAAGGCGGCTCTACTAATATGACTCCAATTTTTGATGATTTTTTGGTGAAATATACATAAGTTTTATTTACGAGTCACTATATTTCTCATTGTAGCGATTTTTCGATTGAATTCTTAGTCAATTTTGATATCTTTTCGTAGTAATCAAACCCATGGCAACTCTGTAGGCAAACATCTTAACCATTGAACCATGGAGACAGTTATAATTAACTAGCTTTCGCCCGCGTGGATTTTTCACGGGAATAGTACTTTTTCCCGGGATGAAGATATCCTATGTTTTTCTCAATACTTCTATCTATGTGTATGCGAAATTTCAGGAAGATTAAATAAATACATAGGGATAAGTGACACAGATTAAGTTAGCCCCAAAGTAAGTTCAAGACTTGTGTTATGTGATATTAAGATAATGATACTATATTTTCTAACAAATACATATATAGATAAACATCCAAGACCCAGGACAATCAGAAAAAGATCGTTTTTCTTGACCTGACCGAAGATGGAACCCGGGACCTTTTGAGTAGCGTTCAGGCATGTTAACCATTACTCTGTAGCGAGACACTCGCCACTCATAACAAACCTCAACCTATCGTTTGGCAACGGCTGCGCGCGCAATGAAAAACATCGACGGATCGCGGCGTTCTTCATTCGTCGGTTCTCTACCACATGACACGCGTCTCTGGTGTCGATATTTTTATATTGTAAACTGTGTTGTGAAATTGTAATATATCTATCTGTATATACTATCCTCTTTGCTATCAAGTTCCTCTCTATACCTTCTCCGCTTTCTACCTACTACTGCTTCGTCTGCTTCCTACTGCTATACTTAACTACACATCGTGTGCGACTGAATGCCGATCTTGTTAGAAGTTGGTTTAGTGGAAACCCACACGCCACCTTCTACACTGGTGACCACCGACTACGAACAAGAAGCACCTTTTGCGCCGATTTGTGACCTGGAAATCGTGAGCATAAAATAAAAATAATTTTGAATAAAATTTTTTCCTGTCAAACAAACTTCGTTGCCAATAGCAACAAAGAGGTTGGCCGTGGCCTTACTTACACGAGTGGTGAGCGACTTTTGTTTTTAAAATGTGCGAGTCCGAAAAAGTGATTAAAATTGATGAAGTATTGAGAGTTGGTGTAAAAGTACCACCATTTTGGCCAGAAGAACCGGCTTTATGGTTTGCCCAATTAGAGTGTCAATTTGATCTTTCCCGAATTACTACTGATGATACAAAATTCAATTATCTCGTAGCACAGCTTGATCACCAATACGCCATCGAAGTGAAAGATATCATTACTAGGCCTCCTGAAAAGGACAAATATTTGAAATTGAAGACCGAGCTTATAAGGCGTCTGTCCGCTTCACAGGAAAAGCGCGTGAAACAATTACTTATGCACGAGGAGCTTGGCGACCGAAAGCCCTCGCAATTCCTGCGTCACTTGGAGAGTTTAGCGGGTCCTTCAATACCCAGTGATTTTTTGGCCACTTTATGGACTAGTCGACTGCCACAGAATATACAGACTGTTATTGCTTCACAGATGGATCTTTCTTTAGATAAACTGGGAGAATTGGCTGATAAAGTGTACGAAATTGCTCATGCTTCACCTCAGGTCTCCATGGCTAGCACTTCTACTGTCATCGCACCATCTTCGCCTATGGAAGAGCTAACAAGGCAGGTCAATGAGCTAACCAGGCAAGTAGCAGCCCTTACTAATGACAGGAATAACAGAAGTCACTCACGTTTCAAGCCTAGTTTTCAGAGAAACCGCTCAAGCAGTCGCTCGAATTACACACAGCCACCGCCAGACCACCCGCACTGTTTCTACCACTATACTTTTGGAGCTCAGGCGAAGAAGTGTAGGCAGCCCTGCACATTCGAGTCGGGAAACGCCCAGGGCGGTCGGAAGTAGCGGCCAACAGACGTTCGATACATACCTGGACCCGAGAATGTGGTTGCTGATGCTCTCTCGCGCCTAGATGAGATCTCCGTGGCCATCGACTACCAAGAACTTGCACGATCCCAGGAAGCTGATCCTGAGCTGCAAGGCCTTCTTAAACATGGTACCGCTCTGAAGCTAAGGAAGATACGAACAGCACACATTAACTTACCAATATTCTGCGACACTTCTGTTCAGCCACCTCGACCATACATCACTCCGAACTTAAGAAGGCAAGTCTTCAATATGGTGCATAACTGGAATCACCCAGGGAATACAGCTACAGTACGACTGGTTACACAAAGATTCGTATGGCCAGGGATTCGTAAGGACTGTAGAGAGTGGTCTAGGCAATGTTTAAATTGCCAGAAAAACAAAGTCACCCGTCATACTCATTCTCATCTCTCATCTTTCATTACTCCTTCTGCGAGGTTTTCTCATATTCACATTGACCTCGTAGGACCTTTACCATTGTCTTGTGGTTACAGATACTGTCTCACTGTCATCGACAGATTTACTCGATGGCCTGAGGCTATCCCCCTACAGGACATCACAGCAGAGACCTGCGCAGCTGCCCTCGTGTCTGGCTGGATAGCTAGATTCGGCTGTCCCGCTCGCGTGACTACGGACCGTGGTCGTCAATTCGAGAGCCACCTTTTCAATGCACTCACGTCTATGATCGGCGCGCGACATCTTCGTACTACAGCGTACCATCCAGCTGCTAATGGCATGGTAGAACGTCTCCATCGCCAGCTCAAGGCTGCCATAATGTGCCATGACTCTTCACAGTGGACCGAATCGCTTCCACTGGTGTTGCTGGGGATCCGAAATACTTGGAAAGAAGATCTACAAGCCAGTCCAGCTGAGCTCGTCTATGGTGAGCCACTCCAGCTACCTGGTCAATTTCTATCTCCCAAAGATGACTACACGACAGCAGATATCACCCAGTATGTAACCCGACTTCGAACGAATATGGCTAAGCTTTCTCCAAAACCTGCTTCATGGCATGGTACTTCTCCATTTTACATTCCACGCGATCTTCATACCGCATCCCATGTCTTTCTTCGGCAAGATCACGTAAGGGCATCACTCGAACCACCCTATGCCGGACCTTTCAAAGTCCTCGAGAGGCAGGAGAAATTTTTCAAGATAGATGTCCGAGGTAAACCATCCAACGTCACTATTGACAGACTGAAGCCAGCTTATTTGACAAAAGATATACATAGTCCTATAACGATGCCACCGACGACGACGACAACATCTCAAACAGAGGGACAACAAGAGGTTAAAACAACCCGGAGCGGCAGACGAGTAAGGTTTCCGAATTACTATCGACCGTAGTTACGGTCTGGTTGGGGGAGTGGTGTAGCGAGACACTCGCCACTCATAACAAACCTCAACCTATCGTTTGGCAACGGCTGCGCGCGCAATGAAAAACATCGACGGATCGCGGCGTTCTTCATTCGTCGGTTCTCTACCACATGACACGCGTCTCTGGTGTCGATATTTTTATATTGTAAACTGTGTTGTGAAATTGTAATATATCTATCTGTATATACTATCCTCTTTGCTATCAAGTTCCTCTCTATACCTTCTCCGCTTTCTACCTACTACTGCTTCGTCTGCTTCCTACTGCTATACTTAACTACACATCGTGTGCGACTGAATGCCGATCTTGTTAGAAGTTGGTTTAGTGGAAACCCACACGCCACCTTCTACAACTCCACGGAGGTAGTCGAAACAAACAAAGTAAGTTTCTCAAAATTAACTTCAGATCCAGAACCTTAATAACATAAGACGGATTTTTGATAACTTGTGTTTTCAGTAAATAATGATTTTTAACTGATGGTGGCGCTAGTGTTCACCGAGGTATCGTCTTAATAACATAAGTTAGTATACATACATTCGCTGTCCTCGCTGCCGCTGGACTTGGGTCGCGGCGAGTCGGCAACGTGCGTGTTCAACTCCGGAGCGACGCGGCGCGGCTTCGCGCCGGGCTTGCGGCGGGCTAGCACACACATTCATATATATAGGGACAAATCACACAGATTGAGTTAGCCCCAAAGTAAGTTCGAGACTTGTGTTATGGGATACTAACTTAACGATACTATATTTTATAACAAACTAGCTGTTCCCCGCGGCTCCGCCCCGCGTGGGACTCGGTTACATCGCGCCCAAAAGTAGCCTATGTTTGACCTCAGGTCGTTAACTACATCCCTACCAAATTTCGTCACAATCGGTCCAGCAGTTTAGCCGTGAAGAGGTGACAGACAGACAGACAGACAGATAGACTTTCGCATTTATAATATTAGTATGGAAGTATGGATACATATATAGATAAACATCCAAGACCCAGGTCAATCAGAAAAAGATCATTTTTCATTTTGACCTGACCGGGGTTCGAACCCGGGACCTCCTGAGTAGCGGTCAGGCTTGTTAACCACCACGCCACGCCACGTTGTTAATCGCCACGGAGGTCGTCAAAATTTCAGTTCATTCATTCAATTTCACCTCACTATTTATTGGAACGAAGTTACTTATCGCGCGTTGTGAAAAGGGACTAGACACAAGAAGTGGCATTCGAAGAATGGCATTCTCTCTTCTTATCTTCAATTCGTACGTAAACCACACCACACCTTATAAGAAATGTATTACGTAGTTTACAACAAAGCTACCTAATATTATCGACTAACAACAGTGGCAATAAATGACGCAATCAAATTTCACGCCCATTTTTTCTGTGTGAAACGTTGGCTTGCAAGCCAAACTACTGTCACGTTTTTCGTGCGCTATGCCACATCTTGTTAATATTTCTAAATTCTGTGGTGTTAACTATTACGCCACGGGGGTCATCAAAATACAAGTAGTAATGAATGTATTACTTACATATCCTATCGTTATTGGCGCTGAGCGAACTGCTTAGTGACGTTAGCCGCGAGAGGGCGTCCGATGCCTGCGAGCTCGCTGCAACAACACACGCATACATATACAATCACGTCTTTATCCCATACGGGGTAGACAGAGCCTATTGCCATAAGACCTTAGGCCACGTTTGGCGTGATGGTAGTTGAAACAGGAAATCAATAGGCTACTTGACAAATGTTTATTTCTTACAGTATTTGACCCACGAAACCGAGATATATCAATCTCCTTTAAGAAAAATGCGAACTATTTGTACAAAACTAATTAATTCAAGCTCCCCGCTTTACCCAAACGGGTTAACTGTCAGATAATGCTTTTAGCATTAAGTGCGCCTATTGTGCTTTTCCTTTTTTTATTTTGTACAATAAATAATTAAAAATAATTAATAAACAAAATGACAGTTATATAAACAGTTAAATGTGAAGAGAGAATGTGCGAGAAGAGTAATGAGTGAGTGAGTTACCCGGCGCGGGTTTGAGTGAGAGGTTGAGTGGCGCGTCGTCCGCGCCGGGCTCCGGCGGCGGCTCCGAGCGACTCGCGGCCTTCGTGCTCAAGTTCAGGCCCGCATCTGGTGACAGAAATAGATAGATAAATCATTTATTTCTAGTAATACAACACACACACACAAATTAGGACAATACAGCAAGATAAAGATAAAAAGTGCAAACAGATTTAGTTATCCGTACATAAGTATGCGCGTGCTGCGACAATACATACATACATACATATCATCACGCCTGTCTCCCGTAGGGGTAGGCAGAGACTAGAGATTTCCATTGGCTACGATCCTTACATACCTCTCTCGCCTCCTCCACACTCATCACTCTCTTCATACACGCTCGCCGATTTCGACAATACAACTTTTTGTATTGTCGCAGCACACGCATACAACTCAGCTATTACATTAATTGATTTTCAGTTGTGACCTGAAGGCAGGTGCGGGTGCAATTGTAATTAAAGTTCATTTATATACATAACGATAACAATGACAAAAAATAAATAAACACGCCACGCACAACATTCCCTGTTTTTATATAAGAATCTTATATATATAAACCAAAGACAGGTTTGTTACAACACTTATAAGTTATAAGTGTTGTAACAAACCTATAACTCAAGAACGGCTAAACGGATTTGGCTGAAGTTTGAAATGGAAATTGCTTAGACCCTGGAACATCACATAGGCTATATATTATCCCGGAATTCCCACAAGAATAAAGCCCCGGGCAACAGCTAGTATAAATATAAAAAATCCATACTAATATTATAAATGCGAAAGTCTGTCTGTCTGTCTGTCACCTCTTCACGGCTAAACTGCTGGACCGATTGTGATGAAATTTGGTAGGGATGTAGTTAACGACCTAAGGTCAAACATAGGCTACTTTTGGGCGCGATATAACAGAGTCCCAAGCGGGGCGAAGCCGCGGGGAGCAGCAAGTAAGATAATAAGTGTAGACGGAGACTATTGTTGACCACTCAATCCAGCGACAGCAAATAAATAAATAAACATTATTACAAAGCAAACACTGGGTTCTGGAGCGTGAGCTGAAGATGCAACAAGGAAACCCGCTCGGATAAGTCACCTGTAGCAGTAGAGCCCGCCAGCTGCCGCTCCAGCGCCGCGAGGCTCACTCCACTCTGACTAGCTATTGTTTGGAGCAGCTCGCGGGATATACCTGAAAAATATATTAACAACTTACCAAATATTACATTACAAACGACCCGCCCCGGCTTCGCGTGGGCATAAAAACCTTCCTCTTAAATCACTCTATGTATTAAAAAAACCGCATCAAAATCCGTTGCGTAGTGTTAAAGATTTAAGAATACAAAGGGACATAGGGACAGAGAAGGCGACTTTGTTTTATGCTATGTAGTGCCTAATATCTATCGAAATCGACCGACCCTCACTACTGAAAACAATTTGTGTCTTGGGTGTTTTAAAATTTTTAACTTAATGTTATTTCCTTTGTTTTTCTGTATACATATGAATTTGAAATAAAATAAAACCTTTATATTTTTTAATTAAATTGTAGACCTACAGGCCTGAGCAAGTGGAAGAAAAAATAATTACCAGCGTAGTCCGCGAGGTTCGGCGACGCAGTGGACATCGAGTGTACCCGGTCTCTAGAGGGCAGCCGGATCACTTCCACCGACGACCGGGACGGGTCCTCCTGCAATACAAAATGAAATTTAGTTTTAATATACTCCAAATATGTATTATCATTCCTAAGGAGAGACGTAAATACTAAATATTGTTTTTTTTTATTCAAATGGTAATAAAAATTTTCATTTATTTTTGTCTCACCACATTGACGGAAAACAAAAAAACATTATATTAAACGTATCCTGAGCTTCGAAGCCAGATAAACTTAGTCATCATCATTTCGTGTAGGTGTCACGGTCTAACGACCATGCGCACTCCTACGACTTGGTTCCTTTCATTTATAACGTAGGGAGAATTTACTAAGTACTTAAGGTATGTGTGAGGAGAGAAGATAAATGCAGGATTCAGCGAATCGCACAATACTTATTATTTCTACTTTACAAATTTCAGAGTCTTAAGGATACACGTTATAAGAGATATAGACAGGGGTCGTGAGAGCGATGTAGGCACGAGATCCATTCAGGCAGCCGCTATGAAATAGCCAGCCACTTAACTTGAGATGGTGAGATCAGCCGAAAGAGGTCTTCCAGTGGACGCGCGCAGCCTTATATATGGCCCTCGGGGTGATGCGGTGCGGGGCAGCGAGGAAGGACCGCCGTAGGAGAATGCGCGACGTCACACAATTTGCCAAATAGCAGCCGGAACCAACGACAACGTGCCTTCCGAAGCACATCTTTATTATCAAATAATCAGATGATTCAAGCCTGCAATGTCCTAACACTGGAAACAACTAAACAAAGTATTCTTCCAGTGGAAATCGAACTCACGACCATTCATCAGTGACCATTGAACAGTAATATACCACTAAAAAGATGTGTAGAACTCTGTATAAATAATTTATATTATGTTATCTGTGATTGTACCTGTTTAAATAAAATAAAAACAGGCAATATCTCACCACTTTCTGCCTTTTACTCGGCGTTCCCGCGTCGGACGGGTGCACCGAGACGTGCGGCGGGTCGAGCGATATCGTCTTCTTGCGGCCGCGGTTCGTGGTGCCTGGTGGCGCCTGGTAACACATATATAAAGTTTACAACAAATAAATGTTCTACCCCCTTAACAAACAAACGTTTGTTAAGCCCATTTTAACTAAAATATGTTTTGGCCCTTTCTCTCTTAGCGAAATTTACCGTGAAAGAAAGAGCCAAAACGCTTTGACAACGCTAGCAACTGTCAGGATGACATAATGTTTCAGTTGCGACAATAATGGCGAATGAAAACGAAGCTAAAGGTTGACTTTAAAAAAATTAAATATAAAAAAAAAAAAATTTGTGGTGGTAAACATGTTACTAGTTATGTATTCTTACTAATTCGATTTATTTTATGTTCTCTGTATTTAAATTTTTTATTCGTACAAACGATGTATGGAGTTTCGCCATAACTCTTTGAAACTCATTATTGCCCGCTAAAAACCCCTATCGGAAAAGACTTACTTTGGTCCCCCTTTTGGGGCAGCAAAGTTGTACATTTCGAATAGAAGGGATGAAAATTAAAATGAAATCCCATGTTACCTTAGGTCCAGCCAGGGAGGACGTGTATTTGATAATCTCGGTGTCCGGCGGCAGCCGCACTCCGCCCAACACTGACGCCGGGTCACTGTTAACAATAACCGAGCATTATAACATCCATTAAGACGAGACCTTGGTCAACACTAGCGCCACCGTCATTTAAAAATCATTACTCACTGAAAACACAAGTTATCAAAAATCCCTGTTCCCGCATTTTTTCCATGTTGTTCCTATCCACCCTAAGGTTGGCTGGAAGAAATTGCATCAGCGATAAGTCCGCCTTTGTACACATTGTTTGTATTTGTATTCAACATGTATAATTTGTATGATAATGGTACAATAAAGAGTATATCTATCTATGTATCCCTGTTATGTAATTAAGGTTCTGGATCTGAAGTTAATTTTAAACATATTAAATTATAAAATTATAGTTCACCATTGTTACAAATTGAAAAATTGCTAAAAGTGGCCGTTTTAAGCAATATTGCAATTTGTAACAATTCTTCAGATCCAGAACCTTAAGGTGATACCTCGGTGAACACTAGCGCCACCATCATTTAAAAATCATTATTCACTGAAAACACAAGTTATCAAAAATCCGTCTTGTGTAATTAAGGTTCTGGATGTGAAGTTAATTTTAAACATATTAAATTATAATTCCCTATAGTTACAAATTGCATTATTGCTTAAAACAGCCACTTTTAGCAGTTTTGCAATTTGTAACTATATGGAACTATAATTTAATAATTGAATATGATTAAAATTAACTTCAGATCTAGAACCATAATTACAGCAGAGGGATTTTTGATAACTTGTGTTTTCAGTGAGTAATGATTTTTAAATGACGGTGGCGCTAGTGTTCACCGAGGTATCACCATAAATATTTATCTATGTCATGTGCTACTTAGTCATAGAGAAAGCTACAAATTGAGACCAGAAAGGCACCCTAACTTCTTAGCGGAATGTCGGGGGTTTTGGCGGAAAGATAGGTCACAACATTGCGCTATGTATTTATTTTCCAAAATTTGTTATTTTGAGTATTTGTGCATAATAATCGTAGATTATTATTCGCTAAGTGCTCGTGAACAAGCATGAGTGGTGGGAAGTGGTACAATGTCGTTTAAGTGACTTTAATCCTTGTCACCAAATCTCCAAGATAAAGTTAAGTGAAATTCTTCCACCGCTTCACTTAGCCCACTGATTACGACTTGACTTGATTCTGTGACTTGACCAAATGAAGAAGTTGAAGAACATTAAAAAAAAACTTGATACTGGCAAAAATAAGGTAAAAGTTTCATTGCCATTTTCTGGTGACGATTTTTTTAAGTATCGTCCTCTACCACCAACTTATTTAGAGTTTTCTTTTATTAAATTATCGAATTTAGAATTACAGTGTCTCAAATGATCGATAGATGGCGGTTATATGATTCACTATTAGTACACATCGGCGCGTTTCTTTCTATGTGTAATAGTATTTTGTTATCTGTGTTACTAAGTTTAAGATATTATTAAGTTTGTTTGAACGCCTCTAACAACTCTAGAACTAGATTTTTCTTTTTAAATATTGTAGCTATTTCCGAACGAGACGAAGAAAACGAACTTACCCTCCTTCCAAAGCAGCACTAACGGAAGACAACAATATTAATAAACACACAACTTAGATTGCTTATATGTATATGTTCATCGATTAATTATAAAACAGACCCAAAATCACTATCACTACATAGTATAAATACATATAATATAAAGATATATAATATATCACTAAATAATACAAAGAATTTATTATTTTATTTTATGATAAAATTAAACTATAAACTATAGTATAAATAAAACAAAGTCGCTTTATTTGGAATGGAAATGGCTTAGACTCTCGAACAACACATATGCTATATTTTATCCCAGAATTCCCACAGGAGCGGAGCCCTACAGCTAATATTTATTATGTATTAATAACATTTCAGTCGCAGAATTTCCAATTCGCAAAATGTCCACCGGTCGAACACTTGTGGGAATTCAACTTAATAGGCTACTTGACCCATATCAATTTTGATGCGACAAATGTTTGTTTCTTACATTATTTGACCCACGAAACCGAAATATATCGATCTCCGTTAAGAAAAATGCAAGATGGAAAATAATTTCAATTTCAAATTAGTAACACATAGATTATTGACATAATTTACATTGAAAACAAATTAAACAAACTAAATTATAAACTAAACAAATAAATAAACTAACATAAATATAACTAAAATAATGATTTACAAATTGTACAGTCCCGCCAAAGTGTCACACCGCGGTAACGTACCCAGAAGGCTGGCAGCATTGCCGAGTTGTATGGCGATACTAAACCTCTGTGCCAGGTAGGTTCCAGCCTTCTGGTCACGAGATAAAATAATAATATAATTTCAAATTTACTTAAAATTCGGAACTGTCAAAACGGCCGGCCATCATCCGCCATGACGTGACACAATTATTGCTGTAAATAGACCTCAAAGTTTCAAAGGATAATTCGAATGATTTTCATTCGATGAGACTGTGAAATCGCATGATTTTCATGCGACTCTATGGTTCTTAGCGAATATCAGGTTTTAAAAATAGCACCTTACAGAATAATTACGTCACAAAACTCTGCAAAAATGGCCGACGGTGTTTTCGATAGGATTTAAAAATGAACTTTTGAAATTAAGTTTTGCTGCCTTTTTATTATTTCATCCTTTTAAGTTGAGGAATTGAAGTCGGTTTCGTTTTTTAGGCAAAAACAATTATATAGGTTCCAAATAAATAAAATACCTATGTAAAAAGTTCCCGGGCTTTACGCCCGGACAATCAAACGCTACTCAATTTTGAGAGCTGCTCAAGTATCATTCTGTCACGCTGAACGCCAACGATATGACAGTGACAGCATGACATTTGTGTATTCGGGATTGAGCCACTTCAGTATTCACCTGAGTATGGTGTGCGGCAGGCCTGTGAGGGAGTCGATGCCCGCGTGCCGGTCTTTCTCAGAGCCCATGCCGAACGGGTACAGCGGGGACATGTTCTGAAACAGATAACAAATTATTATTATTCAGATTAATTATTATTGCTTGTCACATAATATATAAGGTGAATTTAAATCAACTGCAAATATTTTAAGGACATATTCAAACAACTAAACTGAACAACTTTCCTAAATAAACTTATGCCGAAATGCAAAAAAATTTTTTTGACCATACATATTGAGAATCAGCTGATCTAGTTTAGTATGGAGAGTGAAAAATAAAATTTCGTATTTCTATATAAGTTTATTTGGAAAAATTGTTTAGTATAGTGGTCTGTATCTGCCCTTAAAATATTTGCAGTTGATTTGTGTCCACCTTATCTATATATATATATATATATAAATGAAACCCGTTTTCCGATGTCACGACATAGCATGAAAACGGCTTGACCGATTTGGCTGATATTTTTTTGTAGTTTTCTAATACTCTGTACAAGGTTCTTGCGGAAAAAAATATTAAGAAAGGCGGTACGAAGTTCACCGGGTCAGCTAGTATAGTATAAAATAATCCGACGAATTGAGAACCTCCTCCTTTTTTTGAAGTCTGTTAAAAAGTGACACCCTGCAAAGTCACTGCATAGATGTGTAGGGCAATAGTTGCTCGCTTTACTTAAATATTACAATATTTAATTTATTAAGAATTCAAAATAATATAATTATTTCATATATAATTAAATTATTGTGAAATTAATTTTGAATATATAAAAATATTCATCATCGTTAAATTTAAAATTTAGTCATTTTTCTCTACATACCAATTATTTGGTTACAGTAATTTTTATACCTAGTACTTTTTCCTGATGGCCCTTGGTCGTCTAAAGATATCCAAACTTCACAAAAATAACTTTGCTATTTTGTATGTAAACTCGATTTTCTCGCTTTTACGCAATCTGTTGAGCGTCTTTAATACTATAATAATAATAATCATCATTTATTTCAGTAAATAACATTAATCTATACATATAATAAGACACTAAAATGCGAGTGTCTGTACATTTATTATTTTTCAAAAAAACTGATTGAGTGCGATTAAAAAAGAGTAACAGAAACCAAAAAGACAGTTTTTGGATTTTTTGTCTGTCTGTATGTATGTATGTTTGTCTGTCTGGTACGTTATAACTTCGAAAATACTCAACGGATTTAAAAGCGGTTTTTACAGTTGGATTACATATAATTAGGAGCGTTGTCAAAACTTTGTTTCGTCAAAATCGGTTAAGGGAAAAAGAAGTTATGGTCGATTGAAAATTTACTTCAAACACTGCTTTAAAACTTTTAATGCGTTAATTTGCGTACCTATAGACAAAACCCATTTGAAATTTCGGCAGTAACAAGCAAAGCATGTTGGCCTATCGGTAGAGGTCGCGGATCATTAAGTAGAGGGTTCGAATCCTGCTAGACATCACTTGTTTTGTTTTTACCCTTTTTTTGTTTTGTATTAATTTATTAGAAGTCTATTTTTTTTAAATATTTTAGTAAAGAAATGTTTCTAGAAAGTAGCTGGATCGAATCCTGCCACAAACAATAATTTTCTGTTTTCGTTTTTTATTTGTTTTGTAGAATTATTTTCTTACTTAAAGAAAGCTCTTAGCGTTAATTCCGTTAATATAAAAGTATTTTGTACTTATCTATCTATACATATAATAAGACAGTAAAAATCGAGTGTCTGTACATTAAATATTTTTCTAAAAAACCTCTACGGGGCAATTAAAGAAGAGTAATAAAAACCAAAAAGCACAATTTTTGCAATTTTTGTCTGTCTGTCTTTCTGTCTGTGTGGTGCATTATAATTTCAAAACTACTCAACAGATTTGAACGCTGTTTTCACAGGTGAATTACATATAATTAGGAGCGTTGTAAAATCTTTGTTTCATCAGAATCGGTTAAGGGAAATAGAAGTTAAGTATGGTCATTTAAAGTTTACTACAAGCACTGCTTCAAAACTTTTAAACAGTTGAATGCGATTTACATAAACATATTTAATTTAGATAAAGCTAGAATTTCTACTTATATCAATAAAGACAAAAACACACTGCTGTCTCTATTAAATTTTAATAAAATAACACATTGAATGTTTGTGGGCGTATGATTTAGTTACATAAAATATCAATAGATGGCGCTGACTTTATTTTAATAGCAGATTGAAATTTTTCATTACGGCAGCAATTAATTCTAATTATTTAAAAAAAAATTTGGCTGTTGATTTAGTACTATTGGTTGGTTTGTTTATCGGTCGTTTGTTGTGTTGTATTGTAAGCTATTTGAATTGATTGGTTGGTTTGGTTTGGCTTTGTTTTAAAAAATAATCAAATCAGTGTTTGACGGAACATACGGTCGTGTCGTAAGGACTAATTTATCTGACTTATCACTATTTATGAGATTTTCTCTACTTTTCACGCCCACTAAAACTTTGGAAGTGGTTTTTAGGTCCTATTGACTCTGTAATAGGCTGCGTCTACTCTTTTAGAGACAAAGTTTGATAGTATGAATGTTAAGGGCTCCTTCTTCTGAAGATCCGTTGTCCGTAAGCCGCGTAGTCGCGGCGCTCACTAATTTTGTAGGCATTTAGACATCATATTTGGGAAAATAACACTACAACATCTACTTCAGCGATTTTCACTATATGTATAAATACTTTATCTAAAGGCTGGTATAAAAAGCAGGACAATAAGTTTATTATTTTAGGCATAGTATTGAAAATAAACTTCCAGAGGAGGCAACTTTGATTTTTCTATCGAGCGAATTTTGTCTGATATTGTTACTGTTACTGTAAGTGAATTTCACTCTGCTAGATCCTCAACTAAAAACATATTTTTTTTACTGTTTAATACTGATTCCTATTGATTTTAAAAACGATATTTGAGAAAGAAGTGGCCCTAATATTTAATGATATCGTAACAATGTAAAGGCTTTATAAAATCGGCACGGGAAAAGGATACAATAGAATTAACTATGGTTGTAGTTTTCACAGGTTACGCGAAAAGCGACCTACACGCGGGCGGAGCCGCGGGCAACAGCTAGTACAAAATAAAATAACTACTAATGCCAGGGACCCATATGATAATTACCGTCTGTAAGGTATCTGTTATACATAAAATAAAATCTTAAAATAAATAAATATTATATAATATTTGTAGTTTTTGTAGCGCTAGTGTCCCCACAGAGAAAGCTGTATTTAAAGCCTTTATGTAACAACGATATCGATCGCTTCATAAACCATAGTTAATTAGTGGTATTGTTTTCCTACAGTCCCAGTCCTACCTTCCCCTTGGCGGCGGCGACGGCGGCGTGGTAAGCGCCGTGCGCGGCCGCCTGCGCCAGCATGAGGTCGCCGCGCAGCAGCGCCAGCTCCCGCTCCTTGCTCTTGGGGCCCGGAGCGCTCGCCGAGCCGCTGCCTGACGATGACGCTTTCCCTGCAAGTTTTCAAATTTCCTGTTGGTACAATGTAATACTTTTAATTATAGGTGCGAGCAACACTATTGGTTATTTCCGTTTCCTTATAGTCTGTGTTCCGGCTATGCTCTCTCTCTTGCTAACCGGCTTCATGTCATGTGTGTACGCTTATGTTGTATTGTGTCAAGTTAAATAAAACTACTAGTTAAAACACCTTTTGTTTTACTTAAAATCCTTCAGGTTATGGGCCCAGGCACATAATCCTGTGGTTTAAGTAAAATAATAGGCACAAAACTGCTTGTCAAAGTTAAAAACTGATCGGCGTCACTGCACGTGCCGCGCGCGTGTTGCGAGGTTAGGCCGACGGGAAGAAAACTTGTTTGAAATACAAGGAAGGGACGAGCAGGAAGAAGAAGTACACAATGGAAGAAAACAAGACCCTTGGTTCTCATATAAAACTAGAGGGTGCGTCAAATTGGAATGTCTGGAAATTCCAATCCATGATTTTACTACGGAGTCATGACCTACTAGATGTGGTTCAAGGGATCAAAGTAAAGCCGGAGGAGAAGATTGAACAGACAAAATGGGAGAAGCAAGATGCAAAAGCTCAAACCTGGATTGTGACAAGAATGTCAGAAAACGTGATGACGCATATTCTAACCTGTACTACGTCTGCGGAAATGTGGAAGAAGCTAAGTAGCGTTTACGAACAAAAATCAGAAACCAGCATCCATATAATTCAACAACGCTTCTTTCAATATAAGTATGAGGAAGGAACCAGCATGTCCACATTTCTATCTAAAATAGAAGAATTGAAAAATCAATTAAAGCAGATGGGAGAAGATATTTCGGAGAAATTTGTAATAACTAAAGTATTGATGTCACTTCCAGAATGTTATCAACATTTTATCTCTGCGTGGGAATCTGCACCGGACGACAAACAAACTTACGACAACCTTGTCGCTAGATTACTCATTGAAGAGGAGAGAGTGAAAAATAAAGAAGACGTGCCTCAACAATCATCGGCTTTCATCGCGAAGAAAATAGAAAAGAAAAACGTAAAATGTTATAAGTGTAATAAACTGGGACATTTCCAAAGCGAGTGCGGTCGTAATCGTAATAATAATAACAATTCAAACAGTGATAGACCAGTCAAAAAGTGTTTTTACTGCAAGAAAGCGGGACATTTAAAAAGTGAGTGTTGGTTCAGGAAAAATAAGGACAAAGACGGTAACGCTGATAACGCTTTCGTGGTTGTGAATTCAAGTGGACATCTTCAACAATCTTATTGGTTAGTGGACTCGGGCGCAAGCCAGCATATGTGTCATGATCGTAATCTGTTCAAGACTTATTCTTCATTAACAAATAAGTCAGTGTTGGTTGGGAACGGCAATGCAATTAGTGCACATGGTTCTGGGCAGGTGGCGCTGCAAGTGTATGACGGGCAGCAGTGGATAGACACTACCATAGACAATGTTTTGTTTGTACCGGAACTCAGAACAAACTTGTTGTCTGTAAAATGCGTGACAGACAGAGGTTATGTGTTGATTACAAACAACAATTTGTGCAAAATCTATAAACAGAACAAGCTGTGTGCAGTTGCTAAACGTAATGGCGATTTATACTACATGGACGTGCGCTACAAGTGTGGAGAGGCAAATATTACACAAGTGCAATCAAGTCTCAGTGAGTGGCATGAAAGACTTGCTCACCAAAACTTGCAACATGTAAAAACAGTGCTTAAGAACAATAACATTATAACATCAGACAGTAAGGACATAAAATGTGAGAGTTGCATGGAAGGCAAAATTCATCGTTTGCCTTTCAGTACCAGTGATACAAAAACAAGCAAGACCTGTGAGCTTATACATGCAGACACATGCGGGCCTATGGAGGTGCCGTCTGTAGGAGGTTCCAGATATTGTATTGTTCTAAAGGATGACTACTCAAACTTCAGATTCGTATACTGTATTAAAGAAAAGAAAGAAGCAAAGGCATGTATCGAAAACTTTATAAATAAAGCTGAAAACATAACAAACAATAAAGTTCAATATTTTCGGACTGATAACGGATTGGAGTTTGTAAACAAAGATGTACAAGGCATGTTTGCTAGACGTGGTATTATACACCAAACCACAGTGACATATACACCTGAACAAAACGGCAAGGCGGAGCGAGAAAACCGGACTTTAGTTGAAGCAGCGAGAACTATGCTGTTGGCAAAAGGTTTACCGAAGAAGTTGTGGGCAGAAGCTATTCAAGCTGCTGCATATGTATTAAATCGGACCAGTAAAAGCAGAGAACCTGGCAAAACTCCATATGAGACATGGACAAACAAACATTTTGATATAAATGACTTAAAAATCTTTGGTACCCCTGTGTTTGTTCATATCCCAAAAGAAAAGAGGCAAAAGTGGGATTCTAAAGGAGAAAGGGGAATCATGGTGGGTTATGGAGAAGATGTTAAGGGCTATAGAATATACTTTCCGAAGAAGAACTGCGTAAATATAAAAAGGGACATTATTTTTATAGAACAAAACAAGGAGAAGACTGAAAACTTAATTTTACTTGAATGTGACACAGAAAAAGTTGATAAAGCTCAAGCATCAAGTGAAGAGAATGATAAGGAAGAAGATAAACACTCCAGTGAAAATAAAGAGCAGATTGAACCCTACGAAATCGAACAGCAGTCTAGTCAGCTTGAAGAAAATTCAAATGAGTCTATAGAAAGTGACAGTACATATGTACCATGTTCAAGTGATGAGGACTCAAGTGATGATGATGCAAGCTTATCACCACATCACAGGAGTACACGAGTCAGAAAAAGGACCTCATTCTTTAAGTGTCATTATGTTTCTGCGGAGGACAATGAACCCAAAACATACAAGGAGGCAATGCAAAGCCAAGACGCTGGGAGGTGGCAGACGGCCATAGAGAAGGAGCTGGACACGCTAAACCAAAACAAAACCTGGGAGTTCTGTGAAAAACCGGTGAGTGTTAAGACAGTAAGTAGCAAGTGGGTTTTCAAAATTAAAAAATCAACTGATAATGTTCAATATAAAGCTAGATTAGTGGCTAGGGGTTTTGAACAAAGTGATATCTTAGATTCAGCTGAAATTTATGCTCCAGTTGCTAATTTATCTACTTTTAGGTTATTTGTGTCAATTGCTACCAAGCTTAACTTACCTATTTACCATATGGATGTGACAGGGGCCTTTTTATATGGAAATATTGATGAAACTGTATATTTAGAATTACCTGAGGGTGCTTATAGTGGGGATAAAAATATTGTTAAACTAAATAAATCATTGTATGGCTTAAAAAATCACCCAAATATTGGAATGATAAATTTAACTCTGTAATAATGACACAAGGTTTTATAAGATCTCAGAGTGATACCTGTTTGTATACAAAACATAATGGTGATGCCAAAACATATGTTCTACTATATGTTGACGATGTATTAATTTTTGGAAATAGTAAAAGTGAAATATGTGATCTTAAATCATTACTGAACAATAAATTTAAAATGAAAAACTTAGGTTTTGTGTCAAACTTTCTAGGTATAAGAGTAAGGCAGGATTTACAAAATAAGGTCACAGAGTTGAGTCAAAAGGAATAGCTTGAAAATATTTTAAATAAATTTGATATGCAAAATTGTAAAGAAATGTCAACCCCTATGGACCTTAATTTTAATATTAAAATATTAGAAAACTGTGAGCCTGATATAGACAAAAGTATTGAAAAGCAGTGTAGAAAAATTATAGGTTGCTTGTCTTATGCAGCTTTAGGTACAAGGCCAGATATTTGTGTAGCAGTGTCAATTTTGAGTAGGTATCAAAACAAAGCTAATAATGTGTTGTTAACATCCTTAAAAAGAGTCTTGAGATATATTAAACATACCATAAATTACAATCTTGTGTATAAATGTAATAGTGATGTGTTAATTGGATATTGTGATGCTAACTGGGGGGGAGATTTGAAAGATAGAAAATCAACTACGGGTTATTGTTTTAAGTTTGCTAATTGTCTTATATCTTGGTGTTCTAAGAAACAAGCTAGTGTTAGTCTGTCTTCCACAGAGTCTGAGTATGTGGCAATCAGTATGGCTGCGACTGAGGCTTGCTGGCTTATAAATATATTAAATGATTTTAGTTTCAATATAAAGGAAATTTGTCCAGTAGTAATGTTCAGTGATAGTCAGAGTGCGATAATGGTTGCCAGTACCGATAGTGTTAAAAGGTTGAAACATATAGATATTAGATATCATTACATAAGAGAGTTAATTAAAAAGGGTAAATTACTTTTAAAATATATTAAAACTGAGGATCAGATTGCTGATATGTATACAAAAGCCCTAAATAAAAATTTATTGTTTAAATTTTTAACTAGTTGTGGTTTGTATGAAAACTAAGTTTCCTTTTTTTTGTTGTGTTGATTCTAGTATGTTAGTAAGTTCTAACGTTTATTTGTAGTATTACCTTGAGAGGGGGTGTTGGTACAATGTAATACTTTTAATTATAGGTGCGAGCAACACTATTGGTTATTTCCGTTTCCTTATAGTCTGTGTTCCGGCTATGCTCTCTCTCTTGCTAACCGGCTTCATGTCATGTGTGTACGCTTATGTTGTATTGTGTCAAGTTAAATAAAACTACTAGTTAAAACACCTTTTGTTTTACTTAAAATCCTTCATTTCCATCATTATACTCGAACTCGAATACTCGAACGATACTCAATCCATACTTCCATACAAATATTATAAATGCGAAAGTCTGTCTGTTTGTCTGTCTGTCACTCTTTACGGCTAAACTGCTGGACCGATTGTGATGAAATTTGGTAGACATGTAGTTAACGACCTGAGGTCAAACAGGCTACTTTTGGGCGCGATATAACTGAGTCCCACGCTGGGCGAAGCCGCGGGGAACAGCTAGCAATATTATAAATGCAAAAGTCTGTCTGTTTGTCTGTCTGTCTGTCACCGTAAAGAGTTACGGCTAAACTGCTGGACCGATTGTGATGAAATTTGGTATGGATATAGTTATTCACTAGGAGTCAAACATAGCCTACTTTCGGGCGCGATATAACCGAGGCGCACGCGGGCGGAGCCGCGGGCAACAGCTAGTTTATAATATATTTATGTATGTTTGTCCGCTGGGCTGAATCGATTTTGATGCGGTTTTCAAAAAAGTATTTGTCACATTTTGGAGGAAAGTTTTGGTATGGTGACCAACTTAAAAAAAGAGGGTCTGAGTTTGTAGAAAATTTACTCACTTTCAGGTTTTTACAAAAACAATTTTTTTTTTACTCTTTTCTCTCATCGTAGCAGTGCACCCCGGCTTTGCCCGTGGTAAATACATATCCTATATCACTCAGGGTGAATGTAGGTTTCCAATGGTGAAATATTTTTTTATATATATACGGAGTATCTCAATTCGCAAAAACTTTGCTAGCGCGTAGCAATTTGACCACTAACGCCATCTACCGGCCACCGCTATAACCACTTACTATTCTGGTGCGGCATTGGCGGCTGCTTGGCGGACTTGGACTGATGCGGCGCCGACACCAGGCTGTTGAGCGACGCCAGGCTCGACAGCGACGACGAGTGCATGTTGGAGGGGGAAGACGTTGCTGGGAAGCCGTATGACGATCCTGGATCATAAAAGGGATAATATAAAATAGATAGATATACTCTTTATTGTACAACTGGCTGTTTCCCGCGGTTTCACTCGCCATTAGTGTGTATGTACACATAGTATAGCCTGTAACCTTCCCTAAGAATCAGGCTTTCATATACAAAATGAATTTTGCAAATCCGACCAGTAGTTTTCAAGTTATAAGCGTTCAAACAAACAAACAAACTCTTCATATATATATGAGTGACACTTCTAGTTCGTTCTTGGGCATAAGACAAATTCAAATTGTTCATTCTCAATATCGGATACTAGCTTTCGTCCGCGGCTTCGCCCGCGTGAGATTCCCTCGGATATGTCTCTCTCAAGACTTCTAACTATGTGTATGCGAAATTTCAGGAAGATCGGTTTAGTAAATAGGACGTGAAAGCGACAAATAAACAAACTCACTTTCGAACCCTAATGCGAACTGTGAGTGATACCGACGTGAGAAGAGAGTTGTTGTTTGAAATTTATAGGTTCGACAGGCAGATTTCTTCTACATCATGATCTAATTGATGTTGTTTATATAAGTTCTAGAACTTTTGTGGGCATAAGCACAGATTATATACTGCTATGTATAAGTAAAATGATAGGCAAGAAAGTGTAAATAAAAGGCATCAAAAGTATTTTTAGGGTTTCAACGTCCCCGTGATACTTCTGGCATACATGTGCTCCCAAGCTCCCATAACCCCATTCCTTAGAAAAAAGATTTAGTTCTTTTTCTTGCTAACAGTTGGCGCTACAAGAATCGAACAAAAATCTTTATAGTTAAGGTCCCGCTTACATTTGGGTTAATTTAGACTGAATTATTATTAAAACATGAATTTTTCAAGTACCGTCATAGTTTCAGTGCTTTGTTATCGGATTTAGAATCACAGGGTCTCAAGTGATCGATAGATGGCATTAATATGTCTCAGTATGGAAGGAATTTGAGTACACTAAAAATCGTGTCTTTGTATAGCGGTTGCATATCTGTAATCTGTGCTTCTGGTATTGCAGGTCAAATGCTTGTTTTCGTTCTCAAAAATATTTAAAAAAATCTCTTATTTTTTTCTTCTTTGAGAACTTTATTTGCTATAAAGCATGGTCAGTATATTTCTTAATTCTGGGGTAATATCCATTACAATAATGTGATTTTGCATGCTATAGCATTATTTATGTCTCATAATTGTCATTTATCGTGTGGAATAAAAGGTTACATTGACCATGCACACACTGGTGGCAGTCAATGGAGGGAGATATAACCACCTACCAACACATTGACACACACATGATATTTTAAAGATACGTGCCCCACTCACTCATATTCTGCGCTGAGCTGGTGGAAGGACTCTTATCCTTTGTGGATGTACTGGAAGAAGTGCTGCTCCGGCCCGACCTGAAATTAGACCTTATTGTCAATGCTATAGAAATGCTTTTTGTTTAAGTCTCCTCCTTCGGTCTCACTAGCGCCACTTCCCAAAGCATTCCGCGAATCGAACTTATTTGATTTTACTTTGTAAGAATATCTCGTTTTGACACTTTTGACATAGGTATAACCCTACCGAATATAATAATACGAAATACACTTTATTTATTAGAGGAGAAACGAGCAATTGCATTTGGGCGACTTATACTGTCACTCATTTCAATCATTCGGATTCACTCCCTGTCACAGAGTAACTATCCGAGAGTAAATTTAATCTGGTGTAAAGTGGTGGAAAGTGGACGAAGTTATCCAACAGTTAAATGGAAGAATAAATATATTCTGTGGATAGCTATTCTCAAGTTAAGTCATGTTTGGTGAAACCAACCCTAATTGAGCTTATCAGAAATCCTCGCGCAATTTTTTTGCTAGTATCCTTACCTCACATTAGAGTCGTGAAAGTCATTGAAATACTATCAGCTTTAGAAATCATAAATCATTTGTTTGCACGTAAATACAGTTATTATGAAACCTTTACAACAAGTTTCAAGTGGCGTTTTCAGCAATTTTTACAAAGGAAAGGAGATTAACCTAGATATTTAAGAGATTCAGGTGTTACTTTGCGGAAGTCAAGTTAAAAGTACTTACCAAATTACTTTGCGTGCTTCCGCCACCAGGTAGTACATGCAAACTACTGCAGGCCGGCGCCCACCCACTCCCAGCAGACACGTGCTTACAATAATTAACAACTTAATACCTTGGTGTCCGAGGATGCCTCGTGTAGATGTGAAACACGTACATACATACATATAATCACGTCTTTATCCCATGCGGGGTAGACAGAGCCTAGGGCCATAACACCTTAGGCCACGTTTAGCATAATGGTAGTTGAAACAGGAAATCAATAGTGATGGGTTGTTAGCCGCATCGCCTATGTCATGATTTCCCCATTCGGCGATTCCCTCAGACGACTTTTACGGCTTGCGCGGGAAGAGAAGCGGCTGGTTCATTCTATGTTTTTCTTTTTCTCCCAGACCAGAATGGAAGATGAAACACGTGTCGCATGTAATGTGTGTGCAGACTAATGGTGGCGTGCCTGCTGGGAATAACAGAAGTGGGGGGGGGGGGGGGGGGTGCCGGCCAGCAGTAGTTTGCATGAACTAATTGCTGGCGGAAGCACGCAAAGTACTTTAGACCTAGAATCCTAGATGCCTTCGTTACTTGGTGATATACCTTTCATTTCTGCTGGGTTGTTTCCCCGGCTTCTGCGGCTGTTTGAGGGCGCCGGCCGAGAGGGCCGACAGCGCCGAGTAGGGGTCGGCCATGGGCGGGAAGTTCAGCCCCGACGCCTGCAGCCGCGCCAGGTAGTCCTGCGCGGCCAGGTGGGACGCCATGGACCACCACGCTGCGCCTGGGTACACGAGTATTAGCTTATTTATTAGGTGGAAAACTACTAGTCGGTATTCTCAGGTACCACTGGAGAGATAAAGTCTACATTGAACCACCTCATGAATTAAAATTTTGAAGGTGGTTTTCATCCATGACAAAATAATAATAAATATAAATATAAACTTTTTAACTTTAACGACTACCAGATTGCAGCCGGGACCAACGGCTTAACGTGCATTCCGAAGCACGGAACCATCTTTATTATCAGACAATCAGGTAATTCAAGCCTGCAATGTCCTAACCAAACTAGAAACAACTAAACAAAGTATGCTTCCCGTGGGATTCAAACCCACGACCTCCGGGTCGTCTAAGTCTACTGAGTCATCGGGCAAGGTCTACTGAGAAGACTCACTGGCAGCAGGATGCAGCCCCAGCGACGCCGCCTGGTTGGCCGCGACGCCGAGAGTGGTGGGGGGAGGGTAGCGCCCGCCGCCGAACCCGAACAGCGCCGCTTGAGCCTGGGCTTGGGCCTGCGCCTGCGCAGCTGCTCCGCCACCTGCCGCGCCATCACGGCCCCAGTATGCTGAAAAATACAAATTCATGTCAACACAATTCACAAATAGAGAACAACTTATTAAACCATACTAATATTATAAACTAGCTGTTCCCCGCGGTTTCACTTGCCATTAGTGTGTATGTACTATAGCCTGTAACCTTCCCCAAGATTCAGGCTTTCATATATAAAAAGAATTTTGCAAATCCGACCAGTAGTTTTCAAGTTATAAGCGTTCAAACAAACAAACTCTTCAGTTTTATTATATTAGTATTGATGTTAAAGTCTGTTTGTCTGTCAGCGGTTTAGTCTTGAAAGCATAACACTTTCACGACTAAACCGCTGCTGAACCGATTTTGATAAAATTTGGTACAGATATAGTTAATGATTGGGGTCAAACATATATAACCGAAGCCCACATGGGCGGAGCGGCGTTTTTTAACCTAGGCTAAGAAAAATTGAAAAAGGTCAATTTTCCTGACTCGGGATCGAACACAGATCCTCCAAACAAGCGCGTCAAACATGAAGAACGGAACTACGAAGGTCGCCAAACGATTTATAGCAAAAACCGCACAAACCAAATCAAAAGCTTGAATTTTAAATTTATTTAATTTTAGCCGTTTCGACCATCTTCACTCCGTTTAATTGAATTCCTGGCGGATGTGATGTTATGTGAGTGAATCATACGTTTCGGGATGTGCATCAAAACCACTGAGCAAGGTTGAGTTTTGCTCGATATTAAAATTCCGTGCTTTGTGACTCATCATTTCGTGTAAGTGACACGGTCAATCAAACATGCATACCCTGGTGTCAGAGTCTCGGAACAGCCTCCAGGCCTTTGACGTGGTTCCTAAACTGGAAATAATGAAGATATGCTTCCCATGGGGATCGAACCCACGACCCCCGGGTCTACAGGCTGACCGCCTTAACCACTTGACTACGGGCTGTTCGCCCTCTTTAAGAAAAATAATTGTAAATGCGATTCTAGTACATAGTAAAATATGCATAGAACTAGGAATTGCGCGCGGCCCTAAGGCATTTTTTTTTTAAATCTATGAAAATATGTCAATGATTTTCTGTATTTTAAACTGTCCATGTGTGAATAGGTACAAGAACGGGATTAAGTAGTGTGGGTGATGACCTAACGTACCAAACCTTACCAGCCTATCAATTAGAACAGTCAATAGGCATGAACAATGCCAACCGTTAACTAGGATAATCGCACTTATAACATAAGTAATAAAGACTAGAAAAGCGCGATCATCTTTCAAAGATATACCGGGTGCAGGTCGGTGACCCCGACCGGAGCGAGTTTACGTATTGCTATAAAATCTCTCACGGTGTTCGTGTCCTGTGGAACTTAGAACACGGCTGTGTTCCACAAATGAATTTAAACATTTGAAGAAAAGAGATCGATCGTATTTTTTTTATTGTGTGGCCACCATAAAAAAATTGAAAATAATTTCTCAATTCATTACGTTCAGTAATAAAACTTTTTTTTTATTAGGTTGGGTGTTTCTTACACTGATTAATGAAATGCATTTAATCTAACTACGCGTACAAGGAGGTTTTAACTCTTAGATCGATAAATATTGGAGACATCACTATAGTTCAGCCAGGTCTATCGGATACAATAATTCAGGTTCATACATACCTACATACATAAATATAATCACATCTTTGTCCCAAACGGGGTAGACAAAGCCTAGGGCCATAAGACCTTAAGCCACGTTTGGCATGATAGTAGTTGAAACAGGCAATCAATAGTGATGGGTTCTAGCCGCATCGCCTATGTCATGATTCCCCCATTCGGCTATTCTCTCAGTTGACTTTTACGACCTGCGCGGAAAGAGAAGCTGGTATATTCTAAGTTTTTCTTTTTCTTCCAGACCAGCAGGGAAAACATTTCAGGTTCAATTCGGGTTTCTTAAAATAATCCAACCCAACGGACTACTAAGAAACGAATCCCACCATTGAAGTGGCTTTGAAACAATAACATTACCAAGTCATACTGGGTTGATTGTTCCCCATGACACCAGGGTGCGAAGGTGCACACCACGACTGACAACCAGCGTTCGATTGTTCCTTTTGAACCATTTTTCGATCATGCGTCATCGTTCTCATCTTTTTATCGTCCTTTTTCGTTAATTTTGGTGTAGATACATATAAACTATCTATTTGTACTTTCCAAAGGTTGACTGGCAGAGAATGCTATAGCATTAAGTTTACCTATTGTAGCTCTTGGCTCAATAAAGTTTTAAATAAATAAATAATATAAAAAGAAGTGCGGTACTGCTATTGCATAGGATTTTTTATCAACTTATGCAATAAGTACGAACGCTCGGCCGAGCTACATGGTCGGCGGAGTAGGGGCTATTAGGTTTTATTTTCGTTACGGAATTTCTTGATTCGGTGACGGCGCTCAAAGCCCGCGATAAAAGCTATACAATAGCTTAAAACATTTTAGGGAAGAGGGGAAGTACCTTGAAGGCCAATGTCGTTCCTTTTCAGAAATACCGGCGTTCTTAATCGCCAACCTCAACTGGCAACACTGCTGACAACGACCATAATGATGACATACCTCCGAAGAGACCGGCGGCGTCAAGCAGACCGTCTGGCGGCGCCTTGCCCGCAGCCTCGCCGCCATCGCCGTTCTCCTTGTCCATACCACGCCTGGAAACAACCAGAAACAACATGTCAGTTGTTGAAGCTCATAGAGGAACATTGCACTATGGTTTCGAGGTGTTGGAAGTAAGGTTAGACAGATTGATGTAAGTGTATTTGTAAAACAAAGTCTTAATAAATAAACCTTGTGCCAAAATTTCTAATGTGTTAGGAAAACATTATCATCATCATCATTTCAGCCGCAGGTCGTCCACTGCTGGACGTAGGCCTCCCCCAAGGATTTCCAGAACGACCGGTTGGAAGCGGCCTGCATCCAGCGTCTGCCCGCGACCTTCTTTAGGTCATCTGACCATCTGGTCGGTGGATGTCCGACGCTGCGCATTTTTGGAAAACATAAAGTAAATTAATAGGTTCGCAGGGTCAATTGACTTCATGACCCACATTATATGAACGAATGAATAGGTACCTAAATAAACTGAATTCTAAGTGTTAACAGCGCCTAACCCTTTAGGAGGGCAACTGAGACATTTAAATAATCGGCACTAGTTTTATAACAAGCCTAACACCAACGCTCTGTTGAAACAAAATCCGCCACCAGGGTGGCTACTACCATCTCTTAAAACCATGCAAGATCCAGTGAGTAAGCGAGACAGCGCCATACATGATGTAAGGCGACATCTCCCTCACTCACTGGATCTTACATGGTTTAAAGAGACTGTAGTAACCCCCCAGCCGTAGCTTGGTGGTAAACTGACCTCTAAAATAAAGCTAGAGCGTAGGCAGCTTGGCAGAACTGACAAATAAATAATTGGGCCCAGCTACGACATCCACAGAAAGAAAATAAAATAAAAGTGGTCTATTCTAGCTGCAAACCACACGGCATCTTAGTAGTTACTGACCTATCCTACACAACCACCTCATCATCATCATTTTTATTTTTTTTCAAAATACCTTAAAGATGTCAGTCAGTATGTCAGCCCCAATTGCCCTCATGCATGAATGAGGGTGCATTTTAGTTTATGATTTGAAATATTGAAAAAAAAAATTACTTAATAATAGGTACCTACTGACTACTGAGGTTTTCTCCATTTTCTCTTAGCATGTATTTACAAGCAATAAAAAAATTGCATGGTTCTTTTCACATGTCAATAATGTTTATTTTTTTAACAGACTGTCTAACTGTCCACTGTCCGGTTATGTTTATCGTAAACTTTTGCCATCTATAAAATAGAAATAGATCTAATGAAAATAAAACTACTGCAAAGTCTAGTTGATAACTACCTTTCTAGAAAAAACATATTCGTAAAGATGAAAAAATATTAATTTAACTTTAGTACTTAGGTAGAGAACCAGGTAGGTACCTATAGGTACTTATATACCTATAGAAACCACTTCACATTCGGTTCGATTTCCACGAAAAGCATAATTTGTGTAGTTGTTTCCAGTTTGGTTAGGACATCGTCATCACCAGATTGTCTGACAAGATGATTCCGTGCTTCGGAAGGCACGTTAAGCCATTTGTCCCTGCTGCTATCTGGTAGTTGTTAAAGAACCTAAGTCAGAGGTCGAGAGGCGGTTCCGAAAAATTTTGACCCCAGGGTGTGCATGGTCGATTGACCATTTACACGAAATGTTGATGGTGATGGCTTCACATTTTTCCGAGACGAATTAACTTTGTGACAAATAAACAACCCAATTAAATAAATTCTATTAAATATATAGTTACAGGTACTTAATCCCTTTCAAGAGAAAATGCTACCAAAGATTATATAATTTGACATTTGAAGAGAAAGTAGTATTTATATCAACAGCATAACATATCAGACGATAAATTGACAAGGAAAGTATGCACACTTGGTAATTGGATTTAAGTGGAAACAAAGTCGCTTTCTCTGTCCCTATATCCCTTTTTATGCTTAAATCTTTAAAACTACGCAACGGATTTTGATGCGGTTTTTTTAATAGATAGAGTGATTCAAGAGGAAGGTTTTTATGTCCATTCGCCGTGGTTGCATCCGCCAGAAAAAAAAAATCCTATCCGCCCGGTAGTTCCGAAGATAAGTGCGTTTAAACAAACCAACAGATAGTGCAGATTGTTACTTATTAATCAAAGCACATAATAAATTGATATCTACGCTCAAAGGACCAATCTCACCTATCCCACCGGGAAAACTTTTTATACCAAAATTCCCACGGAAGCAAAAATCTCAAGGTAAAATCTAGCAACACTTAAGTTTAACGTTTAAATAGCCCTAGTAAAGTAAATATCGAACTAACATAATTAGTCTTTATCGTACCTTACATTACAAACAAAACAGACGCGTGGGTGCGACCAAAATAGAAATATGTACGCAACTTGAGAACGACAAGTTATTTTTCATTATAGTGGATAGTTAGTTCTATTTCAATCTTAGATACAATCGCTTTTATTATTTGTTCTTAGACTAATAGTGGCTGCCCTGGGCTTAACTCTCAGTCCCGTGGAATATTCGGGAAATCGACGGATTTCCTGAAATTCTACTCACGAAGAATATACATCATAGTATAGGTAGGTAGGCAGAGTAAAAATATACTTTTATTTAGCAAATACCTAAAAAAGTTACCTAAAAAGGGAATTACCAAAATTTATATGTTAACGGATTGCCGACTACCCCTTTAGTCTTTAGTCTTTATAGGGTTTGTTTTGGTAAACACGTTGGTTTAGGTTGTTATCTGAATTTAATGAAATGAAACTACTACTGCTGGTTGTTTAGTGACATATGACAAAAAATGGAATACGTTTATATAGGGTTACAACAACCAGCAGTGGTAGTGTAAGTAGTGACAGTCCAATGACTGTCACTACTTACACTACCACTGCTGGTTGTCATATCATATTATCATAAGCATAAATAGGCTACAGTAATCCAAGCCAATCTTTTGCTAGCTGAATCCGCCAGTCGACACTCAAAAATGCACAATCTAAGCCACAGGTCAGGTATGACACGCAGGTCGGACGCAGTTACTCTTACTTCACGTATTTTTGCACCTATCTCAGCCAAGATAGGAGAACGAGATAGATTAAAAAAACTGAAAATAAAACCGGTCAAGTCCGAGTCAAAATTCATGCTGTCCTCTCAGAGACAAATCACGTTCAATCAATGCCTAATTGCATATCTGTAGGTACTCAACTCATTGATGGTCACTATGAGACCGTTGGCAGGCAGTGGCGTGCATATCATAAAGACGTTTAGACGTTGCCTACCCTGTACTTTTGTAATAAATAATAAAAAAAATATTTAATCAATACATATAAATAATAAATATTTTTTCACACAAGATATCGAATTATCTTAACAACGCCATCTATGAATGCGCGCGAACACGCGGCGCGCCGCCGCCGCCCCATGCGCGCTGCTAGCTAGCTAGGCCAGGCCAGCTTTTTAGTAAATCGTCTAAAGTTTACTACTCTCACTAAGAAATCACTATGTATAGATGTGCTTTTGCTCGTGTAGTAGTGCAAGTAAAAAACTTACATGAACAGACACATATGCGCTAAATCACGCCTGTGTGAGTGAATTTCAGACCTCCACTATAGATGAAACAAAATGCTATGAGATGACATTTCATCTCGCTCTCACTTTTGTTACGGCCAATTAGAATTACGCGTTACACATACTTAAATCTGATTAGTGATTACGAATATTACGATCGATTGCAGCAACATGATAACTGTGTCTATTGGATATTAAACGAGTAATGCTGCAAATTTAAAAACGCATAGACTTGAAGACTTTATATAAACAAGATGACATTCCCAATTCCGTAGGGTTTTATTTTTAGATTTTAGATTTTAGGTTAGATTTAAAAAAGGCCTTTGATACTGTTTCCATACCCATTCTTATGCACAGGCTTGAAGCTATTGGAGTAAGAGGTCCTCCCTTGTCGTTATTTAATGACTTCCTCAGAAATCGTAAACAATGCGTAAAAATAGGCAATCATACTAGCGAAGAATCCCCTGTTACATATGGTGTTCCCCAAGGCAGTGTCCTGGGGCCTACTCTTTTCCTTATTTATATAAACTCACTTTGTAATATGAATATTACAAATGGTAAAGTTTTTGCTTACGCTGACGACACCGCAATAGTTTTCTCGGGAGACACATGGGAAGATGTTCGTAAAACCACTGAAGAGGGTCTGACTAGGGTGGCTGGCTGGTTGAGATGCAATTTATTAACTTTGAATACCTTGAAAACCAACTATGTAACTTTTTCTAACTATAATAGCTCTCAGCCTGCTCATTTTGAAATAAAAATACATTCATGTGATTCTATAGGAGATGACTGTGGCTGTGAAACTATTAAAAAGACCAATAAGATAAAATACTTAGGTGTCCTTATTGACCAGCGCCTTACCTGGCACGACCATCTAGACCTCGTTATAGGCAGGATTCGCAAGATGATATGGATTTTCAAATCTTTAAGACATGTCGCCAATATGAAATTATTGAAACAAATTTATCTATCACTTGCGCAATCCATCATAGTATATTGTATTCCGGTATGGGGTGGTGCTACTAAGATGAAAATGTTGGAGGTGGAAAGGTCTCAAAGAGCATTATTAAAAGTTATGTGCTTTAAGACATACACATTTTCCACTTCCTGTCTTTACAGGCTATGTGATCTGCTCACGGTTCGTGGATTGTATGTTTTGAATACTGTTCTTAAATTTCACGGTACTGTAATGTTTGATCCAGATGTATTGCGTAGACGACGAAACTGTGTGGTTGTGCCACTGCCTGCTGTTAAAACCCATTTTGCCGGACGACAATATACACGACAATCGGCACTCTTATATAATAGATTAAATAAAAAATTAAATTTTTACCTTCAAACAAAATATAATTCTAAAAACACTTTGACTGCACACCTAAAATCCCTAAACTACGATGAAATTGAAACCCTGTGTGAACAATCCATACTAATATTATAAATGCGAAAGTCTGTCTGTCTGTCTGTCTGTCTGTCTGTCTGTCTGTCACCTCTTCACGGCTAAACTGCTGGACCGATTGTGATGAAATTTGGTAGGGATGTAGTTAACGACCTGAGGTCAAACATAGGCTACTTTTGGGCGCGATATAACCGAATCCCACGCGGGGCGAAGCCGCGGGGAACAGCTAGTTACAATTATAAATAAACATCTGACAGCACATACACCCAGGCTATGCACACGCATACTCACATCCACACACATACACAAACATACAAAAACAGTTACTTAGAGATAAAATAATTAATGTATTATTAGTTATAAATATGTACTTTAATTACACACAGTTGTTATTGAAGAGCGGGATCTCCTAACACAGGTAATTATTTACTTAAAAGGAGATTCCGGTCACAAATATGTTTAAAGCATCATGGTACAGAAATAAAGAATTATTATTATTATTATTATTTTTCCAAAATTTCTTTTCTCAGCATGTTGCTGGTATTTATACTACAATCACGGGCTTACACCAAGTGAAAGTAATAATAGATATTTATAGATGTTCAGCTATGGTTTCGTCGCCTTGCATGAATTTCCTCACTATTCTACACGTATTTAAAATTGCAGCTTTTTGCATATTGATATAAATGTTGGGTGGTAAATTAAGAAGTTTCAAGCTATGGTGTAGATGTTTAGGAATGACTCCGGTTGATGACATAACTATTGGCACTATGTATACTTTCTCCACTCTCCATATCCTTGTTATTTCATCCTTTAAGTCTGTATATTTATTTATTTTTTCGGTTATGGTTTTAGAAATGTTGTGAGTGTTAGGAACTGCTATATCTATTATGTAAGCTATTTTATTGAATTTATCATGTAGTACTATATCGGGTCTATTATAGTGTATAGTTTTATCAGTTAATATTGCACGGTCATAATACAGCTTAAATTCATTATTTTCTACAACAGGTTGAGGTGTATATTTATAATAAGGTGTCGGTATGTCACAAATTAATTTATGTTTGATAGCAAGTTTTTGGTGTACAATGTTTGCGATCTGGTTGTGTCGATGAGTATAGTCAGTCTGAGTGAGGTTTGGACATGCACCTATAATGTGTTGGATTGTCTCTGGGTGTGTGTTACATTTACGGCATCTGTCATCTGTAATGGAGGGATCTTTTATGATATGCTTACGGTAATTTTTGGTATTTATTATCTGATCTTGTATAGCTATTATAAAACCTTCAGTTTCAGGAAAGATATTGCTGTGTGTAAGCCATTTGTTTGATGACTCCAAGTCAATGGCGGATTGTTCAAGGTCGTGTGGGTGTCTGCCGTGAAGGACTTTTGATTTCCATCGGTCTATTTTTTGTTTTTCTGGGTCAATGTTGGTTAGATTAAAAAGGTCTATGGTCGAATTGGCTAGATTTAGTGGTGTATGTTTATTATCACTGTCGACTATATATCGGTGAATACTACTGGTGTTAGCTTTGAAATAGAAAAAAGACCGAAGGGAATCTATTTGATTTTTCAATAAAACCTCAATATCAATCAGTCCCCTACCGCCATTATGTCTTTTTATCGTCATTCTTTCTATTGCGGATTTGGGATGATGGTGATTAAATTTAGTGAGTATTGTACGAGTTTTGATTTGTAAATTGTTAATGTCCGTCTTAGTCCATTTTACGATACCGAATGAATATGTCAGTATGGGGATAGCGTAAGTGTTAATAGCTTTTATTAAAGATTTTCCTATTAATTGGCTTCTGCAGATAATGTTGACTCTATTTTTATATTCAGCGGCAAGAGATGATTTTAGTGATGTGTGGTCTAATTGAGTTGATTGATAATATCCCAAGTATTTATAGAGGTCTTCCGGTTCCATGGCTTTTATAGTTTCTTCGTTAACAATGTAATCTCCAGATGTAATTTTACCTTTAACAATATTTAAGCATTTGCATTTTTCGATACCGAATTTCATACATATATCAGCACTGAATCTAGCTGTAGTATCAACAAGTTGTTTCATATCCTTTTTATTTTTTGTATACAATTTAATATCATCCATGTATATAAGATGAGATATATCAGATTGTGGATCATTTGGTTTTAAACGATAACCTTTGTTTTGTTGGTTTAGTAAGTAGGATAGTGGGTTTAAAGCAAGACAAAACCACATGGGACTTAGGGAATCTCCTTGATAGATGCCTTTTTTAATTGATATTTCTCTGCTTATAAGTGTATTGTTGTTTGTTGTTACATATAAGTTAGTCTTCCATAGTGGAATTACTGTTTTTAAAAATGTAATGAGAGATGGATTTATTTTATATATTTCTAGAATTCTAAGTAACCATGAGTGAGGAATACTATCAAACGCTTTTTGATAATCTATAAATGTACAATGAAGGTTGCGTTTGTTTGAATTGGCTTGGCGGTGTATAGTCGAATCGATTAGAAGTTGTTCCTTGCATCCCATGTGGTTCTTCCTACATCCTTTTTGCTCTTCTGAAATTATATTGAATTGTTCTATGTGTCTGTTAATTTTGCAGCTAATTATTGAAGTCAAAATCTTATAAATAGTTGGTAGGCAGGTGATTGGTCTGTATTGTGATGGATCATCCAAGCGGTTACTTTTAGGAATCATGTAGGTTATGCCTTTAGCAATGAAATTAGGGATATCTTGTTTACCTAGAACTATATCAGAAAAATGTTGGGCTAAGGATTTATGCAATGAGTGTAGTTTTTTGTACCAAAAATTATGTATGTGGTCGATTCCCGGTGATTTCCAATTATGTAATTTATTAGTAGCAGTCTGGACATCTTCTTCTTCAATTTCCTTAAATTCCATTTCATCTATACCTTCCCATCGAATTTCTTCTTCTTTAATCCATTCTGCTTCTTCATTATGACATTCCGATTTCTCCCATATTTCTGACCAATATTCTTCAAGTTTTTCTTTAGATAGTGAGTCGCTATTGCCGTTGTTGTTCGTCTGTGTATCTTTTAGTGTATCATGTTTCAGTTGTCTATAGAACAATTTTTGATTTGTGGTAAAGAGTTTATTATCTTGTTTTCTTTTTAGAGATTTAGTGTACCTAGCTAGTCTTTTAGATTTAAGTACAAGTTTCTGTTTGAGTGTATCTAAAAATTCCTCCGGTGTGTTATTAGTAGTTTCGTGTCGACTGTGTATTTTATATTTACTAAATACTATTTCTACGCTTTCAACTACTTTTTTCGATCTATTGCCTCTAATGTATTGTGTAAGTCTTCCTATGTCTGCACGTAATTTAACTATATCATTTTCTATTCTTATTTGCCATTTAGGTTTTTTGTTGACTTTTCGGTTTTGATATTGTTGTGATGTATCAGAGTAGATTTTATAACCTAGTTCGTTTGTTATCACAAAAGCAGTGCAGTAAATTAAAGTGTGTATGTCTACTAATAATGCATTTGTAGTTATAAATCGGTTCAGTATATTATTATTGAAAATTGTTATTAAGTTGTTTAATCTTTTGCTATACTTCAATTTTGGAAGTTTTGGTCTTAGCGTAGGGTCCATCCCGGAATATTGGAGTATTACCGTTTGCATTTGATCGCTTAATTTTTGAATTGCACGATCATCTGGAGGGCAGACCGATTCTAAAATTTCTATATCATTCTCCAGGAGCAGATTTTGTGTAGGAGGAGTCTGTGTGCAAATATCAATAGTTTGTGTGAAATTTTCCGAATTTCCTACTTGTGAATCTTTGTAAGTCAATAAACTAGGTGTTTGACTTGCTATTGCTTGTGGATGCGATGCAGTCGAATTTCTTAGTTCTTGGGCAGAGATTTGTGATGTGCTAATTTCGTTGTTATCGTTTTCCTCTGATTGCTCTAATTGCTGTTGTACTTCATTTTTTATTTCACAGAGTACTTCTTCCGTAAGATATTTATTTTTGATGATGGCTCTTCTCTGATCTGATATTCTCTGTTCAGATACATTTACCTCAGGATATTTTTGTTTGAAAAATTCATGCAGGGTTTTCCGATAGCACGTCATATCGGTTTCAAGTTTAGTTATAAGATAATAAGTGCGCATGATAAATATGTTAACATCGTTTGACCATGTCATGCGCACTCTTTGTTTTCCAGCTTTAGTGGACGCAGGTAAAAAGGTATTAACCTCCTGCGCAACATCTAACGCTGGGTTTGAAGTAATATCTAATGTTTCAGAGTGGTTTTCATCCACAGAACTTAGTGATGGGGCATAAGATGCCGTACTTGGGCTATATGGTTCAGCTATATCAGATGTGGATTGAGGGGATAGACTTCTGTATCTATTACAAGTACGCCGATTACTTCTTCGTACTGTAGGGTTTTGGGAGTGACTACTACTACTACTAATTGAATTCTGTGGATGATGGGATGCTATATTTTCGTTTTCTACAACAGATGGAATCTGGGTAGATAATTTAGATTTTCTTTTACTCTCTATTTTGTTCCCACGATCAGCTAGGGATGAGAAGTCAACCACGGTAGAGCCCCGCATACCGTGGCAAGGGTAATTGAAACTGGAGGTCCCCCGGTATCCAGAGTTCGCATATTAAGGACTATGCCCTCCCAT
Organism: Apomyelois bistriatella; assembly: GCA_947044815.1. Taxonomy (NCBI): domain Eukaryota; kingdom Metazoa; phylum Arthropoda; class Insecta; order Lepidoptera; family Pyralidae; genus Apomyelois; species Apomyelois bistriatella. Next base: position 2,922,334 of record OX345715.1, on the reverse strand, counting down.
AGCCACGCAGCCCTCGGCATATGCTGTTCCACCTTGGCTTGGATTGACCTTTGCCTTGTTGGCCGCGTAAGTTTCAATCGTACGCGTTTCCGCCCCCCACGTGGCTAGATGTTCAGCACGGACGTAAGGTAGGGTTTATAGGGGGCTTATTATTATTATTATTTTTATTTCCGTATCGAAATCAAATCAACAATATGTTTGCTTTGCTTGCATGCATTTGTTTGTTTTGAATGTTTAATTAATTGATAATTGCAATGTGCATTGTTTACAATGAGGTGAAAAAATAGCACTTTTATTTTTAACAAATTTACACAGTGGTAGTTTAAAATTGTAAAATTTTCATGTGATTGTTGTCAACCGAGTGTTTGTTTACAAAAACTATAAAATGACGCGCTAAGTAATCTTTCATTTCACAAAAAAATGGCAATAATAATAAATGGACGTTATCAACCGGGATTGATCGGATTTAGTTGAAGTGAAGGGTAAGCTAACAACAACATTATTTAATATTATTTTCAAATTAATATGTTTGCTATGCTTTTCCATAACTCCCACGGGACCGTAGGATAAGGCGGTCATCTTTTAAAAATTTTTAGAGCCTAAGTAGGTACATGATTCATATATTTTAATTTTATTATCTTCTTGCTCGTTACTGTTTTAGTTGTAACTCAAATACCTATACCTAAATTATAAGTATAGTTTAAAATAGAAATAGTTCTGGTCTAGGTAGGTTTTTGCCTACCCTAAGGAAAATGTCTGTGCACGTCACTGTTGGCAGGTCATTGAACTTATCGCAAAGAAAATACACTACGCTAAGTAATCGTTCGAAAACGATTTGTGGGGATTTGGACATTTGATTTTTATTGTCGTTGATAAATTCACAAAAATCTGTTAAATAGTTTGGTAAAATGATTTATTCTGTGAAAAGGTACTTAATTCATTCCCCTTTCATATCCATACAACTGGTACCACCGAATAGACAATAGTACTGGTACAAGGAAACTCCTTGGGATTACTAGACTGTCATCGTCAAAAAACGTTGTTTTTATCGAAGGTACTTTGTAAGACCACAAATATAACATGTACTATGACAGAGAGTTGTTTGGTCTAAAACATCGAAGTCTGCCGCGCGAGACACAAAATAAAGCCAGTATCAATATACTCTCTCTCTCTCTCTAATCATTGGATGTTTATTGCCCAAACCTTACATAAGATGCGAACGACTAAATCAGTCCGTAAAAGGCATAGAACTAGTAACGCAATTTTTTTTTTAAATCTTATGTAAAAGGCAATCTGCCATGAGACAAACGACTCTATTCGTACGGAATTCTTGCGGGTTTACTTTGGACTGCCAGGAAACCCTAATTTTTATCGGACACATCATGCGATCATCAGTAGCTTGTCTGCAAAAAGCATAAATACTGGGCAGATATGATATAGAATCACAACTTTATTCCGTACGATATAGAGTCTAGTGTTATTAAGCCATGTTTAGCATAATAGTTGTAGAAAACAGGAAATCACTAGGCAGAGCATAGGGAAAACTAGTGCCGTTCCCAGGTATTTCCGAAACTTGCCCGGGAATTTCGAAAATATTCCTAAAGTTTGTGAATATTTAATACAAAGGGAGAATTCCCGTAAACTTTGTGCGTTTCCAGAGGCACCTCAGGAAATTGAAGAACCGATGAAAAAGAAAGAATAATGAGCAAAAGAAAATTATGACACAAACAAATGATACCGTTTTGAGTTCCGTCACGTTGAGGTACGAAACCCTAGACTACTTAGCAACTTATCGAGCTGATAGCAAACGCATTTGCAAGCCAACGCGTTGCATAGTAAACTAACCATTTGACCCACTTTGTGTAGCTGTAGATCATACGATTGTGTTGTATTCTGATTTGTACCACTTTACACAAAAAATAGCGTTTGAATGCCCGCCACTTATTGTGTACCAAGGATGTTTACGTCTATGCACTTCATAGATATACATAAACATTGTGAATTTTTGAACTGCCTCCGAGGTTCAGTGGTTGAGACGTTTGCTTGAACGCCCACAGATCGTAGGTTCGATTTTCATGAGAAGTTACTTTGTTGAAATCGAATCTTGAATGATCTGATTTGTCTGATCACCTTGATTTTTATTGAGCCAGCGCATCCTGGTGTCGGAGTTCTGTCGCTTCTCGGCCTTTGACCTGTACCCCTAGTATGAGATTTTTAAACGCAGTCGCTAGGATTTAGAATTATATATGGAATTTTTTTAGTTACCATACTATCCGCCAGGGGCGCTATACAGGTTTGTCATATACAATCGCTACGCAGTCGCTAGAGTCTGCGTTTATCAAATCTCATACCAGGGTTACTGGTTCCTTTAACGACCACCAGCTGGCAGCCGGGACCAGAGACTCAAAAACACCATAAAGGGTTTTTATTTTTTTTAGATTAAATCAGTGTTTTGAACAGTTATCGCTAAAATCCCTGCTTAGGTTGACTGAAACAGGTTTGATTGAAAACAGATTGAAAGTTTCAGGTTAAAAAAAACAGAAATGGAAAACAGTGTTTAAAACACCGGCCGGGACCTTCGAATATTAGTCCCCGAGGGATGGTAAAGCCGCGGGGGTATACTAGCATCTTACAAATTTGAATTACGAATGCCATGTCGAACAAGCATTTGCGCTTGTCAACATTTGCAATCCATATAGTTTCCAATCCAATCATAAAGATACCATAATCAGTCACTTACATTTCATACTAGCTTGAAATTACATTATAAATTGCTAGCCGAGAACAACAATCTAAATTCAACGTTATTTCTAAGGAGCTATAACCTAAATTACGATAACAAAAGTATTGAAGCATTTTCTAAATATACATTTTAAGTGAACTTTAATGCAAGGAAATAAAGTTGATAATGCTATGAGATAAGGAACAGATGGTTAGTAGGTTTTTTATTGTAGCGATTGTTTAACCTGTTATGCGTTGTTTTATTCATTGCATGGCAAGTTATTGATTTTACCATATTAGATGGCGGTGGAAAAGTGTCTCGACTCCTAATACGGGGAGAGTAAATCACTGTGACTTGCTTGACAAAAACTGACACGTTGTCCATACTTTTGCACTTATTGGTTTAGGATTTATAACAAGGAAATACGCTAAAACAATACTCATTAAGAGAGAGAGAGAGACAAAAAACAATAGCACTCCTGGGTCTCAACTATTTGCATACCAAACTACTATAAAGATATGCCGTGCTAATGGTCTCACAACCAAGTATATGACAAAGATAGTGCGAAGTGGAGACAAGAAGCAGGAAAGCAGACTTTGGGCTCCGCAGAGATAGTCGCAACAGGGAAAGCGATAATATGCAATAGAGATACTGTTTTTTTTTTTTGTTGGTCGGTACTCCCTCCACCTCCCATGGGTTTACCAATCTTTAGGTTACACGAGCCGAATCTCGTGAGAGTGCGCTGTACTTGCTTGGCTCATTTCCAGTCGCACCTTGATCTCCCTACAAGTTCTCTAATGTGTCTTCTTATCTGATATCTAGAATGGGTCGAGCATGGCAAGTATGTGCTTATTTTCCTCCACTTTTTGTCATTTTGATCTTTTCTTCTTTGTCCACCCCTTATCCCAGTTCATCTGGGGTCGGGTCTCCTCGTGCATTTGCGCCAGAGATTTCTACTCCGGGTTGTCTTTACTTCTAGCTTTTCCTTGTGTATCTATTTCTCCTATTTTTTCACCCATGTAGCTGGTGGTCTGCCTTAGGTTTTTAAGGGATATTTTTATTGTCAATTTGATCATGCTTTTATTAAAATACCATACTTTTAAATGGCCACCGCAGTTGCGTAGGCATCATTAACAGATGATGTGGGTCGAATGACGATTGCCCAATGATCAATGGAGCGTTGTGTAATAAGTGGACATTATACCGTAAGAAGTCGTGAATTTTTTTTTTATCAACGAAGAGTTATGCTTTAAAGTCTAAAGTTTTTTTTAAGTCATATAAAACATAGGCTACGGTAATTACCTTCTATTAGGTGGACCGAAGGCCTGTTGCCTACTCGGTAATATAAAAAAAAAACAAGCAACCCACCCCGGCTTCGCCCGTGGTACACATAGCCTATGTCACCGTGTATGTGTGTATTTTTTGCAATAAAGAGTTTTTATCTCACACGGGGATAGTGTGTGATAAAAAAAAGGGACAAAAGGGGGAAAAAATTTTGCAAATCGGTCCAGTAGTTGCGAAGCCTATTTGATGCAAACAAACAAATAATCAACCTTTTCAATTAATATTATTAGTATAAAAGTATAGATTTTTAATAGAAAATGGTTTTTTCTCACTAATCAGTTTTTTAATTAGAAATCGGCTATAAATAACCGGAGCGTGTGAAGCGACCCCTTATGTAGATAATGTCAATAAAATTTATTTATTCCGGTTCATTACAAGTTGGTTACGATTGACGGAAATCATTTAATTGATCTGTTTCTTCATAAGCGACTTCGGGGAAATGAAACTAGAGAAGACTGGAGCTCTATTTTTGAAATCTGTGACACACAACATCAATGTGTCGAATGGTTTTGTATCCCAACTAAGTAATATTATAAATGCGAAAGTGGGTTTGTATATTTGTTTGTTTGTTACCTCTTCACGCCCTATCTACTAAACCAATGTTCCTGGAATTTCGCATACACATAGCTAGGAGTATTGAGGACATAGGTTTCATCCCGGGAAAAAGCACTGTTCCCGAAACTCACAGGGGTGAAGCCGCGGGTGAAAGCTAGTTATTTGTATAAATCCTCATTTTTGTATGCCCACATCGGTAGGCGAATTTAGTAGGCTAACCTAAATGATTTTTATTTATTTATTTAATTAACTTCAATATATACAAATGTAAATGGCGAACTTTAAGCCAAAAATAATTGAACTCTAGTTTCAATTTATTCAGCCACATCAGAAGAAAAAGGAAGAAGGGTAGTAATGGTATTAAAAAACTATAACTACCCTATTTTTCGCTTTTAACGGGACATTCAGACTGGCAGTAAGCGAACTTGAGCACCCTGCGTTTAATTCGAAAAAAATATATATGGTTCCTCAATTCCTCATAAAAAAAACCCACAAAATAATAAATTAAATCATAAATTCCATGAAAACGAAGCCGCGGTTAACAATTACTATCTATAAAACAAAGTCGCTTTCTCTGTCCCTATATCCCTTTTTATGCTTAAATCTTTAAAACTACGCAACGGATTTTGATGCGGTTTTTTTTAATAGATAGAGTGATTCAAGAGGAAGGTTTTTTTGCCCATGCGAAGCCGGGGCAGTAGCTAGTTAGTAGTAAACGAAAGCCTTACCTTTGTCGTACGCTACCATCCAGATCTTGTGGCCATCACTGCGTCACTACACATAGTGTACACTAGTCACACTACACTACACTATCACCGCACTACACTGGCACTTAGCACATTTTACAAATCCAATAGTGAGATCTGAAACAAACAAACAAACATACATTTAATTTACATATTGATGAAATCAAACTTGCAGAAAAACTGACACTGGGCTAGGAAACAACCAGCTGAGTAAGCAACCGAGAAAGAGATAAGATAAGAGAGAGAAAAATAATAAAACGAAACAAAAGGAAATAAAACTACCTAATATGACTATAGTTTACAAATTTATAAAAATCAATTGCTGTTCGTTAGTCTCGCCAAAACTCGAGAATTGCTGGACCAAAATTACTAAATCACTGTCACTATCAACTACATAGTATAATACAAAGTCGCTTTCACTCTCCCTATTTCCCTTTGTATGGTTAAATATTTAATACTACGCAACGGATTTTGATGCGGTTTTTTTTAATAGATATAGTGATTCAAGAGGAAGGTTTTTATGCCCATGCGAAGCCGGGGCGGGTCGCCAGTTATGTATATAAATTAAAAAAAAATATAACCAGAAGGCTTGAGTTGCTTACGCAAGAAACCACAAATTTGAGAAGTACTTGTGAAATATTTCCTCCTTTATCGCCTCTGTGAACCGAAAAATTAACCGAAACAGGCAAAATGTACCCTTAATAATATAACCGAATCACCGTTTTATGACAATAGAAACGACCCCTATTATATCGCCCCCTCGTATACTCCGTCTCACTCGCACCTCTACTAATTTATATTTGCATCCCTATCGTAAGATTACCGTACTATGGTGTCGTAGTGTTTTCATTCAAGTGGTAATTTCGTCATTTTTTCGCTGTTCAATGTTATTGTACGTGTAAGTGGTTTTGATATCTTATAAAAAATATTTTTAATTTCTAATTTCAATACATAAGACGTGTTAGACAATCCCTATTTAAATAAACGTAAAAAAAGTAACTCTACCGTAATCTGTGTTATTTCTTCGCTCTGAAATTGCTAAACCGATTTGAATTAAATTAGACGTGGACACAATTTGATTCGGAAACAACAAGTAATTTTGTAAATATATAAAATTCACTTTAAAATATATTACACTAGCAACCCGCCCCGGCTTCGCACGGACATAAAAACCTTCCCCTTGAATTACTCTATCTATTAAAAAAAACCGCATTAAAATCCGTTGCGTAGTTTTAAAGATTTAAGCATATATAGGGACAGAGAAAGCGACTTAGTTTTATACTATGTAGTGATGTAGTGATAGTGTTATAGTAATAGTGATTTATATTCTTAAGGAAAAAAAGATAAGTCCGCCTTAACAACCACGCAATAAACGAAAGTTATCAAGATGACGCTACACATGATGAAAAGTGAGATCTTTCTTAATCAATTGATAAAATATTACAAGTTGTCGAAGCAACCCTCAAAGAGCCTTAGGGGACCTTTTCACTCTTTCGTTTTCCTCTAAACGCATGTAGATATAGCCATAACCCTGGTCAAACAATGGTTTAATTCGGTAGGGTGTCAACTTCACCCCTGGCGGAGATGGCAGAATGATCGATTGTCGCGACGCTTGCGAATCCGGGGGCAGCTACTCGTATACAGTGGGCCACGACGAAAAGGATACCTTTGTCTTTATATACTACCCATTAGGAAGTATATTTTTCTCTGTTGCCTACTGTACAAAATTATCAGCACAGAAAGGCTTGACGGTAGGTTTTCTAGAGGCCAAGATGTGTCATATTTCCCAAGCTGCTGAACGTATATAAGGAGATAATTAAAGTTCCACTTATAAATTAAACATCTTACTAATTTCTGTTTAGTTTATTTATTGAATACTAGCTGTTCCCCGCGGCTCCGCCCGCGTGGGACTCTGTTATATCGCGCCCAAAAGTAGCCTATGTTTGACCTCAGGTCGTTAACTACATCCCTACCAAATTTCATCACAATCGGTCCATCCGTTTAGCCGTGAAGAGGTGACAGACAGACAGACAGACAGACTTTCGCATTTATAATATTAGTATGGACTAGCGACCCGCCCCGGCTTCGCATGGGCATCAAAACCTTCCTCTTGAATCACTCTATCTATTAAAAAAAACCGCATCAAAATCCGTTGCGTAGTTTTAAAGATTTAAGCATACAAAGGGACATAGGGACAGAGAAAGCGACTGTTTTATACTATGTAGTGGAGGTGGAAATATAGACACTTCACGGGCGGACTAAACCGCGGGGCAAAGCTAGTTTAAAATACATATTAGTATGGATACAACGCGCTTACTGTACTTAAGCACGTTAGGGTGTGTGTCACCCCTCCGGCAAATTGGCGCAAATGTACCAATTCCCGTGATTTAACGTTTGCGATGCGGCTTCCGATGATTCATAGCTCATGATTTATGGAAACGAACATAAAGGATACAGAGATTGTGGTTTGAATTTTAAAACTATATGTTTTACAAAGAGACTTGCGGCATGGGTTCCCTTAAAGGATTGAAATTTTTTATAGGGTCAGTGACTCGAAAATGGTGCATACTCGTGGCGCCTACCACCGATTTCGATTCGATATCTCGGTTCGATAGGTATCTTCCTCTGGGTATCGTACGAGGTGACTAAGGAAATAAGAAAGACCTTAGTATATCAGTCTTATTATCTACTAGCCGTTCCCGGCGGTTTCACTCGCCCTTAGTGTATATGTACTATAGCCTATATCCTTCCCCAAGAAACAAGCTATAATATTCAGTAAGAACTTTTCAAATCCGACCAGTAGTTCCAAAGTTATAAGCGTTCAAACAAATAAACAAACAAACTCTTCAGCTTTATAATATTAGTATAGATTCTTCGGTCTCAGTTTTATACTTTCTAGTGGGATATTACTCTGTCACCAGGGTGTGCATGGTCGTTTGAATTTGACCGAGTCACCTACACGAAATGATGATGAAGAGTGGGAGATTACTCCAACGTCAATCCTCATTGGGAATGCTTAGGCGGCCGGTACCGAAAATAAACCAAATTTCAAAATGTCGTATGTACCCCATCAAAATCAAAATAAGAATAAAATAAATGAATAAAATGTCCAAGTCCAACTGGTAATCACAGATGTCAAACAAAATTAAAAAAATAATAAGAAATCGCTTTTTAAGGGACTCCGGGCTCGACTAAACGATTGTAGCTTTAAACAGTGTTTAGAAATAATCCAAACTTAAAAATGTATCTTTTAATAACCTTAAAACTGAGAATATCGTGTAGTAAGAACAAAGACATCATATCTCAAAGCCGATCGCACAAACGTAAGATGTCCCGTGAAATAAAACATGTCGTATTGATTCCGGCCCTTTAGCGGCCATCCTTGTTGCACCTTCAAGGTTAGTTAGAGCGAGAAAGAGACGGCAATTGAGGCTAGAGATGTCCGTGTAATGTTTGTGTGTGCAGATTAATATGGGGTAACGCCCTGGATAGCCGGACTAGTTTCCAGGGACGCAACCAGTTAAGTGTACAGGGACGGAGTTAGAAATAATTAGTGTTTCTTTGCCTGACAATGTTTTAAATATTACGGTTTTTTTTTTTCATAAAAAAATATTTATTGCTTACAGATGTTGAGACCTTCGCCTTTCACCATGTCTACTGGAAATAAGGGCGCTATTCTGCCTAAAACCACCCGTCAACTAATAGTCTAATCTACTAGTATGATAAAGCAGAAGATTTGTTTGCACGCTTTCTATGATACGAAATTAAAAAATAGCTATGTGCAAAGCTACAGCTAGACTGATAGAATTTGGAATTATTACCTAGCTTTGCTCTCTTCAGCCTTATTTGTAATTTTAGTCGGTACTGTGCAATCTTCATCAATTTCACACCTGCTGTTCTTTGTCGTCAGACCAACGAAATTATGGTTTTCCTTGAATTCGTCTAGCTTTTTGGTTACTTCTAAATTTAATATTTCAGGCACCATAGGTTACAATGCCACCACAGACAATAAAGACTATGTCTATGCACGTTACTCCGCAAGTCAGTTTGTTGTAGGCAAAGAATTTCGAATCGCGCGCGGTATCTACGACGCATTTTTTTTTTAAGTCTATGGTTGTAGGTAACAATAGAAAGTGGACAGCCTGCCGGTCGGCTTCCAATGGCTAAGTCACGATTACGTAACCTAACCTACACTGAGGTGGGCGCCATTACCCGATTTTGACGTGAAAATCCTTTAGACTTAGGTACGACAACATGCTTTTTTCCTCGTGTCGTGAGATAAATATAGAATAGAATAGAAAAACTCTTTATTGCACCAAACAAATGTATACATAATTTTGTTAAAAACTAGGTAAGGTACAAAGGCGGACTTATCGCTAATGCCATCTCTTCCAGTCAACCTTAGGGTGGATGGATAACAAAACCAAGACAAATCAATATACCTCATGGAAAATTCAAAAAGATTTTTCACGACTGTTTAAATAAAGTCTAAACTTCAGAAATAAATAAATTACGAGTATAAGCTTCAAGTGAATACAATGTGAAGTTTTAGTGAAAATGTTGTGCCTATTTATAAATACAACAATTTAAGAGGAGACCTTTGACCATATGGTTACAAATTGCAAAACTGCCAAAAGTAGCCGTTTTAAGCAATATTGGAATTTGTAACTAAAGGGAACTATAATTTAATAATTTAGTATGTTATAAATTAACTTCAGATTCAGAACCATAATAATTAAAGAAGACGGATTTTTGATAACCTGTGTTTTCAGTGAATAATGATTTTTAAATGATGATGGCGCTAGTGTTCACCGAGGTATCACCTTAACTTGAAGGTTCGAAGTAAGTAAGCCATTTAACCTTTGATTAATAAAATTTCATATTAATCAAAATATTTAACATGAGTCCACGAGCTACTCGGCGTCACATCCCAATTCATAACACGCGAATACAAACTAATGTAAACTTTTGGGCACTCGTAATAGGACCGGTTAATCAATAAATCTAAAAATCATTACTCAACGGAAAACAGTTGCCATGGGACGTTTGTGTATAATTAAAAAAAATGCAAGCCCGTGTGGGGTGACATGGGAACAGTGGGCGAATGGGGAGCGTAATCAGAGGTCTATCAATCAGTAAGGGAATATTAAGTTGATTCTAGGATTTGGTACCAGTACATATTTGCTTTAGAATTTAGATATATTGATCTTATACTTTACTAGCGACCTGCCCCGGCTTCGAATTGGCATAAAAACCTTCCTCTTGAATTACTTTATCTATTAAAAAAACCGCATCTAAATCCGTTGCGTAGTTTTAAAGATTTAAGCATACAAAGGGATATAGGGACAGAGAAAGCGACTTTGTTTTACTATGTAGTGATAGTGATAAATACCATAATATAATCACGCCTGTCTCCCGTAGGGGTAGGCAGAGACTAGATTTCCATTGGTTAAGGATCGTAGCCAATGGAAATCTCTAGTGATAAATAAAAACAATAAATCTTTTTTCTCTGGAAAGACATAATAGATAAGAAGATTTCTTGTATTATTTTTTTTAGTACAAGGGCGTCATTTAACTTCACAGAGTGACGTTATTGTTGTTGTATCTTAAAAATTAATACTAGATATAACGGCAAAAGTAATTTTTATGGAATGTTAACATAGTCAAAACTCACCGAGATATGAAAAAGTTTAAAAGTCATTTGCAACCCACTAGGATGAAAGAGTGCAAAAGCTGGAAACAAAGGATCGACTGACGGAATCAACGTACAAGCTAAAATGCTGGATCTAGAATTGAAATTTTAAATGAAAGGTGAAGTAATCCTGAGGGCAACCACTCATACTTGTATCCATACTAATATTATAAATGCGAATGTCTGTCTGTCTGTCTGTCACCTCTTCACGGCTAAACAGCTGGACCGATTGTGATGAAATTTGGTAGGGATGTATTTAACGACCTGAGGTCAAATATAGGCTACTTTTGGGCGCGATATAACCAAGTCCCACGCGAGGCGAAGCCGCGGGGAACAGCTAGTACATATATATAACAAAATAATGGGCATTAACGGGCAATGAATGTTTCATTCCGTCGCGTCGTATCCTTGTATCTCGTGATTTATAAAGGAAGTAATAAGTTCCTGTATGGTTCAGAAATTGTTTATACATGCGATGTGCTCACGCATAAAGTAGCTACTTTTTGTGAATTACATTTGTAATCATGCTTATCGCCACGGAGCATAGCTAGGGAATCACTACATAGTATAAAACAAAGTCGCTTTCTCTGTCACTATGTCCCTCTGTATGCTTAAATCTTTAAAACTTCGCAGCGGATTTTGATGCGGTTCTTTTTAATAGATAGAGTGATTCAAGGGGAAGGTTTTTATGCCCATGCGAAGCTGGGGCGGGTCGCTAGTTAAGAATAAACAGCTATTTCTTTTCGTATATGCTATCAATGGCAAAAGACAGAGACGGAAGCCTCAAATAGTCATCTCTTTTTCCAGAAAAGATTAGTAGGTTTATTTTAAAGAGTTTTAGTTTATTATTTGCAATTTGATAAATCTGTTTAACTTTTTATTTCTTATTGTATTTAAAGACAATGTCCTTAACAAGCCACAGTACATTGACGCGCCCAGCGGAGCCCTAAAAGGGAATCTTTCAATTATCTCACCATAGCAAGATTGAATTCACCATATTTTTTGTGTCCCTGTCATTCTGTCTTTTTCTAACTCACCATTCCAGAGCGAAACAACACGCGACTGCACTGAAGGACATTGACTGCATCTTTTTTTTTTCTTTGACATTTGATTTCAGACTTTATATACTTGTAAATAGATTTGATTATGATACGGGTCAGGAATATTTTTTTCAATAATCGCTAACACCTGGATAGGCGTTGTTATTTCAGTTCACGCTAGTTATTGGGGTAAATGGGGACAATTGGGTGCAAATAGCACTCTTACCTGCGAAGCGTACGCGTGCCCAGAAAGTTGAAAAATCGGTGAATATGAAGGTTCTAGAACAATATACTCACTTTTTAAGAGCTTTTTAAAGGAGATAATGCCTATATAGACCAACTATGAATATTTCCTAGCAATAAATAACATATTAAGTACCGTGCCATGCTTCCTCTATGCATATAATCAATGCGGCCTTGCTTCTAATGTAGTTAGATTACAATCGTAATTGCTCTGTGTATCTTATTACTATTGTAATAAATGCATAATTATAACTGAATTTCTGACTACACACAATGACCAACTGCACCTTTATGAGTGGTCTTTGCCTCTGTTCTAAAACTAAGAGGTCTTGTCGATGGCGTATTTTCTAAGTCTTTTATTTTTTACCAGCCCTAGCAACTCCTGATACGAAACGGCACTGTTCTTCCGACTGGCGTTAACCAGTTTTTTTTTCTTTCTCAGAGAAGCCGCCAGCTTCTAATCGTGTCGAAATTCACCTTATATACACTTCGACACCCAAAATTGGGCCACCAGTTTATCTGTAGCCCTATGCAAGTCATCCAGCGTGCAGGTGTCAGGACACGGCCGGCACGTCAGAAGGTGGCTCATTGTCTGTCGCTAAGCCTGAGAACTCTATTTTATACCCAGATTCTAGAGCTAAGTGCACGGAATGAACTAATGGCCGTTTCCACGTAAGACATCGGAAACGCCCAGATATGAACAATGTCTCATGCATGCCCGGTAAGGCTGTCAAACACGAGATGAATGGGTCCATGAATAATGAATAATTTTATCTATTAATGATTCATATTGGTATAAAATCTCATTGCGAATACATCCAGCAGTGAATTTCTTGCGCCTCAAACGATAAAGTTTCTATTTAATACTCGTTTTGCAGGCAGGGACAAAGCATTATTTTTTCATTATTTTTTTGTATTAGTTCTCTCTCATTTAAAAATTTCGCAGCTGTCTGAGCTGAGGCAGCTAAAAAATTGCTTGATCGATAGCAAAAATTCCAAGACCGATCGCTTAATTGTTACCTATTACAAAAAATGATGTAATTTTGTACTCCAATTAATCCTTGGGAAAGTTCTATTTGACAAAGACTAGTTTTTAGATTCTAAAGTAAGTGATTACCATAGACTACTTTTTGATGAGACGGTTTCGATGAACTCTGACAACATCAAGATTGTCCGTCACCTACACGAAATGATGATGATGATAGTAAGATATAACGAATTCCCACGCGAAGCCGTGTGCAACGATTAGATGTCCTTGTGCCAGCCCTACGCACATTCACGTCCGCACACCAGTTACAAGGAAGTGTATTGCGTGATTTTTCTTTAGAAGTGACGGATTGCGACAAGAATGGCCGTGTTAATTGTTTCAGGTGTAAATAAGGCGGAGCGATTATGCAGTACAGTTTTTGTAGATGCGACGTGCATATGCGTATTACGACAGTCACTTCAACGATAGAACCTGTCTCGGTAAGACTCTTACCGAGTAGCCGATCGATGTCGTAAATACTGCATTGTATGTGAAAAAAAACGATGCAGATATAACTAATACCACGTGTAATGTTTGTTTATCAGTCACGTGATATTTTGGGTGACTTTTTAAAAAGCTAAATATTTACAATGTTTAGTGAGTACGTGTGTAAGCGCCCGGTAACATCACGTGACAGGTATCGCCCCACTACAGGTAAACCCCTCTTGGCAATAGTAGTGTCGGGGTGAGTATGAGTGTAACGCTCTCTTCTCCTTGGGTTCGCCGAGCGGTGCAGACGTGTATTGTGCTCTAGTGATTTAACATGGCCTTTATTAGTATTTGATATTGATATGATATTGCTGTTGATAATTTTAATATGTGTTCAAATGTAACTGTAGATTAACATAGTTAGGCACGGACGAGGGATTGGTACGCTTCAGGCTGGATCCCAGTGATAGGAGCGGGGTTGGTGCTCCTATCTTTACCGTGATTAGTGCCAAAGCTTAGACACGAATGGGTAATTCGGTCGGATAGCTAATACGTGAAACTAGCTTTTGTACGCAATGATTCAACCTATCTTACAAAACTGTTCAGAACGGGGTCAGAATCTTATAAGAGATGTCATAAACATATCTGCAAATAAATGATGAGACATTTCTGCAAATAAGGTCCTGTCTTGTGCGAGGTCCTAAAAAATCCCCCTATCTAGATTGTGTATCCACCTAATTAAGATGGTGCAGCGGCCAAGTGAGTGTAGGCCTACGATAATGATCTCCACTTAGATCTGTGCTGCGTCACCTCTTGCCAATCAACTGTTTGTCTGTCGTGTATACGCTACACAGTGCGTTATGGTACATTAATATTTGCAGTTTTGGCGCATCGCAGTTGGACGGCGGCCAGCTAAATTGATTCGGTCATTTTTCACAATTTTCTACAATAGGTAACGTTTTAATATTAGCAATTTTCTTTTGATCATGGCCTCATTTGAGTTTCAGTAGATCACGTCTTAAGGAACCGGCAAATTATTTAGGGAACATATCACATCCATAAAATATTTTCTTCACCGGATACTAATAGAATAGAATAGAAGCGGTTTATTTGAATTGCCACAGACACTAAAACAATGATGAAGAAAAGCTTAAGCTAAGTAATACAAGTAACACAAAAAATAATAATTAGTGTGCTGCAGCAAGGCAAAAAGGCCATAACTCAGTGATCTTACTGCACGTTAGTACAGAAGCACTGATTTTCAGTTATTGCCGTCAAAACAGGTGCGAGCGCTAAAGTTTAGATAAATAGGTGTGTGGTGTTATTAATGTAGGTATATATAATATAAATGTATTTCCAACAAGTAGGCATTATGATAATCATAAAATAAATTATTAGTAGGCATATAACTAATTAGAAGTGGTAACCTCAAACGCTGTCTTTATTGAAAGTAAACATTTCTGCAAATATAAATGACGATTCTTTAAAGTAGCTGTATCTAACATGAGTGCAAATTACCTCACATATGACGAAGCTCAGTATTCTTATAAAAAACGACGTCGTATTAGAAAATGTAATGTTAGTGGAAAGTACAGGACAGCACACAAGATTAATAATACCACCTGATCAAAACAAATGAAAAACAAAAGATCAATGTCATATAGTTGACACAGTTTGTGTCATAGAAAGAACTTATTTGCATAGTAATTAAGACGGAGAATAGTTTGTCGCCTGTATGGAATGCATAATATTCTTCTTCATACGCAGAGGACCAAATATAAAATTATACCAATGTACCCTGTTTGTACACCCGGACAAATCATTCAAAATATAACAGATATAATAACGAGTGCCCTTTGCGAATCCTAAGTCGTCGCGCCCTCTAAGGTCAGGGTGACCCGTCTCGTCTGGAACTAAGTACAATTTTTGATTGAATTTACTTTTTCATTCGGTTACATCATTGGTTTCAATCACAATAACGGCATTAATGCATGAGAAGTGGAGATAATACATGTAAACAAAACAAGACTAGGTATATAACAGAACGATAGCACACGATAGAGAGCCACTACAATATAGACTAGCTGTTACCTGCGGTTTTAGACGCGTGATCTGTGTAAGAGATGGCAGGACAGATCGAAATGGTGATCCTTATTATTGGAGGCTAAGACTCACTTAAGGTGGCTGCTCTATCTTAGATATTTTGTGCTATAGGTTTAAAGCAACTTCTATCTCTTCCTGATTGTACTGAATTTCGTCAAAGTCATATTTATTTGTAGTTAAAAATTAAACTGTAAGAGATCCCTGGGATGTCTTATGATTTTAATAATATTGTATTTACTAGGTATTTAAATCAATAAAGATATTACAAACAAACAAAATTAACTTTATTAGAATTGTTTGATATTGGTATTATGTATGTATGCTAAAATTTCGATTTTCTAAAATTATAATCACATTATCTTTACCAGTATTTGTGTGATTGAATTTCTTAGCAGGTATATTGCTTTTCATATACAAAACGAAAAGAGACGAATGATATTTTTTAGGGATTTCATTTAGTATCTCTCCCAAGACTGAATTGTAAATTCAGAAAGATGCACTGGCAAGTCTTGCAACTTTGTTCCCTGACCCAATTCTAGCTTGTTTAGAAGTGCCCATAAATATTAGAATAGACATCTTGTTTGTGAATCGTTCTCGATGTTTTACGAAATTGCAGGTTTTGTCTTCATTACATGACATAATGATGTGAAGATTGAACAGAATAGTGTTGTCGTGTCAAATATTATGTTTTTGTTTAAAATTCAGGCCCGTTATTTTATTCATAGTTAAAGGATCATGAACACTTTAATTCAAATTAGCAGTTATTTCCTAGCCGATCTATTGAGTACTGCGTTTGGTGTTTGACGGTTTTGCATTTCAAAGCAGCAAAAAGGTCATCCAGGTATGTTTAACTACCTCAATTAAAGTTATATTTTCAAATATAAGACATGTTGCAACAGCTTTTAAATCTGTGTAACCACTAATTCCACCAAAGCAGCTTATTAAGCATTATTATTATAGTTTGGTTCTTAACCCCGATCTGGACTAAGAGTCCCACGGCCTCTAGATACTTTACACCCTAAGCTTTTTCATAAGACTTAGGCCAGGCTTATGTAAAGGTTCCTTCAAGGGGCCTTTTAGAATTGGAAAGCCTCAGTGAAATCTAGAGAGCTGTTTACGGTAAACAATAAACGAGGTAGATTGCGTAACAGTAATCTAAACAACATACGAGATAAAGAGTTATTAAACTGTATGGAAGTAATCTCAAATGGAATACGCAAACGAGACAGAAATATACAAAGATGCCGCTCTCTCGAACTCTTTTTGTATCACATTCCTGAGGTTGCATTCTGGAAATGTTCTGGATACGGCGAATTGGTTTTTGTAAGGACAGACAAGCTGACATTGTTTGAAGTGTATTGTAGTGACCAGACACGCTTGTTTTTACCAGATAACCGAGGACAAGAATTGTGATTATTGCCGTGTGTGTTCCACCGATTGTACAGCCAACAGCAGAGTTCGGTATACACTTTATACATTGATTTACAGTAGGGTTTATAGCTGGTTTATCTACAGTTGTGTGTATAGTTGGGAGACAGGTACTAGTGACACTATTGTAGTGGCAGCGGGCTCAGGTTTGTCTGCCCCCGACTGTACAAGGGGTTGAGCGTGCCCTTGTTACAGATGAATAGTGTGACATAATGCGAATACCCACTTTCTATTATCTCAACTATCGCCATCATAAGAGAATTCATTCTTATCACGTAATGATCCTAAAACTAAGATTACTCGTATGCAATACCTTCTACGTACGTGGATTAAGTTCTGAATGTTTTTTTCTGTTAATTTGATTATTCGTTCCGGATATTTGGTCTAGTAATGTAAGAATATGAAGTAAAATGTAAATATTTGCTTCTATGACTGATCGCAGTTTACAACACCGTTCTATCTGTCCCGTGTGTGATAATAACGAGACATTTGTCTTTTGAAGGCAGTAATTGGAGCCACCATCGCTGGCAGCGAACAGTTCATTAATTAAAATTGTCTTTCAATTTACCCGCATGCGGTAATCGTTTCTACTTAGAATCTAGGTCACCTTGTTATAGTTCCTTATGTCTTATACATACAGCATACTTGAAGACTTCGTGTTCGGTTAGACGCTTCACTAGCAGTCGCAACTCCCATTTCAACTCTAAGACCTTTCGAAAGGCCCAACGTTTGTCTTTTGATTTAATTTGACCCCAAATGGTCCCTTAAGTAGCAACATGCCAGTTTCCGAAGCAACCAGCAGCAGGGAGCAACCGGGAAATAGCTTAATAAGATAATTCTTCATATATTGGATTTCTGAACACTTCTGTTGAATATTGAATAGGAAAGGGTTTCTTTTTTTCGTTCCATGAAGTACTTTGGCCCATTTTAATATTTAATGAGGCAGTAAAAGATAAGAACGATGGTGGAAAGCCGCCGCTTATTAAGAAAGAAAAATTAGGCATCTATTTCTCCCTCAATTCTTTTCTATGGAACACATACTCGTATAATGCGTAATGATAAAGAAATATAATAAGTTCATTCAATCAAAGGTTCACTCATATGTCGGAAACTGCAAGTCATATTCCTGATAAAATAGTTGAATGTAAGTATGTATCCCAACTAGTATTACACATGCGAAAGTGAGTTTGTAAATTTGTTTGTTTGTTAACTCTTCACGCCCTATCTACTGAACCAATCTTCCTAAAATTTACGCAAACACATAGCTAGGAGTATTGAGAAGGACATATGGTACATATGCCCTATCATCCCGGGTAAAAGCACTGTTCCCGAGGGAAATTCGAAAGCTGGTCTACTATAATACGATTCTAACTTAAACTTTAATCTTAGGTGTATAACTATAAGATTTATATATAGACGACGTTCTAATGTACGATAAACTGACATAGATGCTACAACAGTACATAGATTGTACATAAAAGACTCGGTCTATAATCGTGATTAGCACTTACTTATTGAAGAGGCCTTGTGCCCAATACCAGTGACGAGTCGAGTGGAATCATTATTTATATGAATACAATAATATTATCTTTCTTTTAAGACGATACCTTGGTGAACACTAGCGCCACCATCAATTAAAAATCATTATTCACTGAAAACACAAGCTATCAAAAATCCGCATTATGTAATCAAGGTTCTGGATCTGAAGATAATTATAATCATATTAAATTATAGTTCCATATAGTTACAAATCGAAAAACTGCTAAAAGAGGCCGTTTTAAGCAATAATGCAATTTGTAACAATAGGGAACTATAATTTAATTTGTTTGAAATTAACTTCAGATCCGTTCTGGATCTTAATTACACAACACGGATTTTTGATAACTTGTGTTTTCAGTGAATAAAGATTTTCAAATGATGGTGGCGCTAGTGTTCACCAAGGTATAACCTAAAACTGGAGATTTAGAATTTACATCATTAATGTGAGCAAAGCTTCTACTTAGTGTTTTTTTAGTGGCGATTAAAATTTGGGCATTATCTTCAAGAGACTTCAAGAAACATAAAACATTATTCAGACCATAAGGTTTTAACTGCAATAAAATTAGAACTCGATCCGCTTTGTAAGAAAAGCCAGAAAACGACAATAAAGGACAACAAAAATTTGTTTTACTTGCAGCTTTTTATCGAATCTGTAATCCTTTTACCAACTTAATAATTTACAATAGCGAATTCAAACTCATTGAACGCTTTTTATAGCATAACCCAATAAACAAATGATCAATCATGTCTAAAAACTGGCCGAATATAACAACGGTCAAGAATGATTCAGCACTAAGCCACATAATTTAAAGACTTCATCAATAATTGCAATGGCGAATAGTGGAAACTGACATTCTCAGTCGGCAGAGTTATAAGGCAGTTTGCCTGAGATCCAACGTAGCAAAAAAGATGACCCGTCTTGTCTGGAATGCAATGCGACAAATTTAAGATGACCGCTTAGTAAGGAGTAGGCGACCGGGCTCATGGTTTCACACGTTTGGGTAAGGTAATAACGATATTGGTTAAGTACCTACATAGGTAGTTCTAGCGAATATGAAGCGAGTTCAAGAAAGGCAGAGGCGCGGTCGTGAACACATGCAATTATTTCATGCTCGATGTGCGTCCGCCATGATGGCCAGTAACGCGTTCGAAATTTAAAATGTTTATTTATTCCTTTTCGTGCGATCACTATCGTTGTGATAGTTGACAATACGATTGTAATCTAATCGTGTTTAATCGTTTGTCTATATATTGTTAGCGTAATATTCTTTCTTTCTTATCATGTATGATATAATCTCTATGACTAATGTAAATGAATTTGTTGAATGTGCGTGTGCTCTGAGGGCCACTCTCTCCGAATTCTTTGAAAATGTGCTCAGGATTTTGTGAATATTCCCAAACAATTGTGAAACTTGGAATCAGATTTTGTGAAAATCAAATAAGAGAGTTATGGGCTTTAAAGTCGGACCCTCAATCCACATATAGAGGATTGAGGGTCCACTTGTACCCAATTAACTAAGGGCACTACACAAAAACTCTTTACGCCCAAATTTAAGCTAATGCCAAACAAAAATTGTGGAAACAAAACATTAAAGCAAAACACTGTATTACTTTGTATATCTCCGTTCAAAATGGACCCTCAGATAGAAAGTTTATTACGCTGATAAAAAGGGACCCCTTAACTTTTTGTTGCTGTTTGAAATCCTATATAATAGGAAATAATTTGTGAAATTTTGTGAAACAAAGAACACATCCCGATATCACTTTATTTGAAAAATATCAGCTTGTCAAAATTCGGACCCTCAGACCGCCACTTTTTTTGTTTTCGTTTTATTACGCTCAGCGTATGATGTATAAGCCAAACACAAAATTATCTACCTATGTAAAATAAAATGTGCAACAACTTCAGTATCATTGAAAATCAAAAACACCTTTTATTATATATGAAAATCAAGTTTTATTTTTAATATGTAGAAACTAACTACTTAAGGTGACAACAATTTCAATAAAGCCCTGACATGAAGCCCATTGCTGCCCCTAGTAGAAATATTAAAAATAAAACTTGATTTTCATATATAATAAAAGGTGTTTTTGATTTTCAATGATACTGAAGTTGTTGCACATTTTATTTTACATAGGTAGATAATTTTGTGTTTGGCTTATACATCATACGCTGAGCGTAATAAAACGAAAACAAAAAAAGTGGCGGTCTGAGGGTCCGAACTTTGACAAGCTGATATTTTTCAAATAAAGTGATATCGGGATGTGTTCTTTGTTTCACAAAATTTCACAAATTATTTCCTATTATATAGGATTTCAAACAGCAACAAAAAGTTAAGGGGTCCCTTATTATCAGCGTAATAAACTTTCTATCTGAGGGTCCATTTTTAACGGAGATATACAAAGTAATACAGTGTTTTGCTTTAATGTTTTGTTTCCACAATTTTTGTTTGGCATTAGCTTAAATTTGGGCGTAAAGAGTTTTTGTGTAGTGCCCTTAGTTAATTGGGTACAAGTAGACCCTCAATCCTCTATATGTGGATTGAGGGTCCGACTTTAAAGCCCATAACTCTCTTATTTGATTTTCACAAAATCTGGTTCCAAGTTTCACAATTGTTTGGGAATATTCACAAAATCCTGAGCACATTTTCAAAGAATTCGGAGAGAGTGGCCCTCAGAGCACACGCACATATTTGTTGATTCGAAATTATGCATAATGAAATCAAAAGATAAAGTTTTAAGACTTTATCTGCTAACATTTGACACTATATTTTGCAGTGATGATTTAGTTCAGTTAAATCCTTCTTTTGTTAACAACTTAACTAGCGCTCTTCTTGTTAAGTTCACATTCGTATCTAGAGGTTACTTCTTTATAGAAATTCTGTCTACTTTTATTCTATCAATAATGTACATCAGTTCATAAAATAAGAGACATCTGCTATTCAAGCTACCAAAATGAGTTGCAAATTAGCATCTATTACACCGACATTAAGGTCTGCACAGTAATTGTGGTATAGACTGTCTGTAAGTAAAATTATGACGAAGTATTATTTTTAGCATCTGCCACACGCGAAATATTGTATAAGTAGATGATTTATATTAATTTATGTAGCTCTGTACGTGTCGATACATCGGCTTTCATTCTGATAAATTGCTCCCTGATAGACATCGAAATATATCTGCACAGTCAACCCCAATACAATGATTTTCCAAATGATTTTTTTTTTTTTTATATACTTTCTTCATCTTTTAAGCGATCTAGGTGCGAAACACAAACATAATATTTTGCCAGGTTTGGACTAAGAATATACATATATATAGGACTGATTTAGGTCTAGATTTCTATATAGGAGATTTTCTTCATTTTCTTTCGTCAAGGATTGTGACCACCGTAATCCAAATTGACAATTAGTTTCCTCCAGGAAGATCTCTTTGTACCTACCTGGTGCATGGCTTCTTGGGTGTTCTAGGACAGGTAAAGCTAGAAATTATCTTCTAAATGGGCAACCTGGCATGCTGTGCACATAATTAAAAACTGAAGTGTTTATTTGCCAATAAATATCATAAACTGATTAACTTTTTCTTGTATAACCTTCATTTAAGCTAAGTCCGCTGAAATTATTTAATTTTCTTTCTGTTCCGTGTATTTTATACTCAAATCCAATACAGGGTTACATACACATTCATTTTTTAGTGATCTAGGTGACCTAGATTCAGTTAATAATGTAATAGTCACGCAATGCTGATGCTTAGACATTATTTAATATGACATCACTAATCGTTAAAACCATTGTTTGAATTATTTTGTTTTCACGAAAGAATGTGAAATGGCGAAATTACGCAATACGTTTAGAGAATAGTTTGGAAATAGAACTATTGAATTTTGTTAATTGTTATTCAGTCATTGATAATTTTTAAATCGGTAGATGCTTACTGGATTTGACCTGATCAATATTAGTTTTGAATAATTTTGATGGATTAGATGCTGTATTAATATATCATAAAGGCAATCTTTGTAGCTGTCTATATTGGCTAGCTAGGTCTTCCATTCTTTGATGACGTTTGGTTTAGTTTCCATATAAGCAATAGTATGACGATGCCTGCAATCGATTTCAATTTTATTGAAATTTAAAAGCTCCTTTCTTGTCGTTGGGGTCTTGCTTTTTAATATCCTGATTAAACACGACTCATTCCCATAAAAATGGGATAATAATAATTCGACGTTATAACTCGAACTTATAATGATAAATTAAGCCACACTTAGTTTTATTTCGGAATTTACATGTCGTTTTTTATTAACATTTCGTAATTTCTGTAAGTATTGCATTTAAAAGAATTTGTTAGAGAACATTAAAATGTTTGTTTGTTTATAGTATCTTTTGGCATCTTTGTTTACATCTCTCTCATTTTGTTTCGCGTTAGCTTTGCCCATTGCATAAAAATTAAAGTTACCTATCTAATTGTTAATAATAGAATTTAACAATCAGACTCGTTCAATGCTTAACAAAGAAATATTTTGAACCAAGAGCAATTAATGAATGTCGATTGACTTAAAAACTGTCGAGATAACTGACATGATTATATGAATACATTGTTACTCAATAACAACGAGTTATCTTAAATGTATGTAACATGGTTTTTTGTAAGTAAGTAGGTAAAGTTCGGCTCGATATGACCTCATCTCGACTGAACTAAAATTAGATAACGTAACAAGCAAAATCCGACTTAAATTGTTTATTGTTATCATTATCCAGTTAGATATGTTATTCTTAAGTGTTTTTTTTTTACTTTCTACTACCTACTAGTCTTGAGGCGGTTTTTCCTTATTAGATATTAATTCATATCCTTGGAAGCCTGAAAGAGATTGCACTTGCGATAAGGCCTATTGTAAGAAGATCTTTTTCACAGAACTAATTCATATTCAATTCATATACCATGACAAACCAATTATTTATAAGATGATTGACACATTATCACCTTTCATTCACAGTATTACGAGAAAATACATCCAAATGCATAAGACAAGAGCTAAATTGGAAATATTGTTCATGATTCGATGAACGTTAATACTTGTTTAGCGATTTGCACAGACTACATAAATTATTCACGCGTACTATTATTAGAACGTAAGATTTGAAAGCGGCTGGCACTTACCGAATCATATACAGGTAAGGAAAACCTCACAAAGAGCCTACCACAGATAACACTTATTAGCTTTCACACATCAATACTAACTCTCATCGGATGCGGGGTTAAAGAGGACTCGAGCTCGCCACTAAAATTATTGATTTCGTTGTAACAAAACAACAAAAGATATAAAACCGACTGTAGCACACCCCCGCGCGGGCGAATCGATCAGAATGATAATTGTCGCGCACAAAAGAGTACCTAGTAGTGACTCGGGTACTCACCTAGCCAGTAGGAATGCACACATACACAACAACAACACAGTTATGTCAACAATTCGCAAACAGTCAATCACTGTACACGACACTTTTAGCACTAGATTGTCGATTGTTTTTGTTGTATTTAGCGGTTAATTAATACGAATTAATGCCGATTTGTCGCAGAGACGCGGTCTTTTCGACGGCCGATGGCAAGATGGCTCCGCGTATGCCGCGCGGCGCGCTCCCCCCGCACCGCACATGCAATGAAAGATAGGTGGCCGACGCACGCGGCAGTCGCGGTACGCGGATCAGTCTCGAGATATATCCGATGTCCACATCTAAAGACTCAGAAGCCAAGATAGCTTATCAATTTTATCATAATGATGAGCATAATTTTTTTCTGAAGCTATTTGATCTTGTGGTTTGATAAAACTTATTTATTCTATTATGTCTGAAAAAAAGAAGAAAAGAAAGATGAATACGAATGATATTGGTCTTATAGATTATCCATATTAAGCAAATTTTAGAAATAAGACAATACATAAAAAAAAACAAAGCGAAGCAATAACCTAATAAAAAGCAGCGCATAAATGCATAGATTTTGAGTTTGAAAAGCAAGTAAGAAAAGCGGTAAAAAGCTTAGATAGGTTTGAGTTATCGATTTTCATATTTCTGCAGCATAAAGCAATGAGATGGTAATAAAAATTTATAGGTTCTTACCAAAGTATTAAAATATTTTTTTATAAAAGCCCAATAAAGTCAAACTCGAAGGACCAATAATTGTGACCAAAATAACCGGTTCTTCTCGGAGGTCCAAATAATAAGTAATCGTCAATATTTGTTTTTTTAAGCAAAATAAATCACTGTATTTTTTTTTGTAATTTAATAGTTAAAAATCGAAGGACCATTTACTTTATCCCGCTCTAAGAACCAATAATTTGCTGTTATTCAATATTAATAATTTTAAGTCCTTTATTTGTAATTGAAAAACAAATGATATAATTTGTGTGGTTTGTTTGCCATTTACAGTATACGTCTCTGTTTTGTTTTGTGCATCATTTATCATCCAGCGTTCTCAAGACCGATCTCGAGACAAATCGCGAGACTGTTCGCTCCACACGAACAGACCCCAGTTCTTTCCCTTCACACCGCTGTGCCGGATCCCCTCCCCGCACCGCTGTCCTCTGCCTACCGACCTCTTGTATACGTACTGCTCTCTTTACAACAAAAAAACACCAATTTCCCAAATTCTCCGTGCGGACCGAAGCGCTCGTGGCAGACCTAAGATGGCCGCCGGCTTCCATTTTGATTTGATTGCAGATTACGACCGCGTCCCTCGCGCTCAAAGCCTGACCGATGCCGCGTGTTGCGTCCAATGCTCGTATTATACACATATTGCACACGTTTTAAGGCTAATTTTTCCCGTCCTATGCAACGGTGGTGTTAACATTCATCAAAATCCAACCGTTTTAGAGTTGTGGCATAATGGCGGATTGATGTCGAATGTCGCCTGTTTTGATCTGGTTATTGTATCGATTCGGCGGGCCGCAGGGGTTGAAAGAAAGTGCTCGGTCTAAATGTCCGTGTTAAAACGTAGCCTCGATGGTTTTGTCTCTCTCAGATCGTACCTGAGCGATGGCGGGTTACTTTTGTTTAGAAACGACGCGATAGATACACATTTCTCATTGTCTATGCGTGCTTGCAGACTTACAGTTATGTTTCTGTGTTATTTGCATGTGTTTGTAACGCTTAAACGCCACACAACTGTTCCTTTGTCATATAAATGTATCATTTAAGCATTTAACTGGTCTGCAAATATCAATCGTGATTATAGTACAGAAATATTAAGTACTTATATATAAAAGAGATAATCTATACATTTTACTGTGTCGTGTGGTTTACAGGGTTAATTGACGATGCACACCCTGGTGTCAGAGTCATCCGGAACTTCCTTTCGGCTTTTGACGTGGATTATCAGATGGCAGCTGGGACCAATGGCCTTACGTGCTTTACGAAGAACGGAATCATCTTAATTATCAGACAATCAGGTGCTTCAAGCATGCAATGTCCTACCTAACCGAACTGGAAACAACGAAATAAAGTATGCTTCCCGTGTCATCGACCCAAGACCTCCCGGGTCAACAGGCAAACTCCTTAACCACTGAACAACGGAGACAGACAACGGAGACTTTTTTTCGAAAAAAAAAAACAACTTGATTGTCGTCAAATTAGAAAATTCCATGTATCCCTAGCCATGGCGCTTTATCGAATTATTCCGAACCTGACCTAAAATCGTAACCCGGCTGCGGGTTAGGTTAGGAACTTAAATAAAAATAAAATTTTTATTACTAACCTAACCGGCTTCCTAACCTGACCCGACATACACTTCCTATCGTAACCCGAATTGTAAAATTTAATTAGGATTATAATATAATCTCCTCTTTCTTTGAATAAAAGCTAACCAGTTTTTATCGAAAGCCTACGAACGAACATTAAAAAAACCGGCCAAGTAAAGTCGGGCCACGCACAAGTAAGGTTCCATAGTTGCCTACCACGGCGGATAGCTACACCGAATCGAAATCACACCTTTTAACCTAAGTACCTAGACAATTTTTTCTGATTAATAGAGTCATTGGAAAAAATGTCATTCACTGGTACTCATTGCTTTATTTTTGCGCAATGAGTTGCAGTGTTACTTATGCGACTCAACAGGACCAAACGAAATAGGCAAGTCCTAACCTGCCCAAGAATCAGACTATCATATGCAGAAAGAACCCAACCTATATGTACAAACAAACTAAAGGATCTAGGATCTTCAATCAAATGAGATAACGTGTTACACCGCTGATTTCATTTTTGTATGTCAGTGGGATGAATTTGGCATACTAGTTTGGGATGAGAAAAGAAATAGGATGAGACGTCATAGGTTGAATACGAACAACCCGGCCAAACATGTATGTACTATAATACTTTATGTGACATCCTTATTTTCACATGTTTACAAAAAATATAGATTATTGAATATTATAAAGGGGAACCAGTGCTGTTTGTGTTTTTTATTGTACAGTGGGCTGCAGAGAAATCTGACCCCCATGCCACAAGTATCACTATTGAAAGGGGGTTAGATTTCTCTGCAGCCGACTGTACCTACTACACTCTTTATTTTGTGGTATTACCAACATACATTAAGTCCAGTCATATCGCTGCAAAAACAGTTATTTATTTTAATCTGTATTTGTGTGTACTTTAATTCGCTTTAATTAGATACTACTAGCAGACCACCCCGGCTTCGCCCGTGAAGAATATTTCAAATCGGTCCAGTAGTTTCGATGCAAACAAACAAACAAATCAATCGCTTTATCTGTCCCTTTGTATGCTTATCTATATATTTTTTAAAACTACGCAACGGATATTGATGCGTTTTTTTAATAGATAGAGTGATTCAAGGAGAAGGTTTTTATGCCCATGCGAAGCCGGGGCGGGTCGCTAGTAACAATATAAAATAAAACCTTTATTAGTTACTAGATTTCGCCCGCGTGAATTTTCCCACGGGAACAGTGCTTTTTCTCAGGATGAAAGGTTATCCTATGTCCTTTTCAATGCTTCTATCGATGATGATTCTAGTGACGATGATAGTGAAGTGATAGTGATGTAATTCCAATCGATTTTATTATGACACGTTACCGCTAACAACAAATGCTCACTATATGTAAAAAAAATTAAGAAGTTAGACGTTAATTAAGTTAGTAATATCCATCAAATATAAAGTACTAGCTGTTTCCCGCGGCTCCGCCCGAGTGCGCCTCGGTTATAAAGCGCCCGAAAGTAGCCTATGTTTGACTCCTAGTGCTATATCCATACCAAATTTCATCACAATCGGTCCAGCTGTTTAGCCGTGAAGAGGTGACAGACAGACAGACAGACAGACAGACTTTCGCATTTATAATATTAGTATGGATCTATGAAACCGATCAAATTACTTCAAAAACGACTGCGCGCTGTCAATCGCTATAAAAATGCTTCATTGTACGTTTATGGAAAAATGGCAACAAGAGGTCATTACCCTCCCTCAAACCAGAAACAGATGGCCTTCCTGCCCGCCCGGCGGTCCTATATTCCTGGACCGGTGAGAGGAAATGCGTGCTGTGAGATAGGTCTAGGTATGTTGGTCGTGATACGGAAGTCAGGTTGACATATGGAGCCACGGAAACCAATATTTTAAAGAGATATGTATAGGTATATGATAATTGCGGATAGGACTTCTTCGTCCGAGCGTGTTTCCCGGTTACATCTTCAGCTTACGGTTCAGAGCCCAGGGTACGCTATTAATCATGGTCTTTATTTGGCGGAACTGGTTATTACAATAGAGCGATAGCCGTCTGACCTCCGTAACCCTTTTTACAGGGAAACCAGTGCCCCTAGTGTAAGTTTTTCTTAACGCAGACGCTAGCTGCGTTAGCGATTTTGCACGGCAGACCTGTAAAGCGCCTCTGGCGGATAGTAAGGCAACTAAGAAATCCCATATAAAATCCTAACGAAGTCGCCAGCGTCTGCGTTGAGAAACACTCACACTAGGGGCACAGACCCACAGGAACATGACCCGGGTGTGTTAGTGGCCAACACTGTCAGATTTTTCAGGCTGCATCTGACATAGCCTAACGACTGCCATCTACCGATAACAGCCGGGACCAACGGCTTAACGTGCCTTCCGAAGCACGGAGGAGCTCAAGATAGATGGGTAAATAGTATTTATTTACTAAATACCCGTCGACCGAAACCGCAATGATAAAGATTGTTTTAAAAATGTATGGGTTATGATTAAATGGTAAATGATTGTTGTAAAAAGTAAGCGGGGGTTCCGTATCTCAAAAAGAAAAATCAGAACCCTTATTTGTTGTCCGTCTATCTGTCAAACGTTTTTTCTGAGGAACGCATAAACTTATCAAGTTGAAATTTTTAACATATACTCAGACCTACGGGCCCTTTCGGCTGTTAAAATTATAAAAATTATACGTCAACGCGATCATAAGATATGTTGTATATATTGTGTGGTGGTAAGTAACCTTCAGGGCGAGAATCCGACTCGCACTTGGCCAAATTTTTTTCCAGGCTCCGTTTATTATTGAAGATTTCGACGTTCGTGGTAACTTGAAAAATAATAATTTAATTAAGATCTTACTTATTTTTGGCAAAAAAGAGTGTGAATTATTAAAACACGATTTTTTATAAGTATCGTCGTCCTACCACATAACTCATAGCGCTTTATTTAATATAAGCTACTCGCCCCGGCTTCGCATGGGCATAAAACCTTCCTCTTGAATCACTCTATCTATTAAAAAAACCGCATCAAAATCCGTTGCGTAGTTTTAAAAATTTAAGCATACATAGGGACAGAGAAAGCGACTTTGTTTTATACTATGTAGTGATAGTGATGATAGTGATAGTGAAGTTGTCGGATTTAGAATCAGTGTCTCAAGTGATCGATAGATGGCGTTAACCCTCACTATGGGGACTCTATTAGCACACAAAAAAATCGAGGCGTTTCTTTGTATGGCGGTTGAAATCTGACCTAGTATTTATTTATTTATTTAGCTTTATTTCCCTTACAAATTATTGCAAATTATTTATAGTGTACTTAGTAATGTAAGTTTATGTACTTAAAAATTATGTTAGTATTATTATGTGTAAGGGCCGCCTTTTGCGGTTTGTAATCTGTGGTATAGTACAGAAAATAAAAGCCTGCTAAGAGGAATCATAGAATAGTTTTAGCAGTAGCAGCGAGCTGCGACGAATGGGCGATCAGTTAGTATCAAAGCAATCGATAGATGGACTAAGAGAGCTACCTATGCGGAGCCAGAGGTGAAATATATTGTACCATAACATAAATATTGATTTTATGCGAGGGGCGGCGGGCGATAGGGCTGCCTATTGCCGGTTTATCTTGACAATCCTCTACATTCAACAAAACGGCTTCACTATCACTACATAGAATAAAACAAAGTCGCTTTCTCTGTCCCTATGTCCCTTTGTATGCTTAAATCTTTGAAACTACGCAACGGATTTTGATGAGTGTTTTTTTTTAAATAGATAGAGTGATTCAAGAGGAAGGTTTTTATGCCTATGCGAAGCCGGGGCAGGTCGCTAGTAGACGATAAATCCATGATTACCTGTGCCTCTAGTATGAGGTTTTCTAAACGCAGACGCTAGCGACTGCGTTAGCGATTTAGTATGACAAACCTGTACAGCGCCTCTGGCGGATAGTAAGGCAACTAAGAAATTCCATACAAAATCCTAACGCAGTCGCTGGCGTCTGCGTTTAGAAAATTTCATACTAGGGGTACTGGTTCATATTTATAAGATTCTGCAACTCTATGAGAATTACAAACTAGTCTAAAGACCCTAGTCTTTAGACAAACCCAGTGTCAGCATGCCCGCCACCAATAGTTTGCGACAATTCGAATGCGTTGTTTGTCTGTTAGTCAATGGCGCTTATGAAGTAGATGGCGTTGCTGTGTATAAACCGCGGGTAACATCGCGGGATGCAGCTAATAATGAATAAGCATGCTAACAAAATGCATAAATAAATAACGAATTCGGTACAAAATTCAAACAGACTTTCCAAATTTAAAATTGATAGACAACCCTAAACCACAGAGTTAAGCCCCGGGGATGTCACACGTCTGAGGGGCAGTGAGTTGTGAGAACGAGACCGCAATACCATCCCAGTACATTAGAATAGGACAGCCGTATATTTGTTACTTCGCAAAGATTAGTCTTTTTCTGTTACATTCGTTTTCGCTCCCTTTGTGACGGATTTCATTTTTAATTACAATTCCAGATTGATTTATGTACTTCTATCGTGTTGCCAGTTTATTATGTCCACCTAATTATTAAATTCCATGATTACGTTTAAAATAGCAGATTTGGAGCCATCCCTATAACATTCATCATTATCATTTTGTGTAGGTGACACGGTCAATCGACCATGCACACCCTGGTGCCAGAGTTCTATGGAACCGCCTCTCGGCCTTTGACGTAGTTGCTTTACGACTACCAGATGGCAACCGGGAAAAACGGCTAACGTACCTTCCGAAGCACGGAATCATCTTTATTATCAGTCAGGTTATTCAAGCCTGCAATGTCCTAACCAAACTGGAAACAGCTAAAAAAGTATGTTATCCGCGGGAATCGAATCCACGACCCCCGGGCCTACAAGCAAATGCCTTAACCACTGGACCACGAAAGCATAAGCAGCAATCAACTGAGGTCACAACAGGGATTGTCGGTTGTAACGTACAAGCTGTTGCCCGCGGCTCCGCCCGCGTGGGACTCGGTTATATCGCGCAAAATCGCCCGTTTGACCCCTGCTCCTCAACTATATCCATACCAAATTTCATTAAAGTCGGTCCAGCGGTTTAGCCGTGAAAACTAACATACAGACAGACTTTCGCATTATACCAAACTAGCGACCCGCCCCGGCTTCGCACGGGTGCAATATTATAGGTTTTACTTACATAAAAACCTTCCTCTTGAATCACTCTATGTAGACGTACTAAAAAACGATTAGTTCCGAAGATTTAAGCATACATAGGGCCAGACAGCGGAAAGCGACTTTGTTTTATACTACCTATGTAAAGATAAAGAATCCATATCCATACTAATATTATAAATGCGAAAGTCTGTCTGTCTGTCTGTCACCTCTTCACGGCTAAACTGCTGGAACGATTGTGATGAAATTTGGTAGGGATGTAGTTAAGGACCTGAGGTCAAACATACGCTACTTTTGGGCGCGATATAACCGAGTCCCACGCGGGCGGAGCCGCGGGCAACAGCTAGTAAAGATATAAGTATGGATTACGTGTACCATCATAGACGGCTCTCCTGAAATTTATTCGCCGGGGTTTTCTTATACGGTCTTTCGCACCGAAGAATACATACTAAGATGCCGCGACACCACACATCCATCGCAGCATCTTCACATCTGTGACATGCAAATCTTCTTACCAACCTTACACCTCGCTACCGTGAGGACCAGCCTGATCATGGCCAAGGCCTTCAATCGCCCGTGCTTCGAAAGACATCTTAAGCCGTCAATCCCAGCTGCCATCTGGTAGTCGTAAAGGAACCACGTCAGAGGCCGAGAATCGATTCCGAAGAACTTTGTCACCAAAGTGTGCATGGTCGATGGACCACCTACACGAAATTATGATAAGCCTTAAGCCTATCGATATTTTTGAATCATACGGCACACGTGACGTAAGTCAGCCCATGCCACTATGCATGCTGATGCAGTTATTTGAGTTGAGACCAGCTGTTGCCCGCGGCTCCGCCCGCGTTCGCCTCGGTTATATCGCGCCCGAAAGTAGACTATGTTTGACTCCTAGGGCATAACTATATCCATACCAAATTTCATTACAATCGGTCCAGCAGTATAGCCGTGAAGAGGTGACAGACAGAGTGACATTCGCATTTATAATATTAGTATGGATGGATGGATAGTATGGAAGTATGTATTAGTATGGATATGGATTTTACGTCGCAGTCAACGTTCTTCGCTCTTCGTCCGAGCGTTTTTCTAGTTCATTTCATCTTCGGCTTACGCTTCAGAGCCCAGGAACGCTTTTAATTAAGGTACTGGTTAAAACAGTGGAGCGACTGCCGTCACACGTTTTACAAGGAAAGTAAGGAAACCAAACCAATAAGAACATGATCCGGGTGTGTAAGTGGCCAACTCTCTAAGAATGTTCAGGCTTCTTAAAGGCATCAGACATAGGCTAACGACTGCCATCTATAGATAATGGCCGGGACCACCGGCTTAACGTGCCTTCCGAAGCACGGAGGGGCTCAAGGATAGAAATGCCACTAATGGCGACCACTCCAAGCATGACCATAAGCTCGCCGTCGCTTGACGCGCGCTATCGTTACCAATACCTGCGCCCCGTCAGGCTGTCGAGCTCCTTAATAATCTATCATCTCTCACTGTTGTCTAATTATAGTTTAAGGTTTGGTACCTAAATTACCTACCTATTTCTATTTCAGTGATTTCAATAGACAAACCTTGGCTTTCCCAGAGTGCCTGTACAATACTGAAGAGTAAACGGTTAAAGCAAAGAGTACAGATAGAGTAGGTACAATATTTTATAGATGCACTATAATCGGTATTAAATACGGGTATTAATCGATAAGTAGGTATACCTAACTGTAATGAAACATAAACAATTAAATACCTAAATTACCGGCATTTTTCTAAAAGTTGTTAGCTACTGGGTTAAAAATAAGAATAAAAGAATAATATGACTTACCTTTCCTGAAACGTCTTGTTTACTGCAATAACTATTTCATTACACTTTTTAAATCACATTCGGCCAGAAAAACAATTAATAATAAATGATTTTGAATTCGCGAAAAGCCGTAAGTTGTATTGGCTGTAGCCGAAAATGAACGAATGAAAAATGAATGAATGTTCATAAAAAAAAGACAGGTTGCGCCATCTAGTTAAGAATTATTTAACAAATAAATAACTCCTAACTAATTATACATGTAATAGATGGCGCTAATATAAAGACTTATGCTATTGAATCACAGATGGCAGTTTCGTAGAACCGAAATCAAAATTCATTTATTTAGCATCATTTACCAACTTATCCATCTTTTCTATATGCTCGAACAAACATACTTTTAATAAAAAATAAATACCGTTTCAAGTGTATAGTCTATGTAAAAAAACACAACTTTTTTAATTAGTTTAGTACGGCTATCCAACAAAAGATGGCGTTAGAAGAATATTCATAGATCAAGTGAGAATTCGCGAAGGGATTTGTA
Organism: Apomyelois bistriatella; assembly: GCA_947044815.1. NCBI lineage: Eukaryota > Metazoa > Arthropoda > Insecta > Lepidoptera > Pyralidae > Apomyelois > Apomyelois bistriatella. Next base: position 2,888,257 of record OX345715.1, on the reverse strand, counting down.
CATTGAGTTTACTAAGCTTACTTGTTTATTTTTAGTTATTTATTAATTTTGAATAAAAATATATATTCGAAACCACACTTATTTCAAATATATTTTTCAGTATTTTATTCAGTGCCCCTAGTATGAGTTTTTCTTAACGCAGACGCTAGCGACTGCGTTAGCTATTTAGTATGGCAAACCTGTACAGCGCCTCTGGCGGATAGTAAGGCAGCTAAGAAATTTCATACAAAATCCTAACTTAAGAAATTCCCTACCCTACTATGAGATTTTATAATTTTTTATCGTTAGCGATTTTGTATGGAATTTGTTAGTTGCCTTACTATCCGCCAGAGGCGCTGTATTAGGGGCACAGTGTCCCTAGTATGAGCTAGCGACTGCGTTAGCGATTTAGTATGGCAAACCTGTACAGCGCCTCTGGCGGATAGTAAGGCAACTAAGAAATTCCATACAAAATCCTAACGCAGTCGCTAGCGTCTGCGTTAAGAAAAACTCATACTAGGGGTACAGGCTTTCACCCAAACTGAAATAAAGTAAGCTTCCTGAGTCGAACCCACGACCTCCGAGTCTTCAGACAAACGCCTCAACACTAACTAGACCCCTGTGGTAGTTAAACATTGATCAAGGGTAATTTTTTACGACCACACAGGGAGATCATTGACCTTCCTCTTTCGGTTTTAATTTTAATTGCCACCGTAAAACGCCATCTACAGCCGTGTGGAGCAACTAAAGTGACGTCATAACAACGTAGCCCAACTGGATCAGACAAGTTGCATGGTACCGTTGGGTTCGACGACCTCCCAGTGTTTTGTTTACGCGGGAATCCGGGTGGCGGATGATTCAAAATTCAAATAATCGAATTATGACAGAATTTTTAGCGATTCATAAAATATAGATAACTTTTTTCGGATAACGAAGTGCGTTCGAAAATAGTATTTTTTTTAATTTGAAAATATCATATCCGAATTTTCGTTCGTTTTGTGGCAAAGTGAATGGTCCGACTGCTAATTTAACGGTAGTTTGGATTGTAAAGATTTACTTACTGTTTAAACTCGGCACGAGTCACAGGGAATGTTTTCACATTGGATATGTATGCCGTAATTTACTGTAACATGCTGCCTACATCAAATGTCTATACAAAGGCAGCTTGTCATTTGTTTAATATCTAACCTACGAAGTATACTAATGAAAACAGCCCTTTATTATCATATTAGTTGGAATATTATTGCCCACTTATGGATCTTATATGTACCCCTCTTGCAAGAACTCTGAAACTTTAGAGGTAGTAGGTACCACCTTCTTCCCCTAGTAGGTATGAGATTTTATAAACGCAGCGAAGACGCCAGCGAGTGCGTCAACGTTTCAGTATGACAAATCCGCCACTGGCGGATAGTAAGGCAGACGGAAAGTAAGAAATTACATACATAATCCTAACGCAGTCGTCAGCTCATACTAGGGGTACAGGAGTACAACATAACATTAACTTTACAAAGAGCCTCTACGCGTTGGATTTACATCACCGCGCAAGCCTTCCAAAAATCTGGAATATAAAGACCGTAATTCACAATGACAAAACAATATGCATTCAAGGCAAGCCTTTAGAGCCCGGAGCCCGAAATCGGCCGACTGCTTGACAATCCTTGGTTTTGCTTGAACGAATCTGCCATCCACAGCAAATTTAGATCTCTCTGTTTCCAGTCACCTCCCATGACACCCGCGGGAAGAGAGGGGGTTGTCTTATGCTGGTGATTACTACCACATGGCCTAGAGCTCTCAATTACTTTGGATTTATTGTTATACTAGCTGTTCCCCGCGGCTTCGCCCCGCGTGGGACTCGGTTATATCGCGCCCAAGAGTAGCCTATGTTTGACCTCAGGTCGTTAACTATATCCCTACCAAATTTAGTCACAATCGGTCCAGCAGTTTAGCCGTGAAGAGGTGACAGACAGACAGACAGACAGACAGACAGACTTTCGCATTTATAATATTAGTATGGAAGTATGGATATGGATTATCTAGAAAATATACCTCTATAGAGGAGAGACGGAGGTGTTTTAAGTGAAATTTTCCCCTAAAATTATGGGTAGGTTGGCCTTTGTTTAATCAAATAACTATATAAACAAAGAGTGAGTAATTTTTTTTTCTTTTAAGCTTGGATCAGAAATGTAAGCTGTAACTCTATTTGCCTGGATAGTTTGATATACTCAAAGCTGTGTTGTGTTACATTAAAGGTTTAACAGAAAAACGTGAAGTAGCAGCGTTTGTTGCGTCTCATTCCGCGAATGTAGAGATTTTTCTATCCAAAGAAAATTATTTATTGAGAGGTGTCATGATGAACAAACGATTCATTTTAAGGTTCTCTTTTCTATCCTTGTAATTAGATAATACCACCAAACTGACGATTGATTCCCTGATATGGGCTGTATGGTCTCCGGCAAAAGAATAGAGCTCTCCCGGTCCCTTGGGACACCGCTTGATGCTACTAAGAGAATAACAGAAGTATTCCACAGATTTTATTAATTTAAACTTTATTGAGCTAAGAGCTACTATAGGTTAATTTAATGCTATAAGCAATTTCTGCCAGTCAACCTTTGAAAATTACAAAAAGATAGATGAAGCATGCTCTTATTTTCTTATTTATTTAACTTCATTACATACAAATGTAAATGGCGGACTTAAAGCCACAGGCTTTTTCTACCAGTCAACCAACCAGTGATGCAGAGAAGAACATCTTTTTGGGGTAAGTCAGATGAGAGAACAAAAATATACCGATTAAAAGTTATATCAGTCACACACATGGCGAATTGCATCAGCTATACATACCATTTGCAGAGTTTTGAGTGTTGGGAAGTGGTACAATGTCGTTTAAGTGACTTTAATCCATGTCACCAAAATCTCCAAGATAATGCTAAGTGAAATTCTTCCACCGCTTCATTTAGCCCTTCTACTTGACTAGATTTGACATGACACATGTCTGACTACTGACTTGACTTGACTCTGTGACTTGACCAAATGTCTAAAAATAAGTTGAAGGACATTCAAAAGAAACTTGGTACTAGCAAAAATAAACTATAAGTTTGATTGCCATTTCGTGGTATAATGCCACAACCAAAAAAAAGCCATAGTTATAGTCAGGTAGGCGGCTAGTCACCCCCTTATCCTTATTGACTTGGTGATACGTCTTTTTGAGCTGTGACGAAAGACATTGCCCAGAATATATCGTGGTGTGTACTTTCACCGAAAGGTCTAAGTAGACTAGCTTTATACACCTTGATTTAATTAAGATGTTGTCTTCTTTATTTTTATATATCACTACATAGTATAAAACAAAGTCGGTTTATCTGTCCCTACATCCCTATATATGCTTTAATAATCTTTAAAACTACGCAACGGATTTTGATGCGGTTTTTTTAGTAGATAGTTATTCAAGAGGAAGGTTTTTATGCCCATGCGATACCGGGGCGGGTCGCTAGTATAGTATAAAATAAAGTCGCTTTCCGCGTCTGTCCCTATGTATGCTTAAACTTCGAAACTACGCAACGGATTTTGATGCGTTTTTTTTTTATAGATGGAGTGATTCAAGAGAAAGGTTTTTAAGTAAGTAAAACCTATAATATTGTATCCGTACGAAGCCAGCCGGGGCGGATCGCTAGTTAAAAATATAAATTATTTTTTAAAATATATGTGTCACAAATTCCCAATGAACAAATTTTCATTTTGATTGTTCTGAAATTAACTACCTATTCCTTTTTTTGGGCTTAATGTATGTCACTATGCTGCGTAAAAGCCTCCAATTTTGTTTTTCATTCATCTCAATGGTTTGCCCTTTAAGGTGATACCTCGGTGAACACTAGCGCCACTGTCATTTAAAAATCATTACTCACTGAAAACACAAGTTATCAAAAATCCCTCTGCTGTAATTATGGTTCTGGATCTGAAGTTAATTTTAATCATATTCAATTATTAAATTATAGTCCCATAAAGTTACAAATTGCAAAACTGCTAAAAGTGGCCGTTTTAAGCAATAATGCAATTTGTAACTATAGGGAATTATCATTTAATAATTTAACATGTTTAAAATTAACTTCAGATCCAGAACCATAATCACAGCAGAGGGATTTTTGATAACTTGTGTTTTCAGTGAGTAATGATTTTTAAATGACGGTGGCGCTAGTGTTCACCGAGGTATCACCTTAATGCAACTTTCAAACTTTTAAGTGGTCGACCTTTTCTTAAAATAACAACATAAAAATTTCAGCTGTACGACATTCCATTTCATCTATGAGACATCACTGTAGATAACCAATTTTATGGCTTAACTTTAGAAAGATTCATTGAACTCCAATCGATTCCAGCATCGAAGATCCACTGGTAACCGGCCTTACACCGTTACTGTTCGCATCACGAAAAAAAATACAGTTAGCCTGGGAGATTGCGGCCGGTGTGCGCGGCGAAAAAACCAAACGCTATGGCTACAGCACGTCACTAGCACGTATCCCAGGGTCCCCGAAAGCGCGGGAAAATTGACATTGACAGCTGAGAGTTTGATATTTAAATTGTGAAGTGAATTGTGTACTATAAAGTGAAATATGAGCGAAAAGGGATAATTTTTTAATCTGTGTTTTGTGACTATTGGATTGTTTTGTTTTTGGTTGGCGTGGCACAGGATTTTTCAAAATGCCTAGCACTATAAGAGGTAAGTTTTTATTTTAACTTACGTAGCTATGTACCAAACTTTAGATAAAAAGCACAGATTTATTTTATAAAAAGTCTGTGATAAAAAGCAAGAAAGTACTTAAGTAAGTAAATGTAATATTTGATTTAGATATATTTTGTAGCTTAAGTAGGAACGACAATAAAATAGAAATTTTTGTTTAAGGTATGTACCTTATATAAAAATTAATAGGACTCAAGTATATGTTTAATTGGGTGAGAATTCATTGTTTCTTCTGTTAAAAAAGTTATTGATTTAAAGCCTTTTAAAAGTTAAGTGCTTAGTTCACTTAAATCAGCAGTGTCAATTAAATTATGAGCTCATAGACTTGTATTTAAAGAAACCATAGATTATTTTGATTCTATTTTAGGAAACGAAAAATTTAGGAAAAAATTTGTAAATGGTAGATAACTACATCGAACAAGTAACAAAAATAATCATTTTTCCCCTTCGTTATTTTACCTAAAATTTTTAACCACCTTAAAAAAAGAAGAGGTTTTAAATTCGTCAATTTTGTTTAAAAATTATATCTAGGTATTCTCTCGATCGAGTTTTTCTTCTTTATTTTATGTAGGTTATTCGTTTTGAGAGATTTATTTTGATCACTTACTTAATGACAAGCCTCTGCCAAAGACTGAACGTGCTTTCCCAAATATAGGATCATCTTCCTATCAGTCAATTAGGCTTCGATGTACTTAGCAAACTGGAAAAAACTTGTTCAACTTACACTCCGCGCAGGATTTGAACCCATAACCTCAGGATCATAAATCAATATCCTAGACCATCTCTTAAAACCATGCAAGAAAGAGTAAGTAAGCGGCACAGCGCAAAACATGATGTAAGGCGACATCTTCGTTACTCAATCGTCCTTGCATGGATTAAGGAGATGGTAGTAACCCCCCTCATCATAATTTTGCGAAAAAAACGGTATTATATCGTCTACGAAGTCCAAGCAACCTCGAAACTATTCTTTCATGGGCTTCTTGTATTGTAAAGTCACTTTTGCTAGTTCATTACCCTTTGGCACCGTTAAAACTGGTAACATCTGCAGTTTTACTGTTGTGATTGGTCTTCTGAATGATTTACTGATTCTGGGAATTATAGATTTTTGAACTTCTGATATTAAAGAGCAGATAGCAAAAACATTTTTTTACATCCCAAATAGTGTAACTGTAATCCCAAGAACGGCTGAACTGATTTGGCTGATAAACTTACTTGGTGGGGAGGTAGCTTAGAACCAGGAGAAGGACATAGGGTTCCTTTCATCCCGGGGAATAGCACTGTCTCCGAGGGAAGTTAACGCGGGCGAAGCCGCGGGCAAAAGCTAGTTTTAGATAGATGGATGTTAAATAGGAGTGTCATTAATTGGACTCGGTCACCAGGGTGCGCAGGATTTTGTCTCCAAGTGATATGAATGAAAGAATTAATTCGTATCATGAGGATGACAAGGGTTCATTACCCTGACACACTGATGTGAGAAATTCGTTGGACACGGCTGCTCTCGGTAGATGGCAGTCGTTAGGCTATGTCAGATGCCTTTAGGCAGTCTGAAAAATCTGACAGTGTTGGCCACTTACACACCCGGATCATGTTCCTGTTGGTCTGGTTTCCCTGTATATAAGGGTTGCGGAGGTCAGACGGCAGTCGCTCCATTGTAATAATCAGTTTCTTCAAATCAGGACTTTGATTAATAGCGTACCCTGGGCTTTGAAGCGTAACTTAAAGATGCAACCGGGAAACACGCTCGGACGAAGAAGACTGGTGTGAGAAATATTCGAAACCGCCTCTCGGCCTCTCACGTGGTTTCTTTATCCATGGCCATGACAGCAGTTTAGAATAATTATTTGACATGATATCAACACCCACATTTAAATAAGTCATGATGACTACCTGCTTGTGTTGTCGCAGCTGCAACGGGGATGGACCGATTTAAATAATCAAATTATTATTTAGTTATTTGGAAGATGATTGGTCCAAGATTGTTTAAAGCTAATAAGTCAAAATTAAAGAGGTCATATAAAGTGGCAAATTTTTGACAATATCGGTTCAGTAATTCAGCAGTGATAGTGAAACAAACTCACATTCATATTTTATTAGTCAGGATTTTAAATGTACTTAAATGACTAATCAAAATATATAAACATCCTTTGGCCACCGTTTCTAGACGAAACTATGACCTAGCTATAGAGTTGTAGCGAGACACTCGCCACTCATAACAAACCTCAACCTATCGTTTGGCAACGGCTGCGCGCGCAATGAAAAACATCGACGGATCGCGGCGTTCTTCATTCGTCGGTTCTCTACCACATGACACGCGTCTCTGGTGTCGATATTCTTATATTGTAAACTGTGTTGTAAAATTGTAATATATCTATCTGTATATACTATCCTCTTTTGCTATCAAGTTCCTCTCTATACCTTCTCCGCTTTCTACCTACTACCGCTTCGCCTGCTTCCTACTGCTATACTTAACTACACATCGTGTACGACTGAATGCCGATCTTGTTAGAAGTTGGTTTAGTGGAAACCCACACGCCACCTTCTACACTGGTGACCACCGACTACGAACAAGAAGCACCTTTTGCGCCGATTTGTGACCTGGAAATCGTGAGCATAAAATAAAAATAATTTTGAATAAAAAATTTTTCCTGTCAAACAAACTTCGTTGCCAATAGCAACAAAGAGGTTGGCCGTGGCCTTACTTACACGAGTGGTGAGCGACTTTTGTTTTTAAAATGTGCGAGTCCGAAAAAGTGATTAAAATTGATGAAGTATTGAGAGTTGGTGTAAAAGTACCACCATTTTGGCCAGAAGAACCGGCTTTATGGTTTGCCCAATTAGAGTGTCAATTTGATCTTTCCCGAATTACTACTGATGATACAAAATTCAATTATCTCGTAGCACAGCTTGATCACCAATACGCCATCGAAGTGAAAGATATCATTACTAGGCCTCCTGAAAAGGACAAATATTTGAAATTGAAGACCGAGCTTATAAGGCGTCTGTCCGCTTCACAGGAAAAGCGCGTGAAACAATTACTTATGCACGAGGAGCTTGGCGACCGAAAGCCCTCGCAATTCCTGCGTCACTTGGAGAGTTTAGCGGGTCCTTCAATACCCAGTGATTTTTTGGCCACTTTATGGACTAGTCGACTGCCACAGAATATACAGACTGTTATTGCTTCACAGATGGATCTTTCTTTAGATAAACTGGGAGAATTGGCTGATAAAGTGTACGAAATTGCTCCTGCTATACCTCAGGTCTCCATGGCTAGCACTTCTACTGTCATCACACCATCTTCGCCTATGGAAGAGCTAACAAGGCAGGTCAATGAGCTAACCAGGCAAGTAGCAGCCCTTACTAATGACAGGAATAACAGAAGTCACTCACGTTTCAAGCCTAGTTTTCAGAGAAACCGCTCAAGCAGTCGCTCGAATTACACACAGCCACCGCCAGACCACCCGCACTGTTTCTACCACTATACTTTTGGAGCTCAGGCGAAGAAGTGTAGGCAGCCCTGCACATTTGAGTCGGGAAACGCCCAGGGCGGTCGGAAGTAGCGGCCAACGACTGCCCTCCATCTACAGGCCGTCTTTTTGTCACCGACCGCGCCACGAAAATGCAATTCCTTGTGGATACTGGCTCAGACTTGTGCGTTTTCCCACGATCAGCAGTCAAGACGTCCTGCGCTCGTTCCAAGTATGATCTAATAGCGGCAAACGGCAGTATCATCCATACTTACGGGCCTATACAGCTTCATCTCAATTTAGGACTTAGACGCATATTTTCTTGGAGCTTCACAATAGCCGACGTGTCAAAACCCATCATTGGTGTTGATCTGCTTAGCCACTACAACTTACTAGTTGATTGCAGGAATCAACGTCTGGTTGACGGTACTACAACTTTACATGTCGCCGCCATTTCAGAAAGAACAGGAACCACTGACGATATCGCCTCTGTGAAATCTGTTAATGGTGAGTCAGAATTCCATCAAATACTTCGAGAGTTTCCGGAGATTACAAGGCCTGCTGGTGTGCATTCACCGCCAAAGCAAAGCACACTACACTATATAAGGACTACGCCAGGACCTCCAGTATCTTGTAAACCACGACGTCTAGATCCAGCTCGACTTCAGACTGCCAAGAAGGAGTTTGAGTTCATGCTTGCCAGTGGCATTGCTCGCCGTTCGGAGAGTCCATGGTCTTCGGCTTTGCACATGGTGAGAAAGAAGGACAATTCATGGCGACCTTGTGGGGACTACCGAGCTCTGAATTCCCGCACTATACCTGATCGCTACCCTATACGACACATTCATGACTTCTCACATCAACTTTCTGGATGTTCCATCTTCTCCACCATCGATTTAGTTAAGGCATACCATCAAATAGCTGTAAATCCTGCTGATATTCCCAAAACAGCGATTACTACACCGTTCGGACTCTTTGAATTTCCGTTCATGACTTTTGGCTTAAGAAACGCTGCCCAAACTTTTCAAAGGTTCCTTGATGAAGTGCTCCTGGGCCTTGATTTCTGCTATGGGTACATCGACGATATCTTGATTTTCTCAAATTCCGTGGAACAACACAAAGCTCATCTTCGCATACTCTTCGGACGCCTCAAACAATATGGCATATGGGTCAACACATCAAAATGTTTCCTTGGAAAAGAAGAGGTAACCTTTCTAGGATACTCAGTTTCAGCTGCCGGTACTAAACCCCTCGTTACTAAAGTCCAAGCGCTTCAGGAGTACACTGTTCCCAAAACTGTTAAAGAGCTTCGAAGATTCTTGGGCATGCTGAACTTTTACCGTCGCTTCATACGAAACGCTGCTCAACTTCAAGCACCGCTGCACGCAGTACTATCCGGCCCTAAAGTTAAAGGTTCACATCCAGTGAATATGACACCTGATATGCTTAAAGCATTTGAAGATTGTAAGACCTCATTGTCAAATGCCACGCTACTTGCCCATCCAGACCCAACTGCAGATTTAGCCATCGTGACTGATGCATCAGACTTGGGTATCGGTGCAGTCTTACAACAGCGAAAAGGAAAGGAATGGCAACCTTTGGCTTTTTATTCGCATAAACTGAGCCCATCTCAGAAAAAGTATAGCCCATACGACCGGGAGCTATTAGCTGTTTACGAGGCCATTAAGTACTTCCGCCACATGGTCGAGGCGAGGACATTTGCCATACTAACTGATCATAAACCACTCACCTTTGCCTTCACAAAGAATAGAGACCAATGTTCACCTCGCCAGTTCAGATATCTAGACTACATAGCTCAATTTACAACAGACGTTCGATACATACCTGGACCCGAGAATGTGGTTGCTGATGCTCTCTCGCGCCTAGATGAGATCTCCGTGGCCATCGACTACCAAGAACTTGCACGATCCCAGGAAGCTGATCCTGAGCTGCAAGGTCTTCTTAAACATGGTACCGCTCTGAAGCTAAGGAAGATACGAACAGCACACATTAACTTACCAATATTCTGCGACACTTCTGTTCAGCCACCTCGACCATACATCACTCCGAACTTAAGAAGGCAAGTCTTCAATATGGTGCATAACTGGAATCACCCAGGGAATACAGCTACAGTACGACTGGTTACACAAAGATTCGTATGGCCAGGGATTCGTAAGGACTGTAGAGAGTGGTCTAGGCAATGTTTAAATTGCCAGAAAAACAAAGTCACCCGTCATACTCATTCTCATCTCTCATCTTTCATTACTCCTTCTGCGAGGTTTTCTCATATTCACATTGACCTCGTAGGACCTTTACCATTGTCTTGTGGTTACAGATACTGCCTCACTGTCATCGACAGATTTACTCGATGGCCTGAGGCTATCCCCCTACAAGACATCACAGCAGAGACCTGCGCAGCTGCCCTCGTGTCTGGCTGGATAGCTAGATTCGGCTGTCCCGCTCGCGTGACTACGGACCGTGGTCGTCAATTCGAGAGCCACCTTTTCAATGCACTCACGTCTATGATCGGCGCGCGACATCTTCGTACTACAGCGTACCATCCAGCTGCTAATGGCATGGTAGAACGTCTCCATCGCCAGCTCAAGGCTGCCATTATGTGCCATGACTCTTCACAGTGGACCGAATCGCTTCCACTGGTGCTACTGGGGATCCGAAATACCTGGAAAGAAGATCTACAAGCCAGTCCAGCTGAGCTCGTCTATGGTGAGCCACTCCAGTTACCTGGTCAATTTCTATCTCCCAAAGATGACTACACGACAGCAGATATCACCCAGTATGTAACCCGACTTCGAACGAATATGGCTAAGCTTTCTCCAAAACCTGCTTCATGGCATGGTACTTCTCCATTTTACATTCCACGCGATCTTCATACCGCATCCCATGTCTTTCTTCGGCAAGATCACGTAAGGGCATCACTCGAACCACCCTATGCCGGACCTTTCAAAGTCCTCGAGAGGCAGGAGAAATTTTTCAAGATAGATGTTCGAGGTAAACCATCCAACGTCACTATTGACAGACTGAAGCCAGCTTATTTGACAAAAGATGTCCATAGTCCTACAACAATGCCACCAACGACGACGACAACATCTCAAACAGAGGGACAAGAGGTTAAAACAACCCGGAGCGGCAGACGAGTAAGGTTTCCGAATTACTATCGACCGTAGTTACGGTCTGGTTGGGGGAGTGGTGTAGCGAGACACTCGCCACTCATAACAAACCTCAACCTATCGTTTGGCAACGGCTGCGCGCGCAATGAAAAACATCGACGGATCGCGGCGTTCTTCATTCGTCGGTTCTCTACCACATGACACGCGTCTCTGGTGTCGATATTCTTATATTGTAAACTGTGTTGTAAAATTGTAATATATCTATCTGTATATACTATCCTCTTTTGCTATCAAGTTCCTCTCTATACCTTCTCCGCTTTCTACCTACTACCGCTTCGCCTGCTTCCTACTGCTATACTTAACTACACATCGTGTACGACTGAATGCCGATCTTGTTAGAAGTTGGTTTAGTGGAAACCCACACGCCACCTTCTACAGAGTCACGAGTCTATCCAGGTCTAAGCGAGACGTGATTGTTTTCTACAAGCAGTCAGCATAGCGATTTTTCACGTATGTGTATTCAATCGCTTTGCTGACTGCTTAGACACCACGTCAAAGGCCGAGAGGCGGTTTTGAAAAAGTCTGACATTCGTACCCTTAGTATCTGTCTGAAAAATTTGATAGTGTTGGCCAAACACATACGGATCACTATTATAAGTCTAGTTTCCCATAACCTAACAGGGAAACTAACGTAATTAATGATTCAGTATGATAACTATTGTGATTCCCATAGGACCAATTAAAAACTCCGGGAAACATCAAATCACATAGTTTCCCAGACACATCCATCTTAAGCCCCAGCATCGCTGCGCAGGCGACGGAAAAGCGACAGTTCCGCGACCGTCGGCGATACGGCAAGGCCCTCCGTTTACCGTTCGAGGGATCCCTTTCTTCATGACGTAGCGTGGTGTACGGTACAACGCTAGTGATGGGACACGACGGTCGATAAGGCTTTCGGGGTCGATAGGGATAATAGAAATTATCTTCTTTTTTTTTTTAAGAGAATTGTTTTTTCGTGTCAATGGCAAAAAATCTAAACAAGGTGATTATAGCCCAGAATGATAAAAGAGATGATAAAGTCAAACTGGTCAAGCGTGAGTTGACGCAAGCCGAAAAAATACTTTATTTTATTGGTGCGTTGAATAATTTTTGATTTTAATTATATTTTATTAATTAGGTACATTTATATCCCAAGCTTATCTTGACATATTGTCATTAAGACGACACTAAACGCCATAATTGACACAAAACGATTGAGTATATATTGTTTGGTAACTAAACTTTATTATTTTCTAAATTAGAATGGCTGCTGAGAAATGTTACCACAAAAACAAACACTCACAGTAAATCGCAGACATACGTGAGTTGTAACGCAATTTATGCATTGCTAACCTTCTTCGCCAAACATTTGTCACAGCGGCATATAGGTCAGTGTCAACAAAAACCATCGACTCCCGCCATCACTCGAGTGACGTAGCTAACGGTGCTCGCAGTTAGGCTCACCTCGCTTCACCCACATTCAGGCTAACTGCGCATACACCCGTTATGTGTACGCGATTCACGCGACGTGGGACCGGCTTCGCGCGCCGACGCCTGTGCCGAGAAAAAATGTTTGTCTATGGTACATGTGTGGCGGGCAAACGTGAGGTTAATAATGGCGGTTTGTTTGTTCCTCTTTAGAAAATATGCAAAAATTTCATCCATTTAGAATTTTTGCGATCTTTAAAAGTTTAAATCAGTAGATTTATAAATGAAAATAAAATAAAGAAAATAATATATTTAGAGGTACCATTATTATCTAAATAAATGTAATTGAAATATATCATAGATTAAAAAAAAAAACAGTGGCATGATAGTCTATTCTTCATTTTATTGCATCTCCAGTCCATTAAAAAGTCTAATATTTATAATATCAGTTGCCAGTATTTTTAATTGAGAATATATATTCATTAAACTTTTTAAATTTAGAACAGCATGACAAATGAAAAAGTACTTTATGCAAAAAAGAAAAGAATTTAATTGAAAACTTACATTTTGTATAGTTTATAATACATCTAGGTATATATACCTTCTAATAAAACCGTACCACGTCTAGACTCTACTGTATCTTTAAATCTTGGACTATGAATATTTGGCTTAGGAGGTCATTGACCACCTCCAACTTTTATTTTTTATACTATCTTATATCTTCAAACATATTTTAGAATGCTTTATTTTTATAATTTTACAAACGCAACAGAAACAAAAATGTTTTCTTTCGTCCAATAATCTACACATTATTTTATTTGAAAACTGACTGCAAAATATATTAATAAGTAAATTTTAGGATTATAAAGGATAATATATATAAATTTTTAATAGTTTAATTCTAAGGTTTTACTAATAATATTTTTCTACTATTTTTATAAGGTTAGGTTAGGCAAGGCTAAAATTTGTAAATATTTTATAATCTGATTTAATTTGTGCAAAAATTTTTTTTTGCCATATTTTAGTTTTTATTTCTTATATGTCTCTCACATTGTAAAAACAAAGTAAAACGTTAAACTTAGTTTAACAAGCGTTAGATTTTCTTAATCAAGTAGACGAGTCACACAAAATATCATATTTCAATCAAATGTATGTTTTGAATATTGTACCAATGTAGGTAGTCGTGCCGAAAGAGTTCATTGACACCGACGACCGGTCCACGACCACGGCAACTTTTTTTTTAAAACATGTTGTAGTACAAGATATCCGATCATAATTTCGTAATCGGGTAGGGTAGCAAGTGGCACGAATATTAAAAAAATAATTCATGCATGTTTTTTTCTTTGTAGTCTGTTTTCAGCCAGTGTTAAAAAATTACACTACGAAAATGCTACGAACTACCTTGTACGATGTTATTTTTTTTTAAGAGAAGAAGATAATTTTTTTACCAAAATTATGAATAATATTGGTCTTATAAATAAAGTTCAAACTCGGAAAAACGTTTCATTTCTACAAAAACATTGATCAAATTAAAAAAAAGTATTTAGTTAGCTCTAAAAGATTACTAAATCGTGGGTACTAACCTAATACTAATATTTATCTGCTGTTTGCTTTCACGTAGCAAAAGAATGACGAAACTATTTATAAATTTAATTCAAAGAAATAGGAACTTACCTAACCTACCTACTTCTTACTGGTTAAATATTAGTTTCATTGAAAGTAGGTAGTCTTTGTGACCGAAAAGCTTAAAATCATAGATGCCAATCTATTATGATGCAATAGAATTTAGGTCGAGCATCCTGCATTACCAAAAAGAGCACGTAATCGAAAAAAAAAAATACAAGCGCCAACGCCTTCACTCATGCCAATATAAATGGCGACCTATATCCAAAACCATAAAAAAATACAGTTCCATTTTCAAAAATCGCGGCACGCACTACGTGACAGTTCGAAGTTTGAAACACCGTAATCTAGAGAGGAAAGTTGCGCAACCAACAGCGTGCGGGTTCAACGAACGCAATTCGGCTACCTACCGTTAGGAGCGAATGTGACAGGTGCTTTTACTTTTAAATTTGCAATTTAATACCGCTATTGTATAAAAGATGGCGTTGAAATCTTATATATTTCTATAAATTAATATAATGAATAAATAATGATTTTAATTTATATTTTATTCAAAGCTGACCAACGCTGAATAACGCCAAAAGTCAATAAATGTTTCAAGAAAGGCATTTTAGTTTTAATGGGAAAATGTTTTTCTTTCATATTATTTTTTCTAGTTTCCGATATATTTTATCGATGATATTGAGCTAGTTGGGACGGAGGTAAATCCAACTAATCAATAACTATGCAATTCGGTCCAGCCGTTCTCGAGTTAAACGTGTACGAACAAACTCAACTTTGTTTTATATTGTAAAAAATATATATTTATTATCCATGATATATAATTTTGATGTGGTTTTTTTTTTGATAGAGTGATTCAAGAGGAAGTTTTTCATGCCCATGCGAAGCCGGGGCGGGTCGCTAGTACTATATATAGGAACTTGATCCAAGTGTAGTGGCCAACACTGGCAGATTTTTCAGGTTTCCTAAAGGCATTTGACGCAGCCTAACGAATACCATCTAGGCTATCGGGATCCCAAGTGATACGGCTTAGAAATTTAGAAAGCAACCGGGAACACGCTGAGACGAATGAATGAATACCTTATTGCACCAATTACATAAATCATCATTGGATGTACAGGAACGAAGATGAAAATGAAATGAAACTGAGATGATGATGACATATGATTGTTGATTGCTGAAGTTACCTTAGGGTGGATTTGCCAAAGTTTGCCGGCTGTGGCGTGGGCGTTGATAATCGACGTGGGTGTGGGTTGAATTGTAAACTTTAGGGCTGTGGCGAGCACGATAATTTATATATGTACTAGCTGAAGCCCGAGACTTCGTGTGCGTGGGCTTCGTTCCCGCTTTCGTGGGAATTGGCCGGGAATTCCCCTTTTCTTTTATACAAAGTTTGTCATGACAATAACCAACACAAAAAAAGAATTATCCAATTTGGAACATTCCTTGATGTTCATTCAAATGACGATAACTTTTTTTTAATGAACTGATTTTAATGAAACTAACTTTAGATGTTGTTCCGAGTTAAAACAAAGAATTAGTGAAAGTTTTATGCAAATCGGTTAAGTACTTTCGGAGATAAGCGTGATCAAAAATTAAAAAAGGAATTTTTGCTTTCTATTATACATTTTTAACGTCCCTCTAATGTACTGACAAAAGATTTTTACTATTATGTTATATGTATAGATGTCTCTCTCTCACTTTAGTGCTTTGGAGCTCAGGGTTTTTTTCTTTCAATTTATGTTTGAAGTTTAGCTCGTGGCTTCACCCGCGTGAATTTCGGGAACAGTTCATTTTTCCGGGATGAAAGGTAGCCTATGTCCTTCTCAATACTCCTAACTATGTGTATGCTAGTTTTCAAATTGGTTCAGTAGATAAAGCGGGAAGAGTTTCATATTTATAAGCCCTCTATATCCTCTAGATAGAGGCTAGATAGCCTTATCTTTATCGTGCTGGTCTGGGAGAAAAAGAAAAACATAGAATGTACCAGCTGCTTCTCTTCCCGCGCAAGCCGTAAAAGCGAATGGGGAAATCATAACATAGGCGATGCGGCTAGCAACCCATCACTATTGATTTCCTGTTTCAACTACCATCATGCCAAACGTGGTCTAAGGTCTTATGGCCCTAGGCTCTGTCTACCCCGCATGGGATAAAGACGTGATTATATGTATGTATGTATCTTTATCGATCGGGATTAAAATTCATTACCCTTCCTTTTGGCTTCGCCGCAGTCGGGTAAAAAAACCCCCAGCCCTGACAAGCCCGCTATGCGGAATTTCGCCAAGGCCGTGTCTTTATTGGTTTTCGCTGCGTACCTGTTATAAAATTCAACGACGCTAGCCAATCTTTTGTCTTTTATTTCGATGGTGGAAATTCTCCTTAGGGACTTAGCTGGCTTCATATATTACATTTATAGTCCCTTAGCTACGGTAGGGAGCTTTAAATAGAATTGAACAAATGTAAATTCGTCTAATTTGTATCAAATTTTGTGAATTGATGTTTTTGGTGAAAATTCTGCAGTGCAGTTTGTGGCGCCGCTTCTTCTCCACTTGGGCTTTGGAAGTGGTAAACTTTATAAAAGTAATGAATGACGTCAGTAAGTGATAAGAATTTCATATATTGAGAATAAACAATTTCATTTAATTTCAATAATGAAAATCGCGGTCTCTACCCATGTTAACAAAATCTTCGGAACAAAAAAACCCATAAAGTTACGCGGCCACCATTGACCGCTTGGTTGTTGTTCATTAAAAAATACTGCCAGTGTATTTTTCGGTCATCGTCAATCGACCATACACACCCTGTTGTCAGAGTTCTTAGGAATGGCCTCTCGAAACTCTGACGTGGTTCCTTTAACGACTACCAGATGGCAGCCGGGACCAACGGCTTGACGTGCCTTCCGAAGCACAAAATCATCTTTATTAACAGACAATCAGGTGATCCAAGCCCACAATGTCCTACCCAAACTGGAAAAAAGTAAACAAAGTTTGCTTCCCATGGGAATCGAACCCATGACCCCCGAGTCTATAGGCAAACGCCGTAACCACTGAACCAAGACGGCAGTTACTTCTTAAATAGTACATAAATATAAGCTTCATTGAAAATCAACCAAAATATGTCATTTTCCTGCTCTATTGATTTCTCGTAGCACGCTTCGTAGCTCCGACAGTCTACGTCGCTGCTACGCGATGCTACGACGCGGCGTCTACGAACTATCAAATGCGACCTAGCTTTATTTGGTACAAGCTGTTTCCCGCGGCTTCGCCCCGCGTAGCACTCGGTTATATCGCGCCCAAAAGTAGCCTATGTTTGACCTCAGGTCGTTAACTACATCCCTGCCAAATTTCATCATAATCGGTCCAGCAGTTTAGCCGTGAAGAGGTGACAGACTGACAGACAGACTTTCGCATTTATAATATTAGTATGGATTTTGTCCCCGATTTTTTGTTCTTCATTTTATTGAGACAACAAATAAGTAAGCTAAATATTATTATTATTTATACGTCATTTAATAAAATAATTATTAAAATTTAGGCATTATTCACACATTTACAATTTGAACTTACAATTTGGCAAGTCGACTATGAGTATTTTGCCAGTATGATAAAATATTTTACCCTTTTTTCAAACGTTCGTTTTACTTTCATGTTAAGTAAAATTTTAATGGATATCAAACTTATTGATTTGTTGGTTCACTAAGTCTTAATCTTGTCTTAATTATTAAAAAGTTTTTTTAATTATAAACAAGCGACTCGCCGCAGCTTCGCATGGGCATAAAAACCTTCCTCTTGAATCACTCTATCTATTAAAAAAAACCGCATCAAAATCCGTTGCGTAGTTTTAAAGATTTAAGCATACATATTGATATAGGAACAGAGAAACCGACTTTTTTATACTATGTAGTGATATAAATGTTTTAATGTAAAAAATTGAATTTAAAAATATCCGATACGTGACCCGTGCACGAAGTTTTATATGCCCATCATATTTTTTTAAATGCCCCGTGTAATTATTGAAAGTCTCAAAAGTAAATCGATTGTTTGAATCGACTACTCATTTCAGCTGGCGTGATAACTACGCAGTTAGTTATTACGCCGATAGTATGGGATCGGACACAAAAGCGATTATTTCATAACTCCCTAACTTCCTCCACACTCATCACTCTCGTCATACACGCTCGCGTGAGTTTCAGACGCTAGCGACTGATTTAGCGATTTTGTACGGCAGACCTGTAAAGCGCCTCTGATAGTAAGGCAACTAAGACCGAGAACCGAACCGAGAACTGACGCAGTTGCTAGCGTCTGCGTTAAGAAAAACTCACACTAGGGGCAAATACCATTCAGAGAAATAGGTTTATTAAACAGTTTGCGGTAATCAGATTTTTTATTAAGCACGTATTTTTATTATTAAAATTAGTATTAAAAAAGAAACCCAATGACCTTCATTTTCAGAAATTTACTACAAGGTCAAATAAATTGTAAAAGCCGCTTACGTGTGACGTAAAATATTTAGATCTTTTTCTTTTAAATGTAATCTCTAAAATGGTCTATTTTATCGAAAAACCACAAAAAAATCACTATCATATTTTTTTTAGACTAGCCAATTACGGGTACTTCTAATGTCTCCCCTTTTTTAATTAGGATACAATAATAAATACAATTATTTTATGAAATGCTAATTAAATCAAACAATAATAATTTATTGTCATCTATGGTGCTTATTCATATACTTCGAACAAGCTAAATCACTATCAATACTTAGTATGAAACAAAGTCGCTTTCCGCTGAAGTCTATGTATGCTTAGAACTATGATGCTTCGAAACTACGCAACGGATTTTGATGCGGTTTTTTTAATAGGTAGAGTGATTCAAGAAGAAGGTTTATATGTATAATACATGTATTATATAGCATTGCACTCGTGCGAAGCCTTCGCGGGTCGCTAGTACAATAATAAAATAATAGATTTTTGCTTAATTGTTGACGGAAAAGCCTTAAAAGAGAAGCGACTGTTTACGTCGGCTCGTTTTAGCCGGCACGATACGCAGTTACGTAATACGCCGAAAGTACGGTCGGACAAAAAAGCGACGCGCCGAAAAATTTGATCCTACTAACCACTACATAGTATAAAACAAAGTCGCTTTCTCTGTCCCTATATCTCTTTGTATCTTTAAAACTACGCAACGGATTTTGATGCGGTTTTTTTTAATAGATAGAGTGATTCAAGAGGAAGGTTTTTATGCCCATGCGAAGCCGGGGCGGGTCGCTAGTAATATTATAAAGCTAAAGTTTGTATGGATGTTTGTTACTCTTTCACAGGTAAACGGCTGAACCGATTTGTTTGAAATTTGGAATGGAGATTGTTTAAACCATGGAACAAGACATAAGCCATATTTTATCCCGAAATTCCCACAGGAACGGAGCACCGGGAAACAGCTAGTTAACTTTTAAAAAATATATCAAAACTAGCTTTCGCCCGCGGCTTGGCCCGCATGAATTTCCCTCGGCAACATTGCTTTTTCGCTGGATGAAGATGAAGGTACTCTATCTCCTTCTCAATACTCCTAGCTATGTGTATGCGAAATTTCAAGAAAATTGGTTTAGTAGATAGGACGTGAAATAAACAAATATACAAACTTCCTTTCGCATTTATAATATTAGTTGGGATGATAAAATTTCACAGTTTTTACAATAACTTATTGTACATACAATATTTATTTCATGTGTAATAGAAACATGAAGGCTTTATAGAAAGGTGTGGAGAACTCTTGTGTCAGGACAATTTGATGAACAAGACAAAACAACAAAAACATAATTAGACAAAATTACATCGCAACTATCCATACTTCCATACTAATATTATAAATGCGAAAGTCTGTCTGTCTGTCACCTCTTCACGGCTAAACTGCTGGACCGATTGTAATGAAATTTGGTAGGGATGTAGTTAATGACCTGAGGTCAAACATAGGCTAGTTTTGGGCGTGATATAACAGGGTCCCACGCGGGGCGGAGCCGCGGGGAACAGCTAGTAATATTATAAATGCGAACGTGAGTTTGTTTCTTGGTTGGTTTGTAAGTTACGCTTTCACGCTATTATAAACTGAAGGGCTAGATAAAAATAACACGAGAGGGTTTCAGATTCTTTTTTTATTTAATATGGCGTTGGTATTATTTTTCTATATTTTTACAGTTGACGTTGAAGAAAGACAAAGTACAAAATATTCCAATTACAACACTTCACAACACACGCCTGAAATTTCTTATACAATTGAGATGGACATAGATACCTTCCATCCTGGTAAAAAGCACTATTCCCTAGGGAACATTACGCAGCCGAAGCCGCGGGCGAAAGCTAGTAGTAAATATGTATAATTTTTTTGCAATTCAGTATATATTTTATCCATAGAATAAGGAATCGATCGTGGAGGCAAATTCTTTAATCTATGATTTTATCTGATTACCATCATAATTTCAGCGATTATTAGATTGCATCCCAAACCAGTTTGTTTGTTTGTACGCGATATTTCAGTTTTCCCCTTTATGTGTAACTGCAAAAATATTTTAAACTTGCTATTGCCGGCGACTTCGCCCGCATGAGATTAATATCGCGCCTAAAAGTAGCCTATGTTTGAACTCTGGTTTTTGCTATATCCATTCCAAATTTCATCCAAATCGGTCCAGCGGTTTAGCCGCTAAAGCGTAACAGACAGACAGACTTTCGCATTAATAATATTTTTTTTTCCATGACATTATTCTATCATAACAGACTTAAATCCTATGCGATAGAATAGTATAGAAGTATAGATAAAAAAATATTTTTTTTACTTTCTATTATTCTTTTTAAATGTCCCTCTATCTATTTCAATCAAACATGAACAAAAACATACAAATGTATACAGAAAAAACATATACAAGATAATACACATAAAAATCGGCCAAGTGCGAGTCGGACTCACGCCCCGAGGGTCCCGTACCATCACACAATACTAAAAGTTGACATTTACACACGTTTGTATCGAGGGTACGTATTTATTTATCCTATTTACAGTTTATTGCGAGTCATTTACTATATAAATAAATAGATAATATTTTACAAATTATAATCACAAAAATTAAGCTAGCCACAGTAAAGCTTTATCCTTCGCATCGTTCTTAAGACACTGTAATAAGGTGGCAATTTGGATGCAGTTGCAATAGTACACTAAATTGACAAAATCTAAAGCCCTAAAACCTAGATCAGTATGGAATCTAGCTCAAGGCCGCTACGCCAGCAATCACCTAATTTTCCTGCCGACTGTACCACGTATAAACACAGAACTACATAAATTCGATTATATACTTTTTCGTCATTCTATGCGATCGAAGAGCGCAGAACGAGACGCGTGTATGTGGTGAGAGAGGGAAGGAATATGGGGGAGTAAGGCGCATGCGTAGGCACGTGTCGCCGAATCTCGGACGGTTTAAATGGTATTCCGTTCTGGAGATTTGTCTGAGGATCGCGGTGATGTAATGTTTGTTTATAGCCCCTTTAAGTTGATTTGTTAGATTTTGGTGTTAGTTTTTTATGAAATTTTAATTCGGTTGATTTTTATCATGAAGAAGTGATGATTTTTTTTTTATTGGACATACGTTATTTTTAATCATCGATATAGTAAATAAAACCAAATTAAGCTATGACTGAATCAAACATAAGTGTAATGTTTTGAATTATACGAAATATTATAAAAAAAAAACTAAAAATACGATTGAGTAAAAATAACCAAGTATGTAAAAGAAATAAAAGTATTTAAAAGTAAATGCTTATTTTTGCATTTGGAGTTAAAATATTCTGAAATGGAATAATTAGGCTTTACAAGCATTAACTCTATATATTTTTAATTGTAAATATACGACTCGAATGCAAATAACACCGCATTCGAATTCCATTTTCAAATCTCGAGAAATATCTCGCGATCAATACACGGAAGTGTGCTACGTGGTTGCTACGCTCCGGCGCGGCGTAGCGCTACGTCTCGTAGGCCTCGCAGTGGCTACGACGGCCCGTAGGCAGCGCGTCCTTAAATAGGACACCGTATCAATGTGTCCACGCCACAAACCACAGACAAACAAAAGAAAAACAATGTAATTAAAAAACAAAACCGTGCCTCGACCAATCACTGCCATTCGATATTCGAATTCGAAAAATCATACGCACAAACGGACGATTTTCGAAGTCTATTGACCCTTGACCCACTTCCTATGCATCTGCGCGGTGCAATGCCGCAATAGGACAGGCCAAACAAACGAAGGACGTTATCAAAAAGGATATTACGTGTTCAAACAGGATTCTTCAGGAGTGTGATACCAGTGTTCATTAGTGTAGTCCCTTTAGATTAGAATCTGCAATAATTTTAACTAATTTCGACTGAACTCAAAAGTCTGACTTCTATTTTAGTGTTGTGCATGGCGTTATCGACTGTGTCTTCAAAAGTGTTCGAGAGTTAAGTCTGTATAAGTAAAAATGGCGGGTAATAGGGATAGTTTGGAAGGGCAGTTGACGCATGTGATCCAGCATCACATGTCGCAGCCCGGGACGGAGGCTCAGGTCAGCGTGCATCAAGTCCAAAGCCCATCTGGCAGCGGGAAACGTCACCAGATAATTATCGATATAAAGCAGGATATCGACATCGATGAATTGTCGACGAGGTCTTTAGCGGAAAGCGTGATGGAGACACTCGGTGCGCGATCAGCAGCCGTGTATATCGACAATTCGCACGTCAGCGGCGAGAATTCGGATTTGGAATCGTTGACGACTGTAAACGTTATAGTTGCGAATGATTTAAATCAGAACGCGGGTAGTCCTCAAGTTGTGGACGGTGAATCGGAATCGAGTGAAACGGCAGAGAGTTCGGGGATATTGCCGGGGAATCGAATAGCTGTGGATCGGATTGTGGAGATGACTAACGCGGCTAACACGTCATCGGACACAAGCACGAGCACTGTATCGATAACGACAACGGCCAGCACTACTGCTTCAGGTGGGTCTTATGAACTTGTTTGTATAAGGAGAGTGTCTAATCTAGACTAATTATACAATTCAAAACATTTTATGGCATTACAATCTTAATCCTAATTAATATTATAAATGCAAAAGGGAGTTTGTATATTTTGTTTGTTTATTTGTTTGTTTGTTACATTTTCACGCCTTATCTACTGAACCAATCTTCCTGAAATTTCGCATACACATAGCTAACAGTATTGAGATGGACATAGGACTTTCATCCCGAGAAAAAGCACTGTTCCCGAGGGAGATACATGCGGGCGAAAGCTAGTAATCTATGTAAAATTCTCGTGTCACAGTTTTTGTAACTGAACTGACTTAACCGATTTTTATGAATTTTTAAGGGGTTTATCAGATTGCCTAAGACTTATTATCCGAATGTCATGACCCATAGCAAGTTTGCTATAATCCTCAGTTATAATAATGTTCAACTCACCGTATCAGTTGGTAGCATAATTATCATTAGTCATAATACTCTTGTGTCATAATATCGGGAGCTAGAATAATAGCATCTTATAATTAGTAATGGTGTAAAGTCACATGGCATATCAGTTGTATTGTATAACGTATTAGTCCGAATGTTAATTTGTCATAACATTACTTATGGTGCCCTTCGATTCGTCTAAAACTTTTGTTTCTAATTTCGCTTCGCCGAAATAGGGTTGGACAAATATATTGTATTTTATTATTGTTATTAAAATTCGATTTGGTAATCCACTGAGCCAAACGCGCAGCAGGGGGTCGGGGGCGATAGCCCCCCCATTGAAAAAACCTAAGGATCATAAATATTACTAAATTTCAAGAAGAAATTGCATCAGCGATAAGTCCGCCTTTGTACACATTGTATTTGTATTCAACATGTAAAATTTGTATGATAATGGTACAATAAAGAGTATATCTATCTATCTATCTTACTGGGTAGGTTCTTTAGGTTACTTGCGATCATACCACAGCTTCGAACTGTGCCAAAAAAGCTAGGATAGATTCGGTTCGAACAGATGTCAACAAAAGCTAGTAGCTTGAGCAAAATGTTAATAAGTAGATTTAGGTTTTCTCACATTAGGGTACAATATTTTATTTAACATAAAATTCGGGTTACTTTTCATTCGGATAAGTGATGAATATAGAAATATAGATTAGCTTTTATAAATATTGTGATATTTAACAGGCACAAATTTATAGCATTTTATGTTTTGGGAATCCAACATGTTATATTATGTGACATTGATATCGAGCTAAGCACCATTCGGACAAAAGACGATTATGGAAAAAACAATTATTCCACCTTAGATTATAGTGAAAATATTTAGGATACCCGATAGAGAACCTTTTTTAGTATAATTCGGATGTTTGTGAATAGACGTAAACATACGCCTTAATGATAAGGAAATAATCAAAGGTTCCCCAGATTTATTTTTCCGGATATTTTTTTTATGATTCGGCATTAAAATACATATAACCTTAAAATTTCACCCTTCCACCACCAACCCCTAATAATTTATACTTATGACAAAATGTTTGCCGGGTCAGCTAACTTACGGGATTACATTTGATCTTAAAGTTAATGCTAATGACCAAAAGCGGCGTTATCGCTTTAAAAAAATCTTTCAGCCAATTTAAAAAATATATAATACTAAGAAAGTGCGAAAGTTGTGTGTTTGTATGTGGAAAGTAAACTTCAGTACCATTGTAACTGTATTTAAATAACTTTTTTCTCAAAAAAACAAAAACTTCCATTTGTTTACTGAGGCCAAGTTGAGCTTTGACAGATTAGAAAAACTTAAGCACCTGTGCCCCTAGTATGAGTTTTGCGTCTGCGTTAGCGATTTAGTATGGCAAACCTGTACAGCGCCTCTGGCGGATAGTAAGGCAACTAAGAAATTCCATACAAAATCCTAACGCAGTCGCTAGCGTCTGTGCGATTTGTAACTATAGGGAATTATAATTTAAAAATTTAATATATTTAAAATTAACTTCAGATCCAGAACCTTAAGAAAAATAGTTTGTGTTTTCAGTGAGGATTGATTTTTGAATGACGGTGGCGCTAGTGTTCACCGAGGTGCTCATACTAGGGGCACTGGTTATTGTCATGACAAACTTTGTACAAAAGACAACTGTATGCCCACGCGCACGAAGTCGCGGTAGTTTATTCTTAGGGATAACAGATTACATTGTAAGCCCATCGAATTTACAGAATTATCGATTAGTAGTTATTTGATAGGCTGCACAAGTGCCTCTAGTATGAGTTTTTCTTAACGCAGACGCTAGCGACTGCGTTAGGATTTTGTATGGGATTTCTTAGTTGCCTTACTATCCGCCAGAGGCGCTGTACAGGTTTGCCATACTAAATCGCTAACGCAGTCGCTAGCGTCTGCGTTAAGAAAAACTCATACTAGGGGCAAAGGACACACTAAGGTGATTCACGCTTTAAGCAAGGAGAAGCTCAAGATAGGAACGCCACAATTGGCGACCAATCCAAGTCAGGCCGCGCTCACCGGCGCTTAATATGCACGATCAGACGAATACATTTATAAGAACAGACTTTATCTTTAACTAGCTTTTCCCGAGATGAAAGGTACCCTATGTCCTTCTCCTGGTTCTAAGCTACTTCCCCACCGATTTTCAGTTAAATCAGTTCAGCCGTTCTTGAGTTATAAATAGTGTAACTAACAGGACTTTCTTTTATATATATAGACTGGCGACCGGCCCCGGCTTCGCGTGAGCATAAAAACCAAATTCAAAAGAATTGAATCACTCTATCTATTAAAAAAAACCGCATCAAAATCCGTTGCGTAGTTCTAAAGATTTAAGCATACAAAGGGACATAGGGACAGAGAAAGCGTCTTTGTATTATGCTATGTAGTAATGATAGTGGTTTATAGACTGATATTTTAGTCCTAATAAGTAGTAAGAGGGGAGGGTTTTGTCCAGCAGTGGGACACATACAGCTAGGAAAAAAAAATTGTCGTGTTTTATCATCGTCATCTTGTAGTATTGTCAAAGGAACCACGTCAGAGGCCGAGAGGCGGTTACAAAAAACTCTTGACACCAGGGTGGACATGGTCGATTGTCCGTGTCACTATCATGAAATGATGATCTTATACTGATAAGTTATTTATATTTTTTTTGTATAAGTACTTGTACTATTTTACTAATTAGGCTAATTTCACAGACTTCAAAATCATAAATTGAAGAACAGTTACTGCCATCTATTGTAGAATAGCTTAACTAGTTTGACATAAATACGAACCTGCTCGCAACGGTACATAGTCTATACGATTCTCAGGCAATTTGCAATGAATGGGGCGCACCCGGAGATGTGTATTTTAATTATTTCAATTTACTAGACGGATTAATGACTAACAAACACATAGCGACTTCTAAAGGTAAGTTTGATAACTAACTGTGATTTGTTAAATCTGTATAGATGATTCTGTGCTGGCAATAAGCTCAAACAAGAAAATATTTTGATAGTAAATATAAATAAATTTGTTTTGTAACAAAAAAGACAAAAAGTAACGATTATTAATTTTTAGGCACAACGCCATCTATCGTCGAATAGCGTGAATCGTTCACCGTTGCACTCCGCTACTGACACAGTTTCCACTCAGCTGATGTCTTTTACATGTGTGCGTGAGAATTCACTTGTCATTGTGTGCGTCTAGGATGGGTCGGTGTCTATGGCCCGTTATCCATGGTACAACAAAACTTGTTTTCCGAAGTGCTTTAGCATGTCTTGTTTTGTAATACCGCCATTGTAAGGAAATGCGTAGTTAGCAGTACTTTGGGCTCTTTTATGTCGCGTTTAGTTGATAATTAGCGGCTGAATCGTAAAAAAATAATCCATCTGTATACTATCCATACTAAATTATATCTACCTAAATGCGAAAGTCTGTTTGTCTGTCTGTTAGCTATCACGGCTAAACCGCTAAATTAATTTTGATAAAATTTGGTATGAATATAGTTTTGGGCCAGGGGTCAAATATAGGTAAATTTGGGCCCGATACAATAGTCCATAGTAAAAATGTAAAAAAAATCTATGTCATTTCTGGAATAAGTCAATTGTACATTTTGTAAGAACAGCTTTCTTACTCATTCTCTTTAGTTTTGATAATGAAATCAAATAAAATATACATGTTCTTATTCTTTTCAGGTAATTTTATTGCGTCGCAGATAGCTGTTACAACCAAAACATAGTCATAGGTGGGTTACAAGATCAATCGACCCTGCACATCCTGGTTTAGAAAGGGACTTCACTTGCGTTTGTCTTTGGTAGAGTAAGAAAGCTGCTTAGGTCGGTCCCTCTTATGTCTGCCGGCAATAAGAGTATCCCTAGTATGAGATTTTATAAACGCAGACGCTAGCGACTGCTTTAGCGATTTTGTATGACATGTACAGCGGCCCTGGCGGATAATAAGGTAACTAAGAAATTCCATACAAAATCCTAACGCAGTCGCTAGCGTCTGCGTTAAGAAAAACTCATACTAGGGGTACTGGTTACTTACACATTACTGGCGGCTACCGTCTGTCCTGACCTCTGTAACCAAGAAGAACATGGTCCATGTGTGTTAGTGGCCAACACTGTTAGATTACAAGCCTAAAGGCATCTGACATAGCCTAACGACTGCTATTGGACCAACGGCTTGACATACCTTCCTTCACGGAGGAGCTCAAGTTAGAAATGCCACTGGCGATCAATCCAAAATGGCCGCGCTCTCGCCGTCGCCTCACAGCAAATAACTATAAAATCTTACTGACCAGAAAAGCGCTGAGATGAGAGATACATTGTTGGATTTAGTGCCAAAATAGAGAAAATGTACATGTTTTCATATGATGTCATACTTCAACAATGTGAGGCTTGTATAATAAATAGAAAGTGACTGTTTCGTTTAGTGTTGTCTGGGTAGGCGGGCCTGTTATTTTCGCGGGAAGGTATTTTATATACTAACTGTAGCCCGCGACTACGTGCGCGTGGGCTTTGTTCCCGTTATCGTGGGAATTCGGGAATCGCTACCGAAATTACTACGTGTATTGCACAGGAATCCCCCCCTTTTCTTTTGTACAAATTTTGTCGTTACAATAAGCAACACAAAAAAGAAGAATTATCCAATTTGGTACATTTGTTCGAAATCAAACATGCCTTGAGTTCATTCAAATAACGATAACTTTTTTTTAATGTACCGATTTTGATGAAACAAACTTTAGATGTTCTTCCGAGTTAAAACAAAACACTTGGTGAAAGTTTTAAGCAAATCGGTTCAGTACTTTCGGAGATAAGCGTAATCATACATAGAGACATACAAAAATTCAAAACATTTTTTTTTGCTTCCTAATTATTCATTATGTCCGTCTATTCATTTTAGTCAAAATTACTAAATGTACAACAAAATATTTTTATTATTTTATTATAGTATAGTATAGATAGATATAGACAAGACAATTTTAATAGTGCGTGGCAATGTTTGGCTTGGTCGCCATTAGTGGCATTTCTATCTTGAGCTCCTCCGTGCTTCGGAAGGCACGTTAAGCCGTTGGTCCCGCCTGCTATCGGTAGGTATCCTGGGCTCTGAAGCGTAAGCTGAAGATGCAACTGGGAAACACGCTCGAACGAAAAAGCAACATAAACATAAGAGACGACCTCCGTGGCGTAATGGTTAACATGCCTGATCGCTACTTAGTGCTCCCGGGTTCGATCCCCGGTCAGGTCAATATGAAAAATGATCTTTTTCTTATTGGTCTGGGTCTTGGATGTTTATCTATATATGTATTTGTATAAAATATAGTATGGTTGAGTTAGTATCCCATAACACAAGGCTCGAACTTACTTTGGGCTAACTCAATCTGTGTGATTTGTCTCTATATATTTATATCTTTTTTATTTATTTACTAGCTGACCCGGCGCACTCCGTACCGCCAGAACCTGCACTTTTCTCACCGTTTAAACCTTCCCTGAACTTCTACAAATATTTCAAGACCAAAATTAGCCAAATCGGCCCAGCCATTCTCGAGTTTTAGCGAGACTAACGAACAGCAATTCATCCATACTAATATTATAAATGCGAAAGTCTGTTTGTCTGTCTGTCTGTCACCTCTTCACGGCTAAACTGCTGGACCGATTGTGATGAAATTTGTTAGGGATGTAGTTAACGACCTGAGGTCAAACATAGGCTACTTTTGGGCGCGATATAACCGAGTCCCACGCGGGCGGAGCCGCGGGCAACAGCTAGTTTTTATATATATAGAAGATAAGATTTACATTTTTAAATACTCTCTATGTTCTCTATTGGTAGTTAATTATAAGGCTAGGAATTGAATCTGTTACCATCCGACTCAAACTAAATGTCGACACGTGCCGGACGGAATGTATCAAATTTCGTGAAGAACGCACGTCAGAGAACGATCGATTTTCATCATTATAAGTCCATTCATGATTATGCCATAACATTGGCCTATTGAGTGAAATAAAATATTTGTATCTTTTGTAGTTACCAATTTGTAATACCAATTTTGTATGCCTGACGGCGCAGCATGGCGCACAGTAACTAATTTAATACTAACACCCTTAAATGTACCCATGTCTGACATAAAATAAATGAATTATGAATTATAGTTAAAGTGAAAAAAAGCTAACATGTTTTATCAGAGATTTTATAAACTCAGACGCTAACGACTGTGTTACGATTTTGTATGGAATTTATTAGGCGCACCCTAGACGCTTATACACGCATGATGAAAAACCATCAAACAAAGGTATGGTACTCGAAAGGTGAATTGTATCGACTGGTTTCCAAACAAAAAGTCGTATTTTCTTAATTTAAATCAAGAATTTTACGATGATTTACGATGGAACAATTAAATCAACTGATTTCCAAACAAATCTTGGCAAAATTCTTGATTATAAATTAAAAAAATTAAAATGATTTGTTTGGAAATCAGTCGATTCAATTCACCTTTCGAGTACCATCCCTTTGTTTGATGGAAAACCATCATGCGTGCATAAGCGTCTAATGTGTGTCTGTGTAGTTGTCTTACTATCCGCCAGACGTTTGTCATACAAAATGGCTAACTTAGTCACTAGCGTCTGGGTTAATAAAATCTCATACTAGGAGTACAGGATGTGAAAAGGCTAGCGGCAGATCCAGACGTTTCTACGTCTGAAAGCGTCTCCACCAACAAGAGCACTATGGGCTTAGCCAAAGTCACAATCGCAAAACGTTAACGAGGTACGACAAGAACAAAATGTATGGGATTGACATAAGATTGACCACGTGATTTACCGCAGCTTATGTCAATCCCATTTATTTTCCTCTTGTCGACATTCGTTAGCGTTTTGAAATTGTCACTTGGCTATGTCTGCAGCTCTTTTTTAGGAAAGAGATAGATATGACTGCACTGGTTATTTGAAAAATTTGTTCAGTATAGTGGTCGGAATCTACCCTTAAAACATTTGCAGTTGATTTGAGTCCACCTTATTTAAATACAACATTGGTGTCGCGAGATAATTGGTTTTTGCTCTTTCAAAAATGCTTAAAGTGCCTTAAGGTTTTTCACTTCAAAAATAGACAACAGACGGCCTTAATCTAGTAAAAGAATTTCGCTTCACGAAATACTTTATCGGTCAGTGACCGAAATAACGTTATCACAGCGTTATCACTACAGAAATTAGGTTAACGTGTGTCTATCTATTGTGAAGCTCTTGCTAACTATTCAACTATTGCTAACTTGTGTTTGAAACGATCGCTTGTAAGGGACGTAGAAAAAGTAAATAATAATGATATTTTATTTGTATAGATACCCAGCCTAGCTCTATCTATAGAAAAAAAAGAAAGAAAGAAAGAAATTACTAGCGACCCGCCCCGGCTTCGCATGGGCATAAAAACCTCTTGAATCATTATCAAAATCCGTTGCGTAGTTTTAAAGATTTAATCATACAAAGGGATATAGGGAGAGAGAAAGCGACTTTGTTTCATACAATGTAGTGATTTGGTACAATTTAAACAATTACAAAAATAACATAGCGCGTTTTTATATATTTTTTAATACTTTTTCAAATTCTATCTAATTCTGAGTGCAGTAAAGGTTTCCAAATTGAGCCACAAATATAGCATTTATTATGCTATATAGCTTTATAATAGACCTTCTAAGGTACAGTATGAGTTTTTCTTAACGCAGACGCTAGCGACTGCGTTAGGATTTTGTATGGAATTTCTTAGTTGCCTTACTATCCGCCAGAGGCGCTGTACAGGTTTGTTATACAAAATCGCTGACGCAGTCGCTAGCCACAGGTCTCAGGGTACGCTGGTCATGTCAGTAGTTGTGACATTGTCTGAGGAGACGCACCGCACTCGCAAGGACATTTTAGTTTTGTGTCCATATTGGCCAGGGTAGATAGTGGCCAGTGCCCCTAGTATGAGTTTTTCTAAACGCAGACGCTAGCGACTGTGTTAGCGATTTTGTAAGACAACCCTGTACAGCGCCTCTGGCGGATAGTGAGGCAACTAAAAAATTCCATACAAAATCTTAACGCAGTCGCTAGCGTCTGCGTTTAAAAAACGCATACTAGTATACCAGGTGTAGGGTTCAGCGAGTGTTACTAAACTTTAGTCTACGTTCGACCCTAGTAACTAAAGGGTCGAAGGTGCGTCTCCTCAGCCAGAGGCATTCTTCTGTCATCATGACCTACATCGTTCCGTGTAGGTGAAACGGTCAATCAACCATGCACACCCTGGGCCGACCGAATTCCAATTTTTTTGGAACACAACCAGAAACAAAGATGACGATACGACAATAGTAACTTTTGCTTATTGCAACAAAAAGAGATGCGATTTTGTCTATGGTACCTTTATTGCAAAAAAAAGAAATACAATTTTGTCTATGGTATCAAATTTCTTAAGACTTAAGTCAGTTTCCACCTACGTCGTGTGGGTTTGAAAATTAAATGTTGATTAATTTGGATATTGAAATTTGTTCTGGAAATAAATGCTCCAATCTGTTATGTAATCAAATTAGGACTAGTTATGTGTGTATGAGTATAATACTAGTTACTTATATAATAATTTAATTTATTTTCGACTAAATACGATTGCAAACAATTTCTATAAATCTTTCCTTCTCCCTCTCATCTTATGCTTGAAAAAATAAATTTGAAACAACTGAGTTACTGGCTGAAAATGTAGATTCTTTATAAACTTGTACCTCTATTTTTAGACCTCGAACAAAGGGCCTTGGTTATTTGTTGCGGTTTTTGTCCATAGTTAGAAAGTGTTTTTCTATGAAAAAAGTCGGTTAACCGCTAATAATCCCCAAATTATGTATCAAATTACCACAAATTTGAAAAATTGAGTGATACTGAATTTAAAAGTTTTTGTAGAAAGAACATTTAAAATTTCTAATTCGAACTTTAAATCTCCCAATTGGAACGTTCGAGAGAGGGTACGAACTTCTGGTTTTGTCTATGAATAATAAAATGCGAATTTTAACCCTCTCCGGTCACTGTCCGGTTTGTAAGCAATGGACTTTACATGTCCTGTCGTTTTTGTGCAGGGGCCCGAACGAAGGGTTAGATTTGCGAAAACCCTACTGAAGGGCGAAATTATTTATGAAACAGCTCATTTTAAAATATGGGTCAATCGATTAGGATTGTTTTTTTTTTTAAAGAAAAACTGTTAGTCGGACAATGATTGATGTTTAGTTCATTTTATGCTTTTATTATGTCTCTCTGTTTTCAAACAACTGTTACGAAAACATGTTGGCTTCGTTTTGATTTTCTGATACTGTCTTAAAAATTTATTTGTGAACAAGTTTCGTAGAATTTCATTGCTTCATTTATATTATTGCAGATAATGTCCCTGGCAGGTCAGAATTTTTTTATTGTCCCGAAAAATTCATTCAAATTCGGTTTCAAATTTGAAAATTTTGCTCGTAAAACAAAATACATCATATTCTATGTGATGGTTAGAACAACTTAAAATTAAATGGCTGTGGTGGCCAGTACCTTCACAATTCTGCCTTGTGTGCCGGCGTAAGCCAAACCACTCGCTTGCGCTTACAAAATTCAGTTTGTGTTGCAGGACGCACGCGCGCGGCCGCACTTCGCGCCGAAACTTTCAAATTTGGAAGCTTCGCAAAATTTTAAATTTCGCATTTTTTGACAGTTGTGTTTTTTGTATTCAGTTTTTAAATTTCTCTTTGGATTGTTGGCCTGTTAGTGGCCAGTGTTTTGGACTTTTGGTGTATAAACTGTGACTTTTGGATTGTACCTAATGCATTGCGTTCAATGTGAGTAGTTAATGTTAGCTTTTTGAGATTGTTCGTCCGTTGTACTTTGAACATGCAGTTGTGCACGTTGACATACTCGTGGGCCTAACTTTGACTTACATTATCATAGGTTTTTCTAAAATTTTAATACATAGATACAGTTGTTCTAATATTTTTATATTATTCGATTGTTTTTTTTTTTTGCTCCATATATTTTTTATGTACTTGTATTATAATCACCCGTATACCAATTATCTATCACGAAACTTGCAATGTATCAAGGTCGTAGTTGCATGAGATCTCGTATTGCACTGTGCGAATGAGACAGAAGAAAACGACCTTGCGTTGGAATGAGACAGAGAATGTTAGGAAACTCTTGGGAAATATCATTTTTCTCTTTCGGCTCTGAAGGGCACTTTTTATGTATATTTGTTTTTTTCTGATAAAAAAGTTATCATTTGTTTTTGTTTGAAGAATATTTAGGTCGATGTTAAGAGTCTATTAGGGTAATTAAATCTAAGACAAACAAACATACTCACCTTCTTTATAGCATAAATTAACTTTGCACTTATTTAAGGTACAATAATAATAAAATATACATAAATAAGTACCCACTTATTTTTTATTTCGATCAATAGTGTTGTTTTAGGGTGATTTACAGCTAGGCGCATAAACCTTTAATATAAATAAAAAATAAACGTGCTGCGGACTGCGACTCACGCGGTTACGACACATTTTTTCAAAGCGATGAAAAGTAGTTTGCTTTTAGCCAGTTATAAATTTAAATTAGGAAACTTTGAACAATGAACTGACTTGAGTGAAATCTTTTTGTATATTTTTAAACATAGAAGCTGGTTGCATTGGTTATTTGAAAAAAAGAATTTTTGCGCTCCTTACTTTTTGAAACTTTTTGGTGTAGAGTCTGGGCGGTTACTGTAGCACCCTCTCTTCCATAGAGATTTACACTATCGGTAAAAAATAATAATAAGTCTATGGTTTCCACAAAGTAGAAAAGCTGCGGCACTGGTCGTGTCAGTGTGACGTCACACATTAGGTCTTTTTGTAGGCGCATAGTATTTTATCTCAATTGTTGCTCAATAAAAACTAGTGATTTACAGGAGTATTGGGGATGATTCCTACTAAGTAAACCTACAAGATATTTAGCTATAGATAGCTAGACAGATAGACAGATAGATATTTTCTTTATAGTAAGTACCATTAACATACAAAATTTACATATAATTAGTGGAAAATTATTGTCGTTTCGAAGAATTAACTGCCATTTATGCTTACAATCAAAAGTATGCAGTTGATATAAAAATTTCACGTTTTTTCAAATATTGCAAATTTTTTGTCGTATTTGGCAACGAGCACGTGACATGTTGTAGTAGTATACTGCGGTTACCGCTTCCCATCAGGTCGTATTTGCCTTTTTGGGTAAAAAATCAACAAAGTCAGCAACACATTTCGTCACCGAACAACCAGGCATGGTATGATAGACTTCTTCCGAATGTTGATGAAATTCCACATACTCGTGGAAATCTTTACCGGCTGACATATTTCCAAATATATATAACCTGGGTCTTTTAAGGGCTAGAGTAAGTAGGCTAATAATGAATCAGCTAGCTCCATATTAGACCACATTTGTACTTAACAACGGAATCGTGGTATTGACCACGATATATATAATAGGTGATTAATATTACGTACAAACAAAAAAAAAACAACTGAAAGTGTCGAAAGAAGTGAAAACAGGAGCAGGCATACATTTTCACCGCGTGGTAGAAAAAGAGGGGGATAAAACTTTCCTATTATTTTTGTCAACAATCACTTCATATTTAGGATGTCTAGAAGAGATTGCATTAGCGATAAGGCCGTCTATTGTATTATCTGTTTGTAATTTCCTTATTCTATGTCTTGTCTTGTCTCCGGTATACTCTCCCTCCGTCTTACGAATTTTCGATCAGTGCCCCTAGTATGAGTTTTTCTTAACGCAGACGCTAGCGACTGCGTTAGGATTTTGTATGGAATTTCTTAGTTGCCTCACTATCCGCCAGAGGCGCTGTACAGGTTTGCCATACTATATCGCTAAGAAAAACTCATACCAGGGGCACAGGACACGTGTCTTTAACACTATACCCATCCCAAAAAGTGCACAACGCCGCTAAAGAAGTTTTTCCCTTCAAAAACTTTGTTGCCAAAAGTGGGATAGCCGTCAAAGTTTACGTGTCAATGCCGAATCAGCGAGATGAGAACAAAGGGAATATATTAGTTATTAATTACATGATACCTGTCCTTGCGACACGCAAGCGGCAGGTATGCGAACTTATCTATTTGAAGACTTGAAGGTAAAGTACTTAGGCACACGAAATGTTGTTGTACTTACCCCGTGAGAAGTCACCTGGTGGCTTACCACCATCTCTTAAAACCATGCAAGAACGATTGGGTGAGGGAGATGTCGCCTTACATCATGTATTGCGCTGTCTCCCTTACTCACTGCATCTTGCTGGTTTTATTTTAAGAGACGGTAGTAACCCCCCTGTGGCATAAACAGGATTTCAAAGGGGTGGAAAGATCCAGCTGAAATAAACTATATTTCAGTATGTTATGACCTTCTAAATGGCTGCCGTTGTAAATTCATTATCATTTCAGCCGCAGGCTGTCCACTGCTGGACATAGGCCTCCCCCAAGGATTTCCAAATTAACCGGTTGAAAGCGGCCTGCATCCAGCGCCTGCCTGCGATCTTCTTCAGGTCATCTGTTGTAAATTTGGATTAATATGTTTTATTGTCAGAAAATAGAACTGAAAACTCGTAAATAATTATAGATCAATAAGTATTTTTCTATATGCATAATTTGAAAATGTCCTACTTTATTAATACAAAATGAGTTTTTCAAATACGTGTAATTTTGAACTTCGGAATATATGGAACCAGATTTCAATGCAAAAGTACCAAATCAGGATAGGAACCAGATTAAAATAGGTAGATAATTAAAAAAAATCTAATAGATTTACGATTAGAAGCAAGCCTCTTGACGTAGATAACAATTAAACTGCTATTGTTGTCTCGTTATCAGCGAAAATATTAATTAAAATTTGAAACAGTTCATAGATAATATTTTAGAACACATTCGTTCGAAATTCAAATCGAAATGGAACACATCCGCCGGCCGCTCATACAGCCAAAAATATTTTATAATCGATATTTATCCGAGTCTCGATACATCCGGCTTTGCTTTTAGCATATATCGTATAATGGTAATAATAATTACGTCGATCAACTCTCGCCGCTTTCACATGGGATTTTGGCAGTGGGTACTTTCACTAGTAGCGTTTGGTCCAAGGAGAGGAGGTAGCGATATTTTTGGTACATTCTTAACAAACTTACAGGAGACGAGCGACATATTCTTCCTCTACATCTATACATGTACGGTGTGTCGTTGTGTTTCCAGAGTGCGCTTACACATACACTGCAATGTCTACGCAACCCAAAACTAAAAAAAAACATGCGGCACTCGGGGACTGTCGCGGTAAAGCTATTGCATAGCATTTTTTATCAACTTATGTAATAAGTACGAATGCTCGGCCGAGCTACATGGCAGGTAACGAAAATAAAATCTTACACCCCCCGTGTTAGGTTTTATTTTCGTTACAGAATTACTTGATTGGGACACTGCGCTCAAAGTCCGCGATGTAAGCTATGCAATAGCTTAAAAGCAATATCATCTCTTTAATTAAGTCTGTCTATTGTGCGATAAATGTATTTTGTGCAATAAAACCTAAACAAATGAATTAAAACCGCTCTCGCTACCGCCTATGTCTCGCACGCACTCCTCCAAAAGTAGCTTTCGTGCGCGTGTGTGCGGCGACGTAACGTTGCGCAATGCTGTCGCCTGCGCCTGCGCTGAATGTTGATTAATGCTACCTCCCGCTCTAACGCTATGTTCACACCGGTTCGTTTTTCGAATTTAAAAGAAAATGACGGAAAATTTTCAGTGTTTTTATATAATTTTAGATGACTTATGTTCTCGTTTAGATAAAGGATTTTCTTTTTTCGATGAAAATTTTTGTAAAAAGTGAAACTAGAGAGATAATTGTATTTGTAGGTAATCTATATATACAAAAATGAAACCCGTTTTCCGTTGTCACGACATAGCATGAAAACGGCTTGACCGATTTGGCAGATTTTTTTTTATAGTTTTCTAATACTCTTTACAAGGTTCTTACGGAAAAAAATATTAAAAAAGGCGGTACGAAGTTCGCCGGGTCAGCTAGTATAATAAATAAATAAGAGAGGTGACCCAATGAGGTGGTTTAAAAACTAATGTAGAGCAAGCTGATCGTAAACTGAGCAAAGCACAGGTTAAATAAATAAATATAT
This sequence comes from Apomyelois bistriatella, assembly GCA_947044815.1. Classification (NCBI taxonomy): domain Eukaryota; kingdom Metazoa; phylum Arthropoda; class Insecta; order Lepidoptera; family Pyralidae; genus Apomyelois; species Apomyelois bistriatella. Next base: position 2,850,185 of record OX345715.1, on the reverse strand, counting down.
AGGCATAAATCCCACATATTGAGTGAAACTATGGGATACTAACTCAACGATAAGGTTCAATAATGATTCAGGATTCTTTTTATAAACAAATATTTTTTTTAACTCTACAAAGTGAAAGACTTTGAAATTAAACTGAAAGTATTTACAGAGCTGCACTTTCTCTTCCACTCCTTAAAAAAGGTACATGAGTCATGTTACACAGGACTTGAAATTTGAATTGGATGCAAGATAATTTTGAAGTGACTTGAAAAAAGGATATTTTTAAAACTCTCCCTTGGATATTCGCAGAATCCTGTCATGTTTGCTGTATTAAAAGTTATAATATTATATTTTTACCAGGTGATGTCAGAAGAAGGTACCTAAGGTAAAATTTTATGCTTGTAGAAAACACTCAGATCGTAGAATCTGAGTCCTATGTTTAGGTAAAGTCTCTACACAAATTCGATATTTAAAATCGTAACTGTGACACTGACAAAATTGCCAATCTTGTTCCTAAACTTAAGTTTCGTATTTTTGAAATCCGAATACTCTATGATACATTTTGTAGTCATAAAAAATTTTTACACATCAATATGTGGTATTATGGATAGTTCTAAAATTAAAATCATTCCACAGATTTAAACAAAGCTAGAAGTGCCAATATTTAAATTCAATCGAACCGAACTCTTTGTCCGCTATGTCTGACAGTCCTTCAGTTGCAAAGTGAAATCGACAAACAATCAACCTTCTAAGCAACACTTTGCGACACCCAATTTCAATATAATAATGGAAAATTAACGCGTGACGGACAAAATGCATTCACATTATAGGGTCGAGTTATAATGTTCTTAGGCATGGCATACGATTTGTTTTGTTTTTTGTTCTTAATTTCTATGAAAAGTATACGACAGTTATTTCTGCAATATGTTAGAGTAATGTATTAGTGTAGTTTAGTCATGTATTTTAAAGAGAGAGAGATACAGCGAATATACTTACGTCTTATGAATTCATCATATATAAAAGTATCAAGTGATGATTGTATAAACCATCAACTTTATGTGTATTATGTATGTACTATGTAAAAATTATATTGTACAGTAACAACATTTATTTGGTTCAATATCAATCAAAACGTACATAATAGTTTTAATAAGTTATTAATAGAAAAATAATTATATATATTTGAAGTCACATAATGACGCAACGTTCTTGAAAGTACGATTATAACAAAAATAGCAACATAACTTAACTGTTTATTTCAGTTCTATTTATAGAAAAGAACAAATTACTTAATATTATCACTTGAATTAAATTATTTTTATAACTGGCATGCAAGTTTTGAATTTCGAAACTGCGTTCACCTTGTTTGCTGCCAGTACACTATAAAATACCAAGAGAGAAACATCAAAGGGAGTGACATAATAGAGGACCGACGCCTCTACGTATACCTACCGCAAACTAACCATAGCTTGCATACACATAGCAAGAAAGAAGTGTTTCAGTCGGGATACCTCGTTGGCCACGCGGGATCGATTGCGAGCATGCGCATGGAGCGCTGCCACTTCCGACCCGCCTCCCCTCGCTGAATTCATGCTGAAACCCCCCACTGCAACTGCACTCAGTGCAAGCGAGGACGCCACTAAAAAAACTCCAAAAATACAACGCAATACCATAAACGGACGTTTTTTAATATCCGTGGATTAAAAATTCAAAAATTTGTGTGCCAATATTCCGAGTTCGAATTTCGAAGATGTTCGGATACGCGTGTGATTCAGCAGCATTGTAACACTGGCCGGTCACAAGTGCGAGAGAAAAGGACGAATCGACGATTAAACGAACTATGAAGAGGAAAAAACGGATTCATTCAACACACAGAAACCGAATACGGAACCACAGATTACAAAAAACTCATTTCGTATGAGGAAACGGCCCGGTGACAATATTTAATTTTTATTCCGAATGCATTTAATTAATAATAATATTTAAATATAAAGAATATCACAATTTATTAAATTTACACGCAATATATAATCACAAAACAATAGTTTTTATCTAATACAATAATTAAGAAATACTCACAAATATTAGCGATTTAAGGCCCACAAGTATGTACTTCCCGAGCAAATAAACCCAAACCTTACGAACGAAAATTTTAGACTGATATTTAAAATCCATATAAACGTAGCTGAGATGATATAGTATTTACATTAGTTGACCATTTGAGAAAGTTTATAATTGTAGTATTAAATATATATTGAAACGCAATAAATTACAAATTAAACCTGGGATCAGAGATAGCCTTATAAGAATTTTGTACAACGTCGAACAATCTTGATACTTTTCCAGTGTGTTTTAAAAAATATGGGTGTTTGATTGACTGATGTGGGTGCTGCTCAGTGTTATGGATAAGTTTGTGTGACTGTTGGTCCCGTCGGGCCAAACATGTTGAACATGTTTGATATGTGGAATTCGGTGAGCAAGTTGGAGGCACAGAGCAACGTTCAGCAGAGCCAGCAACCTCACACCTCAGGTGGGAGCATTAAAGGTAATTTCCAGTTAATCAAGGGACCCATTATTCGGTGCAAACTGTAGACCCCGTAGTACAGCATGAATAAGTAGTAGAAATGTAGTTTTAATATATTTTTTTCTTTATCGGTCAGTCGCTCTAGTAAATCGCATAGGGGTTGAAAAAAAAAAACTAATTTGTCCCATAAATCAATCTGTACAGTTTTTTTTAAGTAATATTGTTACTAGGTTTTTTAATATAAATATAAATAATAATATAAAATTTAAAAAAAATAACAAATTTTTGACATTTTCAAATCAATTTCTTATTTTGCAATCAAACAAATTAATCTTGTTCTAATTATTTCCGAAAAAAACTATAAACTGAATCTGACGAGCTCTACAGTATTCAAATTAAAATGAAAACAATATAAATATAAAAGAGGAAAATGATGGAGCCAAATTAAGTTCAAAATCTAATCAATTATTTATATAACAAACATATTATTAAGTCATTAAGTTTGCACCGAATACTTTTCCTCTAAGTTACGTCTTAATATTACAGTATTGCTGGAATTTAACTTTTAATTTATTTATTTGCATTTATTAAATTAAAATACATTACCTAATATTAAAAAAAAAATGTTATATGACATACAATGATGTGAGATAATCATAGATATACAGCGTGAACAAAACTCACGAAATCTCTAGAAAGTAAGCGAAATACTTCTTTTCCGGTGTATTAATACATACATAATTGTTTCTCATTTCGTTTGATGGTTACGTAACTGAAAGTTACACGTTAAGAAAGTGCCCAATTAAAATTCGGTAACTTGCCGTCTCTTTTATTGTCATAGTTCTATCTCATTTTATGAGTGATGACATAAATAAATATTGAAAGAAATCAAAAATATTCAATAAATAATAACTTCTTTTGGCTTTGTTGTAGTCCGATAAAAAGGACTAATAAAAAAATATAAAATTCGAAAGCCATATATACGCGTATCCGAACGCACCTCCACTTTTTAATTTCTTTTATATTGACATCTCTGGCGAATGTACTTTCACGGTTAAATCGTTCGAATTTTAAAATAATGAAGGACATTTTGCATGCCAGCCTCAAGAAAGTACCGCTTCGAAATCTGGTTTCTTTTTAAATAATAACACGTTGGTTGCGTAACGTATATACACAACCAGTTCCAACTATGTATTATCTGTTATATTGTACTTACAATGAATGGAACTGGATCAGAGCGCCCCCTTTCGAAAATTAAAAAGTTTGCGATTTATACGCCTTTGCAAAATGTAATATGAATATTTATTAATTCTCGAATTAAATGCTGTTACTAACCGCCAAATGATTTTGCTGACCTGCTGGCTTAGCAATATGCGTGTATTTTGTTGTTTGACGACCACTATTCTGAGTTTAATCCTCATTCAGGGCAAGTTTCAAACTTTATAAGGCTATTTCTCTCTGTGTATTTTTATATGTTTACTAGCGACCTACTCCGGCTTCGCATGAAAAACCTTCCTCTTGAACCACTCTATCTATAATAACTAAAATAATAACCGCATCAAAATCCGTTGCGTAGTTTTAAAGATTACTTTAGTTAAAATAAAATATGTTTTTGCTTAAACATGGATGATAGTTTGGGTTTTAAGCTAAACCGAGCCGAAGCCGCGGGCAATAGCTAGTAAATGATAGTAGTACATACATACATACAAATAATCACGTCTTTATCCCATGCGGGGTAGACAGAGCCTAGGGCCATAAGACCTTAGGCCACGCTTAGCATAACGGTAGTTGAAACAGGAAATCAATAGTGATGGGTTGCTAGCCGCATCGCCTATGTCATGATTTCCCCATTCGGCGATTCCCTCAGACGACTTTTACGGCTTGCGCGGGAAGAGAAGCAGCTGGTAGTATTTCGACTAATAACCATTTAAGTAGTAAATAATAATATTTTTGTAAAGTAATATGTGGTTGGCAATGCAGGTGATGCAATAAAATCGTTTTTATGTACATCATTTAGTTTTAAGAACATTATTGTATTGTATCACTGTTCGCTAATCCTAATAGAAAAAAAAACTTTTGTGATTGCGGGGCTGTGCAGTCTATGGATCATCTCATGATATGTCCTAACTGCCCTGATTCCTCTACAGCTGAGGATCTGGGAGCGGCCAACGATAGAGCAATCAACGTAGCCTTATACTGGTCAAAAATAATATAAGAGTCAACCCGTTTTGACTCGATAAGAATAGTAGTGTGATATTGAATTAAATAAATAAAATTGTTGACGGAACACTATGAAATGTTAGTTTATTATTAGTTATAATCAACTACGAGTAATTTTGGTAAATGCGTGCATATTAATACATACAAAGTGGGTCATATTAAACAATGCAGCAAAACAAGTTAGGATTTCTTCGTTATGTATTGCTAAACGAACAAAAAAGACGTTCCGTTTCATTTAGTAAGAAAATATTCGAGATAATTTTCATATCTGGTTTAATAAAATATCACAACTTCACTACATAGTATATAAACAAAGTCGCTTTCTCTGTCCTATATCCCTATGTATGCTTAAATCTTTAAAACTACGCAACGGATTTTGATGCGGTTTTTTATAATAGATAGAGTGATTCAAGAAGGTTTTTTTGTCCATACGAAGCCGGGACGGGTCGCTAGTAACTAAATTTTTTTTTTTTCAATTATTGTAGCACCAAATATTAGAAAGAAAAGTAACTCTCTTTTTTAGGCAATGGAACCACGTGATGCTATCATTTGGAATATCTAATAATGCGTACGGCGAAAGAGTGGAATTCTTTACCGGCTGACATATTCCCGGACACTTATAATCCGGGTCTATTTAAGACCAGAGTGAACAGGCTATTAATAAACCAGTGAGCTCTATCTTAGACCACATCTGCACTTACCATCAGCTGGGATCGTGGTCAATCGCTGGACATTGAATACTAAAAAAAACTAATACCGCAGAAAATAACTATAGTACCTACGTGTCATTACTAGTCACCGTAACAGGTATTTCATAACGTTTTCGCGAGTATTCGTAACAGTATACAATATACTGACAACACGGTTAATAATTATTTGAAACTTGTTTATTAAAGTATAATAGGTTTTGCAAATTGAAAATTGCAACATTTTTTTTTAAATCTATCACAATTGAGTAGCTATGTGCTCATAAAATTTAATAGGTATTTATGACTTACTAGCGACCCGCCCCGGCTTCGCGTGGGCATAAAAACCTTTCTCTTGAATATACTCTATCTTTAAAAAAAACACATCAAAATTCGTTGCGTAGTTTTAAAGATTAAGCATACAAAGGGACATAGGGACAGAGAAAGCGACTTTGTTTTATACTATGTAGTGATAGTGATAATGTAATGTAATACTGTATGAGGAGCTCGATAGCCTAGCGGGGCGTGTTCGTGACGATAGCGCGCGTCAAGCGATGGCGAGCGCGCGGCCTAGCTTGGATTGGTCGCCATTAGTGGTTTTATTCGAGCTCCTCCGTACTTCGGAAGACATGTTCACAACCTAACAGTGTTGGCCACTAACACACCCGGGTCATGTTCCTGTTGGTCTGGTTTCCCTGTAAAAAGGGTAACGGAGGTCAGACGGCAGTCGCTCCGTTGTAATAACCAGTACCGCCAAATCAGGACCATGACTAATAGCGTACCCAGGATTCTGAAGAGTAAGCTGAAGATGCAACGGGGAAACACGCTCGGACAAAGGAGAACAGTCGTTAGGTTATATCAGATGCCTTTAGGCAGCCTAAAAATCTAACAGTGTTGGTCACTAATAAAGCAAAAAATCAAACAAAGCTAAATATATTAAAGAGCTAAAATCCATATCCATACTTCCATACTAATATTAGACATAAGTCAAAATTAGTATGGAAAGTAATACATAAGTCTGTCTGTCTGTCTGTCGGTCTGTCTGTCTGTCTGTCTGTCTGTCACCTCTTCACGGCTAAACTGCTGGACCGATTGTGATGAAATTTGGTAGGGATGTAGTTAACGACCTGAGGTCAAACATAGTAGGCTACTTTTGGGCGCGATATAACAGAGTCCCACGCGGGGCGAAGCCGCGGGGAACAGCTAGTTATTAGATAAATTTAATAAAGAGCGAGGTATGTCAGGATCATAGCTCTTGGAAATCTCTAGTCTCTGCCTACCCGTGTGGAAGACAGGCGTGATAATATGTATCATCACTACATAGTATAAAACAGTCGCTTTCTCTGTCCCTATGTCCCTTTGTATGCTTATATCTTTAAAACTACGCAACGGATATTGATGCGGTTTTTTTTAATAGATAGAGTGATTTAAGAGGAAGGTTTTTATGCCCATGCGAAGTCGGGGCGGGTCGCTAGTGTATGTAATAAAACGGTGAAGTTGGGGCTTAAGAAAAGACGTAGAAATATTTTTTATGTATATCATTTTCGCGGTTAGAGACATGACAAGATACGCCAAAACTTTGTTATTTTATCACATTATGCTTCATTTACACAATTAAAATAGACATAATTAAAACCAAATTATTAATATACAAAACATGCAATTCGTACATGCTGATACGAAGAAAATTTAAATAGGCAGTTTGGGTCGAATTGCTATTGTGAATTAAATTATTGTCAATATGACAAATTTTTAGAATTAAGTCTGTTTGTTTGTAATAAATTTATTGTACTCAAATTCAAATTCAAATTCAAATTGTTTATTTTCAATATAGGATATTCTTATCACTTATTGACGTCAATTGTTACTTATTTTAAGTTTACCACCACTTCCAAAGCGCAAGTGGAGAAGAGTAATTACTAAACAAAAGTAAATACAAAAGTGTTATTTAAAGTTTAATTAATGGTTTAATTATACTTTCTTTTTCTCGTGCATTTTTAAAACATATAAACCACTAGTTGTTCCCCGCGGCTTCGCCCCGCGTGGGACTCGGTTATATCGCGTCCAAAAGTAGCCTATGTTTGACCTCAGGTCGTTAACTACATCCCTACCAAATTTCATCACAATCGGTCCAGCAGTTTAGCCGTGAAGAGGTGACAGACAGACAGACAGAAAGACAGACAGACAGACAGACTTTCGCATTTATAATATTAGTATGGAAGTATGGATTTATGCCAGTATCAAGTTTTATTTGAATATTCTTCATTTAGTCAAGTCAGAGAGTCACGTCAGTCAGTCACTTATGTATCGTCAAGTTAGTCAGAGGGATAAGTGAAGAATTTCACTTAGCAATATTTTGGGAGATTTTGATGACAAGGATTAAAGTCTATGGAAGTATAGAAGTATGGATATGGATTTCATTAAAAGTCTTAATCATAGTAGTCATTCAAGCCTCATCTACTAGGACAACATAAGCATTTAAGAGCTGAAGAGTCTCCAACCTGGCAATACGAGCGACGCGACAACGGCTCGTTCTTTCATTCCTTTTTTAAAATATCAAAAAATAAAAATTCCTTACATAAGAGCTGCTAGAGAACTACCAGAATACCAAAAACAAGAGAAGACTCGACTCTAACAAATCGACGTATATTCTGATTTTAGTTTCTACTAGTGACCCGCCCCAGCTTCGCATGGGAATAAAAAACTTCCTCTTGAATCACTCTATTTTTATTAAAAAAAAAACATTAAAATCCGTTGCGTAGTTTTAAAGATTTAAGCATACATAGGGACATAGGGACAAAGAAAGAGTTTTATACTATGTAGTAATTACAAAATATAAAAAAAAATGAATAAATGCCCACATATTAGCCCAAACCACCAGGATAACATAAACATGTGACTGTTTAGTTGCGAAGAAAAAGTTGTACGGCCAAGACCCATATAGCGCGGCCGATGTGCGCGACCGACGTGTCTTGATACTCGAGCATGGATTAATAGTACATAGTACTTGCAGTGCTACTGGGACATTTTATCGCGTGTAATTAGAAAAATTTTGCTATACACATAAAAATATTCCAGTAATCTCCCTTGGGAACTTGATGCTTTCTCAGGACCAAAAGTAGCCTATGTTACTCTCCATCCTTTCAATCAACTCTATGCCAAAAATCAGGTCGATTGGTTGCTTAGCTACGGCGTGAAGGAAGGACAAACAAACAAACACACTTTCACATTTATAATATTAGTATGGATTCTATATGACAAATCTGTACAGCGCCACTGGCGGATAGTAAGTTAACTAAAAACTCCATCCAAATTCTTAACGCAGACGCGTTTGAAAATCTCATGGTAAAAATAAAACTGATAAAACTTCTGTTAGTAAATTGAAAGATGCAGGATAGATAAATGTAGGTTTATTTAAATCTATGGGTTCATCTGTTGTATACGACAGACAGTTTATAAATAAAGCACTCGACGACTAAATTTAAAGACACTTAAACAAAAGGAAAGTTTACTTTTATATTAAAGGGGTAATGTTTTTTTAAATCTCATTAAAAATATATCCATGAGTCCGCATCACTGACAACTGCTACGACGCGTCGTAGCGGCTACGGTGTAGCGACCGTAGCTGATTTCATACAATTACAAAATTAAATACTGATCAGAAATAAAATATAATATACCCATAGATATTCTATCAAATCGGAATGTTTTTTTTTTGCTTTTGTTACATATTAAGTTAGCCCGCTACATTACGGGCGCATTTACTAATGACACCCGATTCAGGATTTATTCGATACACCTTAACTCTATCAAAATACGGGTCATAATCATTCCAGTGGGCAGACGTACGGATTGTAATCCATATTAATATTATAAATGCGAAAGTCTGTCTGTCAGTTCTTCACGGCTAAACTGCTGGACCGATTGTGATGAAATTTGGTATGGATATAGTTATGCACTAGGAGTCAACATAGCCTACTATCGGGCGCGATATAACCGAGGCGCACGCGTGCGTAGTCGCGGGCGAGAGCTAGTAAATAATAAAGGAAGGCTTTTGTGCAAAAAGTTAAGATTTTGTATGCAATTTTCCTAAAGCATCAACATCTGTTAAACGCAGTACACACATAAGTATGCGCATGCGTGGAACATGCAGTCAGGTACCAAATGATAATAGTTAGTGCTGCGTTTAGACTCACTCGTCTGGGTCTAGACTAGACTTACTCAACTATGATTTAGTTATTCAATTTTCGGTCGGTAAAGATTATTTTATTATGTCTTATCATTTTCCTAGTTCTTCGGCTGATGCTTTAGAGCCCAGGGTACGCTTTTCATTAAGGTCCTAGATTTAATAGTACTGTATAGAGTGAATTCCGTCTGATCTCCGTCAAAGACAAGAGATTTCTATTGGCTACGATTCTTTCATACCTCCCTCGCTTCCTCCACACTCATCACTCTCATTTGTTTGTGTGCTCGCTGATTTCGGATACTCCTAATATCTCCCTTTCAGCCGTTATCGCGTGATTGAGTAGCAAACATCCAAACTAACAGATTTATATTATTATTAGCTGTTTCCCTGGGCTTCCCTTTTGTGGGTCTAAGCAATCACTATTCCAAATTTTAGCAAAATCGGTTCGGCCCGTTTTCCTGTGAAAGAGTTACATACATCCATGCAAATTTTCGCGTTTATAATATTAGTAGGAATGATTAAGATAATATAAGATACTAGCGACCCGCCCCGGTTTCGCATGGGCATAAAAACCTACCTGTTGAATCACTATCTATTAAAAAACCGCATCAAAATCCGTTGCGTAGTTTTAAAGATTAAGCATACATAGGGATATAGAAAGCGACTTTGTTTTATACTATGGAGTGATAGTAGTGATTACAATATTTTTTTTGTTAATTGAATATATAATTATTTTCTTAATACATTATGATTAATACGAAGTAATAATGAAGATGATGTCATGTTACGATATTGAAATATATAATATTAGTTACGTATTCGGAGAATAAATCTTATACCGCGGAAACATGCCAAACTTTCTCCGTTTCCTGTTTTGATGTAGGTAACTTTATATTGACTCGGAGTTATAATTGGCGAAGTTATTATCTAAATAAATATATAGGGACAAATCACACAGATTGAGCTAGCCCCAAAGTCCGAGACTTTTGTTATGGGATACTAACTCAACGATACTATATTTTATAAAAAATACATATAGATAAACGTCCAAGAGTCAGGCCATCATTTTTCATCTTGACCTGACGGGGGATCGAACTCGGGACCTCTTGACGGCGGACAGGCATGTTAATCATTACGCCACGGAGGTCGTCAAAATCTTATTCATCCTAGCGCTTTCCTGGTCTCATTCTCAGCTGGACGGTACTGATTTGGCGAAGTAGTTATGTTTGTAAAGAATTTCTTCTGTCTCTCTCATTTAAGCAATAGTCCGGTTGCACCCTAAGTTGTATTGCTTCGAAACCTTCGCTCTTACATAGTTTCTTATTGTCTTCTTCTTCGTCCGAGTGTTTCCCGGTTGCATATTCAGCTTACGCTTCAGAGCCCAGGGTATGCTATTAATCATGTTCCTGATTTGGCGGTACTGCTTACTAGAATGGAGCGACTGCCGTCTGACCTCCGTAACCCTTTTATGCAAGGGTAACCAGACCAATAGGAACATGATCCGGGTGTGCTAGTGGCCAACACTGTCAGATTTTTCAGTTAACTACCGATGGTTCAGTGGTTTAGGCATTTACCTGTAGAACCGACAGTCGTGGGTTCGATTCCCACGGGAAGTATACTGTATTTAGTTGTTTCCAGTTTGGTTAGGACATTGCAGGCGTGAATCACCTGACTGTCTCATAATAAAGATGAGATTCCGTATTTCGGAAGGCACGTTAAGCTGTTAGTCCTCACTGCCTACTGGTAGTCGTTAAAAGAACCACGTCAGAAGAAGAGAGGCCCAATGCTCAACAGTGGGTAGAAATTATCTTATCGTGTGTTAAGGGTCAATTGACCTATCACACCCATGTGTCAAAGTTTTCTGGACCCGCCTCACAGCCTCTGACGCGGTTCCTCTAAGGACTAAATAATGGAAGACGGGTCTAACGGCTTTCCGTGCCTTCCGAAAAACGGGAATTCCCCCGTTCCAAATCCTTGCATTTTCCAATCATCATTTAGCACGTTTGAACCTTATTATCAGAGGCCGAAGCTTCACTTTGGGTTATTGCGCCATCTTAATTGTTCGCATTAAATCTTAATGTATTTGACAGTTTCTAGACCAGATAAGGCGTCTAGGTTAGAAGTGGCTGATAGCTGGTGTTTTAGTGGCTAGGGCTTGTGGACTTTGTGATTTCTAGATTTATTAACTATTGTTTAATAGCTGCTATCACTTTCTAATGAGTACCTAATATACATTATCTAATACAAGTAAATCCTACATAGTATAAAACAAAGACGCTTGTTCTGTCCCTATGTCCCTTTGTATGCTTAAATCTTTAAAACTACGCAACGGATTTTGATGCGGTTTTTTTAATAGATAGAGTGATTCAAGAGGAAGGTTTTTATGCCCATGCGTAGCCGGGCGGGTCGCTAGTTTTGATATAATTTGAAAAAAAAACAGATAATTACGTTGGTCAGGAAGACACGTTAGTTAAGTCATTGTTTCCAGCTGCATGTCAGAGGCCAAGATACGGTTTCGAACCACTCTGACACTATGATATGCAAGGTCAATCGCCCTCGTAACCTACACGATATAAATAAATAAATATATAGGGTCAAATCACACAGATTGAGTTAGTCCCAAAGTAAGTTCGAGACTTGTGTTAAGGGATACTAACTCAACGATACTATATTTTTTAACAAATACATAAATAGAGGTAGATATACATCCACACCCAGGTCGATCAGAAAATATCATTTTTCATCTTGACCTGACCGGGAATCGAACCCGGGACCTCTTGAGTAGCGGTCAGGCATGTTAACCATTACGCCACGGAGGTCGTCAAAGATATGTTTAAAGGCACTTTACAATAGCTACCAACCCAAATGGTAGCTGCGTCGTCTATCGATTTTCCCCTTAAATTTTCCACAACCTTCAAGGATTGCCCTCGATTCGGTTGTCAATAAAAAACTGTCACCTTGATGGTTGCAAAATACAACCACCGTTGGTTACAACAACGGAAGGTTGATTTCTCTTTGAGATTGTCCACTAATTGGTATAGGAGGTATTGTGACAGGGCCGTTTTGTCTCCGGCGTTAGGATAGACCACTTCTTCTCTTCCCGTAAGACTAAAACCGATTAAGTGCGAGTTGGTCTCGCGCTCGAACGGTTCCGTAACATTTGCTTTGCCAAAACGGCAAGAAATCCGGTTTATTGTATGGGAGCACTACTTAAATATTTATTTTATTCTGTTTTTAGTATAGAAATACATCATCTGTGATAATTTCAACTGTTTAGATATTTAACATTTGATACAACCTGGTGACAGACGGACGGACGTCAGGAGAGGGTCCCGTTTTTACTCTTTGTGTACGGAACCCTAAAAATGACAGAGGTTCTAATACTTGCATCTCTGTTTATTTATTTTTAAAATTTTTTTTTTGGAAAACCAACAACGGTACAATACATATCACTACACAGTATAAATCAAAGTCTCTTTCTCTGTCCCTATATCCCTTTGTATGCTTAAATCTTTAAAACTACGGAACGGATTTTGATGAGGTTTTTTAATAGATAGAGTGATTCAAGAGGAAGTTTTTTATGCCCATGCGAAGCCAGGGCGGGTTGCTGGTTGTTATATAAAAAATAATGTACTACACTAATTGGTTAAGGATTTCACTAACATACCTAAGGAATGAGGTAGAGGCCGAGGGGGCAGTTTTAAAGAACTAGACGAAGTTTTCAAATAAAAAGAAAGACAACAGGGTGTGCAAGGTCGGTTGGCCATGTAACTCACACGATATGATGGTGACCTGAGGTTATACCTTTGTCGTCTGCTAGTGTACCTCACTGTCAAAAAAACTTAAAAATCTATAAAACGAATGAATAAAAAATAAACGGTTTTGTGTGAATTACTTGTAATACTTTATATTTGTTACAATCTATACTAAATCTATATGGGATTAACGTTTCGTAGAAATTCTATCGAAAAAACTGTGCGCTGGTGGCGAAAATAATAGTTGAATGTACCTACTTTAGCTAAAAATTTAGGCAGCTTTTTAAAATATGAAATTAGTATTTACTACAAGCAGTCAATAAGAACAAAAATACTCTTAAAAAATAAGTTTGTTGTTTTTACTTGAATAAAATACTCTTTTTTGTAATTAACGATAACACAGTTAACTTGTTATATTAATAATATTTTGCGAATAAACATAAGTATGATTAGTAATCAAACATAACGGTATAACAATTCAAATCGACATAAAAAACTGCCATAAACGCATAAAAAACCGCGAAATTCGAAATTTAAATTTCGACATTTCGCTATAGGACGCCGCGCGTTGTCTCAATTAAAACTATATTTTTACGCGCGACCGTTCCAAATCTGCTCTTATGCCATTGGTGACAAGTTCGATTTTCGCTTGGGTGGAGGTGCGGCGTCAAGCCAAGTCAAAAGTGTGTCACAGAGTTGAATAGCATGCGCAAGGCCGAACTATCTGCGTTTGTGCGCGCAAAACCGCGGATGTGCGACCCTTCGCGCCGCAGTATCTGTGTTCTATGTTGATTTTGATATCGTACTAGGTATCATTGCACGAACAGTTCCATAGTTTATATTAGTTATTAGGTATTTGCAATATTAGTTCAGTAGAGAGGATCTTTAAAATATATTGTTAATCTGTAGCAAATGAGATCTTTCTAGTCTTCTAGATTAGTAAGTAATTTTCTTGTTATTTTAGATATTAACAATGGTTGTTGGTTTCAATTTGAGAACTATGATGTACTCTGCCGCCAGAGAGTGCTAGATTGATTGACCTTGAAACTCATATGGAATTAACTAATGATTGCCTATTTATTAGAAAACCTTATCCAGGTAGTATTAAAAAAATCATTAAAATCAACTAATCAACGTAAAAAAATCTGTAAAAAAAATTCAGCATAAATATGAATAAAAGTCAGAAAACTTAAAAAAATTAATAATTTCGAGATAAAGCTAATGGTTTCACAACCAAGGATGCGGAAGTTCGGGAGAAGTGGAGGAGACAAGTAAAAAAACAAACGGACCATGGGCTCCGAAGCAGCCAGCCAAGCAACCAGGAAAGCGCTAAGATGAGAGAGCGGAACCTTACAAAAACAAAATGGCGAATTTTCCTTTGAAAAAGAGGTTATCGAAATGTTAAACACTTTCTTCCGCAATCTTATCAAACTATAAACAAATCACATTATGTAGACCGTATGTTTCTTTGTCTACAAATAAGTTGAAGATACGACTAAAATACTGTTTAATCTGTGCACTTTTATTTTTACGTTCGGGAATGATGGTCTGCCAGTATTGTAAAATACCCAGTATTATGAAATAAAAAAAAGTCAGTTTTAGCTTCTATATAATCGTTTGATTAATTCTTTATTATTTTTAAACACAAATAGTAGCTTTTAGTTTACATATTACTCAGCAAAACTTTTATAAATTAAAAAAATAAAAGGAAAAATACTTTTATTTATTTTTCCATTTCGTTTTGATTAATTTGTTCATTTAAATATTTATTATCGCTCGACAAGTGAAAAACTAAATCCGGACATATTTTAAAAGTATATGTTTGGCAGTTTAAAATTATTATTTACACACACATACACACAGATTTATTATTATTTACAAGTGACGATAAAAAATAAATTTATGCCCAAAAACAATGAATCATAGACAAAAAAAATCTTACACAAGCCATTTTCCCTTGCTATGCCACATGACGTAAGCCACAGATAGTACAAAGTGTACATGCAAACATATAGGGCTTGCGCAAGGGCCGATGCTCGTAACACACGCTTCTACTAAAATGTTATACAGTTTTCCTTTCCTGCCATAAAATAACCGATATCAATATAATGAATCATTGTTACTTAAAATAGATATAATATTTAATTAATTTTACTGCCCCCCTAACATACCTTATTACCTGACCGTTACTAAAGAGATCCCGGGTTCGATCCCCGGTCAGGTCAAGATGAAAAATTTGTATTTTTCTGATTAGCCTGGGTCTTGGATGTTTATTAATGTATTTTTTTTTATAAAATATAATATCGTTGAGTTAGTATCCCATAACACAAGTCTCGAACTTACTTTGGGGCTTGCTCAATCTGTGTGGTTTATCCGTATATATCTATTTATTCATTCATTCAATATACATATTTCTAAAACGAAAGTAACTTTGTCTATCTCTGTGTTACTTTTGTACGTTACCTCAACATGGTTTAACTAATGAAAAGAATTCATGTACTTTGGGCAAGTTTAATAGTCTAGCGGGTTGCTCCCCATAGTCTGCTATCTAGTGGTCGTAAAAGGAACCACGTCAGAGGCCGAGAGGCAGTTCCGAAAATTTTATAAATACTAGAACTTTGCCATAAATAAATATTTTTCTATGCTTAATACGGAAAAATAAATAAGGAAAATGTGCGAAAACAGAAACCATAGTTAATAATGTGAAAAGGCTTAAACATAACAACATTATGACATAACCATAAAGTTTAGACACACCCGTCGTTTGTCATAACCTCATCACAATTTTCCGAGTGACGACATGAAAATTTCTAAGGAACTGTAGTTTTTCATACAAACTGCTAACTTATTGAAAATATGTGTTTTTAAATGACAAAAACTCAGGTTAATCTTTACATGAGACAAACTAATATATAAATAGTCATTTACAGATCCTCACTCAAAGGAAACACTTAATTACCTAGGTACAAAATAAAACTCTTAAAAAATAATATTCTCTCTGTTGTATTTTTTTATTAATTTCTAGAATACAATGGAAATAATTCAAAAATTGAAAGAAACTTCAATCAACTTTTCCATTTCAAATCAACCAGAACATCACTATCACTCTTATTATAATGTTAAAAAAAGAATCAATAACCAGCCAGATCGTCAAACTTCAAATTGTCGTATAGAGTATAATCCTTGTCAATTTTCTAAGTATCAATGTTCGTATTTTAAAATCTGACGTAACTGTAGTACATCACTCGGCAACCGTCATAACGAATCGCGTGCCTATGTCCTCGCCTACACAATTGCAATACGCATAGGCGCATACAAACGCGCACACGACTGCATGCATAGAGATAGGGATCGTTCTTAATTTGAAACTTTTTATTTTTTTATCCTGCCTAGTCAAGTCCAAATTGTTTTTTCGTCTTAAATATGTATATGGCCAGTTATTATCGACAGTTTTTTTTTAATTATTTTTTTGTCATACATTTTTTTCCTTTTATCATCATGATTTCAGCCGCAGGCTGTTCAATGCTGCATATAATTCTTCCCAGGGATTTCCAAAATGACCGGTTGAAAGCGGCCTGTATCCAGCGTCTGCCTACGACCTTCCTTAGTCATCTGACCATCTGGTCGGTGGGTGTCCGATGCTGCGCTTGCCGGTGCGTGGTCGCCATTCGAGAACCTTTCCCTTATTCGTCACATGTTGAAGATTCAGCGTTATTTTTATTACGAGTTCCTTATTTATAAATATATTTTTCTCTCATTTATAGATTTTCCATAGCAGGAAGCTTAAATTGAGCGAACCGCCATTTTGTGCTATGTTCTACATTTGAAAAATCGTCTACGCTCGTAGGCGCGGCCTTCGTAGCAAGTTCGTAGAGCTTCGTAGACGCGGTATTGACAGAAAATTTTTTCAACAACGTTTTATTATAGTTACCTCTTGGAATTAATTTAAGATACACTGTAAGTGTTGTGAGTAGTTGAATAAATAAATAAATAGTAATTATTAGCTATCAGGTAGTAAGTAGATACTGTATCAGTGAGGTTATCAGTAACTGGCGAAATAGGCACTTAGTGTATTTAAGTATATGACGTATTCGTAGCTAGCAATGGTTTTTTGGTATTAATAAATTATAGCTTATGGGCCAAAATACTATTTAACACCTAAAAATCTGTCCTTTCGGAATATATTTTTTTTGTAACAAAATAAAAACATTTTACAAAAAATCTTAATCAATTTACAATAAATGCACTATTTCCATGATCAACCAATTAAATACAACCAAAATTTTACATTATTTTTTCTAAAATTTTGGTAACAACGTTGTCTTTCTTAGTAACGCAGTTGTTTTTCATATAAAATATTACTGTCCTTAGGACGAGTCTTGTGTTTTAAAGAAGAATTTCTCAAAATTCCTCCTAGGCGGGGCTGTCGCTTAATATTCTTTTTAAAAATATAAGTTTTGAACCTTATTGTCATTATATTAGGTATTTTTATATAAACCGTTTAATAAATTTAAAAATATTTTTAACTTTGTCCTCAACCTAGAACAACATCGTAACTACCTTGCGTTGCCACACAAAAATTAACCTTATACATAAGACATTAAAGTTTTATTCTCCTCATTTCATTTAACTTGTTATGATTCTGTTATGAATAAAAACCGTTGCGCGGGGGGAGCGCGGTCGTCACGTCAGTCGCTTCACAGTCGCTGGGAGAGGTGCGTGTGTTAATTGAGTGTCCGCTGAGTTTCCGCCGTCGAAAGGTAAAACACTTCAATTATTTGAATTATTACGATTCATAGATATAGTAAATCAGTTAAGAGTTTTGATAATGACAAAATATTTATATTTATGTTTTTCCTTTAGTGCTCATTTTCTATAGATTCAAATATTTACAACTGCGTTACTGCTACACTGCGTTACAAAGAAATAGTAACGCAGTTGTTGGGTTGGTAACGCTGTTGTTTCTACGAGTTATTAAATTCGTTTTTAAAACCAAAATACCAATTTACTGTTTCTTTCTTTCAGGGAGAAGTTTTTAACATTATAAATGGCCTTGACACCAGCAGAAAAGCAACGTATCTATAGACTAAAGTTGAAGCAGAACCCTGAAAAAAATGCAGATGCAAAAAGAAAACACCGTGAGAGGTATCATGCGACAAAAAAGCTTGTGAAAGATATGACAGAGCGAGAACATAGAGCTGCTAAACGAAAATGGAAAACTGCCAATAAAAAACGAAGAGATCGACAGAAATCAGCTCAAAAAATTATGGATGTAACACCGGCTTCTACTCCACGTTCAGGAACTCCAATTTCACCTAGGTCAAGAGGCCGAAGACAAATCCGGCGAGACAGATCTGCATTATATAGAAAAAATTTAAAATTGCAGGAAGAACTGGAAAAACTAACAAGAAAATGTAATAAATACAAAAAAAGATACCAAAGAGCTAAAAAGACAAAAAAAGGTTCTGACGAAAGTAAATATTCTACGTTATCCAATGCCATCAAAGATCATTATAAAAGCTTAAAGACCGTAAAAGAAAAGAGAGCCTTGAAAGGAATTTTTAAAACAGAAAGTTTATCGAAGTCTAAAATGAAGACTGCAATTGTTCGTGAGAGTTTGGGTATCAATCAGTTGAAACAGAAACAAATTATTTTGAAAAATAATACGCTGATCGAGCAAATCAAAAGGTTTTTTGTTCGTGACGATGTTTCTCGAGCCACAGCAGGAAAACGGGAAACTGTAACTTGTAAAAAAGTTAAAATGCAGAAGCGATTCCTACTCGACACGATGAAAAATCTATATTCATCTTTTAAAAAGGAGCATCCTTACATGAAATGTTCTTATTCATATTTTATTAGACACCGGCCATTTTATGTCAAGCCGCCTACCGTTGGGGGTAGAGAAACTTGTCTATGCAAGCTACATACTAATGCGCAGTATATGATAAATGTTCTCAACAAAGCCATGATTATTCCTTACAAAAATATGAACGACTTAATCGCAAGTACAGTATGTTCAACATCCAACCAAGCTTGCATGACTAGTAATTGTCAAGATTGCAAGACGAAACAAATAATGTATCGTACACCTGACGATGTTACAAAGATATTAAAATGGCCGCAATGGGTAAGAGAATCGGAAACTATTGAAAAGTTAGGTAAAAAAGTAAAAATAGCAAAAAATTTAAAAAAAGATATTGAAGGGACTGTTTCCGAATTAATAAAAAAATTTGATCAGACACTAGTTCAATTAAAGAAACATGTTTTCAACATAAAAGTACAATTTAAGTGCTACCGAGCTGCAATAGATAATTTAAAACAAGATGAAGCTGTACTTCATATAGATTTCAGCGAGAATTATAACTGTAAACATTTTGAAGAGGTGCAGTCCCATCATTTTGGCGGTTCACGAAAGCAAGTTACACTACACACCGGAGTTATGTATACCAAAACTGAAAGACAAGACACGCCAAAGGTAATTTCATTTTGTACCATCTCTGGAAATAATTCTCATAACCCTGTCTCTATTTGGGCACACTTGCATCCAATTATAACCGACATAAAAGTAAACTACCCTAACATTACTACAGTTCATTTCTTTTCGGATGGTCCCGCGACTCAATATAGACAAAAGTTAAATTTTTATTTTATTTGTTCTAAAATATTCAGAGACTATCATTTTATTCGTGCCACATGGAATTTTTTTGAGGCAGGTCATGGGAAGGGGGCTGCTGATGGAGTTGGTGGTTATCTAAAACGCACTGCAGATAAAAAAGTTGCTGCTGGGTCGGATATTTCTGATGCAGAAACCTTTTTTTATACCCTTAAGGACTTAAGCAAGGTCCGTCTGTATTTAGTGACTGATGTTGATATTCAAAATATCGAAAAAACTGTACCTAGTAACATAGTGCCCCTCCAGGGTACCATGGCAGTGCATCAAGTTTTTACTGACAATCCAGGTGAACTCCATTACAGAGACCTAAGTTGTTTCTGTCAGAGAGGTTTTTGCGATTGCATTAATCCTAAAATATATCACCCTGTTCCCGTGACTGATATAATAAGTGACGAAGATGGATTTAATGAGGATAACATATTAGCAAATATTTCTAACACCGTTGCCGTACGAAGAGCTTACTATAATACGGTTTATACGCCGTCTCCGCCATCCAGCTCTGACGACGAGCCTCTAGCTAACATAGTCCGGCCTTCAGTCTCTAATACAAAAGAAAAACAGCTTATTGAAAAGGAAAATGTTCACCCACTTAAAATATCAGACGGTGTGCATGTATTAATAAAAGTTTCTTCTGTTAAGAATAAACATTATACGTACCTAGGTGTTGCCAAAAGTGACGTTGATGAGGATGGAGAAGTTAAAATTATGTTTTATAAGTCGCTAGATAGCACTGGAAAGAGGTTTAAAGCAGTAGAGACCGATGTGTCTTGGGAACCTTACGATAATATTTTGGAAATTGTTCCTAAACCAACAATCATAGTGAAAGGAAAACGTGTTTACTATGATTTTAATCAACCTTTGAATGTTTTTGAGAAATAAGACTGATATCCTAATGTGTCTTATTAATTGATTTAATTTCGTTAATTAGTTTTTGAAAGAAGAATCTTATTTTTATTTTGTTTGTTCATTTAGTGGATCTCCTTTAGAATGTACGAAGTACTGATAAGACAACTCTGTTACTAAGGTTACTACTGCGTTACTATTTCGTCCCCAAATTTTTAAAGGGTTTAGTGAGTTATTATAAACATTTTATTGATTAAAAATGACGAATCTACGTTTGTACCTATTGTTCATTAGAAGTATAAGCTTATGCAACAACTTTGTTTTAAATTTGTTTTTGTTATGACACATTATTTAGAAAGTTTATGTTTTTAAATAAGATTTTGGTAACGCAGTGACCTAAACTATTAATAATATTTTATTAAACTGATTATACTGTGATTTTATCTTTATAGAAAGTTCAAATTAGATGTTACGTTTAAAACTACTATATTAATGAGACTGCTTGTCCACGTTTATTAATAAAACTTTATTATTCAACACGGTAACGCTGTTGTTTAATTTTTTGACCCCTTTGTATATAAATTACCTATAATTTTGTTAAATACTTAAAAACATCGCTTCAAATGTGTAAATATTGTACACTGAAATATTAAAATTGTAGCGGAACATAGAAAAATAGCAAAATGTTAATTTCAATTCCAAAAATTTTTTCAAGAAAGTTCGCTGGAAATAGGCATTGAATAGTATTATGGCCCTTATATCTTTGCGTATACAGTGCCCCTAGTATGAGTTTTTCTTAACGCAGACGCTAGCGACTGCGTCAGGATTTTGTATGGAATTTCTTAGTTGCCTTACTATCCGCCAGAGGCGCTGTATAGGTTTGCCATACTAAATCGCTAACGCAGTCGCTAGCGTCTGCGTTAAGAAAAACTCATACTAGGGGCACAGTACGTGAGTGTAATTTTCACGGAATATTAAGTCTAATCTTCCTAGAAAATAAGACTATCTCACTTAGCGCTTTTCCGGTTGATTCCTAAACTAGTTGCCTCGGAGCCCACGGTCCGCAATCCTTAAGGATTGAGATATGACATGCAAAAACTATCAAGTTTGAATCGTTAGAAAATGAAAGCACTTCGAATGAAAGCGAATATAATCCATAAGTTAGCAACGCATAAGTGGCATTTTTAAGGGTTCATCAGCGTGACTATGTACTCTCATGAATGGCAATCTTAATGTAGAAAATTAAGAAAGGATTTTTCTTTTGTTTATTTTCTTAAATTGGACGGTTGTTCCAAAATTCGAAATTTAAAATAAATCGTTAGCTTAAGTTTCGCTTCCACTGCGTCGGAATCAGAGTACGGAACGTCAAGATTTGTTATAATGTAAGGAATTCAATAGACGAATAGCTTTATATGTTAGTATATATAGTATTCTGTAATCTGTGGTAGAGGTATAGATAGATAGTTTGTTGTCACACATCGGGTCGCGTGCCGCTGACCTCGGTCTCCGACTAATGCGTGAGTCGGGATACAAAACATATTGTAAACAGAAATATATGCTCAGTACCCCTAGTATGAGATTTTATAATCGCTGACGCTAGCGAATGCGTTAATATTAGCGTTTAGTATTTTGCTTAGTTGCCTTACTATCCACTAGGGGGACTGTACAGGTTTGTCGTACAAAAATTTGCTTACACTGTCGCTAGTCTCTGCATTTGTCAAATTTTATTCTAGAGGTACAGGACACAGATACAATTATCAAAGCGGAAATTCAGACGAGCAGGAGTGCTTTTTTTGAGAAGTATGACTCACCGAAAACCATATGTTTTCGATTGATTTTCATACGACGTAACCGGTGACTCGGACGATAATCATTCGACGCACCAATTTTGCGTATGTCATACATTTCAAAAATAGCACTCCAGAGCCGATGCGAATAATATTAGCTAGTTTTTGACCGACTGAAGTCAATTCCACGTCCATAAGTATCGACTGTATAATGTAAGGCTAGAATGACGACTGTTACGGATGGAGGACTTTACAATTTCAATTAAAAAAATTTGAGACTACAACACACGTTTCACGTTTCAGCAATGAATAAAAACATCAAAAGGAACACTCAAAATAAAGACAAAATTTGAACTTTGTGGAAAAAAAAAACATATAAAAAGGTTTATTACAATCATACCATTTAATGAAAAGTTAAGTTAAAAAAACTATAACCCGACTACGTGGTATCTAAAAAGGATGATACAAGGAAATAATTGAGATAGAAATCCAGAAATTCATAGGTACAAAATGGTCTGGTAAAGCCGTGGTCGCACCCACTGTATAGTGTAGCAACAATGTTCGTCTAAAGGTGTTCCTATGATCCATTTATAATGGGCTTCGCCGTAGTCGGGTAAAAATAACCAAAAAACAAGAGGGAGAGCGAGGCTATAGAGTTCCACGGAAGTAGTGTCGTCATAGTTAAAGTGTAACAAGTTATAACGTGCTTGGAACTGGCGTAGTGAACCCGTCGCTTCTATACTTTTTTTATTTTGTACAAATGTGTGTTGAGAGTGTGAGGTAACGTGACCACGGCTATCTTTATATTAGTGAACACCTCTATTTTATGCAATAGGCAACGCCAGCAAACCAGCATACGGTCTATAGTTTTTGATTTGATTCTTAAGGTTTTATCAAATAAAAAAAATCTTTTTATAATTTATAATTTGATATAAATGAGTAGGTCAACAGTCTAGCGGACATGCGTGTTCGTAAAGATCGTGCGAGTTAAGCGACGGAAAGCGCGGCTTGACTTTGATTGGTCGCCGTTTCGGACCCTGAAGAAATATTTTCATCTTCTTAAAGTGTACAAGGCCCTAAATAGTGGGTGTTTTGATTCTGTATATTCGAAGACCACTGGGCACATCGCGTGACTCCGAAATCGGTGAAGGCTGAAACGCCTTAACTGCAGTTCGACGGTAATTTGTTCTGAGTACAAACAAACAGGCTTTTTGCCGAGGATTGTCAACCGTCACGAACATTTTCGAGCGAGGTGTGTTATCGTTAACTTGTATAGATAGGCTGGGTTGCACCAACTTATTATAACAATAATATAACAATAACTGTGTAGTCAAAGTACCGGTTAGGTGAAAAATGGGTTGCACCATTTTGACAATCGTCAAAATGCGTCATAACTTTTACGCTAACCGTAACCGCCCAAACTTGACCGGTTAGCGCTATGTTATTGTCAATTTATCTGTCAGACGGATCGAATAACGTCCACGGACGTCATTATACTTAACCCTGGTAACTTTAACTATGCTACAAAATACGACGGTGTAACCTATGTCGCTACAAGGGTTATAGTAAGCAGTAACGTTACTGTTAAATTTGACTTAAACTTTCACGATAACTGGTACTTTGGTGCAACCCACCCTTGGGGTTCTATTTTTGAAATCTCTTTACTTATCGATTTTCATTCGACTCTCGATTCGATCAATCTCGATTTTTAGTGAGTCACAATTCTAAAAGTAGCACTTCTGTTATTTTGTAGAAAAAAAAGAGCGCCATAATCATCTTAGTAATCATCGCGTATGGCCTTCATTAGACATATGGATTGAAGCTCCATGTCCAGGTTCTTCGACTTGTTTGCGACAGCAGGTGTAAATTAAATTAAATAATTAAATTAATGTTATTTAAATATTATTATTTATATTTCCTTTGTTTAATTTCTCCCAAATATGGACTTTGGGTATTTATCTGATTACGCGGGCTTGTGGCCAAACGAAAGCAGCTTTTATGAATTAGATGACGAAGAGAGAAATCTTATTATTATTATTTAATTTAATTGATGAATTCCCGCCATTGCAACTGAAAAACAGCGAAGTGGTTTGTTTACTACTTGGGATAGCATAGATTAAAAAAGGTCTGCAAATTCCAACTTCCTTGGTGGGATAGGGTCTGGTCGCACTCCACAATCCACAATCATCTTAGTGTTGTCCCAGTTGCATCCCAAGCTCGAATAATATAAAGGTATAAACGCGAAGTTCGCTAAAACGCGATGAAAGTTATTTTTCCCCTTTATGGTAGCACTAGCTTTTGCCCGCGGCCTCGCCCGAGTGTATTTCCCTCGAGAATTGCGCTTTTTCTCAAATTGAAAGGTACCCTATGTCCTTTTCTATTACTTTTAACTATGTGTATGGGAAATTATAGCAAGTTCGATTCAGTGGCTAGGGCGTGAAATCGTAACCAACAAACAAACAAATAAACAAACAAACTCGCTTTCGCATTTGTAATCTTTTTTAAGATTATAAGACTTGACGTTGTTTTTATGACTGGCCTATACTTGATGACTCTCTTGATAATGTTATAGGAGGAATCCGCTACCTGTCGGACGAAGAAAAAGTATGTTGAGAGCTCTGTTCCCCCTAGTGTGAGTTTTTCTTAACGCAGACGCTAGCGACTGCGTTAGAATTTTGTATATGATTTCTCAGTTGCCTCACTATCCGCCAGAGGCGCTTTACAGGTCTGCCGTACAAAATCGCTAACGCAGTCGCTAGCGTTTGCGTTAAGAAAAACTCACACTAGGGGCACTGTCATTTCTACAGCCGCTTCTAAGACAAAGTTACACTGTAGTGGACTGTACTTGTGCAAAAGGTACTTTCAGACAACTGGGCTTATCAGGACCAGACCGTTATCTAACGGTGAAAGTTACTGCGACTGTGTCAGTACAAATACACTTACATTTACAGGTAATAGATATTTAAAGTTAGTAATAATTGATGCGTTGAAAAAGAAATTTTTATAAATTAATAATTTCATTAAAAAAACCACAATATTTAAGAATTGAAACCCGATTCTTTCTTTATTAATGTTTTAATAGTAGTAGTACTTATTTTCTTAAAAAGCAGAAAAATGCAATTAAAAGACAATAAAGAAAAGAATAACAACATTAACAATACAATACAAAAATGCTTTATTGCACCAGTAAAAATATACAATAACATCGTTTTTAATTAGCAAACCTTTCATAAAAGTTAAATAGATAACACATAAAGTTACTTCTGTGTATAATAAATAAAAACCAGTTATTGCAAAACGATATAAAACAGTTATTAACGGTTATTCTTAAAATCACGTCATGGGAATGGCTGGCCGAAAATAGCTACGCACGCACTCTCCTCTCTTTTCAACTTTCGAATAGGTGAAAGTTGCCCGGCAAATGCGTTTTAAAAATTTAATGTTCCATTCGCGAAAAAGTTGAATTTCGAACGCGGAAGTTCGCATATTGACATGCGATTCGATTATGTCATTTTATTTTTAATTGATTCTTTACATAATTGAAGTGGCCAGGATTCGATGATTCAAAGTTATTTGTTAGAAAGTTGATAGTAGAGTCGATTTACTTAACGTACTCTAATATATGCAGCACTAACTCTACACACCTGCTTTATACTATATTTTTCTCTTTTTAATAATTTTACAAAGTAGGTAATATTAAGTATATTAAGTCCGTCATAATAGGCACATACATAATGTATTGAACAAATAATCGTGCCTCTAATTGATACCTTCATGAACCCTAGTAAGCAGAGTTTTGAAATCTTGACAGAACCATTTGTAAGCTCTTCAAAACATAAACGAGTAAGTCTTTTTGCTAACATTTCACTAAGCATACGGCCCTTCTGATGGAAAGCGATAACTATAGACGATGGATACCAGTAACAAGAGAAGTATCAATTAAATAAGCCATGCTCTACCGATATTACTATACGATGCATAGACATTTCTAAAATGTTGCATGCTAAATAATTTTGGCTAATTAGGACATAAGCACTAACCTACAAATATTTTAAGAACATTGTAAACCCTATTTACTGCAAATAAAAGTGATTTGATTTGATTTAGGGCCACAAAATGTTTCGCTTTGTATAAGTTAAAGAAGCTACTTGAAAATTTGGTTTCTCCATATATAAAGTAGCTCATATCGCATCAACATACGCGTAAACTCATAAAATGCTCAATTACGACAGTACAAACTTAGAGGGAATCGCTATCTCGATAACTAACGTAAAGTAAACATAGTTTACGTAATACGCACTGGCCAAATTCTATTGACCTCTTACTACCTTTCTACGCGTTCCAATTTTAGGTTGGCAACTCCGCGCAGATAGGTCAAGTTAAGTTGGCAACGCGTAGTCAATAAGGAAAAATGGCCGAAGCGGCATATGTTCGGGCGCCGGAGATGCCCGAAGTCGGCCGAACGCGTTCGTAAGTAGGTCACACGGATGCACGCACACACATACAGGTCGGGTGCGAGCGCGTCTCGTGATTGCGGCTTGTTGTATTTTTTTTTCAAACGTTGCAGTGCATGTGTTTTCGGCCAGTGTTTTGACATTTTTTGGCAAAGGAAAGGGTGGTATTGGGATGCATAAGTTTTTGTTTTTTTTTCTTTGCCCGTCTTTTGTAAAGTTCTGCTACATATTTATTATATGACACAAAACATCGCAAAAATTTAAGTATCTGGGCAAATCTCTGCCTTTTAACTAAGTGATTCATTTAAATTTGTTTTGTGCGTAAGTCGATATTATTTTGTTATAATGTTGGCAAAACATCACATAACACGCCGCATCTCTTACCTAGGCAATTATGTGAATACAAATTATAATAATTCTAACGACATTGACCAATTTTAGCGCAAAGCCGGTATTATGCAGTTGGCAAAAACCTTTATCTATGCCTACTTGATTTGAATACTAATACCTGAGCTTGATGTCCTTCGCAGGTACTGCGCTAATGACATAAAGATGCTGATTATGTACAGAATTACATAAGGGACCTGTTATTTAGTGGCAAAGTTTAAGTTAGGCGCAAGTTATAGGGTTTTGTCTTGTTAGCTTTGAAATGGCAGGGCTTATAATGCAGAGAATCACAGATAATGGAATGCTAAACTAGCACCACAGATTACAAAGTGCCATAGCTAGCATAGAACAAATAGATTTCCTCTTTTACCTATGTTCAACAATCACTATCACTACTTAGTATAAAACAAACTCGCTTTTCTGTCCCTATGTATGCTTAAATCTTTAAAACTGCGCAACGGATTTTGATGCGGTTTTTTTAATAGACAGAGTGATTCAAGAGGAAGGTTTTTATACCCATGCGAAGCCGGGGCGGATCGCTAGTAAATAATAAAGAATATTTAAATTTTAATTCGAATTTGAAAGATTATAGAATGATGACCCCTTACCAGCAGCAGCTTGCAATATTACCCTACACAAGATGCATCTTCAAACTATACTTATGTGTGGTCGATTGACCTCCACGAAAATATGATTTTGTGTTGTGTGTGTGACAGACCAATGGCCAACAGAATTCGGTAGGTCGGAGTTCAGTGCTTGAGCCGACTATTTTAATCCTTTTAGCACAAATAGCGGAATATACCTTCTTCTTCGATCGAGCGTTTTTCCCGGTTACATTTCAGCTTATATACGCTTCAGAGCCCAGGGTACGCAACAGCGTACCCACTACTATTACTAGCGTACCCGGATCATGTTCCTGTTGGTCTGGTTTCCCTGCATAAAAGGGTTACGGAGGTCAGACGGCAGTCGCTCCATTGTAATAACCAGTACCGCCAAATTAGGACCGTTATTATAATGGTCCTAATTTGTCAGGCCTTCGTAACTCTTTTATGCAGGAAACCAGACCAACAGGAACAAGATCCGGGTGTGTTAGTAGCGAAGACTGTCAGATTTTTCAGGCTGCCTAAAGACCAACAGCTGCCATCTACCAATAGCAGCCGAGGACAACGGCTTAACGTGCCTCCTAAAGCACGGAGGAGCTCAAGGTAGAAAATGCCACTAATGGCGACCAATCCAAACATTGCGGCGCACTCGTCGTTGCTTGACGCGCGCTATCGTTACGAACATGGGTAGGCTATCAAGCTCCTTAATAATCTTATATAGCGCAATATATATTGGTATAAATAATAATACACTTTGTTCAATCCTAACCTAACACAATACGGAATGTATTGCTATGAGTATATATTATGCTATTTATAGTGTACTAACTTTGTAGCCACTTACGTAATCGGCAATTGCAATGACTATTAATTTGAGTGGCATTTACAGCGAATATTTATCTAATATCTAGTAGCATTTGTCGCTAGCTTTAGAATCAAATAAATAAATATATACGGACAAATCACACAGATTGAGCTAGCCCCAAAATAAGCTCGACACTTGTATTTTACGAGATACTAATTCAACTACCATATTTTATAACAAATACATATATATAAAATTCCGAGACCCAGGCCAATCAGAAAATTAACATTTTTAATCTTGATCTGACCGGGAATAGAACCGGGGACCTCCTGAGTAGCAGGTATGTTTACCATTACGCCACGGAGGTGAGAATATAATTACATTCAGTTTATTTATTTCATTTCACACGCCAAATTTTAACTGCCTGCGAGGTCCAGTGGTTAAGTCGTTTGCCTGTGGACCCGGGGGTAGTGGCTTCGATTCCCACTGGAAGCATACTTTGTTTAGTTGTTTCCAGTTTGGTCCCGGCTGTCATACGGTAGTCACTAAAGGAACCACGTCGGAGGCCGAGAGACGGTTCCGAAGAACTCTGACACCAGAGTATACCTGGTTGATTGACCGTGACACCTACACGAAATGATGATAATGACTCGAATAACAGAGTCCTTAGTACTACGACGTCCACGAGAAGGGAAGGAGTGGTCTATTCTCCAGCCAGACACCACATGGCGATATCGTTGCTATGTCGACTGGTTTGTCGTTCATAACTAATGAGTAATCATTCTTAGAATGGAATCAGCACAATCAAGGGTCAGGTGAGAACAGTGGATATCCGATATCTGACTCCAGGTCATTGACCGCGGTGTTAAATCTCATAGAGAAAAGGTGTTCTCAATTCGAAATTTAAATATATTGTTTTTGATTGGAGAGCATACTTTTTTTAAATTATGTTTTGCAAATGTGGCAGGGAAGAACTCACACGCAACGCATTGGCCGGGGGGATATTTAAAGATTTTTTTTTTCATAACGAAATTTCAACGGGTTTAAATTGAAAGCATATTCTATTAAATAATAAATAAAAGTGCGATAACAAACAAAATATAAAACGAATCGTCTTCCTCCTTTTGGAAGACGGTTGAAAAGGTTTTTGACATCATATGATTCTCTCTAAATTTAGTTAAGAGAAGCGACATATTACCAATAATACTGACTATTTTGCCATATCACCAAACATTAATTATTTTTT
Source organism: Apomyelois bistriatella (assembly GCA_947044815.1). Classification (NCBI taxonomy): domain Eukaryota; kingdom Metazoa; phylum Arthropoda; class Insecta; order Lepidoptera; family Pyralidae; genus Apomyelois; species Apomyelois bistriatella. Next base: position 2,820,038 of record OX345715.1, on the reverse strand, counting down.
AACAAGAATATTCATCTTCTGACATTTTGTGGTGTTCCTGGGGATTTCGTGATATCCCGAGTTTTCTCAATTCCCTGCGACATCAACACCCAAAGACCCAGGTCAACCTGAACAGATCATTTTCCTTAATGACAGCTTGGCATGATGACCAGAAAAGTGGCAATGATAGCACGTAATTAGTAATAGTACTACGTAGTGATAGTTAAATGATGGTTCGACGTAACAGGAAAAGCGTTATGAGGAGAAAGAGTTAGTAAACATTGCATATACACTTAGGAAATCTAGACATCCGCTATGATTCATTGTAGAAAGCAGACAGAACAGAAAATAAAACATTGCAAAATATCTGATGTGATGTAGTCACGATTCTTTTTTCGAATATTTTTTCGTATTTTTTCCGTTCCGCAAAAGAAAGGCTTAGGTCAAAAGCCACACTGCCAGGTCTTGTGCGTTTTTATTATTAATTATCCATATTTATTTATTTATTTATGCATGAATATAAATATACTCAAGATTGGCAACGGTGACCACTTACTAGCAGGTGGGATTTTATATTTTTAGTAACACGTATATCTATAAGTTTTTTTTTTAATGCTGTGTCCTCTTTTTTAAACATTACGGATTTTATTAAAAATCATATTTGTATGGTAGCCTAATTCTTGAGGAAAACTTAAGGGTAATTAATAGATATCATAATATACACATTACAGAGGGTGGAACATAGTAAAATTTTGAATGTATTGGTAAAATAATACATTTTCTCTATATTTTAAACTACACTACAGCTGTCATGCGAATTTTTTTCCAATGTAGTTAGAAAAATAAACTAAAAAGTATCTTTAATTAGAATTTCATTATAAAGAAATATTTAAATAAAACTAAAAATATGTAAATTTTGTTTCTTTTAGCGAATATTTTAAAAATATACCAAAAGGCTCTGAGTACCAACTTAACTAAAAAAAACGGAATATATACCAGAGGCTTCTGAACACCTGAATGTGACCCACAGTTTTCCTTTCAGCTTTTAAAAAGTACTCATTAGTATGAAACCTGCATTCCACAAAAGATTAGGCGCACACATTCACAAACACGTGCGTGTGAGCGAGATAGAAGACGTGGCTGTGTGCGTGTGGGGCACACATGTGTATATAGTGATGTAACGTTGACTCGCCGCAGACATTTTTTATGAGTTCTGACGCAACTTTTTATGCCTTTGTTAAGACGAGTTCATATGATCCCGAAGGAGTAGGATTTATTGTTTTGTTAGTAAACAATACAATAATCTTTATTGCATTAGTAAAATTTACACAAACAAGGATAAGTTAAAAGCATAAATTATATTAACACTGTGCCTCTAGTATGAGTTTTTCTTAACGCAGTCGCTAGCGACTGCGTTAGGATTTTGTATGGAATTTTTTGGTTGCCTTACTATCCGCCAGAGGCGCTGTACAGGTTTGCCACACTAAATCGCTAACGCAGTCGCTAGCGTCTGCGTTAACAAAAACTCATACTAGGGCACTGGAGACTTTTAATCGGCTTTTTGTCATGTATTTGAGTTGCCATTTTCTCGTGTAATAGCTGTAAGTCTACCTATAACTAAATAAAAAAATCGCCTTATCGCTAATGCAATCTCTTCCAAACAATCTGAATAAATATACGTACATGGTACACATATAATAAATCAAATATGAAGTATATAAAAACTGTGAATGACATTTGTGTATGATTTTCTGTTTCCCCTTATTGGATTGCACTTTAATAATTTTTCAGTTTACAAATAAAACTATAAATAGAAATAAATGTGTTCGGTATTATTGTTACCTACTTTTTAATATATACAGTAGTATGAGTTCTTCTTAGTTAGGTTTGTATGGAATTTCTTAGTTGCCTTACTATCCGCCAGAGGCGCTGCTGTACAGGTTTTTCATACATAATCGCTAGCGTCTGCGTTTAGAAAAACTCATACTGTTTTACTGGGGCACTGAGATGATTTTTTCCGACTTTATATTTTTATCCTTTTAAGTAATTTGTCTCTAGCTAAAATAAAAGTATATTCCTAATATTTGTTATTATTTGTTCACAGGTATGTTACACTATGTGCCAAAATTTGTAAAATAGCAACAAATTGGTAAAGTATGGATATAAGTACTTGTAACGTAAGTAATGCACAAAATCTAAGCCAAAATGAGGTCACTTATCATCTTTAACAGTAAGTGAGTTCATTTATAGAAAAACGTTTTTAAAGTTTTTTTAGAAAAACAAGAAAATAAACACAGAATGGTTAAGCAAAATCAACGTTTGGTATACTTAATTGACGCGAAAGAATGATTTACTGAATGGCTATAAATTATGTATTATATTCGTATATGGGTTTTGATCGATGACTATCTGTTCCACAGATAAGATACGTGAAGGTCTAAACTAATACAAGTATCTAACGACGAATAAAATTTAAGTCATCAGTACATTATTATGGTCATATATTAAGCAGTTCTATTTTGACTCAACTGTGTCCCGTAAGCGGTTATGCTACAAGGATATGGGCTTAGTTTTGCTTCGAGTAAGAATAATTATCAAAGCATAACCTAAAAAGAAAGAAATAAAAAGAAATAGGCACAGAATGCGTTTTTTTTTAAATTGGTGACATACTACGTAATACTTCTGTTAGGAAATAGGGCATTCGAAGTGACTCTACACCTCTACATCGACCTATCTTGGGCTACACGTTTGACGTAATAAAAAAAATCTTGTATATAAACACTGCTGGTATTTTGGGATTCGTTATCGAGAACAGTTTTTAAAAATAACGATTATTAAAAACGAATATTTCAAATAAATTATGCTATGCTTTAAAAAAAGTAAAAGCAAGTAAATTACACGTCAATGTTAAATAGTTATCTGAATTAATACTTGTTTTATGTACCACAGGCAGATCGATTCGTAGAAGATATCTCATTAAGATTCAACTTATTACCAAGTTTGCTGCCAACCTTGAGTTCAAATAATCATTTTATTTTAGTAAAGCTTACCATTCTATGTGCATATTAGATTCAACTGCATTATATTATCAAAATATTTATATTTTTTAATTCTGTTTAGATGTACAGACTAAAACATAATTAATTATATAACTAAAAAAACTCTTTGCTTACCTAATGTTTTATTAACAAGATATATAGTTAACAATTAGATATAATAACTAACTACTAATAACCAATAGTATGTACTAACATTATCAGTCAAAAGAAAAATTGAAAAGATTTATTCTAAGAGTTTCGAAGAATAAAAAGTATCAATGGCAAATTTTCTTTATAGTTGATACATTTTCCGATATATTTTAAGTAAACCATCACTTTATTTCAACAATAATTTGACAACCAAATCATGAGCAAGGTTCTTGTCGCCAACTGAAAATTCAGTGACAAGCGGTCGATATATATTTATTTATTTATTAATGGCGGATGAAACCGCGAAACGCAGCTAGTATATAATAAATTCCAAAAAACCGCAACGTTAAGCGTGGAACGGCCCTTAAGATGCACACTTACTACATTCACATGTCGTATAACAGTAAAGCAAGGCTGCACACAGACATAACAAGGACAGGTCAATGCACTCAGTTGCCTTGCACGAGTGAGACAGACATATAGCCGGTTATTCACGCGAAAATAGCACGGACGAACGTCCCTCGCTTCCGCTTTTTTAATGACGAACGCACTGTGTGCGACAAAGACAGTAGTAGAGATAGATATATAAATATTATGACTCTTATTTCACTTCCTTCGCTGTGATGCAATAATATTTTACGGTAAATAGAGTATTTTCATTTTTTATTTATTAATTGATATTTAAACAAAATTAAAATGGTTAAATAAAATATTTGTTGACGAAGTTACCAGAAATTTGTATTTTTATGAGTAAATTATGCACCTCACAGGTAGGTGAGTATATACTCAATGACATAGCATTATAGTATTAAATTATTCATTAATAAAATTATTTTTATACAAAAAAAAAATCGTCGGCACGGCGCGTATTCGGATAATATGCCAACCCACAATAAGAAGAGTTGGGTTGGGTTGCATATGGTTGGGATGAAAATTATAACGAATTATTATTTTCAACGCCATCTGGTGCCGAATAGTAGTACTGCGCAAATTGATGATTTATTACCCTATCAGTTTTGTCCCCATTTTTGGCCAATTCTCGCTACAGACGACTCATCAACGTAACTGTGACGAGAAAACATAAAATTAAACATACACAAGTACATTATCCTCTTGTTTCGAGGAAAATTTGATCGTTAAAAAATACTACGCACGACGGCACGACCCAGTTTCAATTCAGTGTAATACTGTCTTTTGTGGACTTTTCCAAACAACCAGTGGAAAAAATCGGCAGGCCTCTGCCAAACACGTGTCATTGAACCCCAAAAGAGGCCGCTGATGCACTCGCCACGCCTTATTAGTCCTGACTAGTTAAAAACCCAAAATCTCCGTTCACTAATCTCACAAAAGAGTTCCATTTAAAAAAAAGTACGGTTGGCACTTACGCTTCTTTCGAAATTCAAAAAAATGTAAAGACCTGCACACATGAACGCCTCTGCTTGCTATCAAAGGCGCTAAGGCAGTGGTTGGTAGTGGTTATATCTATAGCCATAAAGAAAGTACATGTTGAGCTTTCTCTGTGTAGCGTTACACAACTTCAGTTGCTATAGCTCCGTCTTTCTCCAACCTAGCGGCTGTGATTGCACCTCCTTTTCCCTCCGTCTGTTATGCAATAACGGTTGTTGTTATTTAGCCGAGTAACATTTTTCTCTTGGAACCGCTACATAGCCCCTGCTAGATTTTTAATCAGAGATTTAAGATGATACTGATTAAATTTTAATTGTTCGACCGCTAGTTTTTTCGCGTTTTATTATTCGCTTGTTAGAATCCAATTAGATTTATGACTATACAGTTATACATTGAGATTGAATGGTTTTATTCACGTACATTTAAATATATGGTTTTAATACATGAAGTACGATTTTGGAAAAACGCACGCACACTACGTCACGTGTCATATAGCACGCATAGGCCTATAAATAAACTCCACATGTGCCTGTCAAAACGTATGCACCTCCATACACGCATGCATGCACAGACGGGCTACCACACACATACATACTTACAGTTATGTTCGTGTGCCTTGCGCCTGTATTCATTTCCTAGTTGTTCCCCCGATGGCCCGCTTGCAACATCTCGGTGTGAGCGGGTCCTTTCAAATTCGGCGCGCATTTTCGAAATTAGAATTTTAAAATCGTTTGTTTTTAATGCTATGTGTTGTGAAAAGTGACCAGTTATGTGTCAGTGCAGTGAATTTTAAAAAAGGGAATTTTATTCATGGAATGCCAGGAGGTTTGATTAGTTTTAAAATTCAAATTAGGAATGGTTGTCACAACTCCGCTGCTGGCTGGAAAAGCAGTTTTCGCTGTTACGTTAGTGATGTAACAATGTTAATAACAAGTTACGTTATTAATAACGAGATGCAGACTTTCTTGAGTAAAAATATAATTAATAATGTTTTTAATTACTCAATTAGACGAGCGAAAAGATTTTAGCATGTGAAATTGTTGCTATTTGCATTAACGGTAGGTGTTACTGTTAATGTAACTGTTACCTATGACTATCGGGCACAAGACGTCTCTATGTTGTGGTCTATGTGTTTTTATCGTCTTTTTACGTAACGACTAGACGTAATAAGTGGATTAATAGCAATTTAATTGACGCCTAAAACTTGTTTTAAAAAAAAGAAAGAGGTTTGACGCGTTTTCAACTTTGAATTAATCATTTTTATTTGCGATTACATAAACTGGGTTTTGATAGTAGGTGCTGTCAGTCATTTTCGTATATTTAAATTCTACTTATATAAAAAAAATAACTTTTTGCTCAGCCCAAATATTCTGTTTATCCTTATGGTTGAGAAGGCTTTTAGTAAGTCCGTCAAATTGTAAAACTCACGTAGAGTCAAGTAAACCAATCTCTCCCAACACCACAATGGTTAAAACCATTAATATAGTTTTAGCAATTGAAAGAATAAAAGTTTAAAAAATATATTTATGCATCGTATGGCCCTCCTGTTCGCTGTGCTTACTTAATTATACTCTATAACTACACTCCTTTAAATAGTCAACAGATTCGCTCGTGAGGTCCTTGAATTCCGTCGGCACTCCCTTGTATTTGGTGTTGGGACATTCAAGGATGATGTGTCGCACCGTCTGTTTAGGGTTTTCACATTCACAGGCCTCAGTGTCACTCCAGCCTCACTTTGAAATAGTCATCATCATCCTAGCGTTTTCCCGGTTGCATCCTCAGCTAGTCGCCTCGGAGCCCAGGGTCCGCATTTCTATTTTTTCTATTCCACTTCGCCCGGTTTTCGGTATTTTTTAAAATAGTAGGTATTGTAAATCTCTCTCAACTTAGATTTCCTGATTGCGTTCTTAGGTGATCGCTTTGGAGATAATATGTGAAATCCATACTTATATTATAAACGCTAAGTAAGACTGTCCGTTACGCTTTCACGGCTAAACCGCTGTCCACTGCTGAACATAAACCTCTCCCAAGAATTTCCAGAATGACCGGTTGGAAGCGGCCTGAATGTATTGATAAATATTCAAATTATACCTACATATAAAAACATAGAATGTACCAACTGCTTCTCTTCCCGCGCAAGTCGTAAAAGTTGTCTGAGGGAATCGCCGAATGGGGAAATCATGACATAGGCGATGCGGCTAGCAACCCATCACTATTGATTTCCTGTTTCAACTACCATTATACTAAACGTGGCCAAGGTCTTATGACCCTAGGCTCTGTCTACCCCGCATGGGATAAAGACGTGATTATATGTATGATACTTAGATATATTTCATTAATCACTCACTTTTGTATAAAAGGGAAACCTGTGATAATAATGATAGAAATGATGTTAAATAAAAAACTAAAATGCGAGCACAACCATGGACAGCACCTAGTTCAAACAAATTCTAAGTAATGATAAATGTTCTAACTTTTTCCAGACTATTGTTGTTATTGTATTATTATACTATTTGCGAATGAATCATATTCATAATGTTTGATTAGATCGAAAAATTTTATCAAATTCAAACGATAACAAACTAACACACACGCTCTACGTGTCTCCCCAAACCACAAAAGTTACAATAGAAATATTTACCAGGACTCCGATAAAAATATATATTGTGTACATAAAATTATAGTGGGCCACACATAATAGTATACAACGTGACACTAACACTTTCATCGTAGGCAGTATGTTTTTTTATGTGCCTACTGTACATACCTATCTCGGTTTTCCAGTAAAACGATAACAAAATTTACATTGTACTACAACACTATTTAGGTACTTAGTTGCAAGTGGAACTTCTTTACGTTAGCCCACTTTCTTTGCCCCTAGTATGAGTTTTTTTTAACGCAGACGCTAGCGACTGCGTTAGGATTTTGTATGGAATTTCTTAGTTACCTTACTATCCGCCAGGTGCGCTGTACAGGTTTGCCATACTAAATCGCTAACGCAGTCGCTAGCGTCTGCGTAAAGAAAATCTCATACTAGGCACTTGTGTTGCCGTACATTTTCAGTTCGGGAGGTTAAATATTTTAAACAGAGGTCGTGGGTCCGATTCCTATTGGAAGTATGCTTTGTTAAGTTTGGTTAGGGCAATCTGATTGTCCGATAAGAAAGATGCCGATGGTTCCAGCTGCCACCTGGCGGTCTTTAAAGAAACTACAATAAAGGCCGATAGGTATTGAGAAATTGTCGACACCGCGGTATGCAGGGTCAATTAATCTAGTAAACCAGGATTTTCAAACTATTTTGTTGCAAAAGTAAAATGATTGCCATTATTACTTAATGATAATTTTATATTTATTATGTATAACTTTTTCTTCTCTACCATTACGATTTTCTCGCGTAAGATTAGAACAGTTACTATTTTAATTAAAAATATATATCATTATTATTTCGAGTGGGCGTCACGGTCAATCGACCATGCACACCCTGGTGCCAGAGTTCTTTGGAACCGCCTCTCGGCCTCTGAAAATATATATTAAATAACGTTACGAATAAAAAAGTTCATAATCTCACAACAACAACAACAATCTCACAACAAAAAATGTTACAACAGGTTTTTTTTTTCAGAAAAATAAATAAAAAAAAACTGACCCTCCCATATTATCTCTGTTCCCATAACTGTAGCTTGAAAACGCGAATACCCTCAAATCAAATATTTCAAGTATTCATTACTGAAACCGAGGGGTCTCCCCTCTCCTTCACTCCCATTGTCATAGTAAAGGACAGCTATAGTCCCTCTACAATAGATGACCTATATTCGCCACGTGCTCGTTGAAAAGCCTATGTTACCCCACAAATGGTTTTTTAAAGGAGGGAGAGCTGAATTATGAAGCTTTTTGCGGTAGAGTACACAAACACATATATAATATAAGGGTTATATAGACCCTTCTGTACTTCTCTACTTATACTAATATACTTATATCTATACTAAATATACTTATATCTATACTAAATACTAAATATATTTAATCTATCACAGAAAAGAGAAATTATCCGAATAGAAATGTTTTGACGCGGATTTAGTTCCAGGATCAGTGTGGCAGCGTATTCTCTCTTCTTATCTTCAATTAATACATGTAAACCACACCACACCTTATTAGAAATGTATTACGTAGTTAACAACAAAGCCACCTAATATTATCGACCAATAACAGTGGCAATAAATGACGCAATCAAATTCCCCGTCCATTTTTTCTGTATGAAACGTTGGCTTGCAAGCCAAACTAGTGACACGCCTTTTAATTTACTAAAAATAATTTGTAAATCTTTTCTGTACATGTTTACACAAGTAATAAATTAATTTAAATTTAAAATTGCAATTCCAATTCGTGCACTATACTTAATACTAGCGGTAGCCCGCGACTTCGTGCGCGTGGGCTTCGTTTCCGTTATCGTGGGGATAATGCGGATTGTGTTCGTTTGCATTCAAACATGTCTTGAGTTCATTCGACGTTAACTTTTTTTTTTAATGAATCGATTTTGATGATACAAACTTCAGATGTTTTTTCTAGTTAAAACAAAGCAATTGGTGAAAGTTTTAAGCAAATCAGTACAGTACTTTCGGAGCTCATACATACAGACGGACAAACAGAGAAAAATTCCAATAAAAATTTTTTGCTTTCGATTATTCAGTCAAAATTACTAAATGTACAGACAAAATATTTTTACTATTTTATTATTTATAGATAGATTAGATAAGGCCTGTTTGCCTACTTAAATTTTAAGAGTTGTTCGTATATGTTACAAGCTCTATCGACCTTGGACACCCCGGTGGATAATAAAACCAGTGGAACTGTCTATATTTTTTGAGGTATCGCGGTTACAGTAACGGTGTCGCAAGTTCAGTGTTTTTTTTGTTCATCTCAAAAATGCTCAAATCACATAAAAGATTTCACTTGAAAAAAAATAAGGGTTTTTTAAAGCATTCAGTAGGCAAACAGACATAAAGCCCGACTGATAGGAAGCGGTTACAGTAGCCTATGGAAAACGCTAAAACGAGCGAGAGAGAAAACGTTATATGATGACCTCAAAAACGAAAGTATTATCCAATTCAATGACCCCTTCCCCTAAAAAGGATATGACCTTAAATTTAGGTCATCTGGAGTTTCCCCGCAACACCGTGACCTTGGACCTTTGGGTCTATAACCTGCGACCCAGTTTGTTTTTTGACCTTAATAATTGCATTTATATTATATTGATGTTACGTCTACATCTAAATTGCTTATTTTACCGTGTTTCCGGTTGCATTTTCAGCTGAAAACAACTATATTCTTGCTAATATTATAAATTCTGTTGTCTGTCTCTGTCTATCTGTTTGTCACTAGACCGATTTCGAATAAATTTGGTATGACTATAGTTTAAGACTAAGGGTTGAACATAGGGTACTTTTTGGCGCGATATAATCAAAACCACGCGGCGCAAAAGCTAGTATTTATATACTAAAGAGCAAACAAGTCTTTTGAAAAGTGGGTTACTGTAGCTTAAGGATGCCAGTACACTGAGAGTGTCACATGCGCGTTGCCAGCCCTTAAGTAATCTTTTCACGCACCTGTCGATGATACTTTTTAACCTACGTTACAAAAAAGATAGCTATCTATATGTAGGACATAAGTATATTATCAACAAGTACCTGGGCGTGAAAATGAATTTTCCCAGACATGGAACCTAGCTAGATTATCTTTTTGACAATGTAAGAACTTACGTTTAAAATTTCAAAGAAATCCTTAGAGCCGTTTTCGAAAACGTGATTTAAAATTAACTTTGGATTCAAAACCTTAATTACAAAAGATGGATTTTTGATAACTTGTGTTTTCAGTGAGTAATGATTTTTAAATGACGGTGGCGCTAGTGTTCACCGAGGTATCGTCTTAACAAATACTAATAATCAAGTGAATCCAAGGAGATATTTATCAAATGTCAGTCATTCCTTTCAAACAAATAGAGTGTCCTCAGATACGAATCATATACGGAATACAACATGAGGGTGCCTTGCCACAATTCATTCATTCATTCAATAGCTCATGATAATGAACAAAAGGTAGTTTATCTATGGTTCGGGGTGTTTAATTTGTAAGGGTATATGGATTTCCTTATGTTCAGGAAACAAATAGGAGTAGATATAGGCCACATATGTAGATATTGTTTCCCAATACCCCTAGTATGAGATTTTATAAACGCGGTGCTAGCGACTTTAGATAAAAGTAGAATTAAGCTGTGCCCCTAGCATGAGTTTTTCTTAACGCAGGCGTTAGCAACTGCGTTAGCGATTTAGTATGGCAAACCTGTACAGCGCCTCTGGCGGATAGTAAGGCAACTAAAAAATTCCATTCAAAATCCTGACGCAGTCGCTATAGGGGTACTGTAGTAGCTATTGCTCGCGGGTCCGTCTACGTGGGACTTAGTAAATGAATGAATGAGTGATTTTTTATTTATTTAAGTAACAATGATCAATATTTCTTACCCTTTGAGACCAAAATTTCACTTACTCAGAGCTTAATTTTGCCAATACTGGATTATGCCGATGCGTGCTATTTAGATGCCTCTGAGGAGCTCTTAAATAAGCTAGAGAGACTACAAAACCTGTGCATACGTTTTATTTTCGGTTTAAGAAAATATGATCACATCTCAAGTTACCGTGCGCAACTTAAATGGCTGCCAATTCGGTTGCGTAGAGACTCTCGTATTCTATGTCTTCTCTTTAACATACTTTTTAATCCCACCTTTCCATCTTATCTGCGTGAGCGGTTTTCTTTCTTACATTCATCCGATTCTCCAACCAGACCCCATAGACGCTTTATCCTTAAATTTCCTCTTTACAGTACTTCTTTTTATTCCTACTCCTTCTCCGTCCATGCTGTCAGATTATGGAATGCCCTGCCACCGGAAATTAGAGAATCACAGACTATTTCTTCTTTTAAAAGACGAGTGAAAGTCCATTTCCTTTCGCAATCATCATAGATATATGTATATATTATGTAGTATATAGATAATAATGTATGTATGTATCTAAGTATATATTTAAAATATTTGTATTCATGTTTATTAACATATTATTATTCTATCCAATAATCATTCCTGTCACAATTTTATGCACACGCCAGTCTACCTCTATTAATCACCTCTACTCTCACGGGTCTACTGGAAGAGATTTCTATTGAAATAAGTAGTACCTTTGTACTTATTGTGTTTTACACTGTATCCTATATTTGTATTTTTGTGTACATAAAGAAATAAATAAATAAATAAATAAATAATGACTAGTTAAAAATAAGGAAATATGCAACACCCTTGTACTAATGTTCTGTATTCTATATTTTTTTCTTTTGTATATTTTTCTATGTACATGAATTTGAAAATAAATAAATAAATGACTCATAAATAAAATCCTAGGTAAAATCGCGCTAAGTATCGTTATCGTGTGCGCATGCGCATGTTACAGGCACGTTCAACAAACCGGTATGTTATATAGTCGCGACGAACCAGACTATTCGAGAAATTGCCGATTGCGTAATAATGACAGTGACATGAGCACGACGAAGGCACTCGTGCGCATTTACACCGAATAAAATAATATAAGAATTAGTCTGACCTGATAAAAATTAAATAATATGTATTTCTATTCTATTCTACACTTGATATGAATTTTTGTTTACTATGTAGTATAAACTGTATAAAACAAAGTCGCTTTTTCTGTCAGTATGTCTCTTTGATTAAATCTTTAAAACTACGCAACGGAATTTGATGCGGTTTTTTTTTAATAAATAGAGTGATTCAAGAGGAAGGTTTTTATGCCCATGCGAAACCGGGGCGGGTCGCTAGTTAATTCTAATATTTAGTTTTATATCGCTTTGTTGCACACGAACAAATTGTATATAAAAATAATTGTGTTGTTTTTAAATATCAACTATGCAGTATTTAAAATAAGAACACGAAAACAAAAAGAGCAGTCATTAGCTCGCTTATATTACTTTATTAGGCAAAAAAAGAAATGACATTATTCTTCAATCCATTGCATAAAAAAAAATGATTTTTTAATTCCATAACGTGTAAAGTTTTTCTATTATTTTTTTAAGATACTAGCTTTTGCCCGCGGCTTCGCCCGCGTGTACTTCCCTCGGGAACAGTGCTTTTTCCCGGGATGAAAGGTACCCTATGTCCTTCTCCTGGTTCTAAACTACCTCTCTGACAATTTTCAGCTAAATCGGTTCAGCCGTTCTTGAGTTATAAGTGAAGTAACTAACACGACTTTCTTTTATATGTATATAGATTTAGCTCGATGATAATTATGAACTTGTTACACTTCGGTGTGCGTGGCAGTTAATAAAAGTGGCCAAGTGTCGGAAGGGTCCTTTTTAATAACATGTACGACCTTGAATTTCGTCTAGGAATAAGAACATTGGAATTTTTATACTAAAAGTCTATTCATTATATTATATTGAGGGAATCGCCGAATGGGGAAATCATGACATAGGCGATGCGGCTAGCAACCCATCACTATTGATTTCCTGTTTCAACTACCATTATGCTAAACGTGGCCTAAGGTCTTATGGCCCTAGGCTCTGTCTACCCCGCATGGGATAAAGACGTGATTATATGTATGTAAAAGTTTATTCAGTTTTTTTTTCATTATAAAGAGAAAAGATACTTTTGTGTGTATACAAATGAATCAACTCAAAAACCACTGCGGCGATTTCAAAAATTCTTTTACCATTCGAAATAACTACAGTACTAAGCGAAGCCGGGGTGAGCTGCTAGTTTTATATAAAGCAAGTGCTTACATATAAGTCATCTAATTAATTAACTTTGGGCATAAAAATTAAGGTTATATATAGCATTCTATATTATGTTGTTATATTCATATATAAAATAGTGCATACGTGACATTCCTGGTGTTGCAAGCGACCACGGGCTACGGTGACCACTTACCATCAGGTGGGCCGTTAGCCTGTTTGCTTACTAATTATGTAAAAAAATAAGTTCTTCTTTATCAAAGCGTGTATACCAGTTGCATTCTTAATTTTCGGTTCCGATGTCAGGGTACGCTTTTAATCATGGTCTAGCTAGTAATAAAATACAAAGAAACAATTTCCTTTTTGTTCTAACAATTTAAATAGAAGCTTTGTTTGTTTGTACATAAGTTGCCTCGTGACTCATGTACTTACAAAACCATACAATGTATTTTATTCGGCCATTCAGGGAGTAGTTTAGTACCCCTAGTGTGAGATTTTATAAACGCAGACGCTAGCGACTGCGTTAGGGATTGTGTATGATAAACCAGTACAGCGCCCCTAGCGGATAGTAAGGTAACTAAGAAATTTCATGCAAAATCCTAACGCTAGCGATTGCGTTAGTCGCTAGCGATTGCGTTTGTAAAATTTCGTGGTAGGGACACTGAAGTGTAAGCTGAAGAAACAACTAGGAAACACGCTCGGATGATGAATATTTATTAATTTTGCGAGCAAGCAGTTAATTTCAGTATTTTTACCTTCAACAAACGTTATTATCTTACTAAAATGATTTATGAACGACACAGCGCCATCTGTCATCGAGTAGCAACACTAACACTTCCGCCATTTGTTTACCGTTTTCACGGATCAATGTACTTGTAAATTGTAAATATTACGCGAATATTGCGTGTCATTAACCTTTAGTTCCGCCACTGGGCGATAGATGGCGTTGCATATAATTTTCTCATGCGGTCAGCGACTTGTTATGTCATTTTTATCAACTTTGTGGATTAATCGTACGATGACCGATTGCATTTTATTGTTTTTTTACTGCCGTGTCGTTGAACGATTGTTAACGGTTACTATGTTTATAAAGCATAGTGTACTTGTATGATTTGCAGGAAAATCTATAATTTTTTTATACTAGCTTCTAAGAAGGCTGTAATTTTATTTATTTATTTAACCTATATTGTTCAAAATACAAATTTAATATATATAATAACTAGCTGTTCCCCGCGGCTTCGCCCCGCGTAGGACTCGTTTATATCGCGCCCAAAAGTAGCCTATGTTTGACCTCAGGTCGTTAACTACATCCCTACCAAATTTCATCACAATCGGTCCAGCAGTTTAGCCGTGAAGAGGTGACAGACAGACAGACAGACAGACAGACAGACAGACAGACAGACAGACAGACAGACTTTCGCATTTATAATATTAGTATGGATGGATATGGATGTTGGGTAAACTTAAGGTATTACCCCTAGTATAAGATTTTATAAACGCAGACGCTAGCGACTGCGTTAGCGATTTTGTATGACAAACTTATACAGCGCCCCTGGCGGATAGTAAGGTGACTAATACCAGGAGTGTCACGAGGTCGTTGCTGACCCTGAAGGAATCTTTTCAAACCCTTCTCTAAGGCTCCCATGTTACAACATTCTTGTCTTATTTATGATTTTAGGTTCCAATGGGCCAGGGTCAATATGAAAAGATAATTTAAATCTTAACCGGGGGAGTAGGTACTACCGTCTCTTAAAACCATGCAAGATCCAGTGAGTAAGCGAGACAGCGTGCTACGTGATGTAAGGCTACATCTCTCTTACTCAATCGTTCTTGCATGGCTTTAAGAGATGGTGGTAAGCCACCAGATCGAAAGTTCAGGTCAAGATAGAAACTAAAGACAGAAGTCGTCAAAATGATAAGAAGTGGTCTATTTAGCTCGAAATGCTATATGAAGGTTAGATATACCTATATTTTGAATATCATGATATTTCAAGATTGAGTTCAAACAAACAGATAAACACCCGTATTCTTTAACGTTACCTCATAGGTGGCCTCCACTCAACTCAACATTGGAAAAAATCTGAAGGAAGTCCTCAAGGTAGCGACTGCGTTAGGATTTTGTATGGAATTTCTTAGTTGATTCGTCATACTAAAACGTTAACGCAGTCGCTAGCGTCTGCGTTTAGAAAAACTCATACTAGGGGTAATTATATTTGACAGATCATTCCTCACCTCCAATGAGGTATCACTAGCGTCTCTTCCCAAAAAGAACAATTCCTCTTTCTGTACTTAAGTGAGCTTATCAGCAGATATCCTTGCGCAACTTTTTTGCTTGTATCCTTAAATTACATAAGAATCTCGAAAGTCATTGAAATACTATCTCCCCTTTCGTTTCCTTTGTAAACATTACTAAAAACGGCCACTTTTCACAATTTTTGTAAAGGTTTCTAAAGCGGATAGTATTTCATTGACTTGCGAGGATTTTTGATAAGCTCACTTACAGAAGGAGAAATTATTCTTTTTGGGAAGTGGGGCTAGTGAGACCGAAAGTGAAAAAGCTAGCGTCGACTATGAATACCATTGAGGTCGAGTGAGGTTGAGTCGAGTTTGAGGAAACGTTTGAGAATACAGTGCCCTTAGTGCGAGTTTTTCTTGACGCGACTGCGTGAGGATTTAGTATGGAATTTTTTAGTTGCCTTACTATCCGCCAGAGGCGCTTTACAGCTCTGCCGTACAAAATCGCTAACGCAGACACTAGCGACTGAGTGAGGATTTTGTATGGATTTTTTTAGTTGCCTTGCTTTCCGCCAGAGGCGCTTTACAGCCCTGCCGTACAAAATGGCTAACGCAGTCGCTAGCGTCTGCGTTAAGAAAAACTCGCACTAAGGGCACAGGTGTTAGCATTATATTCTGATTATATCACGGTTATGATAAATTAGATTTGTCTTATCAGTGAATTAAGTCTAGACTGATAACGTCGTAGACACTGTGACGCCCACAAACAATGTTCATTGAGTGTTAATTATGTTAATTATATTATTTATTAGCTTTCGTCCGCGGCTTCACCTGCGTGAGTTTCCATCAACCGTGCTTTTTCCCGGGATGAAAGGTATCCTATGTCCTTCTCAATACTACTATCTATGTGTATGCGTATTTTCAGGGACATTGGTTCAGTAGATAGGGCGTGAAAGCGTTACAAACAAACTCACTTTCGCACTTATAATATTAGTTGGGATTAGGTACTTACAGTTATACAAAAGAAACTAGGTACGATACTAGACATATATTTATTTATCTTTATTAAACTGGCTGTTGCCTGTGGCTCTGCCCCTTGTGAGATTTCGTGATTTTTTTCTGTACCGACCCTTTTCGAGCCTCATCTCTTACAAGCCTAAAATAATTACACATACATACACACAACTCTTTACATAAGAATTCAAAGAGGACAATAAATGACGAACAAAAAAAAATCATACACTGGAACACAAAGCACACGAAAAAAAAGAAAGAACAAAAGTCTATAAGACGTTATAATAATTCATATGAAAAAATAATAGTCTCATACAATTTTCCTTATTATTATGTAGGTACAGTGGGCTACATCGAAAAATATACTACCTTAGGTGTAAATGTAGGGGTAAAGTGGTATACTATCCACGTGGCCCACTGTACAGAATGAAAAACATTTCAGCGTCACACCAACAACACAAGATAAGCCGGGGTCATTCACCTCAGTTTGGCAGTTGGTTGAACTTTGGTACTGCCACTCGGCACTAGATGGCGTGAATTAATTTTGTTAAGTTCTGCATTGTTTTGATCCGTATCCCATCAAAAATTTAGTTTTCTAGCTGAAATAAAAAAAATATCTTCATAATCTCAGTCGTTTCCCCTTTACATGCTAAGCCTGTTTTACAGTACCCCTAGCTTGAGATTATATAAACGCAGACGCTTGCGACTGCGTAAGCGATTGAGTATGGCAAACCTGTACAGCGCCACTGGCGGATAGTAAGGGAACTAAGAAATTCCATACAAAATCCTAACGCAGTCGCTAACGTCTGCGTTAAGAAAAACTCATACTAGGAGTAAAGGGCACTGTATATCCCACTATAATTAAATAGAAATATAAAATCTCAAAACTATTTGATAAGAGATGGCGCTGATCAAAGGTATCCCATTGAGGGTTCGTGTCTAGGTAGAACCAGAGTGCGTTCACCCCCGCAGCGGTTATTGGACCCGTATTGACAAAGCATAAGAAAAATATATTATAATGAAAGTGCGATATTTTACACTTTTGGTTAACGAGATATCGTTTCTAAAGAAAAAACCATGCAAAGCTATCTTACAGGTTTACAGTTGACATGGTGGAAAGCGGTTACCGCAGCCTATAGACGCTTCCAACGACAGGAGTGTCACACGCGCGTTGCCAAATAATTCTTTACAGTTGTATTTGAGAGGAGACATTTCCACTTTAAATAAAATAAAATTGTAGACCAATGTCCTAAGACTGCTGGACCGAGTTTGATAGGAGTTTTAGCAGCAAATAGATATTACCAAGATATTAGAGTAACTTTGAGTTTTTGTACATTAAACCTAAATATATTTTTCCTTCTTCTTTTCCTACCTTATCCCACTTTCCTATGTGTGGTCAGCACAGTATGTAAGTTCCTTATCCATTATCTATTTCCAGCCATTTCCCGCGTCACACCCCTCCTATCATATATATATCCTGGTCATATCCCTCCTCACACAATCCATCCATCTCTTTGTTGGTCTTCCTCTACTCCTAGATCCCGTAATCTTCATAACTACATAGTATAAAATAAAGTCGCTTTTTATGTCCCTATATTTCTATGTATGCTTAAATCTTTAAAACTACGCAACGGATTTTGATGCGGTTTTTTTAAATAGATAGAGTGATTCCAGAGGGAGATTTTTATGCCCATGCGAAGCCGGGGCGGGTCGCTAGTATTTAATACTCTTTGCGTTACATGGCTTTCCTCCCTCCTCACGACATGGCCATACCATCCTAACCTATAGCTTTCTTACTTCTCATTTATGGGTGCCATTTTCATACTTCCTCTTACATCTTACTAATTCTTCATCTTAAAACCTTTTAAAGATATTTATCATCTATATATATAAAAGAAAGTCGTGTTAGTAACACTATTTATAACTCAAGAAAGGCTGAATTTATTTGGCCGAAAATTAGTGAGGAGGTAGCTTAAAACCAGGAGACGGACATTAGGTAACTTTCATTCCGGGAAAAAGCACGGTTCCAAGGGATGTTCACGCGGGCGAAGACGCGGTCTAAAGCTAGTTTTCCTATTTTATTTAAATAACTTTCAAGTTGATACCTTTACTATATAATTAAATAATGTCCGTCTTATACTTAATACAAAAATAGTTTCCTCAAATTTTACACTGTAAATAATTCTCAATAAATAGGAAAATAAACATTAAAACCGAAATTGGGTCAAATTCGAAAATAATGAATAATGGAAGAGCTCAGTAACCTAGTGACACACGTGATCAGGACTCAGGATGATCGGGCGTGTTAAACGACACCGAGTGTGGTCTGACTTGGATGGGTACGCTTTTAATCATGGTCCCGATTTGGCGGCACTGTGTCCCTAGTATGAGTTTTTCTTAACGCAGACGCTAGCGACTGCGTTAGGATTTTGTATGGAATTTCTTAGTTGCCTTACTATCCGCCAGAGGCGCTGTACGGGTTTGCCATACTAAATCGCTAACGCAGTCGCTAGCGTCTGCGTTAAGAAAAACTCATACTAGGGGCACTGGTTATTACAATGGAACTACTGCCGTCGAAGTAATTAAATTAGTAAAAGCACTTTATTGCACACAAATAGCATACATGGAATAAAAGACAAGGTTTATTTATTTATTAATTGAATAAAGGCACTGTGCCCCTAGTATGAGTTTTTCTTAACGCGATCTTAGCGATTTAGTATGGCAAACCTGTACAGCGCCTCTAGCGGATAGTAAGGCAACTAAGAAATTCCATACAAAATCCTAACGCAGTCGCTAGGAAAAACTCATACTAGGGGCACTGATGGCACTTACAGTTTCCCAATGCGTGCTATAAGCTAGGAGTGGCTAATTTACACAGGTTTATGAGACATATACATACATACATGAAATACATGAAGATGTAAGTAAAATAGGTAGGTGCAATCTCTAGTGCAATCTCTTCCAGGCTACCATTATACTGCGAAACCAGACCAACACTTGATAAAACAAACACTACATCCATATTCATATCCATACTAATATTATAAATGCGAAAGTCTGTCTGTTTGTCTGTCTATCTGTCTGTCACCTCTTCACGGCTAAACTGCTGGACCGATTGTGATAAAATTTAGTAGGGATGTAGTTAACGACCTGAGGTCAAACATAGGCTACTTTTGGGCGCGATACAACCGAGTCTCACGCGGGGCGAAGCCGCGGCGAACAGCTAGTTTTCTCATAAATTTTCACAATAAAATAAAGACTGATGATATAAAACCTACTTGTTACTTTACCTCAATAAAGTGAAAAAAAACCTGTAAGTTCCAATGTTCTGTCTACCCCGCAATAAAGAAGGATGTGAATTGTCTATCACACGATATAGGCCATAGACGAGACGTGAACCAAACAGTCAAATACTGGCAGAGGTCATTGCACGGTCAACAGTCCCAGAGCTATGTTGCTATGTTTTGGCTTCCTTCTCATAGATATGTTAGTAAATTCATGTTTTATGCCAGTACTAGCTGTTCCCCGCGGTTTCACTCGCCATTAGTGTATATGTACTATAAGCCTATAACCTTCCCCAAGAATCAGGCTTTCATATACAAAAAGAATTTTGCAAATCCGACCAGTAGTTTTCAAGTTATAAGCGTTCAAACAAACAAACTCTTCTATTAGTATAGATATAGATTTATGAGAAATTGTAAAAAAAAAAAACAATTTTGGTCTATATTTCCTGATGAAATTCGGTATTTGAAAGCCCCTGTTGCACTTCAAATCATGGAATCATGGAGTATTTCCGATTATACGGATTAATTTATTTGAATTTTAAATGATCTCAGTAATTATTTTAAATGAAGTCGGTAAAAAAGTGTATAAAACAGACAAAATTTGCTGATGATGATGATTTGAAATATAAACTGCGAAGTAAAACTACAACATCTGGGATTATTTTATCAAAAATTTTCATTCAAACATTCATTCGTATCTTCACTATGTACAAAAAATCATTAAAGATTTTCTATTTCAACGTGTGTGTTCTAAATTTGAAACAAAACACTTTAAATTAAATAAAAACAAATAGAAAATTCTATTCCATAGAAAAAAAAAATTCAAAATTTCATGCAACTTAGAAGAATTTGAAAAAGGAACGCACACCCATTCGCGAAAAATAGCAAAAAATCCGTCAGAGTTAGTTCGTTCAACTCCGCGCGGTCGTTCGTTGCCCCCCGAATTTTCGGCGGGTCAGCGACCGGGCAGCGGCATCTGTTATATATAGTTAGAAAGAAACGGAGAGCACGTGATGTTTTTGCTGATAACGTTTGTAATTTCTTTCACTAACTCCGTTTTTTCCCTCCAAATTTATCTATATTAAATTCAAGAGCCGTTGGTAGAGCCCTTCCTGGGGTTTCTATCTTCCGCTAGCCTTTTCACATCCAGATACGACATGACTCCCTCTTTTTCTTCCTTAATTTTTTTAACGTAACTCATTCTTGGTCTACCTCTTCCCCGTCTTCCCTTTATCTTGGCTTCCATTATGGTTTTCAAAAAGGCGTTTCGTTTTAAATATCACCAAATTTTCCCCTTATCTGTTCTCAATTTCCTTTTAAAAGCTACATTTATAGGGAATATTACTTACACTTTCGCTAACAATAACAGTTAATTGTTATCTACGTAGTGAGACGTTACTGTCAGCGAAAGTGTTAAGGTTACCTTGAGTACTGATGCCGTAAAGTAGGGTATCCGGTTTAAAGACCAACGCCTATCTTCCCGTAAAAGACATCAAAGGATAAACAGAAGTCTGACCTGACGACTGATGACTCTGTTAAGAACAGCATTCCCAAATTGTCATGAGGCAAGCGACTGACCCTGGGCAACGAAGCCACATTAAGAATGAAACTGGAAAAATAGGCACCAAACCAGTGGAAGCTATGTTCTGAAAATTTCCATCCACCCTTAGGTTGACTGGAAGAGTAGAAGTAAGTTCTCCTATTGCTATACTTCTTCTTCTTAGTCGTACACTCTTGGCAGAGTGTACAGACTCGTTATTATAGATTGAGTTGATCCATAGCAGCTGCTCTTGCGATTTTTTCTCCACACATCTCTGACTGCGGCTCTCATGGAGCATATTGTTTTATGTAATACTAGCGACCCGCCCCTGCTTCGCATGGGCATAAAAACCTTTCTCTTGAATCACTCTATCTACTAAAAAAAGCCGTATCAAAATCCGTTGCGTAGTTTTAAAGATTTAAGCATGTATAGGGATATAGGGACAGAGAAAGCTACTTTGTTTTATACTTGTAGTGGCTTTATATTTCATTGCTATATATAATACTTTTTTGGTGCGAAAAAAGTATTTATCTTGTAGTTAATAGTGTATTTTTAAGCTGAAAATTACACGGCGCAAAAAGCTAAGCTTAACTTTATTATTTCATTCATTCATTAACATTATTAATTTTTCAAGATACCTACTCTACTTTAAAAATAAAACTAGACTAAACTATACTATAAAATAAAACTAGACTAAATAGAAAATTTGTGCGAGGTCGCTGCCACTCGGTAATGTACCCAAGACACTGGCTGCATTACCTCTCTGGATGGCTAATCTTATTCGCTGTCCGAGGTATGCTCCAGCTCTTGGTACTCTACTTTTAAGTTAAAAATTTTTAGTTCATGATCCTCACTTCCAGTAACAATGTCACAATATGGTGTTATCGTTAGCCCTAAATAAAAAAAAACATCATTCATCCATCTCAAGGCCGACCATCGTCAGCGTTGCTTGACTCACGTTACCAAAATTCAAGATCAATGCACTCGAGTACGTAGTGATTACAAAACAAAAACTATTGAACGTTCGAGAATCAAATTCGCAAGTCGTTGACCTCGGGAGAACTGACCTACGGTTCGGTTCATCATGAAACAAATTGCTGTTTCACTTTTCTGATCTATGGTTTGGATTGGACGAGTTCCTTTTTCAAATAAATATTTTTTTTAAATTTTAAAATTTTAGGGTTAGCAAATGCTGACGCTTCATAATATAAGCAAGGGAAAATGTGTTGAAAATTGAATATTATAATGTGTATGTCGCAGTATGATAGATAAAGCCGTAATATAGTTATAACCCTAGGTATATGATTATATGCCGTAACATAGTTATACGGAAGCAATTCTTAATCTAATCTTACTAGGAACATAATTATAATACGATTCTAGTTTAGTGAAATGGTTATATTACTGGATTAAGTTTAGTAAAATTGGAACTTCTGAAAGATCGGTTATCCAGAAATGCAATACAGCTAACAAACATTACTTTGAATGATCCTGTACCAAATGAAGAGTTGTCGCTGAGAGAAATATGCCAAAATTTATTGCCGTTTGGTGGCCAAGGTTATTTAAAATGTTTCTGAAAAAAAAAACTAATACATTACTAAAAGACGCGCCTGTAGGAAAGCATTCAGTAATTACTCTTTGAATTATAGAAAATTAATGAATGTCTAAAAACAATTCAAAAATTACATGAAAGGAACTTTAATTATAAATTGTCAGCTATAGTCTTTAATATCAACAATAATATAATACATTTTCTATTCTAAAATAATTATACCTACGACCTACGTGTTTAAAATATTTCCACTGATTACGAAATAGGGATTCGAACTCGCCGTTCCAAGGTCGTCATCGTGACAAATTTGTAGCAGTGACGTGTTCCAAATAACACTTTTAGCCATTTCCATAGATTCACTAGCGGTCAACGATCTTGGGTGTTGTGACGGCGAGGAAGGTTAAGTAACCTTTCTACGTCGTAGTGTAAGATGGGTTGAATGTTCCTAATTAAATATTAAAATGTATCACGTGATGCTTGTAATTTATCGTCAAAATTAATTAAATTAAAGAATATTTCAATGATTACATTAAAACAAATTAAAATAACAAACTAAATTATAAACTAAACAAGTTAATATTTACAAAACTACAAACTTAAAAAAAAATATCACGTAATTTATATTCAATTTGTTTTTGTTACATAAATTATGAAAAAAAAAATGAAATTATATCATTGTTTTGGTGCAGGGTGTGCATGGTCAATTGACCCCGTAACTCACACATTACTTATTATACAATGATTGTATTTTAGATGCAACTTAGAGTTTACCTGTGTAAATTACCCTAGCATAAGCTATAAAGCATGCATTGGGAAGCTGTAAGTGCTAACAGTGTCTTCACTATCACTATCACTACTTAGTATAAAACAAAGTCGCTTTCTCTGTCCCTATGTCCCTTTGTATGCTTAAATCTTTAAAACTACGCAACGGATTTTGATACGGTTTTTTTAATAGATAAAATGATACAGAAGAAAGGTTTTATGCCCATGCAAAGCCGGGGCGGGTCGCTAGTTATTCAATAAACAAATAAATAGAGTGTTGGATACTAACATCAGATCATGACCCTACTGGTATTATTCTAAAAAGGGGTTAAGGTCAGACGGCAGTCGCTCCATTGTAATTACAAGTGCCTTCATATCTAGAACCATGATAAATGCGTACCCTGGACTCTGAAGCGTAAACTTAAAATGGCCAGTGTGTGTTGGCTAATTCTTCCTGCCAGTTGTCCTAACGAGCTCAGGTTGTCAACATTAAAAAAACTTACTTTTGTTCAAAAGTTACCAGTAGACATCGCTAGGAGGCTGGTTATATTAATCATCAATTTTCAATAGCATTGCAATATTTTTAAAAATGACATCAGGGCTCAACTATTCATATTATAGTTCTTTGCCCTAACCTGTGAGTATGTATGTTTAAATAATCATAGTTGATTGAACTCAAGCGAAGTTCGTCGCATTTAAAAATAAATATTGCATTATAACGATCAATGATTTTAAAAACTTTATTTTGTTCTTAAAATATCTCATGTGAAATATTTTCTTAAAATATTGCTTTTGAGAATAATTCAAAAATGAATCCACAACGGCCAGTAACGTCGATATGACTGTAACATTATTTCGTTGTTTATAAGGAATTCCTATAAGTGTAGATTGAAATGAATCGTGATTAGGGTTCTATAAAGAGCCAACTTGATATTGCCAAGCGGCAGCGCGCGAGTAGCATCTTCAGAGTCAATTGGATAGGAAACTGACTCGTAGAAAGATCAGCTCAGATTACCTCACCTATATGCAATTTTTGATTGCTAACTATTATGTTTGTCGTGTAAAAATACTTAAGAATCTGTATCAAATTCTTTAAATGAAAAATACTGGCCAAATAAATTTTTCATAGACACGTTAAGGATCGAAAGAAAAATATAATAAAACGTTCCTATTTCAAAAAAAATATTTTGACATCTATTTACGTACAATCAAAATTCGAATGCGAACAGTTATGAATAAAAAAATATCAGGATTATTCATACATTATCACCAGTGAGATAAGTCCGGAGGTCGTTGAACGGTGTGGGGTGAATGTGCCAAAATTAACAGCCAGCATTACTTGAGCTCCGGCCGATTTCCTGGTTGTCATAGGTTACTCTCTTTTTGTCAGTGATCTGTCTTACACTGGTTTGGTTTCCCGTGTGATAATAAATGCGTAGAGATCCCGGCCAAGACTGAAATAAACGTGCCTTTAAGACCTCAAGTTAGAAAACTACTAGTGAAGACCTGCGCCCCTAGTATGAGGTTTTCTAAACACAGACGCTAGCGACTGCGTAAGCGATAATGTATGACAAACCTGTACAGCGCCTCTGGCGGATAGTAAAGCAACTGAGAAATTCCATACAAAATCCTACGAAGTCATACTAGAGGTACAGGTGCGTAACCCTAAAAAGTAGAAATCGTAAATTTTTGGCGCCAAATTCGTTGTTTAACGGCGACCCTGCGTTACCGTGTCAACAGGGGTGCGTTGCTCCTAACCCAGGTTTTCACCCCCGGGGAACGACCTTTGGGTCATTTACCCTTTCTCTCGATATTTAGTCAATGGGGATGGCGACCCATTACACGTGAGGTCTCTTGGCTTAAGAATAGACCACCCCTTTTGAGGTTGTAATTGGTACCTAATTAAGAAGAAGGGGTCTAGATCTGAGTGTGGAACCATAGACAGAAACACGCTAAAAAAGTAAACAATATTTTATTCGCGACAAAACATAACAAATATATAAAAAGGCTTCTCTATCGCAATAGACTTGTTCTGTAAAGGTAGATGTAAGTGAATAAATAAATAAATAACCTGTATTTAAGTACGAAATTTCCTAATTATAAGATTGAGTGTACATGAATTAAATAATAAAATAAGATTAAAATAAATATTCTGATATTGCAAATTCAAAGTTGTTAAAGTTTTGAATGCGAAAATCCCACCCATCTTAACTGTTTCGCAGCAAACGTTGCTTGACTTCCGTTATAGAAAGAGGCGTGGCGTCGCGCCGCGGCGGTAACGGCCTCGGAGGTCGTTTAATGACCGCGGTGACCTGGACCACAGATTATAAATACGACACTATACTAGGACTAAGTTGTTTGTGAAAATTGGGGGTTGTACCTAAAGTAAAAACAGTATGCTATGACCACGTCTGAATTTATAAATAAATACTTTATTGCACCAATCACATAAATACATCAGTGGATTAAACAGGATCAGAAAGCACAATCTGCTCTTCAGCCAGGCTTCAAAAAATGTTATTTTTATGAATTATTTGAATATGGAATGTTTTTGAAATTATGGTAAAATAGTACTGGCTTATAATGCAATACATACGAAAAAATCAACTCGTTATTCGCATAGTATTCGCTTTCTATACCAATCAACAGATTTTGATGCTGATTTTATCATAATTTAGAGAAAATTTTCAAGAAGGCAATACATTACATTTTGTACAAATAATATCAGTGTGTACTAGAGTAGATCGTTTTTAGAATTTCGTACCCACAGAGTAAAAACGGGACCCTATTACAGGACTCCGCTGTCTGTCTGTCACCAGGCTGTATCTATGAACCGTGATAGACAGACAGTTGACATTTTCACAGAGAATGTTCTATGCCCGCTATAAAAACAAAATAAGTGGGGGCTTTCATGTGATTTTTGCCTTTTTTTTAATGGTACGGAACGGAAGTTCCAAAAGTTGTGTAGCTCGAACACTGTTTATAAACTAGGATATAATAAAGGTATCGTATTTTAGCCATTTAGTTGAACTATGTAGAGATTCTGGGCAATCTGGGCCAGACTATTGATAGTATAGAATACACTTCATTTTTTGCCAATATATATTTGCCATTATAGGTAAGTACCAATAATAGAAAAAAATGGCACAAAAAAGTTAATGATTTATTAAGCTTCTTGGCTCCTCTAAAAACGTGTGTCCATTTACCATTCTGACAAGAAATTACATGATGTCATACCACGATCATAGTCACAAGATTTTTTGCATGTATAATGGATGGAAGATAAAATCAACCAATTACACACAAACTAACACCGATGACATCATTAAAAACGAAAAAGTATGTACTGGCCACAATAAAAAATAATTTTTCAAAAAAAAGATCACAATTAGTCACCTGTGTAGCGACTTGCGTGTGTGCGTGCAAGCATCACTTGTGAACTGCTTGGTACGTGCGTTGCGTTCAGCGAACTCTGCGCAGTGGGGCAGACGTTGACCCACCACGTGGGTTGCGGGAACCGGCCTTATCGAGCTACAAGCTTCCCGGTTCCATTTTTGAAATTTGAAAATTCTTGGAGTAATTTGCTTTTAATTTTCTTTTGTGGTAAGACAGCTTGCATTTTGAAGTTTTGAATGCGTTCTGGAATGATTTACCATTTCCGGTCTAGGTAAAAATAAATTGTGAATTGCGTATACAAATCTGAATTTGGCTCCGCTTGCTCGTGTGTTTGGGTGTATGTACTCTGTTTAACCCTTTTACTGCTAGTATCGGCTTAATCCAATAAATATTTGCATGTACCAAATAAAACACATATTCATTTCCTGGTTCTGGGGGTTGACTGTGTATTCTTTTTCGTACAAAACGATATTTCTAACAAACAAACTAAATTTGTTTGTTATGAAGTTTTTCAAAAACTTCAAAAAAGTGGACAAAACAATGAGGGTGCCACTTTCTTTACAAATTCAGATAAACTATTGCAACATTAGATACGATTTGTATTAAAAAATTGCAATTGTCGAAATGAATTTAGATTTTTTGATAAACTAACTACACATACATTGTTTATAATTTCCTTTTACCATCAAATATATTGAAATTAAAGACGAGCCTTTAAATAGAAATGGTAACGATCGAAAGTAAAAATTAAAATAAATAACTAGAACGCGTAGAGTCGCGCGAGTAACATAGTCTTGTGAACCAATTTCCCGAAACGATGCCAAATACCCAGACAAATCCGGGTCAACAATGTTTACTTGATGTTAACTCGAGGATTTGACTGTTTTAGTATTCGGGGATTTATGTTTTCTTTATTAGGTATTAGGGTCTAGTTTTCTACATCCATAGTGTGCAATAATGTTTTCTTTTATGTAATGTAGGTTTTTTTAGGAGTTTTATGTGTAAAAGGAACTCTACAATTTATGTATTGAATATAATAAGATCACAAAAATATACATACGTCAAATTTTTGAATAGCTATTCTCCTCGTTAAAAATATTCATTTTAGTTATTATGTCTCACTATTTATTAATATTGATTTAAATGTAAAAAAAATTACATTGGTAGTTAGAGTTTGGTAGAGAAATTAAAAAATGCAATTTTTATACGATTGCAATACCCACTCATTTCCTTTTCTTCTTAATTCAAAACAATAAAATGTTTTAAAATTAGAATTCATCACCAATCTCCAAATTTAAGAATCCCGCAAATTTTAATAAAGGAACGCGTGACGGAAACGCATCAATCGCTCACTGGCCGCTAACAAATCGGCGAGAGATCGATATTGTTCGAGTTATCTCGTCAGTGCTCCACAGTTCGATGCTCGGGCGACGAACCCCGGCTGCCGAATCTGCGGGTCATTGCTCGTCTAGCATAGAATGAATTTTGCACTTCTGATTTTAAATGTTTCTTTATTTTTTCTATGGGCTTTGGAGATTTGGTATTAAGATACGACGCTAATCTTTACAAGATAGACAAATCATGTTAAGTATGTACTTTCTTGAGACTTTTTTCCACTTATGCCATTAAATTTTTACTTATTTTTTCCAAAGAATGGGTATTAATTAACGAGTTAAAACAATTCAAATTTACTTATTTATCTTTTCTTTTATTTTATTCTTGTAATTACTGTGATGTAATATCGCAACAAATTTTGTGAGTAAAAGTAAATTAATAATTATGATGTGTCAAATTATAGAGTTCCCATTACAGATTTTCCTTCACTCTCTTTTCTTATTCTTATTGAATGAGAATTTCGTCTGTAATGTAATGACCTCGTCTTGTAGGCTAGGGTTATAGCTTACCATCAGCCAACTGTCTGTTTCTCCGTTGAATGGATAGTGATAAAAAGAAATTAAAAAAAAACTCTACATATATGTCAAATATATTTATATGAAAAAACAATCTTATCACAACTAATAATTTATTTTGCAGAATTTGTATTAATTACAAAACATATCATGCTTCGTGTTCCTAGGAGTTCCTTGCTTAGTTTTTGATAAACACGGCTATGTGTAGAAAACAAAAAGGTCAAAGAGTTCAAATTGGTTCATAGTTCGTTGGACCAACGGTGGTCGGTCTTGCCAAATTTGAAATTCGAATATTGCTGAACTTTTCGAATTCAGAATCGCTTCCGTTTTACTTTTTAATATTCTGTTTGGACAGTATCGCTTTTTCACAAATTTTGAATTTAACGAAGTATTTCTTTAAAAGTTTGATGTCAATGTTCAAAATCAAAATAGTTATTCGTATAAAATAGTACTTACTTAGCAAAAAAAATAATTTTTCACATTAAAATAATAACTGTATGTAGGTATTTTGTTACATAAGTAGCTGAGCTTATAATCTTGACCTTTGACCTTTATTCTTTAAAATTAATTCTGATTTCAAAACTAACTTTGCGAAGGCCTTATCAAAATATACCACCATTTCAGCAGCACATCTTTTACATACATTTCTTTTGCTCAAAAATATGTCTTTTCACTTTAAAATAATACCCATATAGTTAAGAGTTCGTCTCTTGATTTTGACGTGTACACATACTCGTAAGTACTATGTACGTACTATTTTTATTTTATTTTTATTCTCTGAAATTAGTTCTAAAAGGTTCTATTCTAACTCTATCTTTGAGAAAGTTAGTTTAGAAATGCTACTATAAATGTTTTAGTTATTGTTAGTTTCTAGCCTTTGACATGATAGAAGAAGAAGACTATTTTTAACTATTAGAAACTAGCTTTCGCCCGAGACTTGGCCCGCATGAATTTTCTTCGGGAACTTTTTCCCGGAATGAAAGGTACCCAATGTCCATCTCAATACTCCTAGCTATGTGTATTCGAATTTTCAGGAAGATTGGTTCACTAGATAGGGCGCGAAGAGGTAACAAACAAATACAACTCACTTTCGCATTTATAATATTAAGTTATATTAAGTGATAGTTGGGAGTGGGACTACACACATAGATCTAATTTGTTAAAAACTTGTCCATTTCACTCATTCAATCATTAAACACAGTCTACCTCATACATCACGAACATACTCAGAGTATTGCTAATCCAAAATATTGTATGAATCATCATTTTTTTTTTACAATACAAAGCCAATGAACTTTGTAACTATTGCACAATATGTATGTATGTGATGACAGTTGAATTTTTTAGTTTTATGCTTTTAAATTTTTCGATTTATCTTTATGATAAAATTTGAATAATATTTTAGTAAAATAAGGTTGTAATATGCTTAAGGGACGTCTTGCTTTCATTACATTTTTGATAAGTGAAATTTTACGTTAAATGCTATTTTATTTGATGACAATTTGTTGCTTGGTCCTTTTTAATAGCGGACTTTTTGCTTTAATGACTTACTACGTTACAATCGTTTTATCGACGTGGACATTAAACTCTGAGGACCACCATCTTAATTCGTAATCTCATTTTTTTCTTTATGAGCCTTATGCCCAGCAGTGGGTTGTAGACAGATGATAATGGGCATTAAGATATTTTGTATTGTATTAAATAGCCACCTGCATTACTCAATTCAGTTTTTTTTTTTAATTTTTAATTTTAACTCAGTTTTCTCTTTCCATCATTGGTGTCGCCTCTACCCCTAGTATGAGATTTTATAAATGCAGTCGCTAGCATCTGCGTTTATAAAATCTCGTACTAGGGGTACTGGAAGAGATTATACTTAGGTTATAAGACCGCCTCTTGTAACTAAGTACCTTTTTTTCCTATGCATATATTCGTAAATCATTGGTGTAATGAAAACATATAAACAAATATACAAACTCACTTTCGCATTTATAATATCAGTTGAGATTGGGATATATATATATATATATATATATATATATATATATATATATATATATATATATGTATATTTTCAAATTCAAATTCATTTATTACTTGTAAACATGTTGCACAGTAAGGTTTAACAAATCACTATTAGAAACAAACATGCCTAACCGTCACGGCATACAAGTATAGGTTCTTGGTCGCGTCGTTACATCTTAAAATCAATGTCAAGCAATGTCAAATTTTGAATCTATAAAAAAGTCATTAATATCATGATAACATTTTTGAGTTAATATACTCTTCAAATGTCTTTTTTTAAGTTTTTTAAAGGAATCTTGGCATATTACCTTGAACCAGTAGAATAATTGTTTCGTGGTCATCATTTCTTCTTTTGAAATATGCATTTTTTTTTGCAAATTAGAAATACACCTTGCAAATATTTTTGTTTAATATAAGGCCAAGACGGCTTTTTATCTATGGGAATTTGATTTTTTTATCAATATATTCATTATCATTGATTAAACCACGTGTTCCGAAATCGATAGGTCGTTGGCTCTAGATAGAGAGGTCTGTGACGTCACATCCTTCTCGCTCTAACGCAAGGTCGGCGCCTTTGAGGTGAATAACTTTTTTTTTGTAAATATTTTGGAGGCTTTTCTTCATTCGGTATACCTGCTATGGTAAAATTCGGGTACATGCTCTATTTTCAAAAAAAGTTAACTCATTTGTATCTGGGTAGAAAGATATGACAACAAAGTTGGCCACTAACACAAAAAGAAGAAAAAATATATATTGTTTTTTAAATTGAAAATAAAAACAACGAATAATATTTGTGTTATTTGTTACAATGCCTTGTCAAGCCTTCGCAGTCATTATATGTATAAACAAATACAAAGGTACACTTGATGTCTTTTATTTCATTTTTTAATTAATCTTTATAATTGTACCTCTGTTAGCATATGGTTGGCTACAATGTCGATTCAAAAGCCTGAAAATCTTAGTAAAGACAGTAACTATCATTCTAAAGAATTGCTATTTGTGACGTACTGAAGCATTTCAAAAAGCATATAATCCTCGTTTTAAACAATTTTTTTTATGAAAACCTCTTTCTTTAAAAAAATACGTATTTTTTAACTATTATCCAGACGCATTTTATTGTTTATTTATTTTGTGGATTTTATGAATTATTTTAATGATAAATGTCGCAGTTCGCTAGAATGTAAAATAAAATCACAAGTTGCGGTTAACAACACATTTTCCTGGGGCAATGACCCGTTAACAACAACGATACAACAGTAACAACCAGTAAATTACATTATAACACTCATTATGAGATTAATCAAATAAAAAAATAAAGGCACAAAAGACACTCCTTGATAATACGTCGAAAAAAAAACTAAACTTTCAAAGAAAATATTTTGTTTTTTCATGCAACTTCCCGTTACACTATGAATAATTTTGAAAATCGAATCGCGAAAAAATCGCAAAGAAACTACGTAACATCAACGGCGGTTCCACATTCAAAACTAGAGTTCAACAGCATTTCACCGAAATCTACTTTGTTTGGGTCCTGGGTTCGATGACCTTATGACGTTGTGTGCGCGCGCCGCTACGTCAGTACACGACAACACTCACACACTCATCAACTTTAGTATGCATACTATGATGTGATGGACCACTTTATATCTTAATTACTCGATTCCTGCGTGTAATTTTGAACATCTAATTAATGATACCGACGTTTTAGATCGCTACCTAACGGGTTGCTAAGAAAATTTTCCTTAACCATGAAAATTGAGGGAGAAAAATTTTCCCATAGCAGGCTGTCGTTCGGGGCGACTGAACTATCATAGAGTTGATTATTCGGAATGAAAAAATATTTTTTTTTCGTGAGGCTCGCCGAAGATTCGTCAATGCGTCAGTCACGTTCGAGCCGCCCTGGCGTCAACATCTCAGACTCTCATTAGTGGTCTGCGAGCGGAGTTGTGAACAACCATAGTACAAAATATCGTACAAATTTTTCAGTGAGGTGAATGCATCCCGTTTTTTTTTTATTACTGAAGTGACAGTGCCTTGAAAGTGCAGTGACCAGGATTTTGTTGAAAATGGAACGTGGTGTAACCGAGTTCTAAATCTAAAAATTCAAATTAGTGTCCGATGTAAATTAATAATTGGATTTTAGATAACTGAACATCAGTTCGGTTGGCTAAAATCTTAAAAAAATACTGATTGGCATTCAATTTTTTTTAAGAAAATTTTATTTAAATCAAATAAATTCTTCTTTCTGCTGTGGTTTTCTCTTTACAGATTTTTAGTTTTGATAAGGAGCTACACAGTATACGGGAACAAGTGTTAAAATAGTTACAATAAATCGAATAGTGCCTTATTTAATGTCTATTTAAGTGGAGAAGAAGAGAAAAAACATAAGCACGGAGACAAAATGCCAAAAAAATCGTTGCTCTTCAAAAAGATAATACCTGAAATAAACTTCGCTAAAAGAAATCTTACATCACCACTTGGTCGGAACATATTCATCAGTTAAACTGGTGGAAAAGTAAACCTAATAAAAAAACAAAACAAAATCAACAAAGTTGAAGAAACAGTGGGGAGTGCCATAAAGTTTTTTCAAAGAAAAATTCTTGTGGTGAAACAAAAATAATACAAAAAAAAGTTGCCTTAACCGACATAGTCGAAAACAACAATAAATAGAAGAAAAAAAAAACACCAAAACGTTCAGTGATATTAGTGTAACCGCAATGCGAATGCGATTCGCACAACACAAATATCGGCCGAAAATAACCTAAAAAGAAGAAAAAGAAAATCCGTAGAAAAATAAAAACTTTCAAATTTAAATTTCGGATTCCAAAATGAACAGCCAGTTCAGCCACGAACTATTTGGATCTCAGTGGCCTCCTGACCAGCACGGAGGCCACTCGTCGGCGTCGACCATGCTGCATCAGTCCTCGATGCCGCAGCTGCAGCTGAAGAGGGAACCCCATACAGAAGTCCAGGGGGTGATGCATAACCAAATGGGCATGGATATTTCGGGGTCTGTCGCCGACAGCACCTCCCCCCCTCCTGGAAGCAGTGATGGCATGTTCGGATCTTCAATTTCTGGCATGTTCATGGACAAAAAGGGTGCAAACTCTATTAGAGGTATTGTTTTTTTTTAATTGATGTTTTTCAGAACTTTTAGTTATTTACCGGTAGATTCAATGGGTTACAGGGTAAATTGAATCTGTACTATTGCTGGCCCTCAGATTTGTTTGACAGCCGCTCCTAGACTTGTACCAATGGCCAAAAAGTAACCGAAGGCGCTCTTGTAGGGTCAATTAACCTTAAACCCATTCAATCAGTACTTAAAATATTAATAATGAAGCAATTTAATTTACCAAAATTGACATATTAACAAAACTTATTACCTTCTTTCCTTATTATATTGTATCAAAAGTAGCAAGTAATGTTATTTGCTAAACATTTGCATACCTAGATAGGTTAAAAGTGAGAGACATCTTATTATATATTTGACCAGACACTGTAACCATTTTTATTGCAAATAAATTTGATTTGATTTAAACGTATCAATTTTCAAAAAAATTACATTTTTGTATTATACACCCCCTTTGGTCTAAAATTCGTTTTGCATTTAGGTAGACCATTTTTATTAGGAGTTACATGTTCCTCTATGCTATCTCAAGTTAAGTGTCGTAAAAGGCGACTAAGGAACAAACATAAGTCTAAATTTCTTGTATCTTGCCTATTGGTATTGGTTGCTAATTTCATCAAAAATTGCAGTCCAAGCGAGATTGAAGAATGTAAGAAAGAAGTGTTGCCTTTACGCAGGCAATTTAGTGTTGCCAACCTGAATTTTGAAAAATTTGTAGGCCAGAAAAATGCCTACGTAAAACTTGTAGAGCGGGACTTGTTAATTCTAATAATCTTCATAAAAATATGTAGAGCAGGCCTTAATATACACAAAAAGATGTAGAGCGGGTTCTAAACTAAAACAATGTACATAAAACGATGTAAAGCGGGTCCTAAACTACAACGATTTACATAAAAAGGTGTAGAGCGGGTCGTAACCTACAATGATGTACATAAAAATGTATAGAGCGGGTCCTAAATTACAATTTTCTACACAAAAAGATGTAGAGCTAGCCCTAAACTCATCATTGAGAAAAACAAATTAAGATTTTGATGTATCATTAAATATTCACCAAAACTGATATTACGGCATGGATTTACACTACCTATCTTTTACGCTAGGGGTGAATAAAACTGATAAGCATTACGCTTCGCATAGTCAACTGTTTATTAACGGTGTGACTATGGCAGAACTGTTATATTGTGTAACTGTAACAGAAGCAAGAAATAAACTAGGTTCACACATCACTTTATGGAAAATTACATACATACATATAATCACGTCTTTATCCCATGCGGGGTAGACAGAGCCTAGGGCCATAACACCTTAGGCCACGTTTAGCATAATGGTAGTTGAAACAGGAAATCAATAGTGATGGGTTGCTAGCCGCATCGCCTATGACATGATTTCCCCATTCGGCGATTCCCTCAGACGACTTTTACGGCTTGCGCGGGAAGAGAAGTAGCTGGTACATTCTATGTTTTTCTTTTTCTCCCAGACCAGCATGGAAGAAAACTTTATGGAAAATTGATTGTCTTTATTGTTCTCTTATCCTAGCCTTTTCCCAGTTG
Organism: Apomyelois bistriatella; assembly: GCA_947044815.1. NCBI lineage: Eukaryota > Metazoa > Arthropoda > Insecta > Lepidoptera > Pyralidae > Apomyelois > Apomyelois bistriatella. The sequence continues at coordinate 2,784,288 of OX345715.1, read as the reverse complement.
CATCCATAGAAGCTTTGAGGATATTGCTTTGCTTTTAATTGGCTATCTGTTATGTTTTTTCATTACTATTTTATTTATTTCATTTAAAATTCATGTACACAGAATAATATACAAAAGAAAAAAACATAGAAACAGCACATTAGTTAGAGTACAAGAATGCTGCTTATATTATTTATGTATTTATGTACACAAAAATACCAATATAGGATACAATATAAAACACAAAGGTACTACTTATTTCAATAGAAATCTCTTCCAATAGACCCGTGAGAGTTGAGGTATTATTTGTTGTGTAATAGCTATATTTTTTCCCAAAATGGAATAAATAAATCGGAAGCCACTGGGCATGCGTGTTCGTTATAGAGGCGGTTGTTAGGCTATGTCAGATGCCTTTAGGCAGCCTGAAATATATGTCAGTGTTGGCCACTAACACACCCGGGTCATGTTCCTGTAGGTCTGGTTTCCCTGTAAAAAGGGTTACGGAGGTCAGACTGCAGTCGTTCCATTGTAATCAATACTGCCAAATCTAGAAGCATTCAAAGGTAGCTGACATAGCCTATTTTTGTTCTTTGAAGTGGCAATAGGCAGGGCACATAGCGCGACGAACCGACGGCCGATGGGGCAGAAAGGTTCTCGAATGGCGACCACGCACCGGTGAGCTGATTCAACGACCAGATGGTCAGATAACCTGAAGAAGGTCGCAGGCAGGCGCTGGATCCAGGCCGCTGTCAACCGGCCTATGTCCCTCAGTGGACAGCCTGCGGCTGAAATGATCTTACTTTGATAGGATGATTTTGTCTTGGGATTAGCTCAGATAATTTTTAGGATTAGAAGTAGCTTATTGGTATTCTAAGGTCATGTCTTATCCGAAATTTGAACCAAATCTCAGGCACAGGCGTGCTCTATATTTTTTGCCCAATGAAAAACCAACAGTTCAACTGAACTGAATAATTAACAAACAGTTTGAAAGTGCAAAATTTAATGTCAAAATTTAAAAAAAAAAATATTTTTATAAGTGGCCAGTCTTTTAATTCGAACTTTGTTTCACATTGCGCATTCATCGTTTTTTTCCATAGATTTAAGTGCAAAACAGTCAATTCGCGGAAAAGAGACAGTTATGGTTTATTTATTTATTCAGTTCTAAGAAGACTTACAGCTATTACACGAGAAAATAATGATGGTTAAAAGCAAAACAAGAATAACTGTGCAGGCCCTAGTACGTTACAGTATCCCTTCTTTAATAAAATAAAACTATGAACCTTGTATTACGTTTTATGGTCTGTAGGTCATTCTATAATTCCTCAGGTATATCATTTCACTATAACCCGCCCCGGCTTCGCATGGGCATAAAAACCTTCCTCATGAATCACTCTGTCTATTAAAAAAAACCGCATCAAAATCCGTTGCGTAGTTTTGAAGATATAAGCATACAAAGGGACATAGGGACAGAGAAAGCGTCTTTGTTTTATACTATGCAGTGATTTCCCGTTTCTTTTTAAATTAATAATATGACTATCAAGTACTAAATTGGGCTACCGTTAGTTTACCAAATGATAACTTATATTTACATATTAAGTAAACTTGATATGGCCACATATTTATCACGTGGACCTTAGTATTAAAATGACTTTTCCCGCGGCTCCACTTCCTTGGGAATTTCGGGAACACCATCAAACTACTAAAAAGTATTTAGTTACTAAATTTTGGATATGTCATTTTATCTAAGTGCGCGATAAAAAGAAAAAGATAATAACATCCCAAATAAAAACTTTTGCAATCAGCAGGATAGTAATGTGTTATTTCTATGCTAATAATAATTATGCTAAGAAACGTAATTACCAAAAGAATTTAATCTGTATTGATTATTTGTGTAAACAATACCTTTATAATAGATATATTACTAATGAGGAACAGCGCTTGGTATTTTCTCTTTTTTATTTGTTTTAAATTTTAGTGGCCAGTATCAATTACAATTAGATTTTTTAGAATGTTATAAAGTAGAATTTGCTTTTATTTTTCTTAATATTTATTTTTATTATCAAACCAGCCAGTTTGCAATTAAGTTCGACCCACAAAACAAACAGTTTATTTGCTATTAGCTATCGGCATGTGCCCAATTACATTTAAATGTATGTCCCAAATAATTTCCATTAACCTAGGTTTTTTCTTTGTCCAATATTAATGTTAATTATCCAAAATTTAGGCTAAGTTATTGGCAAGCAAAAACAGGCTTTAAACGTACAACTAAAAAATTCAATTTGACGCATTAGACGAAACATACCCCTTAGTCATTTGATATACAAATGAAGGACAAAATTGGACTCTACTATGTAATAAATAAAGTTTATAGTTCATTGCATAAGCGTTGCATTTAGGACGTTTCGGTAATGCAACGGACGATGCACGTGTAATATTCGGTCGGGGTGAATGCACTTGACATACTGCCTTTGCACTTTGGCTGCATTGTTTTTTTTTAATAGAAGCAGGTTACCGTATTGTTGCTGGCTACTTGTTTCTTTTCAATCGATGGTTGGATTTTGTGATTGTTAATGGCCAGTATCTTGAATGTAATTATTAATTAGATGTACAAGGACGTAAGATGGTAACATTTTTTTTTATTTATCATAATTATAAGTTGAACAAAACAATATGTTCGATCAAATTTTTTTATTATTAGTTGGGATGTATATTTTATAGAATAGTGGAGATAAAGCCAAAATAATTGAAATATTTGAATGATTAAATTATTTATTGATTAAAAACATAATAAAAATATAACAAGATATTAAGTCAAAATTACAATAAATTAAAAACCGCCCGTGACCGTTACCGGCGCAATATTTAAATTAATAAATTCTTGTAGGTGAATAAAAAGGTTCACAAAAATACACAAATTATTTTGAAAATCGAAATGCGGCCGCAGATGGCACGCCTCTGGCACAGATTATAACATAGCGTACATTCATCTATGTAGTTTGTAGACAAGTAGGCACAGACAATAGTCTCCATACAGCCAGACACATATTTCTGGAGCTATGTCTAAAATTGATACTGGGTTCAAGGCTGACTAATTTGAGCGTTGAACCCAGTTTGTCTAAGATCTTGAATGTACATACGAGTTCATAATATTTATCGTTATTATCCCTTTTGGAGTAGGCCGATCCTAGCGAAGTTAAGCTCAGTGCCCCTAGTATGAGTTTTTCTTAACGCAGACGCTAGTGACTGCGTTAGCGATTTAGTATGGCAAACCTATACAGCGCGTCTGGCGGATAGTAAGGCAACTAAGAAATTCCATACAAAATCCTAACGCAGTCGCTAGCGTCTGCGTTAAGAAAAACTCATACTAGGGGCACAGAACGCATATTTACTGTGTGTACGTTAGTTATGTACATTTTTAACCACAAATTATACAATACAATACAATACAAATACTCTTTATAGCACCACAAAATAATAAAATTACATAAAACAGCTTAACTTAAAAGAATGAGGCGCAAAGGCGGACTTATCTTACTTAATTATAATGAGATTTAAATAACTATGTTAAGTTATCGATAGTTATATACAATGTTTTTTATATTTATGGTTAAGTGAACCATAATTAGCAAGTATAGGCGAACCTTCATGCTGTTTAAGAAAGGCGTTTAAAAAAAAAGATTTTTTAAGGGTTTCACCCAAAGGTTGACTGTTAGACAATGCTCATAGCTTAAGTCTGCCCTTTGTACGATATAAATTATGTTTTATGCAATAAAGATTAAATAAACAAATAAAATACTTTTACAAGTAAAATTTCTTCTACAATATTTTTTTATAAAAATAAAATAAAAAAAAATCTTCCTCCTCTCTACCTGTATAGGTCGTTGCCTTTAATAAAAGACAATAAATTGTCCAATTTATAACCGCCTAACGCCTAAACTAATTTAGTTCTAAACCAAAGTTCGGGTAGGATGATGTCATTGCATTCCTTTACAGCAAGACTTTTGTCTTTTATGAGTTAATCTCATTTTTTTATACTCTAGGCAATCATGTTTATGATGAACAATGGTTAACGTAGCTTATGAAGACCTGCAAAACCAAAAGTGTCACGAGTGCATTGCCGATCATGAAGGAATCTTTAGATCATATTTTAATATATCGCCCCTATATTGACCTTATTTCGACACAAAGTATACAATAATTAAGAGATATTTGGAACGTATTTATTGAAAAAAAAAAAAAACAAAAGAATTTGACTTTTTACAACGGCTTTAATCGTTTATTTACATGTTATATAAAAAATTGTTTTTTTAAATACCTTATGTCATTGTCATAATGAAAACAAACTCAATTTATTACAATCCGTCCAACCGTTTAGGTTACAGAGGTCGACAAATACATATAAACACTGCATTATACAAAGCATGAAAACCATAACTCTCTTTCGGGCAGTCGGTTTACTAGTGAAAAAAAATATGTCATTCATTAGTTCGAACGAGGTCGGCGACCTCCAACGTCACTATGACATCACGGCTGTCACTTTTCTTTTAGGGCACGTTCTAATTTTGAAATGTAGAATCAAAATGACTGGCAGTTAGCAATGTGGAGTATTTAGTTCTTGGTGTTCCATTTTCGATTTTAACTTTACATTACGAATTTGATTTATTTTTAATTATTGCTTTTAGATAGTGATTTAGTGGTGTGGGCCGAGAGGTACCTACTAGTTATTTAGTTTAAATAGTATTAATAATACGTACAGTACAGAAATGTGGCGCCTAGTATTCTATAAGTATTAAATTACAATAACATTGCCAAATATGACGTGACAATTTTTAAACGCGCTGTAGAGTTCATTCACCTTTGTGCGAATTATTCATCGGTAATAAGCAATTCGTCATTTTAGGTACTTTAGTAGTAAAAAATAATAATTTGTTCGTATACTATCCATACTAATATTATAAATGCGAAAGTCTGTCTGTCTGTCTGTCTGTCTGTCTGTCTGTCACCTCTTCACGGCTAAACTGCTGGACCGATTGTGATGAAATTTGGTAGGGATGTAGCTAACGACCTGAGGTCATACATAGGCTACTTTTGGACGCGATATAACCGAGTACCACGCGGGCGGAGCCGCGGGCAACAGCTAGTTTAATAATATATCTGTAATAGTGTACAATTTTCCTATGATTCAATAAATAAATATAGCTAATATCGAATTAACGTGTTAAGGTCTGACTCAAGATTTGTGCGTTAGGTATATGAAAATGTAATTTTGCCTGCCTGCTTATTAGAAACTTTTAATGCATTTTCTCTTTTATTTTAGCGTTTTTCTGGTTAAGTCCCAAGTTTGCTCAGAGGCTCAAAGTCTTCAATCCTGCATTTTTAAACCCTATAAATCGAATAAAGTTACTTAAGTGTTTTTTTTTAATTTTTATGCACTTCCGAGTCTAAACTATCATTACCGAATACCTTACAGACATTGCTATACTATCAACCAGAATAACTAGACCTACATTTTTAAGACCAAACTGAACCCCGGGAGGTCAAGCGGAACTGGTCATATACTCGATCTAAATATAAGCGAGACGAGAGTTCGTTGACCTCGTGACGTCACACTCGTCATGCCAGTACTTTGTACGTAACGCGATTCCCCGATACCGATATCACAGTGACCGATACAAGGTCATTGTCACTTGATTTATTTTTTATTTCAAACGATAAGCGGCCAGTGTTGTTTACTGAAGAAATCACGCAAAGAATTATTATGATATCGTTTCGCAGTTTATTTTCCGCATGCGATAAACGATGACAAGGGTTATATAAAAGTGTTAATTACTGAAATATATATTTTTTCTTTTTTTTTGCCAAATTTATGAACAGAAAAACAAATACGGGATAAAAGATAGTATAAAGAACATTAGTTAGTACAAGTGCTGCTTATTACCAAAGAGATTTTTTTTCAACAGACCTAAGCTAGGAAACGAGTTGTGTTTTAAACGGTGTATGGTTTCCGGATTAATAATAGACTAAGTAATCCATACATAATTTTAATATAATTATTAAATAAATAGGTTGATTCATTGGCCAATTTTATCATTTAAATAAAAACAAATTAACATTAAATTTTAATTTTTTGCAAAAAAGAAGACATTCTATCTTTATATTATCGCTGCCATCACAAAAAATAATATCGGATATGCGCGCATGCGATTATTCACCGCGTAGCAACAGCTACTCGTAATCGATTGTAATCGGTTACGCCAAATAGATTTTTATTATGCGATATTCTGCAAGTAATAAAAAAATAAAAAGGGCGATACCGCTACAAAGTACAAACTATGGCTTCAATCCGCTACGAAGCTCTACGACGTAAGTTCGTAGCAGTGCTACGAAACTCCTATTGTATATTTTCTTTCACCTAATAAGTTTGATGAAAACCTTGAATTATTATTTAAACTGATTCATTAAGTGCGAGTAGGCTTCGGGTCGAAGGGTTCCGTAGTTTTGCTTTATACATGTTGTCGTTATTAATAAACTGGCAAACGAAAACAGAAGTTTATTGTATCATTTCGTGTAGGTGTCACGGTCACTCGACCATGCACCTCCTGCTGAGAGAGTTCTGCGCAACCGCCTCTAGGCCTCTGATGTGGTTATTTTTACTATCAAATGTAATCGAATCATCTTTATTATCAGACAATCAGGTGATTCACGCCTTCAATGTCCTAACCAAACTGGAAACAACTAAACAAAGTATGCTTCCCGTGGGAATCGAATCCACGACCTCCGAGTCTACAGGCAAACGCCTTAACTTACTTATTCTGTTTTTAGTATTTGTTAACCGGCAGAAATACATCATCAAATTTTAGATTGCTAACGGTTTATGAGATACAGCTAGGCAACAGGCAGACAGACAACAGTGGAGGCTTAGTAATAGGGTCCCGTTTATTACTTAAATACGTCATAGTGACATGAATGAATAGTTTTTCATTCATTCATTTATTACCCTTACAGTACGGAATCCTAAAACAAGTCTACTGGCGTTTAGAGGGTAATAGTATTCTACTACTAATCATTTTCATCTCAGCGTGTTTCCGGCTGCATTTAAAGCGAATACAGCCGGATTATTCGATCTTATTATTCTTAGAGTGTCGACGTTCACCTCTTCTTCTCAGCATATTAGCGTCTACTGCTGGACATATGCCTCTTCCATGGCTCTCCTCTGTTCTTAATGCGGCGGTTCTGGTCCAGGTAGGCCCTGCCGTCTTTTTAATATCGTCCCGAAGCTGCTGGTTTGCCCACGATTCGCTTTCCTGTTCGGGGACGCCAGTAGATGACTTTTTGGCTCCATCTCATCAAATGCTGTAAAATTCAAAATTTACAATCGCGTTCTATAGTACATTGACCCCACACCTCTGATCCTTCGCCAAAATCTAAAATGATCTGCGCCCATGTAAACATTATGTTAGTTATTTTCAGATATCTATTTTGAATCTTAATACTCCTTGATACACACGAAGGATTTTTTTCTTATACATACATATAATCACGTCTTTATCCCATACGGGGTAGACTAGACAGCCTAGGGCTGAAATAAGACCTATGGCCACGTTTAGCATGATGGTAGTTAAAACAGGATATCAATAGTGATGGGTTCTAGCTGCATCGCCTATGTGATGATTCCCCCATTCGCCGATCTCTCAGTCGCCTTTTACGGCTTGCGCGGGATGAGACGCAGCTGGTACATTCTAAGTTTTTCATTTTCTCCCGGACCAGCATGGAAGGAATAATTTCGGAAAAAATAATTTTCTTATATATATACCTATAAATAAATTATAATAAGCTCCTTGATCCAAAGGTTGACTGTTAATAAGCTGATAATGCCTTTTGCATCAAGTTCGCCTATTGTGCTATACAACTGCATTTTGTACAATAAAGTTTAAATAAATAAACAAATAAATAAGTGCTTATACAAGTTTAATTTATGTTTTGAGAATAAAGGCTATTCGAAAACAAAATTAAAACAAAGTTTGAATTTCGAACTAAATAGAAATAGAAGAATGAAATACATAAAATAAAATCAACAAGACTTGCATAATTTACTTGTGTAAAGTGGTTATACTGGCTGATATTTTTTTTACTTCCTGCCAGTAGGAACATAAAAACTATTTAGAGAACTATTCTCTCTCATACGAATTTCGAACAAGCGATCCGCTGGCCACGTTTTAAATTCTGGTACTATAATAATCGTTCACCGATTTTAGGTTTTATGTCATTGTGATAGGGTCTATAGGATGAATGTTAGGTGGTGAGTTTATAGTTGCAATGTAACGTTAGTTCGGACAACCGCGGTCGTTCACCCGTGACGTACGCAAGCCGTTAGATTAAAATTCAAATTTGGACTAGAAGCCTGGTATTCGTGGTTTGGCATGAAGGCTCGACTCGGTCATTGACCTTTTGACGTTTTGTGGGCGTGAATCTGCATTGACACCACTCTCAAAATATCAACAATGACAATGATATGTAGAGATTCAAAAAAACTTTTTGTATTTAATTAAGATTCTGAACGGTATTCGAAATTTTTCGTTAACTTTTTTAAAGAAAAATTCTTTAATTGAAGCTTATTATAAATATTTTGCTAAAAATGTTGCCGTGGCATAGTATATGAGGCTAATCTGTAGGTTGCTCGATATTCGCTCGCGCTGTATTGATTATTGTAATATCGAATCTGTTCAGCAGGCAGACTAGAATTAACATTTTAGCTAAATTAACAAATAAATAGGCACTTAATTTACGATACGATAACGAAATGATTTTGTTTCATTTCTAATATTGAATGAAAACAATAAATATGTTTCGTATACCGCACACATATCAAATCCTCACTACTTTTCGCGTCACAATCACTGACCCTCGAATATTACATAAAAAACCAAAACAATACACATTAAATAACCCAATCCCGTAACGGTGCATCGAACATGGCAAGAATTCAAAATTGATGACGTCACAGGGCGTGATACAATTCCGAAGCGGACGCCGCGGGTCACTGACCGGTGACGTCAAATCAGCTGGCCGCGTGCAGCGGGGCGAATCCACTAGTCTGGATGGTGCAGATGTTCCATTTTGAAAAGATTCGAATTGAAATCAAAATTGGAATTCGATATATGAATCTTGTCTAATTCTGTGTCTAAGGCATAATTCCTTGATTGGCCTTAATTATGTAGTTCGGTTAAACCAAATAAAAATGATATGATAGAAGGCTAGACTTATATGTATAAATTAATTTTCTACAATGAGATAGATTTTATTTTTAAATGTATTTTTTTTTGTTTTATAGTTCAACCAGGTCAAGGACTTTCAATTGTCATCAAAATGGTGTAAATTGTATTTAACTAACAACTATTTTATTGGCACTATTTAATCAGGATATAACAATAGACAAAAATCCATGATGTAACAATGAGCGATTATTTTTGACGACAGTACTTTGCGAAATCTCATTATTGTCTATGAAGCAACATCCTACATTAAATACCGTTAGCAAAATCATTGTTTTACTAGCCACCGTTATTGCTTAATCCATTAATTTGTTTTTGTTTCTGGCCAGTGACATTTCGCTTTTATGATTTTTATCAAACTGGCTAGCATTGTTGTCATGCAAAACAGTTTTTTTGTTTCCTTTTTTATGGAATATTTATAACAGTATATTGAGTATATTTATCATAGATTTAAAAAATTGCCTGGCGTGCTCGATTTTCAAATTCTATGATTGGTATATTTATAAAACCTCTTTCATGAAATGTAGAGCTGTACTTGTACATTGTTTAATTTTTTTGCTAGTAACGAAAACAGTGTTGTAAATATGAATAACACAAATATTATACTAGCTGCAAAAGTAAAATCCGACTTAGTAGATCCAGAATTAAAAGGCTTTGACGCAACTCTTCAGCTTTATTATATTAGTATAGATTTCCCCTTAAAGGATGCTCCTGGCGCCACTGTGAAGCCAGAGACTGGTCTTAATTGGATTTCTAGTTAACCTACAGCTAAAGCCTGCGTAGACTATGGAACATATATTTTTGCTATATTTACTCGTGATTTCCAATTTGATACATACTTTCGACATTTGATTGAGTTTAATTTAACACAATTGCTATAATTTTGATTTGAGGTTAATTTTGATTTGAATGAAATTTAACTCCAATAATAAAACAAGTTTTATTAACTTTCTCGAAAGAGTTTTAAAAGATTATATTATAAGGCTTTAATTAACAAGCGATAAACTAATTTTAATTTAATAAAAATTCTATTAATAAAATCGTATCTAAATCGAAAAATATTTGTCTAATTTATACAATAAGCTAACAATTTTTAATCAGCTTTGGAATCTAGGGTCTGCTACTAGGAAAACGCTAAACATAGAACATAAACAACAGTTTAGAAGATGAAATTCAGCCATTAAAATATTCCAGGAAACCTATATTCTAAATGCCTGATATATTTAACCGAAACTTGTCTTACACGTGGGAGAAATATATTATCTTTTAATTAACTATAACATTAAAGTCCAATTAGAAATCATATCGATTAGAAATCCTGTCGCCATCTACCTACCAAGTATTTTTATAAAAGTTACTATTGAAATACTATGCAGGTTATTGTTAAATTTATTTTGAATCTAATATGAAAAGTATAGGCTGAGTAGGTGTATCTTAGATAAACCAAAAAAAAAAAAAAAACAATCTTAATTATGTATTTTTTATTCAACCGCTTCAAAAATCGATATCACTGGCAGGAAATAAAAAGTAAAACCGCGATAGCAGAATAGACCCTTTCACAGGATCGATGCTACGCACACACGCATCCCGGCAAGTCATCGGCCGCGCTCCGACCTTGCCGGGGTCGATGAACCGCCACACCGAAAACGTCGTTCGAAATTTTGAGTTTTTACACGTGATCCTACTTTCTTCGAAACGAAATTTGAATTCTTTGAAATTTGCTTTATTTTGAGATTGTATAAAAATAGAGTCATTAGTTTGTTCATTTTAAAACAAATTGTATTTATTAGGCACATGACCTTTATTAAGTAAACCAAAGTGAAGTCTACGATTTAATATATACCTATCTATATGGATGAAGAAAGATTGAGTTTAAGTAGATGCTACTCATACTATAAGTCAGACATCATTCACGACGAAAAACGTAGCTAAAACTAGATATAGATTTGTTCGTATATAAGCGTACTTTTCCACAAATCATTTTCTAAAGAATAAATAATAAAATTTTTGAAGTCCCTTTCTTCTATTTTGGTCTAAAATCACCAAAGAACCTTGGTTTATATTTAATTTTAATTAACAACAATCTTTCGTTTTCTTAGCGACTCAATGAGTGTTACCAGAATGGCATAAAATTATGTCACATCTGAAAATAACTGAGATTTAAAAATAGATCACTATTCGAAATTTCAAATTTTAAACTTCTATTTTCTTTTGTTTCAGCTCAAATTGAAATCATACCATGCAAAGTATGCGGCGACAAGTCATCAGGGGTTCACTATGGAGTCATCACCTGCGAAGGCTGCAAGGGATTCTTCAGGAGGTCACAGAGCACAGGTCGGGTTCTTCAGAATTCATTTATTCATCAAAACATAATTCATTAATTCATATCGCATTATTCATTTAAGTTGAACGTTTTCAAAAATGGAATCATTTACGCTTTACTCGTTTAATTGCGCTTTTTATTACGTACTTATTTGTTTCATTTACTACTGAAATTTGAATACTGAAACTTTTAATAGTCATCTCAACGTACGAGAGGCATTATTTGTCAGCGAAAGAGTAAGGTTTAATTTTTAGATTATATTAAACTTTTTTTTTTTAATTGAAGGTCTTTTTGGATTTTTACCAGCATTAATTAAAAATAGATGTTTTTTAATTATGACATAGTATGTGTTTTGAAAGAAAAATAATTTATTGTCGTAAGCAAGACAGGGTAGATAGAGATGCCAAAAAATTTAATATTTACCACTGTTTCTACTTCAAAATTACGAACTTTTTTGTTACAATATTGTCGTTATTTATTTAATTTCATTAGTTATGTATTTATTGTTCAATTAATCATTTCATTTTGGAATAAAATTAGAGTAATTGGTTTTGTGTTCCAAAAATCATTAATCATCTCATTTATATTATAAAAGCACTAAGTGGGTATATATTCTTTTTCTTTTATTCATTTTCCATTTGTTTCATGTTCCACTTTCAAAATACTCATTTCAAATCAATAATCATTGTTTAAAATTTAACCGAAAGAGTGGTCCTTCCTTTTACCTATCCCATTTTTATATTTGATTGGTTGATAAAATAACACTTTCGTGTTCGTGCGTGTACGTGTTCCAAGTTATTAATTCAGTAGTCCTATTTGTTTCCAATTTTAAATGATAGGAAATTCGATTTCCTTTTTTTTCTTCTGTTTTATTCAACAGTATCGATGTTACATACCAATTTCAAATTTTGTATTGTATCAGGAATTGAACAATACTAATACGTATAGACCACGTTTGAAGTTTTGATGAAAAAGAAAAATACATCACACAATTTTGAAAATTAACGAAGGCCGAGATTTTGCGTGTATTGGAGTACTTAAACGTAAGTATTATCACATCCATACGGAAAAGGAACAAATCATCGTTATTCATTGCATGTCATGATTCATTCCATACAAATACAAATTTGCATATACTACATGCAAATAAAAATCACGAAAGAAAATTCAATATATTGCAATGATAAGCTTCTTAAAGCATATTTAATACAATTTTTTTCTTGTATAATAGGACATTTCAGGCTTGAATAACTGATATATTCCGATATATATTTCCTTTCCGATAAATCTTTCCGGAATCCGCCATCTGAGAAACCAAGTCAGAGGCCAAGCGGAAAACTCGGAAATCAAGCCTAGAAATAGACCTTTTAGACCTCACAATATGATTAAATTTATGAAAAGTTTAAAATGTTAAAATATAAAGTGACGGAAACAACCATATGCAAATAGAAATAAGAATTATATTCACCCGTGTATTTCTTTCAGTGGTGAACTACCAATGCCCCCGTAACAAGGCGTGCGTGGTGGACAGAGTCAATCGCAACCGGTGTCAGTACTGCCGGTTGCAGAAGTGCCTCAAGCTGGGGATGAGTCGTGATGGTAAGTCGTTCTTTTTGTAAATTTTCAATTTTGGAATTGACTTTTTCAATAATAAATTTAAAAGGGCATTTTAAATTTGGAATTGTTTCAAATTTTCTGTAAAAAAGGGCTTTGTCTATTAAATCATATTTTAGATATTCGATATAAAATTTTGTTAGAAATCAAAATATTTTTTTAATAACTAAAATGAGTATATTTTGGTCTGGTGTAGATAACATTTAGTAACAAAACATTATTGAAATTATAATTTTCTTGCAAATTTTCTACCGAAGACATTTCTTTTTATTTAAGCAGCACCCTTGTTCCTTGTTCATTAGGCCACGTATTTGTAACATAATTTAAAATTATGTCAATTAGTTACTTTCCGATTGCATTTATATATAAAAATTATTATTAAACCTTTATTACTCACTACAGGACGAATTGGTCCTTTATAACACTACTTTAATATTAAACCATAACACCACATACTCGCAGTCGGTTAAGCACACCTTCACACGTGGTATGAGGAAGCGAGCGCCGGTCAATGACCCGTTATCAGCCCTGATAACGCAATGTTATGTTAGTTCGCGGTGTGTGCATTGTACACAAGCGGAGGCGGGTGGCGGTTATTGGAGAATAACGATATGGCTATAAAAAACGTTTAATTTTAAATGTGTTTTCTTAGTGGCCAGTTTTATTATCAGAATTACTAGCAGAGTGTGTTTTTTTTATAAGTGGCCAGTGTTTTTACGGAATGAGACTAGAGTTTTAGTAGGGAAGTGTTCGATCTTTCGTCCACCACAAGTGTTTTGTAAGGCTAGACTATACTTTTCACATACTAGCTGTTCCCCGCGGCTCCGCCCCGTGTGGGACTCGGTTATATCGCGCCCAAAAGTAGCCTATGTTTGACCTCAGGTCGTTAACTACATCCCTACCAAATTTCATTACAATCGGTCCAGGAGTTTAGCCGTGAAGAGGTGACAGACAGACAGACAGACTTTCGCATTTATAATATTAGTATGGATATGGAAGTATGGATATGGAAGTATGGATTTAAACCATCATTTATAATTTTTATTACTTTCTTACGACTTATTGGCAAACGGCGTCTCCGTATTTCTTGCGAGAAAATCCGTTTAAGCTGAAAAAAAAAAAATATATAAAATATGTCATTCCACGAGAAAAGGTAAAGATACCTTATCGATGTTGGCATTTATTACGAAATTGTGCTAATAAGATAATGCATTACTATAGTATTGTACTAGCGACCCGCCCTGGCTTCGTATGGGTATAAAAACCTTCCTCTTGAATCACTCTATCTAAAACCGCATCAAAATCCGTTGCGTGGTTTTAAAGATTTAAGCATACAGAGATATAGGGACAGAGAAAGCGACTTTGTTTTATACTATGTAGTGATAGTGATACTATGTAGTAAAGTACAATTTGTATTTTCAAACGATTAAGCACCAACATCTACAAAGATAGCCTTTCTTGTAAAAAGTCATAAATATTGAGATAACATGCTAAGCGCATTTAACTACGTCCTGTTACGTGATGGGTGACCGCTCGCGTGTCTCGGCATACCGCGACGCCAGTGTTCACCGATGCGTCCGAATTGCGCAACGGAACGTAACGGCTAGTGATGTGACAATGTTTGTGGCGATAATATTGGAAATTGCAAAAATATCGATGATTTGGACGTAAAATATTTTTTTTCTGTGTTAGTAAAACACTAATCTAAAGTTAGCTAAAATTTTTATTCATCATAATCCGGGCATGTTTACTAGTTTTCTTACGGTTTAGAGTTATTACGACCAAGCGACTGACGTATGACCTCCTAACAGGAAAAATCAGTCTAATAGGAATATGATCCAACTAGGTATGTAAGGGCCAACGTGTGAACTTTCAGGATGAAGGAACTCAATCAGGCCAGGTGGCTTACCACCATCTCTTAACCATGCAAGAACGATTGAGTAAGGGAGATGTCGCCTTACATCATGTATTGCGGTGTCTTGCTTACTCACTGAATCAGGCATGGTTTTAAGAGATGGTAGTAACAATAAACCAGGTGGCTTACTATCATCTCTAAAAACCACCAGAAAAGAGTGAGGAAGCGAGACGGTGCAATACATGATGTAAAGATCTCCCTTATTCAATGTTTCTTGCATTATTTTTAGAGGTGCTAGTAAACCACCATAATAGTTGTAATGGGATGAAATTTTCGCGCCAAAAAAATATTAACATCTAGGACACTATGATAATTTTTAACACGCGGACGTAGCCTTACCTGTTACTACTTAGATATAGGTATATAAAAATAATTTTGGACAAAGTCAATGAAAAAATATACATACAACTTCTTGACTTCTACTAGAAGTTGTTATATCATTGTTATATTTAGGTCCCGTCAATGACACAAATGAGCCAGACGGTCTGTGAAAGCGTCTACAGCTAACGTTATTTGTAAATGGCATCCAAAAGTAGATTTAGGCCATTTCTACTGAATAGCATAAATAGACCGACGAAGGCACACAAAAACTAACAAATTTCTACAAATTTTGAAAGCTGGCAACATTCCAATTACGTCGTGATAAATTTGAATTCAGAATTATCAAAAAACATTTGTATTTCTTGTCATCAAAATCCTAACACAAATCCCTTGTTTAAAAAAAGTGACTTTGAAATATCTCTACACGTCAGTGAAAATTGTAACAATTTTAATGTAAATCAGTTCACCTACTTTTCACCATGTTTTTTTTATATAATTAACCAGCTGTGAACCGTGTCTCCCTCCAATCACGTTCGCATCTCATTAATAAATGCACCTATTTATCTTTAGGTTTCTTTTCAAATCAAGATCTTCAAGATTCATTTAATTTAAGTTTGCGTTTTAATTATTTTTTGCAATATTTCATCGATATATATTTTTGCGAAGTGTCCCATCACTAGTATTGTGCAATTGCATTCGTAACATCGATGTTAGCACGTAACACTGGCCCGTTATTTATGTAAAATATTGTATGTATGACCTATATAGTTTTTTTTATGACGACCGTCGTGGCCTAGTCATTATCAGACAATCCGGAGGTACTGGTTTTCAAATTCGGGAAATTATTTCAATTGATTAAATCATTATCATTACGAATGACATGAGGAGCTCAATAGCGTAGCGCTTCTCGCGTGTTCGTAACGATAGCGCGCGTCAAGCGACGGCGAGTGCGCGGCAATGTTTGGATTGGTCGCCATTACTGGCATTTCTATCTTGAGCTCCTCAGTGCTTCGGAAGGTACGTTAAGTCGTTGGTCAGAAATATAATAAAATTTGGCAGACATTTTATAATATAAGAATGGAAGTAGTAAATTAGAGTGTAGTAGTTAGTATTAAGAAACGTTTGTTAAGCCTATTTTAGCAAAAATGTGTTTCGTCTCTTTCTTTCACGTGAAGTGTCGGGTAAGAGAGAAAGAGCCAAAACATATTTTAGTTAAAATGGGCTCATCAAACGATTCTTAATACGGGGGTAAGTAGTTTACATTCGTAATTTCTGTCTAATATGACAGGGCTAGAACTAACAATATAACACAGGTGAAGTTGTAGGCTCAAGCCAGTAAGAACCATAAACAAGGAATGTACAGAATAAAGTTCAACATTGAGGTCTATGAACAATAGCACTTAAAATATCAAATGAAACAATATTTTTCTGACATAAATTATATTTCTGCTTAAACAGACGATCTATTGTAATATTTCGGCCTCTTTATAATATAGGACGATAAACTAGGGGTCATTTAACTTATACCTATAATAAAAACCCATCCAATATATCTTGATCCCCAATTGTATACAATACATCTTAAAATAAATACCAAATTATACCGGTCGAAGTTCAATGAACTTTTCACAAAGAAAACTTCATAGCCGAAAATTTACAACTAAAGAAATCGAATAATCGGCTAATTTTAGGAGGTCGCTACCCGCCCGCCCCGTCTTACAATCTTAGCACGTTTTTATCCGGCCGCGTTATAAGCAAACGGTACCATAGCGTTACGTAGGCATGTGTACACGTCACACGAACGTATTTATACGTATGTATACGTCAGCGGTCGCGAGTTCGTTGTTCTACTAGGCAGTGTGCCAAGCCAATGGCCTGTGTAGCCACGCACACATCCCCATGACACGCACACAACAAAAACGAACATTAAAACGCACACAACGATAATCGCACACAAAGATTATACATGTTGTAAGGTATTGAGTAATGCTAGGTGTCATTGAGAACATAATTATTGCACGAAGACGTGAGGTATACCGATTTTGAATTTTTTATTTCGTGTGAATCTGCGATGGGAATGATGGAAATATCGAATTCCCTATTACATCACATTTTTTGCGATTTCAGCGCTCGATGCGTCGAACGGCGTCAACTTTTCTGGCGCTTCACACGGGTGTTGAGTAGCGGTATTAATTATATGTTTCTTTCGTTACAGCGGTGAAATTCGGGCGTATGTCGAAGAAACAACGCGAGAAAGTGGAAGATGAGGTACGGTTTCATCGCGCGCAATTGAGGGCACAGACGGATGCGGCGCCAGACTCTGTGTACGACGCCCAACAACAGACGCCAAGCTCTAGCGATCAATTCCACAACCATTACAATGGGTAAGTAATGACATCTGGTGGTGAAAAGCCAACTACCTCGGTGAACACTAGCGCTACCATCAAAATTGCAAATGTTTGAATTTGAGGTGTTCTAATCTATGAAAATTTAAGATAAAAAATAGAACACCTCAAATCAAACATTTGTAATTTTGCTGTCTTGCATGACCAAAGTCGAAATGTAGAAAATTGAAAACTTATTCTTAAACTTGTCTACGACTACGAATCAGTTATACCTTTGTATTATGTTCTAAAAGGTATATAACAACACACTTTGCGGATTGTGAATTGTCGTTTTCCTTGAAAAATAACTAACGGCAAACCACATATAAAAACATTAACTTATTGTCTACTTTGATACCACTAGTGCCATCTATCCGTTATTTTTGCAACTCCCACCGCGGCTTCCCTTCATAAGAACCGTTTGTATCCCTCAATTGATTACTTCTATTCGCGTCACCGTGCGGTGCATCAGATGCTTGTCATTTACTGTTACGGTACTTTAGACATGACTTGAATGACGGGCAACGGTAAATGTAAATAGCGCCACCTAGTAACGAGTAGCGGTACTAAGTGTTTCTCAGAACCGATGATAGATGGCGGTTTGTCGTGAGATTTTATGTATTATTGATTAGGTTTTTGTTTTCTTTGGGAGCTATCGATGAGGTATTTAGGGCTGACACACATCACACGGCGTCACAGTTAGTTTTTAGCAATGCACTATCGTGTAATGAGATCCTACTCATTCAAGCATAAGAAATTTCGTCATTGTCTTCTGGATACTTTTTTTTATATATGACTTATGAGCTTTTGCCCGCGGATCCACCCGCGTGGGACTATTATATCGCGTCCAAAGTAGCCTATGTTTGAACTCTGGTTTTTTAATGTATCCATATCAAATTTCATCATAATAGGTGTAGCGGTTTGCGACAGACAGACTTTTGGATTTATAATATTAGTATGGGTGTGTGGATCTAATGTAACCAGTGCCCCTAGTATGAGTTTTTCTAAACGCAGACGCTAGCGACTGCGTTAGCGATTTAGTATGACAAACCTGTACAGCGCCTCTGGCGGATAGTAAGACAACTAAGAAATTCCATATGCATATATATATACATATCTGCTAGCGTCACTAGATGATTGCAAAAAAATATTTATCTAAATCTATAGTAATTATAAAGAGAAAACATTTGATTTGCACGAATAGGCTTCGAAACTATTGGACCGATTTGAAAAAAACTATTTCACTGCTGGAAAGCACTATCCCCGAGTCACAGCTATGTACCGCGGGCGAAGCCGGGGTGGACTGCAGTATATTATATATTTATATTTTCCAGATACACCGGCTACAACTCCCCAATCTCCACATACGGCTACAACGCGGCCCCCGCTCTAACGTCAAACATCGGAGGCATGCCGGCGCAGCCGCAGCAGGCCGGCTACGACGCGGGCGCCGACTATGTGGACTCCACTACGTACGAGCCGAAGCCTGCTGGAGGCTTCTTGGACCCCGACTTTATTGGTCATGGTGAGTTAACTTTTTTACCGAAGCCTGCTTAAAGCTTCTTAAAGCTGGATTTGAATGGTCATTAATTTTTGGTTGAGGCCTGCTGGAGGCTTCTTGGACTAGACTTTATTGGTCATGGTGAGTTAACTTTTTTATAGAAGCATGCTTGAGGCTTCTTGAAGCCGGATGTGAATGGTCATTAATTTTTTGTTAAGGCCTTCTGGAGGCTTCTTGGACTAGACTTTATTGGTCATGGTGAGTTAACCTTTTTGCCGAAGCCTGCTCTAAGCTTTTTGAAGTCGGTCTTGGTCAATCATTTTCTCTTGAAGCCTGCTGGAGGCTTTCTAAACTCGGAGTTTATTGGTCATGGTAAATTGACAATTCGGCCGAAGCCTGCTTGAGATTTCTTAGATCCGGACTTGAATTGTCATTAGTTTTCTTGTTGAAACCTGCTAAAGGCTTTCTAGACCCTGACTTCATAAGTCATGGTGAGCTTTTAATTTTTAAACATTATGTAGTAAGATTAAGCAAGTCCATTTGATACTAACAGAAATAATTGTTCTTCTCAGCTGTTCCACTGAATTAGTTTATCCATGGAACTGATTTAAAAATGAGGATTTAGTGTTGAAAAATAAAATAAAAATAGTTTAATAAAAACGAAAACTGTAGTACCATGGAACTGACTTACATTGGAACATATGAGAATATTCCGAGAAAATGTTGAAAAAATAAGTGATAATAATCATAAAAATTAAACAACCATCTCGGTTGTTATAAAATTTTAAATGAATTTAGCTTTAGAGCTTATGTCTATTAATTTCAATTAGAATTAAGATATTTAACCTTTTCAATAGACGAACAAAAATCAACAATCGTCCGGCCGTCAGGCTCCACGTCAACAACATCAACAACATCGACAACAACACTCCGACAGACCACAGTCACAGAGTTACCGAGAAACAGAGTGACAGAATTCGACCGTTACGAAGAGAGAATTCAGTCCCCTGCATCAATTTCAAGTGGAGTTATTAACATAAAACAAGAAATCAAACCGGAAACGTCAATGGGCGTGGATAATTTAGTGGCGAGTTACGTTGACTCAACAACATTTCTACACAGTCCTACGAATATACAACACAGTCCTATGGACATACAAAACTCCGTGCTTGTCTCTGGTCAGAGCTCTGTGTCATTGACGAGTGAAGATTTGAGCCCGGATGATTTGACGTCCAGCAATGGACATGGGAGGTTGATGGACCCTTTGAATATGAATATGTCTGGGATGGGGATGGTGAATCCTAATGCTGTGACAAATAGACGACTTCAAGGTTCCAGCCATAGTGAAGACCTGCCTAGTAAGTCGTGCTCGACGTTTTTCGGCTTGTTCTCATTTTTGGTTATTTTGTTCCATTGTTGTTGTACCAGTTATTATAGAATTTTGATGTTTTTTGTTGTACAGTTTTTAGGGTTTTTTTTTGTTAATTTGTCGGATAAGTTGAAATAGTTACGCTTTTCAGATGTTTTGTTTATAAAAAAGTTAGTTCTCTTAGAATTAGATGAACAAGATACATGTGTGTCCATGACTTCAAATCTATATAAATTTCAGACTATTGGGATGCAATATTTTTAAAATTTACTTTAAAATTAACTGAAATATAAAAAATAATAAAATAATTAATACAAAATTTAAAAAAATACTATTATTAATTTGCTAAAATAACGACAATACTTTTATTTTCAAAAACAATGAACTAAATTAATTGGTTTAGTCTTAGTTTTGTTTCACCAATCTAAATCCTTGTATAGTCCAAATTAAATTTAATATATCCCGATTGTGTTGCTGCAATTATAAAAATAAATTCATTATAACACAAGCAACTAGTAAACATACGAAAAATAAAAAAAATGCTCATTTTATTTGACGATTCAGATTAATTTATTTTCAAGTTTTCCAGTTATTTTAATTTTAAAACCAAATTACTGTGCCCATTTTGATAAACTTTCTATGGGACCAAATTTAAACTATATCCATTTGAACAAAAAAATAATTTTCAAAATAGGTTTAGAAATGACAGATATTTGAGGTTACAAAGAAAAAAAAAAGGCCGAATTAAGAACCTCCTATTTTTGGAAGTCGTTTGAAAACAATCAATTCATTATCAAAAAGTTGAAATGTGCGAGTGAAACAGCTAGATACCAAGGGCAACACCATTGAGCAGATACTTACGTTATAAGCCCGAGTGTAAAGCTGTTGTGAGTGGTCAGATTTTATATCCCTTTCTGTAATAATGACAAACGGGATAGGAGCGAACGGGCAAACCCAAAAGCAGGGCAGGAAACAGGCTGGAATAAAAAAAAAAAACAAAAATAAAATCGTTAAAAAAATTATATCCTTTTTGTACAATTAAGTTATTTCAAACAAACAAAGCTAATAATAAAAAAAATGTTATAAGAATATATTGGCAGGTAATTAAGTGAAATAACTGACCAACTACTCGTTAAAAATATACATACATACATATCATCACGCCTGTCTCCCGCAGGGTAAGCAGAGACTAGAGATGTCCATTGGCTACGATCCTTACATACCTCCCTCACACTCATCACTCTCGTCATACACGCTCGCCGATTTCGGGTACTCCTAATGTCTCCCTTTTTCAAAAGGTCTGCGATTTGATCGCAGTATGTTTTACAAGACGACCTTAACCGATTCTCTAAAAAAGATAATTAAAAATATATATTACGCCAGCATGTTAGTATGCAAGTTCCGAGTAAACAAGCCATCAATGGATCCATTATAATAAAATTATGTATATTATTTATTTGATTTTATCTGATAATCATTTTGCTGTGATTGTAAACAATAAACACAAGTGACAGCCTTCACAGAAACATCGCACCACAGATTTGGCAAAGATAAAAAACTTTAGACAGATTTCTTCATTTATAATATTTACTATATTTTTCTCAAAATAGTTTAACTAGTTTTTCTTATTATGTTATATGCTATATTTTTGGAAAACATCAATTACTGAAAGTTAACAGTATATTGATAATATTCTTCTTAGAATGTTTATTCATAAATAAAAGTTTTGCATATTGATATAAAAATACAGGATAAAATGCATGTTTTATACATCCGACTTTTCAACTGTTACCTACAATATTATAAGAAAATAAAAAAATAAAAATTATATTTATTGACAAAATAATATTGTTCATTTGGAAGATTTCCTGTATTGTTAAACAAAAAAAAATATCGAATCCAAGATTTATTGTAGTTTTTTTTTTCGTCATTATTTTCATCTTCTAGTTTAAAAAAAAATATATTATTTATATAAATTTGTTTAAGTAGCTGATGTTTGGTTTTAATTTTTTCAGGCACAATTTATTTGTAATAAGTTTTTAGTTATTAGTTTATTATTTGTAATCTTAAGAGTAATTCGGCTTACGAAAGCCATGTTGCTCGTTGTTTGTGATGCTATGATTTCACTATAATGTTAACCTAGACATTTTATTGGATATTTTATTTATATGTCATACATTTTTTTTTAATTTACCATTGTTTTTTACATTTCATATTTCAAATGCCTCGATTTTTTTCTTTTTAGTAAAATTTTTTTATTGTATTTTTTTCTGTAATTTCTTAGATTTTTTTTTTCAATTTTGACACATGTTTTTTTCTTTCTTTACAGCCCTCTCTCTTCTTTTTTCAGGTGAGGGCGACATCAGCAAAGTGTTGGTGAAGAGTCTGGCTGAGGCACACGCGAACACCAACCCCAAGCTGGAGTTTATACATGAAATGTTCAGAAAACCACCAGATGTGTCTAAGTAAGTTTTATCACTTATACCTTTTGGTGTAGATCAGACGTAGTAGTAGGTTTTTGAGACTATTCAGATAGTTTTTTTTTTAAAGAAAGAAGAAGAAGTTATTTTTTAGGAGTTTTTGGAGGGAAAGTAAACTGTCGCTATGTCCGCGCTATATTTAATTTCCAAAACTTAGGTTTTTGCGAGTATATGTGCATAATATTGGCGGATTATTATTCGCAGTGTTCGTGAACAAGCGTAAGTGTTGGGAAGTGGTACAGTGTCGATTACGTGACTTTTTATCTTTGTCACCAAAATCTCCAAGTTATAGCTAAGTGAAATTTTTCCATCGCTTCACTTGGCCTCTGACTAGACTTACTTACTTGACTGGACTGGACTTGACTAAAGTAGGACTGATTAATAAATTCAAGAAAGGCCTTAAAGGACTAGCTTCCATGGCCGTAAAAAGTAATATAATTAATAAAATAAGTTTTTTTAACAATACCAGATGTATTTCTACACCCAGACCACATCCACTGCTGGACATAGCCCCCCCCCAAGCTTTTCTAGAACGACCGGCTGAAAGCGGCCAGCATTGCACTGTTTGCACCGCCCCACTTATTTAGGTTGTCCCAATACAGACCACCTTGGGTTTGAAATCTATTGAGAGAGATTTTATGACATAACTGGCGATTCGCCCCGGCTTCGCATGGGCATCAAAACCTTCCTCTTGAATCACTCTTATCTATTAAAAAAAACCGCATCAAAATCTGTTGCTTAGTTTTAAAGATTTAAGCATACATAGGGATATAGGGACAGAAATACGACTTTGTTTTATACTATGTAGTGATGATAAATTATTTCTTTTCACAGACTTTTATTCTACAATTCGATGACGTACGAGGAGATGTGGCTGGACTGCGCAGACAAACTGACAGGCATGATCCAGAATATCATAGAGTTTGCCAAACTCATCCCCGGGTTCATGAAACTCACACAAGACGACCAGATCCTGCTGCTTAAGTCAGGTGAGTATGTTTACTTGTCATCGATATTGATTTCTCAGCTAGAGGAACGTTAAAATGTGTAAAATGATTATGATTATATAATAAAAATTATAATGATAATACAATAAAGATTATGATGAAATAATAATAAATTCATATTATATATCTGTTTTTTTTTCCATTGGTTGACTGGTAGAGAATGCTTTGAGCATTATGTCCGCCAATCGTATAAGTATTGAAACTGATGTGAACTTATGGAACAATTAAGTTTTAATAAAAAACCATGACCATGATATAAAAATAAACGTGCGGTACTCGGGGACTGCCGCGGTAAAGCATTTTTTATTAACTCATGCAATAAGTACGAACGCTCGGCCGAGCTACATGGTCGGCGGAGTGGGGGATTTTAGGTTTTATTTTCGTTACAGAATTTCATGATTCACTCGCCGCGCTCAAAGCCCACGATAAAAGCTATGCAATAGCTTAATAATGTTAATGTTTTGTGTGCAGGTTCGTTCGAGCTGGCCATAGTGCGGCTGTCGCGGCTGATAGACATCAACCGCGACCAGGTGCTGTACGGCGACGTCGTGCTGCCCATCAGGGAGTGTGTACACGCGCGGTCAGTTTCATACATTACAACTCTTGAAAAGTATCTTTTAAAATATTATGATATACATATCCTACTAATATTATAAACGCGAAAACTTGCAAGGATGTTTGTGAGTCTTTCACAGGAATACGGCTGAACCGATTTGGCTGAAATTTGGCCTTAGAACAACACATAGCCTATTTTTTATCCCGGAACTCCCACGGGAGCGGATCCTGCTAGTATTTTATAGTTATTGCAAATAACACTAACTATTTATTTTAAATGGAAGTAAATAAGTAACGATTTGTGATATCAACTAGTAACTATTTGCCAGTGCAAAACTTGTAAAAATCGATCCGGAAAACCATCCATCATATAAGTTTCGGAAAACTGATACCAGGACCAATAAAAATTGAGCTTTTAACAAAGACTATTGCTAAACAATATTGCTATAGCTTGTATTAGTAATCTGACACAGTGTTACTACTGCCATCTAGCGTTAACAGCCGGAACCAACGCCAACGAGGTTTAAAAAACACGAAAGAACTCAAGTTAGAAATGCCAATAGGGGCGACCAATTAAACTCAGGCTCTTACAACTTATGATCATTACAAACGCATATACTAGGCTTTCGAGCTCCCTTAGGATATTTCACCTATATGTTAAAGAGACTACTCCAAACTAGACCTAACGGTAGTAATAATAATATTGTTTTTCCAGTGACCCGCGCGATATGGCGCTAGTGGTTGGTATCTTCGACGCGGCGAAGACAATCGCGAGACTTAAACTGACTGAGACTGAGCTGGCTCTGTATCAGAGCCTCGTGCTGCTGTGGCCTGGTGAGTCTTTTTTTTTTAATTCGAAGAGCCTTATTAATGTAAGGGGTGATCGAAGAGCTGGCACTTTCCTCGGCCAACGCATTAGTTTGGCTATTCAACGAGGAAATGCTGCCAGCGTCTTCGGTACGATGCTGCAGGGACCATTTTTATATTAAGTTAAATATTAGGTTATTTTTTTTTAATGAAATTTATTTTATGTTTTTTGTATGCAATAAATTGAGTTTCTTATGTAAATATATTGTATTCCAGAACGACATGGCGTCCGCGGCAACCACGAGATCCAATGTCTTTTCAACATGTCAATGGCGGCGATACGTCACGAAATAGAGACCAATCATGCGCCGCTCAAGGGTGACGTCACAGTTCTGGACACGCTGCTCACGAAAATACCCACCTTCAGGTAAGATAAATATATGTATTTTTTTAATTTATTTATTTTCAATAAATTATTCCGACCCACTGAGAACCTTCTCCTTTTTTGAAGTTGGTTAAAAATAACATAATCATAAAATTTTAGGCTATTGAAAACTCATGTAGGTTTGACCGGATAGCAAAATATAAATATATAAAGTTAGTTCTTACTTTTATGTGCTTATATTTAGTAAGATACTAGCTGTTCCCCGCGGCTTTGCCCCGCGTGGGACACGGTTATATCGCGACCAAAAGTACGCCTACGTTTGACCTCAAGTCGTTAACTACATCCCTACCAAATTTCATCACAATCGGCCCAGCAGTTTAGCCGTGAAGAGGTGACAGACAGACAGACAGACAGACTTTCGCATTTATAATATTAGTATGGAAGTATGGATTCAGCCCAATGGAGAACCTTCTCCCTTTGTCGACAACCTGCAGTTGAAATGATGATGATAATGATGACCATTTAGACCATTAAGTAGAATATATTATCAAGTGTAATTAGTATATTAATGAGAGTGTTTAATTTACAGAGAACTATCGCTGATGCATTTGGAAGCGCTGTGCCGCTTCAAGGCCGCCCATCCTCACCACGTTTTCCCTGCTCTTTACAAAGAATTATTTTCTTTAGACAGTGTCCTTGACCCATACACCCACGGATAAACGAAAGTCCCAAATTCAAGGATTCTTTTACTAGTTCGATCTCATATCTCTTATGCCTGGAGTTTATAAATCGAACATTCAGAGACTTGACAGCTATATTTTTTAATTCCTTCCCCGAAACTAGCGACATCTACAACGTAATTGTTAATCTATTTATAATTGTATGTATGTACTCTGAGACTGTTATGATATTTACGTATTAGTACGTACGTACAATATTAATATTTAAATGTTTATTTAATTTTGAATCTAGGGACGTGGTAGGTGTCGCTAATTTGAAAAGTAACTTTGTAATTACGGTCTTATATATTTTTTTGTTATGCGTTCTATTTTTTACATAACAAAATGTAGATTATGGGAATATATGAAACCTGATTTTGTGACCTTTATATAAATACATAATAATACACATATGTTTTGTTGTGTGTTTGTATATATAGGTGTATCTTAATATAATTATCATAAATGTATCTAACTTTGATGAAGAAATAATAATTATAATTATATAAAGATGTAATAATAGAAATAGAGTTTTTATTAAGAAATAAATAAAGAAGTTATAACAGTGTAGTATCGTTAATCACACAACAGTTTCTTTAAAATGGAACTATAAGTAATATGTCTTTTAATTATTTTAACAGTTTTTTTTAAAAAGAGAATTGTAATTTGTTATTTATTTCAAATGATTATGATTATTGATGTTTTTTTTCTCTTCAATGTAGAATATATAAGTTGTACTATAGGAATACTGATACTGCCCATTTTTGTATTTTTTTTTTCGTAAGCTTGGATATGGAAGCGAAGAATAACAAAATCATAAGTTACATGTTAGTATATATAATAAGAAGGTGCATTGAACAAAATTGCAATTGAATATATATATTATTATTATATAATCATAATATCAAACGGAACAATCAAATTTGTACGGATCAAATTCACATCGTACTATTATAGCAGGCAATTTACTTTTTTTTTTCGTAGAATAAATTTGATCTCATTTATTTTTTGCACATTCTTCGCTCGGGTGCCATGTATTGGAGTATCTCACAGTTTTTATCGCATAATAAATGAAAAAAAGTACACAATTAATGCATAATATCTTTTTTAATCCCGCTTTTTTTAAAGTACATATTTTTATATAATACGTAATTTTTACAATTTTTTTATCAGCTATAGTTTTTTTTGCTTATGCTTTTACGAATGTATCACGAACGAATTTTGTTTGTTTTTTTTTTTAATTAAAATTGCCTGCTACGTATTAGAACACTTAACCATCAATTTTTCTAACACTTACGCTAAGTTTTGTCGAATAGCCTTTACTTATAGACTGGTTTATATTAATGTTTAAAAAAAAGTATAAATCTTAACTCGTATTTTGTAAATAGTTATTAAAATCATATGTATTTTATATTAAATATCGTTAAGGTTCAATGGGTTATTTTTAATTTTACATTCTATTAAAAAGTGAAACAAATTTTCCACTATGAACTACTGGATACTGAATCTTGAAAGATCATGTGAAAAGTGTTGTTTTATTTCTTTCTATATATTATATATTTTTTGTTAAATAAAGCAATCTGTTATTGTCTATATTTTTTGTTTTATTTTTTATTTTGCCGTACCTTATATATACATTTCATTTTCAATTATAATTTTTCAGCACATTTTTTTTTTATATTATTTAATTGATAATATAGTAATAATCTTGAATAGTGAGACCTACATAATAGTAATAAAATATACGGGTGGTTCAAATATTATTTTTAAAGTACACAATATAGATATGTACAATTGTACATGATAAATTGAATATTTAATGCAATGTACTCAGTTAAACACGAATTTGAAAGCAAAAAATCTTTTTTTTTATTGTAATCTTAGGCGCACATTAGTCAAATTAGAAATATTAATTTAGCTTAACATGGGTTATGTCCAACTCTCATCTTTGTTGAACTACACATAAAAAAATATATTGAATTTTTGTATGTCAATTGGTTCAAAGGTTCAATTGAATAAATATATTTTATTCTTATTACATTTATTACTTATCTAATCAGTTTCAAAGCATTTTGATGTTTTAACACTGTTTTTATTTGTATATCTCTTAGATAACATATAAAATAAGTTATTGGATAATAAAAATAAAACGCGGACATTCCCCATTTCACGATTAATTTGACTTTAAAATTTAGAGCACTAAGACTGAAAATCGGAAAAAAATTAAATTATACTGACGCCTTTTTAAACAAAAAAATAATAATGGTAACAAAATCTGAAGACCAGTTTAACAAACATTATACAATTCGTAAGTATAAATTGTGAAAAAATGAAATTTCAGTATGAAAAAAATAATCTTCTATTTATAATTTGTAACTTTTTTTTAATCACTTTCTATAAAAAATATTTATCAACACTGAATTTTATAACCAAACAAATGAGATATTTACAAGAATAAATGTGTCCATTCCATTATATTCTTGAAACGCAGACTTCGATGGTGCAGAATTTAAAGTTGAAGCGTGACGCGTGACGTCTCTCTTTCGCGCACATACGAGGGATATTAGTGCGATAGTGATAGATATAGGGTAAACGTTTTCATTGCTGAGTAGTTTAGTAGGTTATTCTTAAAACTTTTGTACTATGTTTTGCTATATTTCCACTAAAGTAAATATAGAATTGGACACATAAAGTTAGGTAAAAGATTTTTGGGAACGTGTACCCACGAATAAGGCATAAAGTTCGTGTGTTTTGTGTGTTTTATTATAATAGGTACATTTGTTCTATTAGCATTTTTTTAAATATATAATTTGTGAAGAGCTTCTATTTTGTACAAGGATACCTACGAATACGGGTGTCGCTATAGTGAATTTTTGTATATTGTTTTTCTATAAGATGATTTATATAATATTCATTTGTTAATGAAATATTAAGTATTTTTACACATTACCTGAACATATTGAGATGATAAACAAAATATAAAGTCATATATATCTATGTAAAGAAAGTCAGAATATATAAAACATATTTTGTATGCTCGCGTCGGTCGCTAACTGGGTTGGGATTTATTATTATATATATAAATTATATATTGCCTGAGTATATAAATTCAGTTTTTTGATATATAATTAAAAGCTCAGTTTCTGACCGGGGTGGGCAAAGCTTTGTTGATTTTTGTCTCATACAAAACATTGTACCTAAGTAGACGAAGGAGTTTGATTACCAATAGTAATAAACGTTATTGTTTTTATTATTATTCTCGAATCACTTGCAAGGGATTGTGTTTTATTTGTGTCACCTACGCACATAGATTAAAAAAATCGTAATTCTATGCAGATTTAAATGCATGTAGATTTTTATAATCTAATAATTTATTAAAAAAAACATTAAGTACTTTATTCATTTTTAAAAAAAAAATGTTTTTTTTTAAATTATTTTTTTTAAATAATTACTAGATTAAAAATAATTAGATTATGTTTTTAAATCCTTGATTTCGTAATTATTTGGTGACACGCAAACACACATTTTTATTTTTAAAGTGAATACTTCTTTAGGCGAGTCGAGCATTTTAGAGATAAAAAAAATCATTCACTCGCGGTACCGCTATCTAAACGGACACCTCAAAAAATACAAACTTCAAGTTTCACTTATTTCGGCACTCCCAGAGTGTTTTTTTTTAAGTATTATATTATGTTGTAAGTGCCTACTTTATTATAAAAACAATATCGTACCGTAGGTCGACCGCCTATCTCGATTCTCTCCTTTCGTAATGGCTACTTGTATCGCTTTCGCCATATTTCGCTCCGTCTTACGCTAAAACGCTTAAAAAAAATTTTTTTTTGTTGACAATGGCAAAAAAAAAAATTTTTTTAAGCCTTTTGTGCGTAAAACGGAGCGAAATGATACAAGTAGCCATTACGAGAGGAGAGAATCGAGATAGGCGGTCGACCTACCGAAGGAAAACAGTGGCCGATGTGGCAGAAAGGTTCTCAAATGGCGACCACGCATCGAAACGACGAGACCCGAAGGCCTTACCAAAGCCTTAGTACGGTTAGTACTATTATTCTTCTTCTTTATTTTGTACTCGTATGAATGAATGAATGAAACTTTATTGCTTAAAATCTATACTAATATTATAAAGCTGAAGAGTTCGTTTCTTTGAACGCTTATAACTTGAAAACTACAGTACTAGTATGAGCCCCTAGTATGAGTTTTTCTTAACGCAGACGCTAGCGACTGCGTTAGGATTTTGTATGGAATTTCTTAGTTGCCTCACTATCCGCCAGAGGCGCTGTATAGGTTTGCCATACTAAATCGCTAACGCAGTCGCTAGCGTCTGCGTTAAGAAAAACTCATACTAGGGGCACTGGTCGGATTGGCAAAATTCTTTTTGTATATGAAAGCCTGATTCTTGGGGAAGGAAGGCTATAGTACATACACACTAATGGCGAGTGAAACCGCGGGGAACAGCCAGTGTGGTATATACATAGTTAGAAGTATAATAGGTATTTATTTCACACATAAGTCATTACTAACATGCAATAGGCAATAACCTACTACATTAATTAAATAGACAATACAATGCCAAATCCTACTAATCCATACTAATATTATAAATGCGAAAGTCTGTCTGTCTGTCTGGCTGTCTGTCACCTTTTCACGGCTAAACTGCTGGAACGATTGTGAAAAAATTTGGTATGGATATAGTTATGCACTAGGAGTCAAACATAGCCTACTTTCGGGCGCGTTATAACAGCTACTAATAAGTATTATAAACGCGAAAGTTTGTATGTATGTTTGTTACTCATTCAAACGTCTTAACCGATTTGGCTGAAATTTGGTATGGAGATTGCTTAGACCCTGAAACAGCACATAGGCCATATTTTATCCCGAAATTCCGAGAGCGGGGCCCGGGGCAATGGGGTATTATTAAAATGAGTAATTTTGCGTATTGCGCTGTTTTAGTGTTTATTTATATGTGTGCAATAGACACACATACTATAAATAAACATGTGTACAGATCAATCCAGTTCGCTTTTAAACAACTACTGCATTGGCTTACACAGGCACAACGATACCACAGACAGACACACAGGCTTAAAACGGCCACTTTTAGCAGTTTTGCAATTTGTAACTATATGGAACTATAATTTAATAAATGAATATGTTTAAAATTAACTTCAGATCCAGAACCATAATTACAGCAGAGGGATTTTTGATAACTTGTGTTTTCAGTGATTAATGATTTTTAAATGACGGTGGCGCTAGTGTTCACCGAGGTATCCTTAAGAAAAATTCACATTAGGGGCACAGTGCCCCTAGTATGAGTTTTTCTTAACGCAGACTTCGAAACTCATACTAGGGGCACAGGGGTTAAGAAGCAATAGTGAGACCGCTATTTCTTGCTCAGTTACTCACCCTTGGGTCACGTCAAACTAGTTTTGACGTTAGTTTACAAGTGACGTATATGCCAAAAACAAATAGCAATAAGTATAGATATTATTTACTAGCGACCCGCCCCGGCTTCGCATGGGCATAAAAACCTTTCAAAATCCGTTGCGTAGTTTTAAAGATAAGCATACATAGGGATATAGGGACAGAGAATGCGACTTTGTTTTATATAAGTAGTGGTGATAGTGAAGTTCTATTTGAAGGTTGTTTCTTATGTCTCACTAGCACCACTTCGCAAAACAAAATTTCTCCTTCTGTAAGTGAGCTTATCAGTGCCCCTAGTATGAGTTTTTCTTAAGGTGATACCTCGGTGAACACTAGCGCCACTATCATTTAAAAATCATTACTCACTGAAAACACAAGTTATCAAAAATCCCTCTGCTGTAATTATGGTTCTGGATATGAAATTAATTTTAATCATACTCAATTATTAAATTATAGTTCCATATAGTTACAAATTGCAAAACTGCTAAAAGTGGCCGTTTTAAGCAATAATGCAATTTGTAACTATAGGGAAATATAATTTATTAATTTAATATGTTTAAAATTAACTTCATATCCAGAACCTTAATTACAGCAGAGGGATTTTTGATAACTTGTGTTTTCAGTGAGTAATGATTTTTAAAAGACGGTGGCGCTAGTGTTCACCGAGGTATCACCTTAACGCTGGGCCCCTAGTATGAGTTTTTCTTAACGCAGGGCCCCTAGTATGAGTTTTTATTAACGCAGGGCCCCTAGTATGAGTTTTTATTAACGCAAACGCTAGCGACTGCGTTAACGATTTTGTATGACAAACCTGTACAGTGTGGTATGTTCTATGGTAATTATGTTAATATAAAATAATGTTTTTAGTATATGTGTTTTGTATACATATTATCATACTAAATATATATATAAGTGAGTATATATGAAATAAACTATATTGTATACATACTATATGATTTAATATTTATTTTATATGTAGGTAAGTACCTATTTATTATATAATGTGGTAAGTCGCCCACATACAGCGCCTCTGGCGGATAGTAAGGCAACTAAGAAATTCATACAAAATCCTAACGCAGTCGCTAGCAACTAGGGGCACAGAAATCCTCACGTAACTTTTTGGCTAGTATCCTTAACTTACATTAGAACCTATAAG
Organism: Apomyelois bistriatella; assembly: GCA_947044815.1. NCBI lineage: Eukaryota > Metazoa > Arthropoda > Insecta > Lepidoptera > Pyralidae > Apomyelois > Apomyelois bistriatella. The sequence continues at coordinate 2,751,065 of OX345715.1, read as the reverse complement.
GTTTGATTTGTTTTTGGGTAAAAAATAAAAATAAAACTATCCAATTTATGCACTTTTTACATTTATTTTCTCTGATAACGTCCAAATGCCTGATTTTAACCGCCATTGTAAGAAATAACTGACGTATAGACTGACGATGATGTGTAAGAAGAAAAGTGGGAAGAAAATGGTCCCTTCCAGAACGGTTAGGATCTGATAGGGCCACAAGCCTATGTCTCCGTAGTTTGTGTAGAACAACCTGAAAAGATAAAATAATCAGTTAGGTACCATAAATAAAATATTTGTATTCATTTTTATTTTGAGAAAATTAATATATACAAATATAAAATATATTCCAAAAAAACGTAGTTAATACTAAAATTAAAAAACTAAAATATCTAAAAAGTAATGCTCTTGCGAAAGCCGGGGCGGGTCGCTAGTAATTATAATATTCATGAAAAGCCTTAAAATTATAAACCGACCATGCTGTACCCCTAGTATGAGATTCCTATTTACGTAGGCGCTAGCGCCTGCGTTAACATTTTAGTATGAAAATCTGAAAAGCGCCCCTGGCGGATAGTCTGTGCCTCTAGTACGAGATTTTCTTAACGCAGACGTTAGCGACTGCGTTAGCGATTTAGTATGGCAAACCTATACAGCGCCTCTGGCGGATAGTAAAGCAACTAAGAAATTCCATACAAAATCCTAACGCAGTCGCTAGCGTCTGCGTTAAGAAAAACTCATACTAGGGGCACTGGGAGTAAAAGAAAAACATAGAATGTACCGGCTGCTTCTCTTCCCGCGCAAGCCGTAAAAGGCGACCGAGGGAATCCTGGAATGGGAGAATCATGACATAGGCGATGCTGCTAGCAACCCATCGCTAGTGATCACCTGATTCTCTGATAATGAAGATGATTCCGTGCTTCGGAAGGCACGTAGTCGTTAAAGGAATCACGTTGGAGGCCGAGAGGAGGTCCCCAAGAACTATGACACCTGAGTGTGCATGGTCCTGACCATGAAACATAAACGATTTGATGATCATGCAAGTAATTTATTCATTTTGTGTCGTGTAAAAATCTTCGGAACCGCCTCTCGGCCTCTGACGTGGTTCCCTTAACGACTACCAGATGGCAGTCGTGACCACCTTCCGAAGCACGGATTGATGTACTTATAAAATACTTACAAACTATTATAAGTGCAGTACATAACAAATATGTACAAACAGTTTTTCTTATGAGACAGCACTAGGTTCCAATGCTGGAAGACCAGGTCCCACAGGACCACGGGGAGAATGAAGGTGTGGAGTATGTGGTTCGATATCTTCGGCACGAACAGGTCTGCCCTAGTAGGGAATACCAGGTTTCTGTCGTACATAAATAGCGGCCAGTACAGAGTGAACACCAACTGAAAAAAAAAAACTATGTAAAAAAAAGTTCTATGTAATTAAAAAAAATTGTCTATGTAATTAGAAAAAAAAAAATCAATGTAATTAGAAAAAAAAAATGAGAAGATTTATTTTTAGAAATAAGCGGTTCCACCTACAACGAAATCCAATCTCTGTCAGTCTCATAAACTCTGACCCTAGCGACGGCTAGCAAACATTAAAAAAAATTGTCTATTAATTGGAAAAAAATGGAGACATTTTTTTTAGAAATAAGCAGCACCACGAGATTTTATAAACGCAGATAGACTACAAAATCCTAACGCAGTCGCTACGTCGCTAGCGTTGAGAAAAACTCATACAAGGGGTACAGGGGACAGTGTAGTATGAGTTTTTCGTAACGCAGACGCTACTTACCGACTGCGTTAGCGATTTAGTATGGCAAACCTGTACAGCGCCTCTGGCGGATAGTAAGGCAACTAAGAAATTCCATACAAAATCCTAACGCAGTCGCTAGCGTCTGCGTTAAGAAAAACTCATGCTAGGGGCACAGGCATGCGTTAGCTAAAAGAGATTTAGCGGTTACTTTACGCTTTTGTTAACGTGAACTAGATGGCGCTGTCACATTTAAAAACTCGATATGGTTTTGCGTTGGTAAGAACTTATGAACTTCAGTTCTGAAAATTGTGTCATTTAAGAAAATCTTAAATTGAAATTTCGCATATACATACATGAGTTTTTGACTTCTACGTTATAGTTTTCATACTATAACAAGTAGAATAATATGTTTAACATTTCGCCCGCGGCTTCGCCTAACGCCTAGTGTAGTGATGGAATGAGTAAGACAAGATGTGTAGATATTCTCTTCTCTCTTATCTTGTTGACAACTCATATCTGATCAAAAGTAGAGTAGAGATATTGTCTTAACTCATTTTTTGAGGTAGTACAATGTCATAATTAGGTTTTGGCGCATATCAAAAGTCATCAAGTTATCGTCATTATATTTATTTTCTAATACCTATTAGTGTTTTTTCGAGTATTTATGCATAATAAAGGTGGATTAGATGAAAATGGGCAGGACACCTGGCTAGAAGGAACGATGGTAGGTGGAGTAAGGCCGTATCGGAGTGGTACCCTAAATACGGAAAGCGAAGTACTGGACGTCCAGCGGCTAGATGGGTCAATGATATTAGGAAGGTTGCTGGCAACAACTGGATTGCGGTGGCTCACAGTAGGGATACATGGCGTAGATAGAGGGAGGCTTATGCCCAGCTGATGATGATGAAGATGAAAGGTGGACTATTATTCGCTAAGTGTTCGTGAACAAGCGTGAGTGTTGGGAAGTGGTACAATGTCGTATGACTTTAATTTTGTCACCAAAATCTCTCAAGATATGCTAAGTGAATCTTCCACCGCTTCACTTAGCCCTTGACTAACTTGACTAGATATGACTACTGACTTGACATGACTCTGTGACTCGACTAAATGAAGAACATTGAACACAACAAAGAACGCCTAAACTACTGGACCGATTTTAATGAATGACGTGCCAAAGAATCATAAAAATAAATCATGATACCTACTTGCAAAAATAAGTCAATACTTTCTGGTTTAACTTACCACAGTATATGGAAAAACTATAGCGTTGAAGAATGTATTTTTAAATTTGATCAGTTTCTTCGGTATATTGTCCTCTTTACCGAATAGGGTCATGAGGTCTATGTAGAGGCCGATACTGGCGTTGATAAGTTGAAATATCTGAAGCAAAAGGAATGACAAAATAAATGATTATGATTAAAAAAAAAAAAACTAATAGGCTACTTGACTGCCAATTTTGATGCAACAAATGTTTATTTCTAGTATTTAATCCACGAAACCAAAATATATCTATTCCCGTTGAGAAAGATGCAAGATAGCAGTATAATTTCAATTTCAAATTCGGAACTGTCAAAACGCGCGCCGGCCATCCGCCATGACGTAATTCAAATTGTTTATTCTCAATATAGGACATTCTTATCACTTATTGACGTCAATCATTACTTAAATTAAGTTTACCACCACTTTCAAAGCGCAGGTGGAGAAAAAGCGGCACCACAAACTCCACTGCAGCATGGTAAACTATCATTTCCTCTACTATTTTTAACTTCTGTCATTCGTTTAATTCGTTTAGTCGCAGAATGTCCAATTCGCAAATAATTCAATTTCGAATAGAAAAATAATTCAATTAAAGACAAATATACCCGAAAACACTATGGTAAGAGTCCTTTTCTTAAAATAACACTTTCTAAAAATTACACTTAATTTCAATCACGTTTACTCTCCAATAACATTCTCAAATGTAATTTTTTCATGTCACTTCCGAAATGATCCTCTAAATGGCACACTTAAAATGACACACTCAAAATGACACTCTCAAAATGACACACTCAAAATGACACTCTCAAAATGACACTCAAAATGACACTCAAAATGACACACTAAAATGACACTCTCAAAATGACACACTCAATCTGACACGCTCAAAATGCCACTTTCAAAATGCCTTTGAAAATAATCATACCACGTTCCAAACAGTGAGGTAGCGAGGCTGGAAGTGCATATATATCTTCAGGTCGGGGTACTGCGCGGCTTTCATCTGAAGACTCCCAGCCAGGAAGACCAGGTTCCCCACGTGGATAACAAGGCTCGCTGCATATCCAAAGACACGGTGATGTATGAAGTTCCTCATGGCACTGAAAAAAAAACACAAAGCTAGTCATCATACTAATATTATAAATGCGAAAGTGAGTTTGTTTGTTTGTTTGTTACGCCTTCACGCTCTATCTACTGAACCAATCTTTCTGAAAATTCGCATACACATATAGCTAGAAGTATTGAGAAGGACATAGGGTACCTTTCATCTCGGGGAAAAGCACTGTTCCCGAGGGAATCTCACGCGGGCGAAGCCGCGGGCGAAAGCTAGTTGTCTTATAAATATTTAAAAAGTTAAACAACTGCCAAAGGCAAATAATAGCAGACTTAAGTATTTTCCAAAAATGTTAAAATTTAAATAAGTAAATAATGAAGGTCGATAAACAGAAATCACATCCGTTTCGATCTAACATCGATTTTTCGACGAGAACAAAGGATATCGTCATTGTCTAAAACCATGTTTTTTCAGCTAACATATTATCTCCATTAGCTGCAGTGTGATTTCCGGCTTTACTAGCTTTTGCCCACAGCTTCGCTCGCATTCATTCATTCAGTGTAGGTGTCACGATTAATCGACCATGCACACCTTGGTGTCAGAGTTCTTCGGAACCGCCCCTCGGCCCCTGACGTGGTTACTTTAACGACTACCAGATGGCAGCCAGGACCAACGGCTTAACGAGCCTTCCGAAGCACGGAATCATCTTTATGTGATTCACGCCTGCAATATAGGAGATTGCAGAAAACAACTAAACAAATTATGCTTTACTTGGGAATCAAACCCACGACCCCCGGGTCTATAGGCAAACGCCTAAACCACTAAACCACAGAGGCAGTGGGCTGCAGTCCGCTCGCATGGTAGGTAAACAAAGGGTAAGTTTAGTTAGACAAAATCATACTTTATCTATAGGACGTTAGTGCTTTTAAGTATTCTCTGCCCCTAGTGTGAGTTTTTCTAGCGACTGCGTTATGATTTTGTATGGAATTTCTTAGTTGCCTCACTATCCGCCAGAGGCGCTGTACAGGTCTGCCGTACAAAATCGCTAACGCAGTCGCTAGCGTCTGCGTTAAGAATAAATAAATATAAATAATAAATAAATATATAGGGACAAATCACATAGATTGAGTTAGCCCCAAAGTAAGTTCGAGACTTGTGTTATGGGATACTAACTCAACGATACTATATTTTATAACAAATACATATATAGATAAACATCCAAGACCCAGGTCCATCAGAAAAAGATCATTTTTCATCTTGACCTGACCGGGGATCGAACCCGGGACCTCCTGAGTAGCGGTCAGGCATGTTAACCATTACGCCACGGAGGTCTGAAGAAAAACTCATACTAGGGGCACAAGTAGGTATCGGAAGCCTTAAAAATTTGATACCTAGTATTGGCCATTAACACAAACGGATCATAATCTGATCAGAACAAAGGTTTACCTTAATAATAGGAGCGTGCATGTTCGTAAAGGTCGTTAGTGTTAAGCGATAGCCAGCGCGACTTAACTGGGATTGGTCACCGCTTATGCCATTTCTATTTTAAGCTTCTGAAGGTAAGATAAGCCGTTTATCCCTTAAGGCTGTGTCAGATGTGTGTAGCCTAGAAAATCTAACAGTGTTGGCTACTAACACACATGGATAATGGGCCTTTTGGTTCCCCCACAAGAAGTGGCCAGGTAGTGGCATAGCGCACCAAAAGCGTGTCATTGGTTTGGCTTGCAAGCCAACGTTTCACACAGAAAAAATGGGCAAGGAATTAGATTGCAGTCATTTATAGCCACTGTTATTGGTTGTTAATTAAGGTGTTTGTTATAAACTACGTAATACATTTCTAATGAGGTGTGGTGTGGTTTACATGTATGATATGAAGGTAAGAAGAGAGAATACGCTATCCACACTGATCCTGGGACTAAATCCGCGTCAAAACATTTCTATTAGGATAGTTTCTTTGTTCTGTGGGTTTCCCAGAAAAAGGATTAAGGAGAGTTATTCAATTTTTTATAGTCACCACCTACGACTCCCCCGGGAGGAGAGGGATGGTTTATTTTTAAACCGAACTCCATACAAAGATCACATTACCATTTCAGCCGCAGGTTGTCCACTGCTGGACATAGGCCTCAAGGATTCCCAGAATGTCCGGTTGGAAGCGGCCTGCATCCAATGCTTGCCTGCGACCTTCTCCAGGCCATCTGACCATTTGTCACATGTCCATGTGTAATCATAATATGATCAAAACGTGACATTTCAAAATTGATAATAAACGATATGATTACTTGATAGCAAATATTCAAGTAATTTTATTGTACGTGATTTGTCATCGGCAATTTAGTTAATACTTTACTTTTAGTGTTGCCATTCGACAGTCGACTGTCTATAGCGTTTTGATAGACTATCGATAGTTTAAGAAAAATCATAACACTGATACTGTCGATAGCGTTTTCCTGCAATCCCATCCCAACTAATATTTATGCGAAAGTGAGTTTGTTTGTTTGTGTATCCATTTGTTTGTTTGTTTGGTACGCTTTTGCTCTATTTAATTTATTTTGCGAGCTAATTTCTAAACCAATATTCTTGAAATTACGCATATACATAGTTAGAAGTATTGAGAAGGACATAGGATACTTTTTGTCCTAGGAAAACGCACTGTTTACGATGGAATTTCACGCGGGTTAAGCCGCGGGCAACATCTAGTACTATTGCTAAAGAATAGTCTTAGTATATTTTATATTACATATAAAATTCTTCCATGGTGGTCTGGGAGAAAAAGAAAAACATAGAATGTGCCAGCTGCTTATCTTCCCGCGCAAGCCGTAAAAGTCGTCTGAGGGAATCGCCGAATGGGGAAATCATGACATAGGCGATGCGGCTAGCAACCCATCACTATTGATTTCCTGTTTCAACTACCATTATGCTAAACGTGGCCTAAGGTCTTATGGCTCTAGGCTCTGTCTACCCCGTATGGGATAAAGACGTGATTATATGTATGTTAATAAATATCCAAGACTCAGGTCAATCCGAAAATAATAATTTTCCATCAGGACCTGGCCGGGGATCGAACCCGAATCCTCCGGTGAGAGCCTGGCATGATGACAAATAGGCCACAAAGGTCCACAAGGAGAGACAGACGATCGGTTCTCGGATGTTCTCGGCGTGAATTTGTTTGGGGTATTAGCAATTTTTTTTACGGCTTAATTTTTTTCCTATATTTTAAGTGCACTGATATATTTGACGTCAAAAAATGTTACTGTGCGCTGGCGCATGTAATAAATCTGCATTGCCAAAGGTCATGCCATATTAGGAGGTTCAACTTTTCAGCATTTTCTGATGAGTTTGACAGTTTAAACTGACAAGAAATATGTTTTTAAACGAGTACTCGTAAATATTGACAATATTGATGTAATCGCATTGTTTGTTTTTCTCCTAACAAATACTCGCATTGTACATTTATTAGGAAAAAAACATTGTGATCAACAGGAATAAAATAGTGGTGGGATGTATCCGGGATCAAGAAATATATAAATAAATAAATAAGATTCTTTATTGTCTTACTTCTTTATGTATATCTATATCCAAAAACAGGTAGACTTGAAAAAAGACCTGAGGAAATTCCTTAGCAAAAAGGAAATAATTTTGTTACCAAAAATCTGTAAATGTTAGTCGAACAAAGCTAAAGTCTGTGTACCTACAATAAAAATAAACTTTTGTCAAATTTCAATGAATATTTTAATCAATGCAATAAGTAAAATAGTTTTTTTAAGGATAGCCTTCGTAAGAAAAAAAATACCGATTAAAGTTCCTTCACGTAAAATTTTCAAAATCAGGAATAGTAGATTGTTATACAAGGGAAGAAAGGAATAATTCCCGTGCGAGGCATTTAGACGCCCTAACGTAACGAGGGCGGCTATAGTCCGAGCAGGAGTTATTCCTTTTACCCGTGTTAAACAATCTACTTTTCATTTCGAATATAAAGAAAGTAAAAAAATATTTTTTTCTAAAATTAGTAATAGTAAAAACATGAGGAGTGCCCTCTTAGATGATATTGTGTTGGTAATTCAGTTCTAAATTTTAAATATGGAACAGTATACCGCGCGCGTCAGGGTGTCTCTCTGTTCCGCTAAAGATCAGCACACACCAAGAGCATTGCAGAGGGGTTACCATCAACTGTTTTAGCGAGTTTAGTTTTATCAGAAAAATTAAAATGCAAACTCCGTCGCGTTTGTGTATGTGTTTATTTTGCACTGTTTGCCCATATTTATGAAGTTAATATTTTAGTTTTATCAGAAAATAGAAAATGCTTTGCTCTTGGCGAGTGCTGACCTTAATAAGTATTTTTTGAATTAACACTGGCTGTTTAAACTGGTATGTTTTTTTTTTTGTTGTTGATATTTTTCTTTGCCGGTTTCCTTCCAAAATCACAGACAAAAATTAGTTCTTTTTTGAAATTTCATGCCCACCCTAGGGAAGAAAGTGATTACTATGGGTTTTTTCGACCCGCGGGAGGGCATGAAGCACTTTCCACCCTATACTCAGATCAGAAAAACACTACTTTCCGAGTATGAGAAATGAAAATAATATTTATGAATTTTTCAGCAATGGTTATCATAGATTTTGCAATTACTATTTATAGTTTAGTGAGAGAACATAAGCTATTGTCACTTGTCTGATTGATATATTTATGAATGCAGAATATTTATTTATTATAATAACATATATTATTTTATTTTTGTATAGTCATTGAGGCACATAAATTAGGGATAAGGTAAGTATATAAATGATGTTATAGTAATAATAAGTACTTTAAAATGAAATTTACTAAGGGAGATGTCGCCTTACATCATGTAGCGCGCTGTCCCTCTTACTCACTGGATCTTACTACCAACCATCTCTTGATCTCTCTTAGCAATTTCAAGAAAAAAAATCATACATGCTTCTGAGTAAGGAATGAAGGAGATTGGTATAGGAGGCCAAGATGCAGGCACGAAAACAATGAGTCTTAAGAATCTTAGCGGGAATGCGCTAAGATGACGATGATTGTGGTCGCATCCCAAGCTGAAAATTTTCAGAATCCACTTCCCTATGTTTCACTATGTATCCCTACGTTTCCGCTTGGTTCGCGCACGGATATAATTTATTTATCTATTTAATTAGGTATACACAACAGATTACAATCAAAAATAACAATACAGATTTAAGAAAAACAGGTCTGAGCTAGATTGTGACCCTAAAACGTGTACACACAACATGACATGCATTTGAAAACATAAAAATAAATAAATATAACAGATTGAGCTAGCCCCAAAGTAAGTTCGAGACTTGTGTTATGTAACATAGTTCCACACATATTCTTTTTTGTAAGTTAATGCTAAAATTAAATGATAAAATAATAAATTAACCTTACTATATAAAGATCAGTGGAGGATATGTTTAATTTGAATTTTGAAAGTAATCCTTTTGATTGCTGCCAAAAAAAAAAATGTAAAAATAGGAAAATAAATAATGAAAAAAAAATGTTAATTGCTTTTCCATTCCTAAACAGTTCACTAAAATAACGACACGTGCGTACAAATTATAGAACGAAGTGTTGTTTTTGTAGATATGCCACATTGCAATAGTTTTTCCATAGTTTCTGGATTCTGTAAGCTGACGGGTACGACACGCCTTGTTTTCCCTTCATGAGATACTTATGAAATACCACTATACGTCCGTTTTTAAAATTTGCGGATGAATCGTCGCCTAATTATTTGGAAAGGGAGTCATTTCATCCTCGGAGGAAAACTGCGGATGAATTGTCTCCTAACAATTTAAAAAGAGCGGCGATTCATCCTGGGATGATTTTTTTTTGCGGATTAATTGTCACCCTGTAATTGGTTAAAAAACTTACATACAACAAAAGGGGGCACAGATCCTTTTGACACCCAACAACAATTGACGTAAATATAACTGTAAAACACTTTGTAAACTCACAAAAAATCACAATAATAAATATTTGTTGTTATTTATTGTATAAGTGTCCATGTTTGAAGTTCAACAATAGCTGTATGCGCGTATTTGAATAGTTTCAAGATATATATGTATGTGTATAATATGAGTCACGAATTGAAACGTGAGACAAACTGATGCGACGGAATCATTATTATGATTTTACTTTTTCTCATCTTAAGTCCGTTCTTCGTCTGAGCGTGTTTCCTGGTTACATTTGTTTAGATAATATAATTCTTTAGCAATTCCTATTTATATAATTTTTTTTGAAGAGGAATTGCAAAGTTTTGTTGGCCATTTTACAAAAAATAGAGGAATTGCTACAGAACTGCTAAGGAATTCATAATATGAATTCGATTCGATTAATTGTTCAAAGTGGCGTTTTTAGACCCCAAGTTCTTTTGTAACAATTGTGATCGATTAGATTCATCATTTCAACCGCAGGCTGTCCATGCTGCTGGACATAGGCCTCCCCCAGGGATTTCCAAGGTGTCCGATGCTGCACTTGCCGGTGAATGGTTGCCATTTGAGACATTGCGATTCTAAATACGATAAGGTATTAAATAAAGCATTAAATCAGTTTTAATAATCAGCACTCTTTTCTTGCCAAAAACAACCGGGATATCTTAACTAAATTTTAACCCACGACGCAAAAATAAAGGTGTTATGAGTTTGACGTGTCTGTCTCTGGTATCAAAGCTCCCGAACGGATGAAGCGATTTCAATTTAGTTTTCTTTACAGTTTTCTAGCGCAAAAAGTATTGAAATCGCGGGGGCCTAACGGCCAGATTATATGGAGTCTAAGAGGTCTGAAGATCAAAATAGGTGTTTTGTTAAGTTCCTTGTTCGCATTATCGCATGAGTGACATTAGAGTATAAAACCAACCGGAGACGACACGTGCACTTATTTCTACGTGAAATAGTCTTTCACTTTTCGCGCGCGGGGTGAGGAAACTTCTATAATAACTATTAACACTAATGCATTATTTGAACTCGTCGCTACGCACACTGCGCACACACTGAACAAAAATATCCAACACAAGCAAAAATACATGCACATAAATAGAAGCAGTTGAAGGGCATATACATGTAAAGAAAACCTTTTCTTTAATTCTCCTTGCGGAGTCATCGACAATATTTTGAATGATTAGACATAATATCATGGTGACATATAATATAAAAATATGGGAATTCAGATATAAAACTTAAATAATTGTATCCTTTATTAGTTAGTTTGAATACCTGAAATAAAGGCTTTAAATGTAGTTTCTTTATTACAGGTAAGATGATGTTTTTGTTCACTTAAGTTTGTATCACCTATAGATTATAACTGTTATGTTTATAAATAAACTTTTCTTTATTACAGAGAAACCTTTAAGTTTTTATTTTCTGGTTAAAATATCATTATAAAACTACATTTTCTGCAATTATTTCATGAAAAATGGATAAATTGAGATTTGATTTTGCTGTGAAAGAAACAACAGATGGAAAATCTAACATACTATGTATTACCTCAATAGCAACCCCTGAAGGTAAGGTTTATGAAATGCCAAAAGAGTATCAACCTGCAAATCTACACCAATTGGTTTGTAATACTCCAAACTATATCAAGGTAAGAAAGACATTGAATAAAAGACACCAAACAAGGAAAATATGGATAACGTTGACAAAAGATATATCTACAATATATCTAGATGAAGAACTGAACTTACAATTTAATGATTTTTATTTAGAAGAGATTCCAGAAAAAAAGTACGATGATTCTATTAGACCTAATGGCTCAAATAAAACACTAGAAGATTTGTTAGAGAAATTGTTAGAAGATAAACAAATTAAATCTGAAATTCAAAATTTAGGGAAAATTGCAAAGGATTTTGTGATTGAAAAATTTAATGGTCGAAATTCAAATGCTTACCAGTGGATAACAGATTTTAATAAAGAATGTGATCGTCTCCAAATAAAAGAAGACAGAAAAAAAATTGAAATTTTGAAAAATTTTATGGAACACTCCAGCGTAGATTGGTATAGCTGCATGATAATGAAACTGACGGTGGAATCAGAGTGGAACAAATGGGAAAAAAGTTTTCGCGAAACATTTGCAAATAAAGGATGGTCACCAATTAGATATGCTCTTTCGTTTAAATATCAAACAGGTTCATTACTTGAGTATGCTTTAAAAAAAGAAAAGCTGTTACTAGAAGTTAGAAAAACAATTGATAATGAAACACTTGTAGACCTTATATCATATGGCTTACCAAATTATATAGCAGACAAGATTGACAGGGAAATTTAAAAAAAACAGAAGATCTCTACAATGAAATCGGAACATCTTATTAGAAAAAATAAATACGATAAACAAAGTACAAATAATGAAAATAGATTTAAAAAAATTGAAGAAAAGAAACCCTGCCTGATTTGCGTGAAAGAGAAAAAAGGAAAACGTTACCACTCTGAAGAAAATTGTTGGTTTAAAGATAAAAATCAAGCAGCAGTTGTGAAATCTGTAAATAACTCAGAATTGGAAGTAGAACTAAATGAGGAGAATCCAAAAAACTAGAGATATCACCATTAATAAAAGTAAAGTTACTATTAAATGATATATTGGAAGTTTATGGAATTTACGATTCAGGTTCGAATGTGTCATTAATTAATGCCAAATTATTGAAAATACAACCAAGAGATAAAATGAGAAATTCAGAAATAGTAAACTTAAAGACTATTAATGGTGAGAAGAAAACGAAAGGTATGGTAAAACTAAAAATAAAGATATATGATATAAAACAAGAAATGGATATTTTCGTAATTGATGATGAACATTTTAACTATGAGTTTTTAATTGGTTTAGATTGTATAAAAAAATTTAAACTAACGCAAACTGACAAACTAAAAATAACACAATCTTACGAACAAAAAAACAAAAGTGAAACATTTACTGAAGAGAGATCGATGGACAAGTATTATCAAACCAATGATATTTCAAATATAACAAATGTCAATATTCCTGATGCACTAGGTGACAAAAATGAAGATTATAGTTATCATTCCGAGATATTTAATCAAGAATATGAAAAGATCGATAAATATGAAATTAATTTTAATGAACATGTTAATCCTGATAGATTTAAAATATTTGTAAATCATCTTGATTCATACCAACAATCAGAAATTGATAAGTTAATAGAAAGATACAAACAAGTCTTCGCAAAAGATAAATATGATATTGGTACTGTACAAGGTTATGAAGCTCATATAGATTTAATGGTAGATAAATACTGTTGCAAACGACCATATCGATGCACAGCTGAAGATAGAAAAGAAATAGAAAACCAAATATCACAATTATTAAAAAACAATTTAATTGAGGAATCCTATAGCCCATTTGCTGCCCCTGTGACTCTGGCTTTTAAAAAAGAAGATGGCAAGAAAACAAGATTATGTATAGATTTTAGGGAACTAAACAAAATTGTCGTCCCTCAGTCACAACCTTTTCCACTAATTGAAGATTTGATGATAAAAACTGTGAATTGTGAATATTTTTCTACTTTTGACATAAATTCAGCTTTTTGGTCAATTCCTTTGAAAATAGAAGACAGATATAAAACTGCTTTTGTTACACAAGAAGGCCACTTTCAATGGACGTGTCTTCCATTTGGTTTAAAGACTGCCCCTGCTATTTTTCAAAGGATATTAGGAAACATAATAAGAAAACACGAACTTTCTAGTTTTGCGGTCAACTTTATAGATGACATTTTAATTTTTTCAAGAAATTTTAAAGATCATATATTACATATATCAAAACTGCTCGAGGCAATATTAACAGAAGGATTTAGATTAAAATTTTCTAAATGTACTTTTGCAAAAACATATGCTAAATATTTAGGCCACATAATAGAAAATAATTCAGTATCACCGTTAAAAGATTATTTATCAGCTGTAAAAAACTTTCCGGTTCCTGAAACAAGGAAAAATATACGCCAGTTTTTAGGAAAAGTTAATTTTCATCATAAATTTATACCACATAGTGCAATTATTTTGGACCCTTTACACAATTTATTACGGAAAGATGTAAAATTCGTATGGACAGAAAAATGTCAGAAATCATTTGACAGAATAAAAGAAATGCTATGTTCAAAGCCAATTCTAAATATATTTGATCCTGAACGACCAATAAATATATACACTGATGCTAGTATCAAAGGAGTAGGAGCGGTATTGAAGCAAGAAGATAAATACGGAAATAATAAACCAGTAGCGTATTTTTCCAAAAAATTGAATGAAAGTCAAAAACAAAAGAAGGCAATATATTTAGAATGTCTGGCAATAAAAGAAGCTGTAAAATATTGGCAACATTGGCTTTTAGGAAAAGAATTTATAGTATACACAGATCATAAACCGTTAGAAAACATGAACATCAAGGCCAGAACTGATGAGGAACTAGGAGATTTGATGTACTATTTATCCCAGTATAATTTCAAAATAAAATATAACCCAGGAAAGTCAAACCAGGAGGCAGACTGTTTAAGCAGACATCCAGTATTAGAACCTTACGATAACATTGACGATTGTTTAAAGGTAGTTAATTTAATAAGCCTACAAGATAAAAAAAATGACCAACAAAGAAATAAAGATCTACGAAAAGAAAAACTAATATTAGAAAAGGAAATTTACTTTAAGGAATATAAAAAAAGAAGAAAAATATTAATATCAGAGGAATTAAGCAAAAATCTAATAAGAGATGTACATTATTATTATTGTCACATTGGGAGAACACAAATGATTAGTAAAATAACACCATTCTATACTGCAAAAAATATTATTGCAAATATTAAACAAATTTGTGATAAGTGCGAAATTTGTGAAAAAAACAAAACAAGAAGAAAGTCAAAATACGGTTTAATGTCACATTTAGGTCCTGCGACACGACCGTTTGAAATTATATCTATTGATACTATTAGAGGATTTGGAGGATCACGGTCAACAAAAAAATACTTACATCTTCTTGTCGATCATTATACTAGATATGCTTATATTTCTACATCAAAAAATCAAACATCCAATGATTTTATTAAACTAATGGAAAATGTGACACATAATTACAAGATTGATATGTTATTAACAGATCAGTATCCTGGAATAAATTCCAGGGAATTCAAAGAATTTCTGAAGAAGGAAAATATTCAAATGATTTTTACTGCTGTAGATACGCCATTCTCTAATGGCCTTAATGAACGATTAAACCAAACTTTGGTTAATAAGATAAGGTGCAAATTAAACGAAAATGATAAGAAGATAGCATGGAGTACTATTGCAAGGGAATGTCTACAAAAGTATAATGAAACAGAACACACTGTCACGAAGTTTGCCCCAAAATACCTTTTGGAAGGGGAAAATGTAAACATTTTACCATATGAACTAAAATCAAGACATACAGGAGAAGATCTAGAGAGGGATAGAAAAATAGCTTTGGAAAACACTATCAAATCTCACAACTATAATAAAAAAATATTCGATCTGCATAGAAAAGAATACATATTTAAAGTGGGAGACAGAGTATATGTAGAAAACGGAAATCGATTAAATAGAAAAAAATGGACGAATTAAAAATAGGACCATTCAATATTCTTAAAAAGACTTCCAATTCAATCTATGAAGTTGATGCCGGTCACAAAAAAACGAAATCAAACTTTTATCATATTACAAAACTAAGTCCTGCATTAGGTATGAACAATTACACATAATTGTTCTCTTGTTGGGGGGGAGATGTAAAGAAAACCTTTTCTTTAATTCTCCTTGCGGAGACATCGACAATATTTTGAATGATTAGACATAATATCATGGTGACATATAATATAAAAATATGGGAATTCAGATATAAAACTTAAATAATTGTATCCTTTATTAGTTAGTTTGAATACCTGAAATAAAGGCTTTAAATGTAGTTTCTTTATTACAGGTAAGATGATGTTTTTGTTCACTTAAGTTTGTATCACCTATAGATTATAACTGTTATGTTTATAAATAAACTTTTCTTTATTACAGAGAAACCTTTAAGTTTTTATTTTCTGGTTAAAATATCATTATATACATATACCTACATATAATTTCTTTAGATATAAGTAGCACCCTTGTAATAAATTTCCTAATTTTACACTAAAATAAAATTATTTTGCCTAACTACTTGGGCTATTTGAGAAATAATTAAAGTTTCTCAAGATACTTATGAAGTATAACTTGATTTCCCAAAAAAGATTTTCCAAGAAAGACAATGCACAATAACAATAGTTATGTGTTCACTGTTTTGTGACAGATTGACAAAAGTTTGACTGTGTATGAGTAAGTATTTTTTTCAGTGTAAGTTTCTTATGTTTGTTTTTTAATGTACATGAATTAAATAAATAAATGAATACATTTGGCAGAAAGCCTGTCGGTGGCCACTCCGGTGCGTTCAATACTATAAGTTAGTGACATCAGTCGACGTACATTTCACATATAGATTGTATAGGTATGTTGTCAATATGTTATAGCATGTTTTTGGAGAGAAACCTTGTTTCGGAAAAGGTGACATTTAGGTATTTATCCATACAAATATTATAAATGCGAAAGTCTGTCTGTCTGTCTGTCTTACTGTCACCTCTTCACGGCTAAACTGCTGGACAGATTGTGATGGAATTTGGTAGGGATGTAGTTAACGACCTGGGCGTCGATTCTGCTAACGTTATGTCAAAATCGTATCAAAATAGTGTTTCAATAGTAGTGCTTTTTACACACTATTTTCAAGAGTTATGACAGTATGATGTGATGTGAATGTAGTGTGTGGTGTGATCATCAAAAGTGATATAAAAAAAATATACATTTCTTGTAACTAGTGTGTAAAAAATCATTACCATTGAAACACTATTTTGACACGATTGTGATTTAACGTTAGCAGAATCGACACCCTGAGGTCAAACATAGGCTACTTTTGGGCGCGATAAAACCGAGTCCCACACGGGGCGGAGCCGCGGGGAACAGCTAGTTTTAAATAAGTAAGAAAATAAAAACACTGTATTGCGCCATGAATAATTATTTTAATTAAACTTTTTTTATAACCTCCGTGGAGTAACATGTCTTCCGTCATTAAGGTGATACCTCGGTGAACACTAGCGCCACCATCATTTAAAAAATCATCATAAACACAAGTTATCAAAAATCCGTCTTATGTAATTAAGGTACTGGATCTGAGTAAAATGATCTATTTAGCTTATTGGCCTGGGTCTTGGTTGTTTATCTATATATGTATTTGCTATAAAATATAGTATCGTTTAGTTAGTATCCCATAACACAAGTCTCGAACTTACTTTGGGGCTAACTCAATCTGTGTGATTTATCTCTATACAAGTTATTGCCCACGGATCCGCTCGCATGGGATTCGGTTATACCGCACTGAAAAGTAGCGTTTATAAAATAAGTAAATTTCATTGAAATCAGTGACTTAGCCTTGAAATAGACTGACAAAAAGACAGACTTTCGCATTTATAATACTTATTAAATTACCAATTAACCAAAGTATAGAAGTATGGATATTTACTTATTTGTTATTTATTTACCTCTGGCGAATAGTATGGGTAGGCGGTAACTTAGTATTTGTCAATTTACTCGTACCAGTTGGAGTTTTTCAGATTAAAAATCGAATAAAATAGAACTTTATTTCTGTTTGTATAAGGTCTACAGAAGATAAAATAATCCCTATAGATTTGTTTTAAAGCCGGATACCACTAGCTGCAGCTACGGGTGTAACGTCACTACATATAAGTACTTATTAAATATTACGGACGATCTTGTCAAGGTCGCAGGAGAACGCTAGATGCAGGCCGCTTCCAATACCTCCCTTTCGTAAATGTTTGGGAGAAACTTTGTAGACTACCTTACTGGCTGTAATTTTATTATGAAAAAAGAGTTCCAAATTTGAATTAACCGCGCTAAAATATCTTCATTCGATACCGGTTTGTCACTAGTTCAGTGACCGCGATAACGGAACATGCCTTGTTCCCTATCCGCTTTGGTTCTGATTCTCTACAGTTCTACACTATTGCTATTATACTGGGCGATTTTCTTAACTGAAATGGGAAAACATTTTTGAGGTCTAAATTTCTTTCTCACAATCTTTTCTTCTTACTAAATGATGTAAAAAAATGTCAAATACAAGATTTTTCGTTAATAAATCCATTAAACTGACTCAGTATCGCTTTTAACCTTCTTGCATAGCAGTGACGTGCACAGACATTTTCCTTAGGGTAGGCAAAAACCTACCTAAACCAAAACTATTTCTATTTTAATCTATACTTATAATTTAGGTATAGGTATTTGAGTTACAACTAAAACAGTAACGAGCAAGAAGATAATAAAATTAAAATATATGAATTATGTACCTACCTGAAAATTTTTAAAAGGCGACCGCCTTAACCTACGGTGGGAGTTTTGGAAAAGCACAGCAAACATATTAATATGAAAATAATATTAAATAATGTTGTTGTAAGCTTACCCTTCACTTCAACTAAATCCGATCAATCCCGGTTGATAACGTCCATTTATTATTATTGCCATTTTTTCGTCAAATGAAAGATTACTTAGCACGTCATTTTATAGTTTTTGTAAGTAAACAAACACTCGGTTTACAACAATAACATGAAAATTTTACAATTTTAAACTACAACTGAGTAAATTTGTTAAAAATAAAAGTGCTATTTTTTCACCTCATTGTAAACAATGCACATTGCTATTATCAATTAATTAAACAAAAAACAAACAAATGCATGCAAGCAAAGCAAACATATTGTTGATTTGATTTCTATACGGAAATAAAAATATTACCCTACGGAATTGGGAATGTCATCTTGTTTATATAAAGTCTTCAAGTCTATGCGTTTTTAAATTTGCAGCATTATTCGTTTAATATCCAATAGACACAGTTATCATGTTGCTGCAATCGATCGTAATCACTAATCAGATTTAAGTATGTGTAACGCGTAATTCTAATTGGCCGTAAAATAAGTGAGAGCGAGATGAAATGTCATCTCATAGCATTTTGTTTCATCTATAGTGTAGGTCTGAAATTTACTCACACAGGCGTGATTTAGCGCATATGTGTCTGTTCATGTAAGTTTTTTTACTTGCACTACTACACGAGCAAAAGCACATCTATACATAGTGATTTCTTTGTTTTGTGGATTTTTCACAAGCGTTCGACTTGGTTTCCTATGAGGTATTATGGGAAAAACTGCACAAAGCCAATTTGCCTCCAGAGCTGATCAACATCTTTAAATACTGGTATGGAAACCAAGTCAATAACGTGCGATGTGCAGGTGCCTTGTCGGATGCATACAGGTTGGAGTGTGGAGTGCGGCAGGGAGGGTTGAGCTCGCCGACACTCTTCAGCCTGTACATTAACGGACTGATCGAGGCGCTCAGTAGCCGCCGTGTCGGTTGCATTATTGATGATGTTTGTTTTAACAACATCAGTTATGCAGACGACATGGTCTTGCTCAGCGCGTCGATTGGTGGCCTCAGGGAGCTCGTCAATATTTGTGAAGGCTATGCTAAAAGTCATGGCCTAAAGTACAATGCCAAGAAGAGTGAACTGATGGTCTTCAAGGCCGGTAACTGTTGTCCGACAGAGGTGCCACCCGTGAGGCTGGGCGACGTGACTCTGAACCGTGTAGACCGTTTCAAATACCTTGGTCACATCGTGACTGAGGATTTGAAGGATGATGCAGATATTGAGCGCGAACGGAGGGCCTTGTCGGTGAGAGCCAATATGATAGCTCGTAGGTTCGCATGTTGTACTAGACAAGTAAAAATAACGCTTTTTAAGGCCTATTGCACTTCGTTTTACACTTGCAGTCTGTGGGCTAGGCACTCTCGACGCTCGCTAGACTCCCTTCGCGTTCAGTATAACAATGCATTCAGGGCGCTGCTGCGGCTGCCTCGTTTCTGCAGTGCGTCAGGGATGTTCGCTGAGGCGCGAGTGGACGGCTTTCAAGCCACGATACGTAAACGAGCGGCATCCATGGCGCGCCGGACGCGGGCCAGCGGCAACAGCCTCCTGACAGTGGTAGCGGATCGCATGGACGGACCATACATGATAAATTGGATCAAAGTGCACGTCCCTGTGGTCCGCCAGGAGCGTAGATATTAAGTCATTTTAAAAAAATCAATATTTTACTAACATAGGATAGGACAAATTACTAACAAATATGGACTATTTTTATAAAACTAAAATGTTTGAAATAAATAAATTGAATTGAATTGAAATTTGTGAGAGTAGTAAACTTCAGATGTTTTACTAAAAAGCTGGCCTGGCCTAGCTAGCTAGCAGCGCGTATGGGGCAACGGCGGCGCGCCGCGTGATCGCGCGAATTCATAGATGGCGTTGTTAAGATAATTCAATGTCTCGTGTGAAAAAATATTTACTATTTATATGTATTGATAATATATTTTTTTTATTATTTATTACAAAAGTACAGGGTAGGCAACGTCTAAACGTCTTTATGATATGCACGCCACTGTTGCATAGTAGGTGCTGTGTTACCACGTCTTTCAATTGAAATGGAATTCTCTTCTAAGAGTTTATTTCTGTGTAAGTCCTGGTGATACTCAATACTAGTACTAAAATTCTGTCAATTTCGTTTAGCCCTTAGAACGTGAATGAGCAAAAACATCTTAAAAATACAATCATTTTTTTATTAACGCTTTTCAATGGTTCGTTGCTTATTGCATTTTTAAACTATTTTTTTTAATAATTTCAAACTATGAATTAAATAAACTGAAGTAATTTTGCATATGTGTACGATTTATCGTCTTTAACATGGGTCCAAGATAAAATATTTTTTATATTATTTATGTCTTACACAACTTTTTTCTTTATGTTGGTATGAAAAACTATACGTATTTAAACCAAATTTTATCAAAATCGGTAAAGTGGTTTGACCGATAGAAATATAGACAGACTTTCGCATTTATAAAAATAAAATTGTTCGTTATATAAAAAAAAAAATGCTTTTTTTCAGACATTAAAGATAAGTTATTATCCATACTAATATTATAAATGCGAAAGTCTGTCTGTCTGTCTGTCTGTCTGTCACCTCTTCACGGCTAAACTGCTGGACCAATTGTGATGAAATTTGGTAGGGATATAGTTAACGACCTGAGGTCAAACATAGGCTACCTTTGGGCGCGATATAACCGAGTCCCGCGCGGGGCGAAGCCGCGGGGAACAGCTAGTATTATATATAAGACATTAAAAATTATTAAGCATGCATGGATTATTCCTAGGCTTACTCACAAAAATATTTAACAGCGTCACCATTAATTTTTTTAACCGTGGTGAGCTAAAACCGAAGCGAGTGTGGAACAAGCTGTTAACAACTTGATTGTGTCTATGGTAACGTTGCATAAAACGTCAGTATACACATAGTCGTGGAATGACCGACATTTTACGGACCAAGAACTTATTTTTTAAAGTTATAGTTTATTAGTGGCCGGTATTTTGAAGGAGAGGAAAAGGTGATTTGTTTTTATATTTATAAATTGATAACGTAAGCAAATAATGCAATCTCAAGGAATTCTGATGCAATTTTGTGATACGGATGTCCATTACTTTATATTTGAAGATAATTTATCAATAAGTGTTCCTTCTTTCTTTTAAATAAGTATTATGTTGATAAAGATAAATGAGAATTTTTATCATTTTAAAAACGGACACAACATGTCAACATCATCTGATATTTTTCTCTTTCTAATTAAAAATTCTTTTTGTAACTTTTTTTGTGTGTAAGTAAGTACCTATTTTTATTTCTTATACTGATACTAACTAATACCATTATTTTATTACTCGTAATAAAAAACGTCTTTAGTGTCGACAATATTACTAATGACAGGTTATAATTGCTAAGAAACAATGCACTTATTTTCAATGTCGGCGTGTTTAATGAGTAGGTTTGTTATACGTGTTTCCGCTAAATAACTAGACATAGTTAAAATATGTGCGCCTAGAACAGCACAGGGATTCAAACTGTCAAAATTTAAATTTGGAATTTTTTAAATAATGGAACATTGGCAGCATTTATTTTCATTTATTTACGCTCATGTTCGTTATATTTTGGGTTGTAACCCGTTGTATACTCGTGGCCTGGGATGTTTCACAGTATAAAATGGTTTCACTTCCTCTTTTACCTGTCAAAACCCAAAAACCATGCTTGAATGTTTTGCGGAAAAATTGTTGATAATGACCCAAGCAGACCTTTGTACAAAGGTCTTACAAATGTTAACTAATAATATAAACTAAACTACTAAATATTATTCTTTAAATGTAGGTAGTGTCTCTCGTATTTTTTTTTCGCGTGGCTGTATTCAAACCTGTCTTGATTAGACTAATAATATAAATAAAAAAGTCATCATTTATAAAAAAATCTGCAAAAATGTTTATTGAGTTCAGACGGCGGTCGCTCCATTGTATGCACGCACGTCGATACCGATGTACCTACTTAGACGTCGAAATATAAGAAGGTATTACGTTGTACAGAAATATATTGACAAATTTTTCATTTTTTTGGAATTATAGTTAATTTTCATAAAACTTTGACAGTATATTTTGAAAATATAACATATTAAGCGATTTGGATAGAATGGGTAAAGATCTCGAAAGTATGAAAACGGTGATAGTTAGGAAATTGGAATACCTGGGCCACATAATGCGCTATAAGAAATACGAACTCCTTCAACTTATACTGCAAGGCAAAATCCAAGGCCTAGAAGGCCTGGCCGAAGGAGAATTTCTTGGCTAAAAACCCTCAATGGTACAATAGAAGTACGCGATCCCTATTCCGAGCGGCTGTCTCACAGGTGCAGTTCGCATTGATGTTTGCCGACCTTCGATAGAAGATGGCACCGAAAGGAGAAGAAGATATTAAGCGATAAAAATAAAACTACACAATTTCCTTATAAAACCTTACCTACTTATAAATAACTAAAAGTAACTTAGAATAAAATAAAACTCAAGATGAATAATATTTACAGATAGTATTTCGGGATTATTTGATTTGTTTGTTCATCTCACAAAGAAAAAATACACTCTAAAATTAAGGTACTTTTGAGAGCAATTAAAATATAATGCTGTGTTCTCGGATAGTTTAGGTGTGTCGGTGACTTTAGGTGACCTGACAAGGTGACTTCAAACCTGCGAAATTTTCACACCGTTTTCAACATGATAGTCAAATATTATGTAAAGAAATAGACAGTGAAAATGAACTTTTTTTTGACCTCTGCTACATGACATCAGCTGATTGGAATTTGCATATAGTCGACAAATTGTTTCAGTATTTGCTAAAGAAATTAGTAGCGACTAATTTCTTTAGCAAGCAGTCGTTTTATATGCCAATTCCGTAAAAACTATAAATCTTTTTCTGGTTGAAATTTATTGAATGAATTGAGTAAAGGGGAACATTCATCCGAATTCAGTTGATATTGCTTCTTACTAAATTTCATGGCTCTTGTTGAACGGGACGTACCTCATAGGTTTTGATTCATCTCAAAATCGTAGAATTTAAGAAACTTGCAACATTTACGATCATATCTTTTGATCGCGTTGACATTAGTTTTGACTATTTAACAGTCGAAAGAGACCGTAAGCCTGAAAATATGATATGAATTTCAACTTGACACGTTTACGCATTCTATAGAAAGAACGTTTAACCCGTCTGCTTAGGATGCGCACACATGTGTACCATAAAAATTGTTTTTCTATTGTGTCTGGATTCCAGCGAGGCAACGGGTTAACAGACAGACAGAAAGACAGCTTGACAAACAAGGATACCTTGGTGAATACTAGCGCCACCATAGATTAAAAAAAATATTGCGTCCCTTAAAACCACGCGCGATTTGAACTTCTTAGAGCCACCGTCATTTAAAAATCATTATTCTTTAAAAAAACAAGTTATCAAAAATCCGTCTTTTGTAATTAAGAATCTGAAGTTAATATTAAACATATTTAATTAATAAATTATATTTCCCTATAGTAACAAATTGCAAAACTGTTTAAAGTGGTCATATTAGGCAATATTGCAATTTGTAACTATAGAGAACTTTAATTTAATAACGTTATTTTAGAATGTTTTTGCATTTTTTAGGTACGGAATCCTAATAAGACTTGAAACTTTAATTTTCAGGGTCCAGATGTCCGCCCTCATCTACTTTCGTATCCTGGGCTACGTCACAACCATAGCTCTCCATGTGGGAAACATGATAGTGATGGGGGGGCCCAAGCCCAAGGAGGTGACTGACGACGTTAGGCTTCAGGTCTTTGGGAGCTTGCAGGCTCGGTACTTAACTGTTTGGACATTTGTAAGTTTAATTTTAATCTCTTATTAATTGGCAGGCTAAGTTGAGATGGAAGGTTCTTGAATGACCTGTGCCTCTAGTGTGAGTTTTCCTTAACGTAGACGTTAGCGACTGCGTTAGCGATTTTGTACGGCAGACCTGTACAGCGCCTCTGGCGGATAGTAAGGCAATTAAGAAATTCCATACAAAATCCTAACGCAGTCGCTAGCGTCTGCGTTAAGAAAACCTCATACTTGCGGTACTGGGCTCTGAAGCATAAACTAAAGATGCAACCGGGAAACACGCTCAGACATAAAAGAGGGAACCTATTAAAAAAAAATAATCAAAATTTGTTTTCTTATTATTTATAGTAGTTTAAAATCAGAACTTCTTTTGTTTTTGGAAACGTCCGAACATCCTAACCTTTATTTATTCCATTTTGTCTCCATTTTTCAGTTCCTCCAAACAGTATTTGCAATCTCTGGATTGTGGTGCGATGTGCTGTCGCTGAAAAATTCCAAAACCAAAGACTACAGATTACCAAAGCACCTCAGGGGTTTTAGAGATACTCTCTTTGCTGCGATAATATGGCCATCTGTTTTTGTAAGTATAAATAAAATTTATTTATCACAGACAAAAAAATAACAAACAATAAAAGTTTACTAGTTTTTTACTAGTTAAAAAAAGTAAAACTAGTTACTAACTAGTTTAAATAAAACTAGTTTAAAAATTAATGTATACAGTTGTTTGGTATAATAAAGAGTTTTTCTATTCTATTCCTCTTTATATTATACTAGCAATCCCCCCAGCTTCGCTCGTGCTACACACGTAGCCTATGTCACTCAGAGTAAATTAAGCTCTCCAATGGTAAAATAATTTTTGAAATCCACACTGTAGTTTTTTTAGTTAAATCATTAGAAACATACACAAGAAAATACAAATCTTTCCTCTTAATAATATTAGTAGGTATATTTTAACATACTTAAGTATAGATTAATCCCTTATTCATAAACATTTACAAACATTTGTAAAAATAAAGCCCGTTTATAACCGACTTCAAAAAAAAGGAGGAGGTTATCAATTCGTCGGAATGTATTATAACTATAACGTGTTTTGGCTCTTTTACGGTAAATTTCGATATGAGAGAACATGGTAACAAAAAATGTGAATTTAATTCGTAGTACCATTCATATGATACTTTATCAAATAAACCACAGATTTGAAATCAGTTTAATATTTTGTATTTTTCCTTGTTTTAATGTTCAAAGTTCACTGTGATTAAGCCATATAAGACTAAAGGACTAAAATATTTAAGTGTATACAAGTAAGTATTATGTCAGACAACATTGGGTGTTCCGAATACTCACATACATTAGAAAACCGGAAAGCATGGTCATAAAAAAGAAGTAAGTATATTTAGCTACATGCCATTTGGTAAACATCCAGTTAGTATTGTTATGCTAGTTCCATTATATTATACTAGCTTTCGCCCGCGGCTTCGCCCGCGCAAATTTCGTACGGGAACAGGGTGGCTACACTGGCTACTACCATCTCTTTAAATCATGCAAGTGAGTAAACGAGACAGCGCAATCCATGATGTAAGGCGATATCTCTCTTAATAGTTCTTGCATGGTTTTAAGAGATGGTGGTAAGCCACCAGTGCCCTAGTAGCGACTGCGTTAGCGATTTAGTATGACAAACCCTTACAGCGCCTCTGGCGGATAGTAAGGCAACTAACAAATTCCATACAAAATCCTAACGCAGTCGCTAGCGTCTGCGTTAAGAAAAACTCATACTAGGGGCATAGTACCTACGGATCAGCATCGAGCGAGGCTTATACACTAGCTGTTCCCCATGGTGTTACCCACCCGTTATATGTGTGTGTATTAT
This sequence comes from Apomyelois bistriatella, assembly GCA_947044815.1. Lineage (NCBI taxonomy): Eukaryota > Metazoa > Arthropoda > Insecta > Lepidoptera > Pyralidae > Apomyelois > Apomyelois bistriatella. The sequence goes on along the minus strand of OX345715.1, from coordinate 2,724,792 downwards.
ACAATTTTATGTATATGTATTATACAACCTTCCTCCATCAAATTTTACAAATAGCTCAAAAGTTTGATAATATGCGTTCAATTAAAGAAACAAACTTTATTAAATCACTTCCCATCTGTTTTCCGCGGTTTCACTCGCCAATCGTGTGTACTACTAGCCTATAACCGTATAAGAATGTTTACTAATTTTATAAATTTTATAGGATAGGGATGTACAAAAACTGTACTAGAAAAATAATAATTAAAAGGGTCCTTAAAACATAAGTTATTCTCTACTAAGGAGAAGATAGCGCGACGATCAAAACAAGTTTTTTTTTTGTCTAGGCAGAGATTCACCCTGAATAGTAAAGGGTGTGCATGGTCAATTGACCGTGCCACCTACACAAAAAAATAACTGCCTCCGTGGTCCAGTGGTTAAGGCGTTTGCCTTTAGACCCGGGGGTCATGGGTTCAATTCCCATGGGAAAGCATACTTTGATTAGAAGTTTCCAGTTTGGTTAGGACAATGCGGGCGTGAAACACCTGACTGTCTGATAATAAAGATGATTCCGTGCTTCAGAATGCACGCTAAAGCCTTTGGTCCCGGCTGCATGCCCCTGACAGGGGCCGAGAGGCGGTTCCGCAGAACTTCTGACATCAGGGTGTGCATGGTCGATTGACCGTGACACCTACACAAAATGATGATGTTGAGGGTGCCCTGGATAGAGATGAGTGGAGAAAGAGAAGGAGGACTTTGCCCAGCAGTGGGACACATACTAGATGGCTAAAAAAATAATTATCTTTTCCAGGTGGTATCCACAACATTCTGGCCTCTCTTCCTCTACGACAGAAGTCTGGTTTTTCCCGAATTCCTGGATAAAGTAGTCTCGGTACTATCAAACCATATCATGCATACCTTCATAGTGCCCCTGGCTGTATGGGAGTTGTTATTCCAGCCAAGGAGTGTACCAAAATCTCATTTGAGGAATATATGTCATATTATATTCCATTTCGCTTTATATGCTGCTGTGTAAGTATACCTACATCACTACATAGTATAAAACAAAGTCGCTTTCTCTGTCCCGATATCCCTTTGTATGCTTAAATCTTTAAAACTACGCAACGGATTTTGATACGGGTTTTTTTAAATAAATAGAGTGATTCAAAAGGAAGGTTTTTATGCCCATGCAAAGCCGGGGCGGGTTGCTAGTCTATATATATATATAAAAGAAAATCGTGTTAGTAACACTATTTATAACTCAAGAACGGCTGAAATGATTTGGCTGAAAATTGGTGGGGAGGTAGTTAGAACCAGGAGAAGAACATAGTGTACCTTTCATCCCGGGAAAAAGCACTGTTTCTGAGGAAAGTTCACGCGGACGAAGTCGCGGGCGAAACCGCGGGCGAATGCTAGTAAGAAATAAATACTTACTAGTAGTTTGCCGCGAACTTACCTCGCGATTATTATTCGTGTTGTTTATTTTTTTTATAAATCATCTAGAACCGCTAACACAGTTCAGTTACCTAAGAGTCACCTAGATGGCGTTATTAAAAGTAAGAACGCGCTATGGTTTCGTTTACATGTAACAATCGCGAATCTTATTAATATTTCAAAAACGACTGAACCGATTTTGATGCCGAACAAATTTAAAAATTCTATTGCTATTTCCTATATGTCTCGCAAATTTCATCAAAATCGGACCATCGGTTCCGCAGTTATCGCGGTACGAACATACAATCAATGTGTTTTCGCCTCCAAGGCCTCCAACTCGATTTAAAGACCTTCGCTCGCTTGGTCAATAAAACTGGCTCTGTGGTGCAGTGGTTAAGATTTGTAGTCGTGTATCGTGGATTTGACTTCCAAGAGAAGCGTTGTATCCAGTGCCCCTAGTATGAGTTTTTCTAAACGCAGACGCTAGCGACTGCGTTAGCGATTTAGTATGACAAACCTGTACAGCGCCTCTGGCGGATAGTAAGGCAACTAAGAAATTCCATACAAAATCCTAACGCAGTCGCTAGCGTCTGCGTTAAGAAAAACTCATACTAGGGGCACAGTTTGGTTAGAACTCGTAGGACCGTTGGTCCCGGCTGCCATTCGGGTGATACCTCGGTGAACACTAGCGCCACCGTCATTTAGAAATCATTACTTACTGAAAACACAAGTTATCAAAAATCCCTCGGCTGTAATTATGGTTCTGGATCTGAAGTTAATTTTAAACTTATTAAATTATTAAATTAAAGTTCCACATAGCTACAAATTGCAAAACTGCTAAAAGTGGCCGTTTTAAGCAATAATGCAATTTGTAACTATAGGGAATTATAATTTAATCCATACTAATATTATAAATGCGAAAGTCTGTCTGTCTGTCTGTCTGTCTGTCTGTCTGTCTGTCTGTCTGTCTGTCACATCTTCACGGCTAAACTGCTGGACCGATTGTGATGAAATTTGGTAGGGATGTAGTTGAGGACCTGAGGTCAAACATAGGCTACTTTTGGGCGCGATATAACCGAGTCTCACGCGGGGCGAAGCCGCGGGGAACAGCTAGTAATTTAATAAGTTTAAAATTAACTTCAGATCCAGAACCATAATTACAGCCGAGGGATTTTTGATAACTTGTGTTTTCAGTAAGTAATGATTTCTAAATGACGGTGGCGCTAGTGTTCACCGAGTTATCACCTTTTATAGACCAAAGGTCTCAAAGGATTATTACACCAGGGTGTGCATGGTCAATGGACCCTGCGTAACCCACACGATATGATGATAAACTTATTTCAATGTAAGCTTAATTTTTAACCGACTTCGAAAAAAGGTGGAGGTTCTAATTCGTCGGAATGTTTTATTTTTTGCAATAAAAAATCTAATTTTAACAAACATTTCTTTTTCAGGCTCATATACACCTATTATGAGAGGGACATATGGATCTACCCAATATTGAAAAAAATTTACGGCACAGTAAACTTCTACTTGTTTTTCATAGCCATATTTGTTAATAGTTTTATATTTTACTCATTACAATGGCCATTAACTCGAATTATATGGGGGAAGACGAAAGAAAAAACAAAGAAAAAGCATTGATTGTTCTAGAAATTGCATTTTTCCCGGGCTGGCTGGCCGCCATTTAGTTTTTTTGCTTAAAGCGCTTCTACAAAGCACGTTTTCTTTACCTGATTTTAATAAATATATTTCGATCCCAATAGTACCTAACTCAAAGGATAGGAAAGTGCTTCACAAAAGGCTAAAGCTGTAATTATGTTTGTGTGGCTGCATACGTGTTTTTAAGACTACGCCTACTAGAGTCCAGCCAGTAATTTTACCATCATCTCTTGACACCATGTAAGATCCAGTGAGTAAGAGAGATGTCGCTTTACATCATGTATTGCGCTGTCCCGCTTACTCACTGGATCTTGCATGGTTTTAAGAGACGGTAGTGCCCCCTGGTGGCTTACTACCATCTTTTAAAACCATGCAAGGACAATTGAGTAAGGGAGATGTCGCCTTACATCATGCTGTAAGGCGACATCTCCCTTACTGCTGTCTCGCCTACTCAATCGTTCTTGTGTGGTTTAAAGGCCATCAGTGCCCCTAGTATGAGATTTTATAAACGCAGACGCTAGTGACTGCGTTGGGATATTGTATGGAACTTCTTAGTTGCCTTACTATCCAGGGACGCTGTACAGGTTTGTCATACAAAATCGCTAATGCAGTCGCTAGCGTCTGCATTTAGAACAACTCATACTAGGGGCACTGTTTTGAGTCAGTCAGAAATTGAAATTTTGCATTTTCTTGTTTTTCAACTATCTGGTGGTTGTGAAATCACACCAAGACCGAGTTTATGGCATAAGGCAGTAAATACTTGAATTAAATTACTTTGGTGATTAATCTCAACACCCAAGCGGTCACTGGTGACTGGTGATTCAATTATTGTCTTTATAGAGCCGAGGGCTGTTGTTGAGGGATTAAAACAAATAAGTCTCAAATTTAATGATTTTTTAATTGCCTACAAAATTATATGAGTATATAAAAAAATGCATACTTACATCTTTTGGGTTACAATTTAGATCTACAGTATTTAAATTTAAATTATTCTCACTCACGATTGTAATAAGTGCCCCTAGTATGAGTTTTTCTTAACGCAGACGCTAGCGACTGCGTTAGCGATTTAGTATGGCAAACCTGTACAGCGCCTCTGGCGGATAGTAAGGCAACTAAGAAATTCCATACAAAATCCTAACGCAGTCGCTAGCGTCTGCGTTAAGAAAAACTCATACTAGGGGCACTGTTTTGTTTGCTATTAAATAAATAAAATGGTGTAATAATACTGTTTGGAAAATTATCATCACAATTTACTATTATTATTAGATAAATTATATTTTTTATAATTGTTAAATATTATTTATTGTCAAGACTAACTGTAATAAAAAACTAAGTAAATACCAAGTGTTTTTTTTATAAGTGCTGCGTGTCACGGCGATGGAGTCGCTGCTCTGTGCCAATAGTATGAGACGCTAGCGACTGCGTTAGGATTTTGTATGGAATTTCTTAGTTGCCTTATTATCCGCCAGAGGCGCTGTACAGGTTTGCCATACTAAATCGCTAACGCAGTCGCTAGCGTCTGCGTTAAGAAAAACTCATACTAGGGGCACTGGATGTGCAGAGACGCGGAAAAATTGCGTGAGAATATTTAACAATACCCCTCAGGATGGGTTCCTCCTCTACCTCTCTCTGCCTCCGTGGTCCAATGGTTAAGGCGTTTGCCTGTAAACCCGGGGGTCGTGGGTTCGATTCCCACGGGAAGCATACTTTGTTTAGTTGTTTCCAGTTTGGTTAGGACATTGCAGGCTTGAATCACCTGACTGTCTGATAATAAAGATGATTCCGTGCTTCGGAAGGCACGTTAAGCCGTTGGTCCCGGCTGCCATCTGGTAATCGTTGAAGGAACCACGTTAGAGACCAAGAGGCGGTTCCGAAGAACTCTGACACCAGGGTGTGCATGGTCGATTGACCGTGAAACCTACACGAAATGATGATGAGGTTTATAAAAACAAAAATTACTCCCACTCTACTAGAGCTACTCTAAAAGAATATCTTTTTTCCATTGTTTTTTTTTGTAAAAATATAAGGGTACCTTGTTTACTACGGAACTCTAAAAAAAAATATTAGAACCATTTTTGACTTCTGTGCCCCTAGTATGAGTTTTTCTTAACGCAGACGATAGCGACTGCGTTAGCGATTTAGTATGGCAAACCTGTACAGCGCCTCTGGCGGATAGTAAGGCAACTAAGAAATTTTATACAAAATCCTAACGCAGTCGCTAGCGTCTGCGTTAAGAAAAACTCATACTAGGGGCACTGTCGAAAGTCGCGGGCAAAAGCTAGTTAATACATTCTTATATGAAACAGGATATATTCAAAGGTCGAGGTCATTATCTGCGAATAATTATGATAATTTTCACGAATCGATACCGGTTTTTCTAAAAACGATAGAGAGCTAAATTGGGCATGACGACAAAACCAGCAGATTGTAAAAGTGATATTACTTTTATTGTTATACTAGCTTACGCCAGCGGCTCCGCCCGCTTTAAGCTCCGCTTAAAACGGCCACTTTTAGCAGTTTTGCAATTTGTAACTGTATGGACCTATAATTTAATAATTTAATATGATTAAAATTAACTTCAGATCCAGAACCATAATTACAGCAGAGGGATTTTTGATAACTTGTGTTTTCAGTGAGTAATGATTTTTAAATGACGGTGGCGCTAGTATTCACCGAGGTATCACCTTAAAGTCCCGTCAAAATCTGTCCAGCCGTTCTAGAGATTAGCCGGAACAAACACACAGACCGACAGACAGACAAATTTGTAAATAAATTATATTCTGGTATATGTCCCGTGTATACATTCATATGCAAATAGTAAAAAGCTGTTATTTCAGTGTTTCAAACAGACACTCCAAATTTATTTATTTGTATATATATACCTATATAAAGTTTAGATACCTATAGATGTACATTTGTACATCATCATTTGATGATGATGATATTCTTCTTCGTCAGAGCGTGTTTCCTAGTTGCGTTTTCAGTTTGTATCCTTCAGGCTTCAAGACAATACTTGGTCTTCTGACAAGAAAACACTTGTGCCCCTAGTATGAGTTTTTCTTAACGCAGACGCTAGCGACTGCGTTAGGATTTTGTATGGAATTTCTTAGTTGCTTTACTATCCGCCAGAGGCGCTGTACAGGTTTGCCATACTAAATCGCTAACGCAGTCGCTAGCGTCTGCGTTAAGAAAAACTCATACTAGGGGCACTGTTCAGTAGGTACGTGTTTCAAAAATTTGTTACTATAAAGACGAAGTTGCGGGCACAGCTAGAAAATAAATTAATGAACATTTTTATACGTTACTAGCGACCCACCCCGGCTTCGCATGGGCATAAAAACCTTTCTCTTGAATCACTCTATCTATTTAAAAAAACCGCATCAAAATCCGTTGCGTAGCTTTAAAGATTGAAGCATACAAAGGGATATAGGGACAGAGAAAGCGACTTTGTTTTATACTATGTAGTGATAGTGATGAAGCGTAAACCATTCATCTATTAAAAAGTACAAGTTGATTTCAATTTAAGTGTTTAATTTAAAAGTAAAAAATAATTTATTCAAAGTAATTCAACACTTTCGTTTATAAATATAGCCTAAAATTTTACTTTTTATTACAAACAGGTTGAATCGGGTCAAAAATGTCGAGCATCTAATGTTAAAACGAAAAAAAAAAAAACACTTTCTAAAAAACTAGTAGGCGTATTTCCAAACTACATAGATCTCCAATTATAAACTAAACATTCTTACAAAGAGGTCAAAGAACCTGGTTATTACTTTCTTTGCCTTTGGAAAATGATATTAAGTACTTTATTGTTAGCATCAGAAGGTTCAAATTAGGTATAAGTTTTTGATCAGGTTTTCTACCGCTGTCCGTGTACGATGCGTTTTACTTCACGGTCAAGTGCGACGGTGTTGCCAGGTTTTACAATTTTACCAAATGATAAGCAAATTTAGTTTGCTTTCTCTAAACTTCCCGTTTCGCATTTTTAAGTTTCAAGTTTCTTTATTTGCATAAATGTAGGTACAATTAAAACTGCCCTTGACATTACTCAAAATTCAAAGTAATTTATTATTATTTACTAATACCATTTAAATTTCTTTGTTGCATACATAAATAAAAACATGGATTACAACGGAGTACAAGACGCAAGTACATTTCAAACGAAACGTACGTAATTTTTGTTGCAAACTTTGTACAAAGGTCAAAAATTACGTAATTACCTAAGTAGACAATCTTTGTACTAGAAATCCCTGGCTTAGACCGTTATTTTTGGGTATATAGTTATAGGTTTAGTGAAACCATTTTGCTATTTATTAGTCGCTAAGTAAAAATAATGTATGAGCCGAAAATCGAGCTAGTTCTTGATTTTAACCTAATTCCGATTGCTGGTGGAGTCAACACATGAAAAAATATGCAACATGAGCCTATGTAGAATATGAATTAAAATATAAAAAATACGTTTTTCGAATTGCAAATAATTTTAATCATCGAAACGGAATAACCTTATGTGTTGATAATTTAATAAACATGTTATATACTAAGTAACTATAAAGGATTTCTTTTACTAAAACAAAACCTAAATAACACGCAAACAAGATACACCAACATGAAGCGACCTTGTAATGCGATAATCAGAATTATAACATGGCAACATTACTATAACACGGAACATTTCTTGAATACAAGTAAAAGCGGGCGGACGTGGTTGAATAACCGAACGTCTTCGCTTAAAAATGTCGGTGTCGTACGCGGTTTCCCGCGTTTTAAGGCGCGCGTCTCCATTCCTTTTTCAAAAAAGATTCGAATCGACGGTGGCCAGTTTGACGAAGGATGAAATAATGATATTGTTGAGACCTCCATTCACAAATTGGAGCGATATTATAAGAGATGCCGAAAAAGTTGTGGGATATCCGACCTCTTTTATGAATTTACGATGCCTTTTGAGCGACGAGTTCGCAAATATGGCGCGTTATTTGAGAAAATTGGTAAGTTTTTATTTTATTCTTTTGTGTATTACAAGTTTTTTTTTTTGTGTAAAATGAAGTGAGAAATACGGAACCCTAAACATACATTATCTCTTTAAAATGTAGGTATTAAGAAGAGTCCTCACTCTACGATGCCATCTCAGTTTTTTACGAACAAGTATTTGTAAATTAACTAAATTTCAAATAAAATTTGATCTATAGATATTAATATTAAATTGCAAATATTAATAATAAACGGGTCACGCTGAAAAATATAGTTTTGGGACTGTTTATGCATAAACCTAGGCTTCTCATTGTCTATTTGTTAAATGTTTATAAAGTTTATTAAGCAATATTTCTATGCGAGAAAAATGAAGCTTCATACTAGTACTTACCTAATTTAATTTATTAGATAATTTCACAGATAGTACAATAGCTTGCTACTTTTACGTAGAAATTTCATACAACAGATCCACGTCAGGAATTTAAAAAAAGGAAATCATTATTCATTTTTAATTTATTATTTTCTATTTTTTCAATTATCGAACACCCATCTTGTTCTTCACATTCATAAAAAAGGTTTTCCTCAGCATAAGAAACCGGAAAAATATTTTAAAAAAGGAATAAAAAGAAAACGGAAGCTGCCAGCATTAATATCTGCTTCAATAAATGTATCTACCAAGTCCAGTTTGGTAGAAAGTAGATACTTAACGGTAAACTTTCACGCGGGAAAACGGCCTGTCGGCCGAGCGTGGACATTACCCGTTTTTGCCATAATATTATTGTAATATTTTACGAATAGTACTCATTACAACCAAATTAATAGCTCGATGAATAAGAATCAATATACTTACCCCCTTATTTGTATAATTAACAAACGTTTGTAAAGCCCATTTCAACTTAAATTTATATGTTTTGGTCCTTTCTCTTTAATCGAAATGTTTCGTGCAAGAAAGACCCAAAGCACATTTTAGTTAATAAAGGAAATTTAAATTGAAATTGAAAATTGAGCCCTTGTTTGATTGAGGTTGTCCAGACAAGCAGAAAGTTCAGAACTCTAAATGTGGCTTTAAACGTTACTGATTTAGTTGATACATACTATGATACCACAGACATACACCCAAAAATGTAGGCTAATGACTAACATCAAGCGTGTACCGAAGGGCTCCGAAGCATTCAATCGCAGCAATCGATTGAATATGATGATGATTATCATCGTTAGAGAAATAAAATGAATTAACAATAAAAACAAATTCTAAAGAAAATACATTGTATGTATCATTACTTTAACACCAGGGTGTACAAGGTAGACTGACCTTGTGACTTATTTAACTAGCAAACACAATGGTCTTAATTTGGAGTAAATTGAGTGTAAATATAATATGTCAGAATGAAAATTGGTTCAGCTCCAAATAATACGAGAATTGTAGGTAAATTCAATTATGATTATCATCACTATCACTATCACTACATAGTATAAAACAAGGTAGCTTTCTATGTCCCTATATCCCTTTGTATGCTTAAATCTTTAAAACTACGCAACGGCTTTTGATTCGGTTTTTTTTAATAGATAGAGTGATTCAAGAGGAAGGTTTTTATGCCCATGCGAAGCCGGGGCGGGTCGCAAATGACCAAATATATGATTGTAAATGAAATTTTATGTGTGTGCTTATTGACAATTAGCTGTATGTAATGATGCATGATGAATGAGGAGCTCTTCATAACGTGCGTGTCAAGTACGGCGAGCATGGCCTGACTTTTGATTGGTCGTCATTAGTGCCATTTCTATCTTGAACGCTGTGCTTAAGAAGACACGTTAAGCCATCGTCCAGCTGGTATCGCAAGATGTCACATACACATAACACCCACGTTTGTGAAAAAAACTAATTGCCTCTACATACGGGATTACATTTCTTATTGTTTTATAAGAGACATTTTACAGTGACTGAGGCTAGAAAATTGTTTATTTACTTATTTAAATATTTCTTAATTTTTATTTTCAGCTTGGCAGCAACCATCTTGTCATGCAGACGGCGAAGAACATTCTATATGGTGATTCCAAAAATCTTCAACCCTGGGGTCTAATGATCCTACTTCTAGCCAAATCTGTTAAAGCTAATGCAGCAACGCCACAAGCTAAAACAATAGAAGAACAACAAAGAATACTAGCTGAACTTACAGAAATGATAAGAACAGGACATCTCATACACAAAGGCATTGTCAATGTTCCATTTGCCAAAAGATCTAAAGATACAGAATCGGCCATTTTTGGTAACAAAATTGCTATTCTTCTTGGCGATTACTTACTAGTAACAGCAAATGCTATGCTTGCTGGACTGAGGAACTCAGACGTATCTTATATCATATCGACTGCTCTTAAAGATCTATCTGAAGGCGAATTTTTTGGCGAACGAGATGAACAAAACATGCCGTTGCCTGGTAAACCTAAAAAAGTCGCTGATGATTTCCAAATCACCTTTGACACGAATTCTATAACTGTTGATGAAGTAATTGGGAAACCAAAAACTGAATGGACAGCGCGAACGGTTTTCAATGGAGTAAGCCTTTTGGGTAGAGGTTGTCAAGCGTCTATGGTTTTGAATAAACAAAGCAGAGATATGCAAAACATTGCTTATTATTTCGGCTGTCACGTTGGTCTAGCTTGGCAAGCAGCCACCGAGCTGCAGCAGTTGACTTCGGAAACTAAAGAGCAATTTTGCTTAGCCAGTGCCCCGGTTTTGTTCGCTTTGGAAGGCAATCCTGATCTATATAAGATAATTGATCAGTCCAAGAATGACGTGAAAGATGTAGATTACGAAGATTTGAAGTTTAATATATTGAAAACTGACGCTGTTGATAGAACTAAAAAATTATACGAAGATCATGCGAAGAAAGCGATAGCATATATCGATAGTATGGGGCAGAATGAGTCCGTTGACATGATAAAGAAATTGATCAATACCTTTTAATTATGCCTTATTTAAAATAAACTAATATTGTAGATATAATAAATGACTTTTTAACGGTTGTTTGGTAAAATATGTTTAGAACAAATCCTCTTTTGGATTCTCAATTGCAAAATTTATTTGTCATTAGATATAACTTTATATATTTTTGTTTATTTATTGCACTTCTAAGTACAACTTACCAAACAAGTTTTTGTAAATGAAATGTATTTTGGTGTTGTTATAAGTAAATGATTTAATAAAAAAAATAAAAAAATACTATTAGAAAATACTATTGAAAATCTACGGAGCCTCTGGTATTTTAAAATATATATGTAAATTAAGAGGATAGGGAAGTTTATTGCAAAAAAAACATTTTTTATGTATTAATATCTATAATACTCTAAAATAATTTATTGTCATGTACAGTCGACTGCAGAGAAATCCGACCCCCATGCCACAAGTATCGCTATTGAAAATTAATTATTAATTATGGGTCATATTACACTGTACACAGTTTTACTTCAAAAATACTTATAGTCATGATAATTTTATTCGTAACACTCAAATCCGTAGTTATTTTTGATTGATGATATGATTGATATTAAAACTAATAGAAATATTTAATTATTTACTAGACTTTTGTGTAAATTTCATTGTGCTTGGGTTCATCATTCTCTTACCGAAACGTGTTAAAATAAACTGTTTTACATTACGGCTTAAGAAAACCTTGTGACATAACGTACAAGTCGTTAAGGATTCATGTTATATTTATCAAAATATAGTACATGCCTATTTGGAGAAAAAAGAAATGGTTTTATTTATTTATTTATTCCAATATACTTTTTTTTATTATAAAAAACTATAACTTTATTGGTTGCTGCTTTTTTTAAAACTTTTATTCATGTTGGCAAGGAGCTATAAGTTGATGTTAAGACAATTAAAAAAAAAGATTGCACCAGTAAAAACATACAAACAAAATCATGCGACAAACATGAAATATATTTGAAAATTATTTGATTTTGAATTGTCCCTATATCCCTCTATATGCTTAAATCTCTAAAACTACGCAAGGGATTATGATGCGGGTTTTTTAAATAGATAGAGTGATTCATGAGGAAGGTTTTTTAGTCCATTTAGCCGGGGCGGGTCGCTAGTAATGACCATAACAGATAATTACATTATCAAAAAAGAAAAAAAAATTGGGGCCAATCTACATTATTTTACGTAGATTGTATGTTGGATCCGCTCTACATTTTACTTAAATCATTAAAATATTGTAATGCTTTAGGGACGTCTTGCTTTCTTGTCATTTTTAATTAGTGACAATTTACTTTAATTGCTATTATATTCGATAACAATTTGTTGCTTGGCCTTTTGAAAATGCTATAAGAACCACCCACTCTTAATTCCTCCGTATTTTACGGCCTGCTCTACATTTTTTGACGTACATCTCCGTACTTTAGGGCCCGCTTTACATTATTTAACGTACATGAATGAATGAATGAATAAACACTTTATTGCACCAATTACAAAAATATATCATTGGATTGTACAGGATAAAAGATAAAAATTAGTACAGAGACGGACTCTTATCGCTAATGCAATTTCTTCCAGCCAACCTTAGGGTAGAGAGAAACAAGAAACATTGGAGCGCGAGCGATGCAGAAAGCTAATTATTAAATTAAAGACTAATTAAAGACCTAATACTACAATTATAGACAATCACATTAATAAACCTACTTAAATAAATGTATAAAATATACATACATACCACCTGTAAATAAATAAATACTAATAATAGTAAAGAAGAAGTAATACTATGATATGAGATAGATTCTTGCTTTTTAAACCTACATCTATCTCCATATTTTAGGACTCGCTTTATTTATTTAACGTACATTTGCGTATTTAAGGGCTCGTCCTACCTCCTAGTATGTACTTTAAGCCCATTCCTCATCTTTTTAAATACATTTTCATTTCTCATACTCGGAAAGTAGTGTTTTCCTGATCTGAGTATAGGGTGGAAAACGCTTCATGCCCACGGGCCGAAAAAACCCATAGTAATCACTTTCTTCCTTAGGGCGGGAAAGAAATTTCAAAATTAGAACATAATTTTGCCTGCGAATTCGGAAGGAAGTCGGCAACAAAAAATTTCAACATAAAAAAAATGTGGAAGTATAAACAGCCAGTGTTAATTTAAAAACTATTTATTAGGGTCAGCACTCACTAAGAGCAAAGCATTTTATGATAACACTAAAATATTAACTTCATGAATATGGGCATACAGTGAAAAATAAACACATGTACAAACGCGACGGTCCTGAACATCACGTTAATAGTTTTATTTAATTTTTCATTTTATTTTTTTTTGATAAAACTAAACTCGCTAAAACAGTTGATGGTAACCGCTCTGCAGTGCTCTTGGTGTAATATAAAGCGCGCGGTATGTTCTATATTTAAAATTTAAAACTGAACTACCAACACAATATTATTTAGAAAGGCACTACTCATGTTTTTAATATTATTTATTTTAGAAAATTTTCTTTTTTTACTTTCCTTATATTCGAAATGAAAAGTAGAGTGTTTAACACGGGTAAAAGGAATAATTCCTGCTCGGACTATAGCAGCCCTCGCTACGCTCGGGCGTGTAAATGCCTCGCATGGGAATTATTCCTTTCTTCCCTTGTATAACAATCTACTATTCCAAACTTAAGGCCCGCTCTAAATAATAAGCAAGTTAACATATTTTCTTTTAATTTGTACTTATTCAACGCATTTCAAAAACTTTATAGCGGTAATGTTAGTGCCTTCAGTGCCCCTAGTACACTAGCGACTGCGTTAGGATTTTGTATGGAATTTCTTTGTTGCCTTACTATCCGCCAGAGGCGCTGTACAGGTTTGCCATACTAAATCGCTAACGCAGTCGCTAGCGTCTGCGTTAAGAAAAACTCATACTAGGGGCACAGCACGACTCCACCTACCATTAAGTGTACCTTAAAAAACTCATTAAGTATATACAAGAACAACTTATTATGTAACAAATCCTATTGGTATATCATTATATATACATACATTTTGTTTGAAGTAACATATATTTGTTAATAATATACTAACACTTCATAACTAAGTGGTTTCACCTCGTTTAGTGAATAGGGTTTTTTTATATTAGATGGACTCAAATCAACTGCAAATATTTTAAGGGTAGGTTCAGACCACTATACTGAAAAACTATTCCAAATAAACTTATATCAATATATGAAATTATTTTTTTCACTCTCCATACTTAACCAGATCAGATTTTTTTTTCATATTTCGACATAAGTTTATTTAGAAAAGTTGTTCAGTTTAGTGGTCTGAATCTGCCCTTAAAATATATGCAGTTGATTTGAGCCCATCTTATATATATATATATATATAGAAGACTAGCTGTTCCCCGCGGCTCCGCCCCGCGTAGGACTCGGTTATATCGCGCCCAAAAGTAGCCTATGTTTGACCTCAAGTCGTTAACTACATCCCTACCAAATTTCATCACAATCGGTCCAGCAGTTTAGCCGTGAAGAGGTGACAGACAGACAGACAGACAGACAGACTTTCGCATTTATAATATTAGTATGGAAGTATGGATTTATAATAATAATAATTCAAGTCTCAATTTCAGAAAAAATAAGGAAATACACAGAGTTGCAAGAGGAAATCAAAAGGATGTGGAAAATGGATTCAGTCTCCATAATACCAATAGTTATATCTACAACTGGAGTAGTACCTAACGATATCTTTAGACGCCTTATCCAATTAGATTTACCCAAATTCACATATGTAACCTTACAAAAAGCTGCCATACTGAACACCTGTAGAATAGTTCGAAAATTCCTTCAATTAGATTCAGATAATCCCAATCATTTAACTGTTTAAAAACTATGCGTTAGCACTTGGCTATCGGCCCGTGCTACCGCTGCATATACCAGGCCATGCCTGAGCACAATTTGTGAAAATACAAAAATAATAATAATAACGTATATTTATTTCTTTCCACAATATAGGTACTACAATATAGGTCAAACCGCGATTTCCAAACTCTATGAAAAATACCTACCTATTTCTTATAACTAATTATGTAACTCAAAAACTGTCAATCAATCAATTTGACTCAGAGATCAGGGGCTTACTATGACCTCTTGAAGCGACCCAAAAACGAGTAAGCGAGATGGCGCAATACATGTTGTAAGGCGACATCTCTCTCACAACTCGACTTTTTGAGGTCATAGGGTGTGTGAAGAAGCTGAGAAGTCCATGAACCACATTTTATGATGCTGCTTCTCATTGGCTAGTTAGCGAAAGGACATATTGGATCAGCGTATCCTGAATTCTTAAGCTTACGCTTTAGAGCACAGGGTACGCTATTATTCATGGTCCTGATCTAGCGGTACTAGTTTCTACAATGGAGCGACTGCCGTCTGACCTCCGTAACCCTTTATATAGGAAAACCCAATGAATTTGGAATCTTCTAAATAATCTATGGGAAAACCAGACCAACAGGAACATGACCCATGTGTTAGTGGCCAACCCACTAACACATCGGGGTCTGTCAGATTTTTCAGTCAGATTTTTCAGGTCGCCTAAAGGCATTCTGACATAGCCTAACGACTGCGATCTGCCCAAACAAACCTAATTTTGTCGGACAAAATATTGATGTCGTGGGGTACAGAGCCATCTGTCTAAAAGTATCTGAATTAACTCGACTGTGCTTTTAGCAGAACAACAACCGGTTAGACTACGGCACCGACTGGGGTTCGGTTCAGATTTTACCACAGGATTTTACAGAGATAGAGTTGACTACCTACTAGTACAGATGGCGCTATATGTGTTAGTGGAAATACATAGCTATTAATTTATTTTTTTTTTTTCGTTTCATGAAAGTTTTGTAATAGAGTGAGATCCCAGTCACCCCGGACTTACGTCATTTTAGGAAAGATGAAATTTGCGGAATTGGTAGTAATATAGACTTAGAAAATAATGGACACTCACTAAGCTGAAAGCGAGACCGTATTACAGGTACCTAACTATCGAAGGTGAAATAACGACATGCTAACTTACGTCATAATGAAAACTGTCATCATGGTGCGAAATTTGGAGGAAATTTGTAACCTAACCTCCATAACTCTTTTCCGTTGGAGATCTGTAGGAGAACGAAGGAAGGACTACAGCGGATTAGCTTTCAGTAGTGGCAGTTGGCAGGGCACATAGCGCGACGAACCGATGGCCGATGGGGCAGAAAGGTTCTCGAATGACGACTACCGGCAAGCGCAGCGTCGGACACCCACCGACGAGATGGTCAGATGTCCTGTAGAAGTTCGCAGATACATACACAGTGTGAGTAGTATGAGTTTTTCTTTATGCAGGCTAGCGTCTGCGTTAAGAAAAACTCATACTAGGGGCACTGGATGCAGGTCGCTTTCAACCGGTCGTTCTAAAAATCTAGGGGTGGGGGGGGGGGGGGCAGGCCTCAGAAACCTGGTTAAAATAAAAAACCAGCTCGTTTTTCTGCTTACAGCGACCTCTAGCTTTACGGTTCCGCTCAACCGGTATTTCCCCAAAATAACGGTTTTAACCAGGAATTAGTACCTTAAAATCGACCCTATACTTATTTACCAGGTTAGAGACCGTTATTTTTGGGTCTTTAAAATACCACAACAAAGCTCTTCGTTGACAACCTGCAGCCGAAATGATGACCACGAAGAAAGGACATCAACCTATGTTTTGGAGTAATACCTAGCCAAGCGGATGAAAAATAATTATTTAACGATGAAAATGCAATTCTAGACTACGCATTATCTACCTTTACAATTAATTTACCAGGAATTTTGTTTTCCCTGACGTCAATCGATATAAATGGACGAGTTGATGCAGTAGTGGAGACAATCTGTAACACTACTAGATATACCTAAAAATAAAAATAATATAAGGACAATTAGACAAAAGTGGAAGGAACTCCACTGACAAGAGCCTAGCTTTTAAATTTATGATGATGAAGGAAAAATCACACAGATTGAGTTAGCCCCAAAGTAACTTCGAGACTTGTGATATAGAATACGAACTCAACGATGTATATAATAGTTTGTTTTATTTTAGTATAAATATCAATATTAAGTATGTTTTTACCCATAGAATTAGGGAATCACGAATGGTCTCTAGCCAGTAAGTAATTAGTAGTAAGTAGGTAATTTTTTTTTATCTATGATATTACCCTAGTATATTTATTTATTAAAATTATGTACACTGAAAATATATAGGATAATAAATATATAGGATTATTATTCTTAACAAAAGGTTTTTTAAATATAATTAAGTATATAGAATACTAGCTGTTACCCACGGCTCCGCCCGTGTGGGACTAGGTTATATCACGCCCAAAAGTAGCCTATGTTTGACCCCTGGCCCTTAACTATATCTACACTAAATTTCATCTAAATCGGTTCAGCGATTTAGCAATAAACATACATACAAGTACATACATACTTAAATAAATATATATACCATATAAATACAAATATACTTATTTAGACTAAATATACATTTATTATGCTAAAGAAAGATAATAATCCTTTATGCGTTTCTTGAAAACAGAGATAGATTGTTTGATGCGGTCCACATAATTATGTGAATTGTACAAGTCATCTTATTTAGATATACTTACGGTGTTAATTTACTTGCAACAACAAAATTAATCATAACATTAAGAATTAAAAAAATATTCAATTACAGTAGCTACATAATAGATGAAAACTTACTCTTAGCTATTTCTGCCAATGCTATCAAGCTCCTCAGAAAATAGTCAACACTCTTCGTCCGAGCGTGTTTCCCGGTTGCATCTTCAACTTACGCTTAAGAGCCCAGGGTACGCTATTACATGGTCCTGATTTAGTGGTACTGGTTATCACAATGGAGCGACTGCCGTCTGACCTTTGTAACCCTTTTTACAGGGAAACCAGACCCACAGGAACATGACCCGGGTGTGTTAGTGGCCAACACTGTCAGAATTTTCAGGCTGCCATAGTCTAACTAACTAATAAGTCAGCCGGGTCCGTGCCTTCCGAAGCACGAAGGAGGTCAAAATATAAATGCCACTAATGGCGACCAATCCAAACATGGCCGCGCGCTCGCCGTCGCTTGACGCGCGCTATCGTTACGAACACGCGCTCACTATTGAATGCTTATTATTAAAATGTTAGCTATTAACTGCGTTACTTTTAAACCGACTTTTTTCTTAGCGACCAGTATTTGTTAGAAAAATAATAAAATCAATCCATCAAATTTAAGAAAATAAAATTAATTTGAACTTGTGCTCTTGTCGGTGGTGAATTTCCCTTGAAAACAGTGAACAGAATTTTCCCGGGATGAAAGGTATCCTATGTCCTTTTCAATACTCTTAGCTATGTGTATGCAAAATTTCAGGAAGATCGGTTTAGTAGATAAGGCATGAAGATGTAACAAACAAACAAATACATTACACTTTCTCATTCATAATATTAGTTGGGATATAATATACAAATATATTAAATAAGTTAATAAAATTACAAGTCTGTCCACAGACATAATGATTGTGACCTTACAGGTACAAATTAGTAACTAGTACTACGCGACAAATTATTACATCATAATAAAAATATTAATTACGTAGTAAACATTATAACTTGTTCTTATCTGAACAGAATCTGTAAATGTGTATCAATATTCTATATTTAAAAAGATGACTGTTACAGATTGTGTAGGAATTTTTTAAAATTAGTGATCTAATTTTTGTTTCTTTCCGGAATGTTTTTAAAAACGCATAGAATTCGAGAATCGCGCGCGGTCTCGCCAGACAATTGTTTTTTTAATCAATATAAATAAATAGTATAAAACAAAGTCGCTTTCTCTGTCCATATGTCTAAAAGTGTGTATGTAAATCTTTAAAACTTCGGAACGGATTTTGATGCGGTTTTTTTTTGATAGATAGAATAGAATAGAATAGAAAAACTCTTTATTGCACCAAACAAATGTATACATAATTTTGTTAAAAACTAGGTAAGGTACAAATAGAGTGATTCAAGAGGAAGGTTTTTAACCCCCGTCGCAAAAAGAGGGGTGTAATAAGTTTGACGTGTCTTTCTGTCTGTCTGTCAGTCTGTCTGTCTGTCTGTCTCTGGCATCATAGCTCCCGAACGGATGAAGCGATTTCAATTTAGTTTTTTTCGTATTAAAGGTGACATACGGGCGAGTGTTCTTAGACATGTTTGATGAAAATCGGTTTAGCCGTTTAGAAGTAGTGGGGCTGAAAGTGGGGAAGAACAACCGAATGTCTGCAATATACTTGAGTGGGGTCTTAAATGAAAGCGCATCACGTGCACATTACAAAATAATATGTTTAATGAAAATCGGTTGAGCTGTTACAAAGCTCTGGGGGTGTAAGTGGGGAAAATACCTAATGTCTGCAAATAATATGTGTGGAGTAAATTAGTCGACCGTCACCACTAAAAGGTAAATGTGTAGTGGGTTTTTTTTAATTTTAAATTTAATGTTATTATGCCCATGCGAAGCTGGGGCGGGTCGCTAGTCAACAATAAAAGGTAATATACGTGTAGGGACTTTTCGTCACTTAGTGTTGGTTTGTCCTATCTAGGTACCATTCCTCAAATTTTACAGGATTTTTACAAAGAAACCCACGACCTCTGGGTCTACAGTCAAACGCCACTTTACCTGTGGTTAAAAGGGTAGGTAATTTCTAAAGCCTTACGTAATTTAAGTTTTATTTTTGCAAAAACCATTGATGTTTCTTATGAACTCGTCACACGAATCCGCTTTTTAGTGTCAAACTTAAAAAATTATGGAGGCGTGTCCTATTTCATTACAAGACTACAAAAAAAACTCAAATCAGATTACGCATAGATTAAAAAAAAACTGCATGGTAAAGAGTAAAATGTGCGATTGCGCGATGCGACGATGCGAATAATCGCTTTGAAATAATGTGCATACAAACCAATGACAAACAACTATATACTCAACTAGCGACCCGCCCCGGCTTCGCATGGGCATAATAATCTTCCTCTTGTATCACTATCTATTAAAAAAATCGCATCAAAATCCGTTGTGTAGTTTTAACGATTTAAGTATACAAAGGGATATAGGTACAGAGAAAGCGACTTTCTTATACTATGCAGTGATAGTGATATATTTACACTACCTTTTGCCCACGGATTTGCCCTCATGTGTTTACTTCGGAAAAAGTGGTATCCTATGTCCCTCTCAATACTTTCAACTGTGTATGCAAAATTACAAGAAAGTTCTGTAGATAGGGTGCGAAAACGTAATAAACAACAAACTTACTTTCGCATTTATAATAATAATATATTTATGTATTATATATATATAAAAAAAAACTTTTGAAAATAATCAACTTATAGGACACAAATAGTTTTTTTTTATAGAGGCTTATATTTATTTATTCATATATTTATATACTAGCTGTTCCCCGCGGCTTCGCCCCGCGTGGGACTCGGTTATATCGCGCCCAAAAGTAGCCTATGTTTGACCTCAGGTCGTTAACTACATCCCTACCAAATTTCATTACAATCGGTCCAGCAGTTTAGCCGTGAAGAGGTGACAGACAGACAGACAGACAGACTTTCGCATTTATAATGTTAGTATGGAAGTATGGATTTAAATATTTCGACTAAAAAAAACGTTTGAGAAAAAAAACTGAACTTAAAGAACATAACTTCTTATAAAGATGCTTCCTAAATTTCAATTCCAATTCAAGGCTTGTGGAAATCTTTTTCAATTTGAAATGATTGATTGATTGTCCTTGTTCTTATCTGTCATCTTCTAAGTGTTTTTCCGGTGGCATGCCACGCTGTAAGTATGACTTTGGAGTTCAGGGTCCACGAAAGCTCTATGTCTTAATTATTATTTTATTTTATTTCTACTTCAAAGTAAATTTAAAATTTCTACTGGAATAAATAAATTTTATACGGTACATTACATACTCACTACCTTAAAAGGACGCTTCTTCAGAACTGTTACACTACGTTAGTACTATTATAAATTCTGTGATTTCGTCCCTTTTTTTGTCGGGGGTTAAAAATTTCATTCAATTTGAACTTGGCCTTAGTACAGTCGCCTGCAGAGAAACCTGACCACCTTTTATTGATTTTTAACAGGCAGGGGGTCAGGTTTCTCTGCAGGCGACTGTACAATTTTGTTTACCAAAAATAAATATAATAACAACAAAAATCCAAACGAATAGCAGATTTCACGGAAAAACAAATAACACAAGTTCTAAAAATGTAAACAGGCGAAATAATAATCGATTAATAAATAGATTTTATCGATACGTGTCGTTAATATCGATAAAATCTAACATCTTTAAATACCGGAAAATCAAAAGTACTTAAAATTTTTCTACTCTACTTTTGGTACCCCGCAGCTGTTCGGTTGTGGTTACGTGCATAAGCGTTAGCGACTTTAATCAAAGAAATTTATTTTTTTTGCAGCTCTAACTTTTATCAACAATTCAGTAATATGCTCTTCTTCTTCTTCATCGGCCACCCTCACTGCTGAGGATCGTGACCACATAATGTGCTTTCAAGTATGCTCTTAGTAGGATGTTCTTTTTTTGGAGAACTAAAAATTAAGAAAAATTATGATTTGGGTAAATAAAGTTGTAATAACTTAAAATAGTATAGTAGTATAGAAGGTTTCTTAAAGTGAAATCTAATATTTTAGTTATAAGTAATTAAGTGATTGGAACTTTTTTCCGCAGGTGGGTTTGTATTTTGTTTAAGAAAATGATAATAAAGAGTAAGTAAGAAGAAGTTAATTAAATTGATTTCATAAATGATTCAATGTGGTAATTATAGTTGGCAGCCTAGCCAAGCATACGGCCAGCGCGAATGGGCGATCACCGTAACTAATTAATGAAAAATTAGGGTATTATAAAGTTATGCCCAGATTTACATGTGACTTTTTGGACACGTTGACTATAATATTGTGAAAACCAGTTTAGAATTAGAATTACGTAGAACCAACACAGACAAGTAATAAAGGAGTGTGAAAAGTGGGAGAAGGGTCAAAGTATAATTTTAATAGCTGTTGCCCGTGGCTCCGCCGGCGTGGTACTCGGTTAATAGTAGCCTATTTTATTTATTTTAAAATTTTAAGATAAATAAATAAATACTATGTTTGACCGGTATTTAACTATAGCCATACGAAATTTTATCAAAATCAGTAAAGTGGGGGTCTATAATAATCCATCCATATGAAATTTCATCAAAATCAGTTTAGCCGTGAAAGCGTAAGAACAGACAGACTTTCGCATTTATAATATTGATAAGTAAATAACGCTAAGTTCGCTGTTTGATATGTCCGCTACCGCTTATCCAATACAAACACATCCGCGGATCGATCTACCAACTTGTCCGCACCGCTATAACAGCAACCCCTATAAAAGCCATACACTTTGCGACTCGTCAGTCAGAATCGCCCTGTACGTAGTGTTCGATATTTTAAATATTAAAAATTTAAATTGTGCATCTAGAATTGTGATTTTTTGCCAGTAAGATAAGTGAGTACCTCTTATAATAACCGTAACTAAAATATTTTATTTATAAATATTTTATTTATAAATAAAATATTTAAAAATTAAAAATGTATAAATAATAGAAAGTATTTTTTAATATTTAATTAAGTAAATAAATAAAATTAAAAATATTTTTAAATATTTGAATATTTTTTTTTATTAATTTACACTTTAATAGACAGTTTTAGAATAAAATATTTTTAATGAATAAATACATTTATAAAATAATAATAAAGTAACTAATGTAACTTTTCATAAATTTCATTGTTCCTCAAAAAAAAGTAGGTAAATAAGCATAATTAATTATTGGATAAAATATGTATTTTTATATGACAGAGTTAAAACTGAAAACTGAAGTTTATTATTAAAGTGTTAAAAATAATATGTTTATTTGTATTTTTTTTATTTATATGTACCTCTATTATTGGTAATTGGTAATTAATTCCTATAAACCCAATTTTAAGTGTTTTCTTCTTGATTTCTTAAATCACATTTTTTAAATTCATATTATAATTGTAAATAATACATTTTTTTCTATTCTATTCTAAAAGAAAACAAGTTTGACCCCGGCTTTTCTCTTATCTCAGCGTTTATTCGGTTTATAACAGTAATAAATATAATTTTCTTTCATAAAACATTATTTGGGTTTAATTGGACCAATTTATAACAAGTGGGTTGCCTTACTGATCCTGTGATGTGATGAGGCTGGCATAAGGAACTAGGAAAGGATTTCAAAAACAAGAGGGTAGCTGATAAATATAGGGACAGATAAAGCGACTTTTTTTTATACTATGTAGTGATAATAAAGACCAGCATCGTGGTTCACACCACGACATAATGCAGAGCGGAATCTATTTTGATGCATCAAAAATAGTTTACTTTTACCGAACCATATAATATAAATTGTTACCTATATCACTACATAGTATAAAACAAAGTCGCTTTCCCTATGTCCCTTTGTATGCTTAAATCTTTAAAACTACGCAACGGATTTTGATGCGTTTTTTTTTAAATAGATAAAGTCATTCAAGAGGAAGGTATTTATGCTTATGCGAAGCCGGGGCGGGTCGAATCGCTAGTATCAAATAAAGACATTTTCTTCTTGGGGATTTTTGACTAACAACCTTTATGATTGCGGGGCTGTGCAGTCATGGATCATCTCATGATATGTCCTAACTGCCCTGACTCCTGTACTGTTGAGGATCTGGAAGTCGGCCAACGACAGAGCAATCAACGTAGCCTTATACTGGTCAAAAATAATATAAGAGTCAAGCCATTTCGTCTCGACAAGAAGCAGGAGACGTGTTCTTTCTTTCTTTCTTTCTTTCTTTCTTTCTTTCTTTCTTTCTTTCTTTCTTTCTTTCTTTCTTTCTTTCTTTCTTTCTTTCTTTCTTTCTTTCTTTCTTTCTTTCTTTCTTTCTTTCTTTCTTTCTTTCTTTCTTTCTTTCTTTCAATGAAATGGTCTATTCTTATGCTAGTAACTATGCGTCCTTTAGTTTTTTTAACCCCCGACGCAAAAAGAGGGGTGTTATAAGTTTGACGTGTCTATCTGTCTGTCTGTCTGTCTCTGGCATCATAGCTCCCGAACAGATGAAGCGATTTCAATTTAGTTTTTTTCGTATTAAAGATGACATACGGGCGAGTGTTCTTTGACATGTTTTATAAAATCGGTTGAGCCGTTTAGAAGTTGTGGGGGTGAAAGTGGGGAAGAACAACCGAATTTCTGCAAATATACTTGAGTGGCGTCTCAAATGAAAGCGCATCACGTGCACATTACAAAATAATATGTTTAATGAAAATCGGTTGAGCTGTTACAAAGCTCAACCGATAGCTCAAAGGTGTAAGCGGGGAAAATACCTAATGTCTGCAAATTATATGTAGGGGTAAATTAGTCGACCGTTACCACTAAAAAGAAAATGTGTTGTCGGGTTTTTTAAATTTTTCATTTAATGTTATGTCTATAGTCAGTATAAAAAATCCTTATAATTGTGGATTTTAGCCACCAGTCTAGAGTCGCCGTCAATATAATGACCATTGCGACCGATACATCACAATCAGTCAACGCTATGTGATTTTATAGAAAAAACTCAATTGTATTTGCTTTAAGACGATTGAGTTTACTTTGTGTTATAATGGGGTTTACTCGACACAGGAAAAGATGGATGTTATAGGCAGTTACCTATATAAAATATAGTATCGTTGAATTAAGTAGTATCTCATAACACAAGTCTCGAACTTACTTTGGGGCTAACTCAATCTGTGTGATTTGTCTCTATATATTTATATATTTAGTTATTTATATTTATTTATAATTTGTAATTAATTTCTATAAAACTTGATTTTAGCTGCAATATATTCATTTATATTTGCACAAGCTTGTCTACCTGTGTCCCTAGTATGAGTTTTTCTTAACGCAAACGGTAGCGACTGCGTTAGCGATTTAGTATGACAAACTTGTACAGCGCCTCTGGCGGATAGTAAGGCTAGCGTCTGCGTTAAGAAAATCTCATACTAGGGGCACTGGTTACACTTTTGTTTGTTAGTTATATCATGGGTATCAACAACGACTACCGTCTTTTCTGCCGTCTGACCTTTATATCCATACTATTAAAAATGCGAAAGTCTGTCCGTCTATTTTTTCTTTTTCACTAGTTAACCGCTGGACCGGTTTTGATAAACTTTGGTAAAAGTTTTTATTTTGATGAAATGAAAATACCTAGGTATACCGAGGCTTAAAATTAAATATACCATGTAGCACGCGGACGTAGCCGCGGGCAAAAGCAAGTAATTTGTACAAGGAATACGGTTTGTATTCCTTGTACAAATTAGAATCATGTCAGTTTTATCAAGTTACCTAAAGGCATTAGACACAGCCTAACTATAGTTAGTTCTTACAAGTACTTATACCAAATTACTTTGCACACACATTCCTTGTTAACTCATAGTGGCAAGCATGCTAGAGCTAACAGTTGTGGGTGGTTGCCGGCCGGCAGCAGTTTATACGAACTAAATGGTGACGGAAGCACGAAAGTAATTCGTTAGTGGTGGCGCTAGTGTTCACCAATGTACCATCTTAACTCGAATACTATATTCTACTAAGCCAAGTTAGCCATAGTTTTTAGCCATGGACACGATAAAAGAAGTTCTAAAACTTTTTATTGGGCGTTTCAAATATAAGGCAAGTGCCTAAAAAGTATTTCGAGTAAGCAGAGACTTGGGAAAGCGTATATTATGTTTATAAATGATCTTATTTTGGGTCACTGAGCAAATTAAAAGGATGGGTTTCTGCAAAGATTAGAAAAAAAACATATTTAATGAACATGTGACAAGTAAGCTTGATTTCAATTAGTTAGGTTTTTTTTTTTCAATTTATTTTAATATTTTTACGGAGGTATAGCCGTGAAACGGACATACAGACAGAAAGACTTTCGCATTTATAATATTAACAAGCGACCTGCCCCGGCTTCGCATGGGTATAAAAACCTACCTATTCAATCACTCTATCTATTAAAAAAACCGCATCAAAATCCGTTGCGTAGTTTTAAAGATTTAAGCATACATCCATACTAATATTATAAATGCGAAAGTCTGTATGTCTGTCTGTCTGTCTGTCTGTCTGTCATCTCTTCACGGCTAAACTGATGGACCGATTGTGATGAAATTTGGTAGGGATGTAGTTAATGACCTGAGGTCAAACATAGGCTACTTTTGGGCGCGATATAACCAAATCCCGCGGGCGGAGCCGCGGGCAACAGCTAGTAGGGATATATAGGGATAGAGAAAGCGACTTTGTTTTGTACTATGTAGTTATAGTATGGAAGTATGAATCTATCAGTACACTAATAAAACATTCCGACGAATTGAGAACCTCCTCCTTTTTTTTTGAAGTCGGTTAAAAAATAATAGCAAATACACCCCTAACTTCAGCCCCAAGTTAACCGATGCTAGACATTGCTAGGGCTTCGTGTCTGGCGATTATCGTATTAAATTGACGTATAGACCGAATTCACTAGTATTCAAATGCATTATTTTATTAATATACCAACTGTGGATGCCCGCTATTTTAAGCTATATTATCTACTAGCTTTCGCCCGCATGAATTTCCCTCTGGAACAGTCCTTTTTCCGGGTTGAAAACTGTGCCCCTAGTATGAGTTTTTCTTAACGCAGACGCTAGCGACTGCGTTAGGATTTTGTATGGAATTTCTTAGTTGCCTGACTATCCGCCAGAGGCGCTTTACAGGTTTGCCATACTAAATCGCAAACGCAGTCGCTAGCGTCTGCGTTTAGAAAAACTCATACTAGGGGCACTGGGTCGCCGTCGCTTGACGCGCATTATCATTACGGATAAGCGCGTCGCGATCGAGCTCCTCAGCTTTATTATATTAGTACTAGCTGACCCGGCGAACTTCGTACCGCCTTTCTTAATATTTTTTTCCGTAAGAACCTTGCACAGATCGTTAGAAAACTACAAAAAAAACAATCAGCCAAATCGGTCAAGCCGTTTTCATGCTATGTCGTGACAACGGAAAACGGGTTTCATTTATATATATATATATATATATATATACATAGAGTTTTAAATAACTTACAAAATTTTTAGTTTGATGGCGGGTACGACTATAATACCTTCTTGCATTATACTAGATTTGAATTTTTGTTTCAGATTATTGAAGAGCTCAAGTAATTCGGAGAAACATGGAGCACACGGAGTTTCGTGTAAAAGGTATTTTTTTTATTAATTAAAATTTAATTTTTGTATATCACAACAAGCTTACTCCCGCGTCTTTGCTTCGGGTTCGAACCCGCGACCTGTTTTGTGACAGTCTGGCATGACACCCAGTAGGCGGCAAAATAAAAAAACGGCCATGTGCGAGTTGGCCTCGCGTTTTGATGATTCCGTACCATCACACTATACTAATAATACTAAGGTTATTTTAAGATTTTTTCATTCCTTTTGTTTGTAAAATAGATATTTTCTTGAGTTGACCCTTGGGGTAGGTACTACTACGATAATTTCAAATAGTTTCAGTTGACCTTGTTTTTTTGAACATATACGAGTAATATATGTATGTTAGTATATTGAAAGAAGTAACAAAGTCTTAACATTTTTATTTCTTGTTTTCTTTATATATTTACTTTCTTAAAATTTTATAAAAAGAAATACATCTTTTAGATTTATTCCTAAATACGTGGATTATAATATTTATAATATTACTTCTTACCAAATTTCATGATTCCGGTTTTGATTCCCATCTGAAATCGCTAAATTTACGAAAATTTGCAACATATCTTTTGATCCCGTTGACGTATAATTTTTATTATTTTACATACAAAAGGGACCGACCTGAGTATTTTATTTTATGAATTTAACCAAGTTCATGAGTTCGTCAGAATTTTTTTTATACATACAGAAGTAACAAGAGATCTTATAATGGTTCCGTTTTTGCCATTTGAGGTACATAACCCTAAAAATGTCCTTTATAAGCCGACCTAAGACTATTATATCAATATTACAATTCCCTTGACAAATCTAGATATTACTACAATTATATTGTAGTTAGATATCGAATGCAATTTATAATAATTAAAGATACGTGGTGTGAATAAGTAAATAAATTCATTCCAACTTAATACGGATTTTATGACACTACATAGTACCTGGGCGACCGAGCATCGCTCGTTTTATGTAGGAAATCTTTTTGCGAGAAAATATGGGTAAAATGAATTTGCCCAGACATGGAACTTAGCTAATCTTTTTGACTATGTGAGAACTTATGTTTAAAATTTCAAAGAAATCTTTAGGACCGTTTTCGAAAACGCTAGTTCGAATCACTATTACTATCATCACTTCACTTCATCATCACTATACATAGTATAAAACAAAGTCGCTTTATGTCCTTAAGTTCTCTAATTACTCTATCTATTAAAAAAACCGCATCAAAATCCTTTGCGTAGTTTTAAAGATTTAAGCATACAAAGGGACATAGGGACAGAGAAAGCGCCTTTGTTTTATACTATGTAGTGATAGTGATGAAGTAAGTTCATTTTCACATCCTTACAAGATCAGTATACTATCAATTCCAACAATATTGTCGTAATAAAATGAAATCATGTCGCTATATTGGATCGTTTGTCCGTCAGTAACTCCTTAACCCCTTTTATGGGGCAGGGATTGGAATATATTGGTATCACTAGTTCACGCATATGGATTTGTTTGAATTTATTGAATGTTTGTTCAAGCTATCAGAAGTCTAGAAAAACATTTTACTTGCAATCGCTGTTGGAACAGCCGTTTGAGATTCCGATTAAACGTTAAGGTGATACCTCGGTGAACACTAGCGCCACCGTCATTTAAAAATCATTACTCACTGAAAACACAAGTTATCACAAATCCCTCTGCTGTAATTATGGTTCTGGACCTGAAGTTAATGTTAAACATATTAAATTATAGTTTCCTATAGTTTTCTTATTAAAATTACAATTAACTTCAGATCTAGAACCTTAACTACATAACAGTGATTTTTGATAACTTGTGTTTACAGTGAAAAATGATTTTTTATTGATGGTGGCGCTAGTGTTCACCGAGGTGTCATCTTAAGTTCAAATACTTTTGTTTTTCAAGTAATTAAGTTACATTGTTGCAAATGATTTACCCCCGTATTAAGAAACGTTTGTTAAGCCTATTTTAGTTAAAATGTGTTTCGTCTCGTTCTTTCACATGAAGTGTCAGGTAAGAGAGAAAGAGCCAAAACATATTTTAGTTAAAATGGGCTTATCATACGGTGGTTAGTTATTAAATGCCTGCTTTCCTACTAAATGATATAAAAAAGACTTATTGTACAAATATCTCTGGCATTAGTTATTACACATAGCCTATGTCGCTCGGAGATAGTGTAGCTTCAAATAAAAAAAAATCAATAGTATTTTCGAAACCTATTCGGTACAAACAAATAATAAAATCTTTCCTCTTTTAATATTAGGTATATTAAATATATATGGCTAGCAACCCATCACTATTGATTTCCTGTTTCAACTACCATTATGCTAAACGTGGCCTAAGGTCTTATGGTCCTAGGCTCTGTCTACCCCGCATGGGATAAAGACGTGATAATATGTATGTATGTAAGTATATAGTAAGTTTCTTTGGAAAAGTTGTTCAGAATAACGGTTTGAATCTTCTCTTAAAATATTTGCAGTTAATTTGTGTTCACTTCACTATCACAAAATCACTACTTAGTATAAAACAAAGTCACTTTCTCTGTCCTTATATATGCTTAAATCTTTAAAACTACTAAACGGATTTTGATGCGTTATTTTTAATAGATAGAGTGATCCAAGAGGAAGGTTTTTATGCCCATGCGAAGCCGGGTTGGGTCGCTAGTTATATATAAAAGAAACTGCAAAGCGATTGAAGCCCATATGTCCAAGCTTTCAAATCAGATTGATTTTCTTTCGATCACTTTGTTTGTCTCACACTAGAGTTACAAAGGACTACAGACTATCTATTTTAGCCGATTGTGTAGAAAAAGATGTGTTCGCAGTTACTTCGAGTGAAATTGAATTGTTTGAAGTGAGTTCACTCAGCAGTGGGGCACTGGTTTAATCTAGATTGTCAATCTTGTATTTTTGCTTGTTTGTGATATTTTTTATTTTTGTCGGCACAAACAGTAATTAGAACAATAATAATTTTGTAAACAGTTTCAGAGAAATAGACCAAACAGTGCCGAATAAGTAAAGTTTATGCATTAAATACATAGTAAATACAATATTATTAAAATCAGAAGAGTACAAATAAAGTAAAATGTTTCCTGGTTGCAACTTCAGCCGCTGCTTCAGAACCCAGGGTACGCTTTTAATCATGTTCCTGATTTGGCGATATTGTTTATTACAATGGAGCGACTGCCGTCTGACCTTCGTAACCCTTTTTACTAACCAATAGGGACATGACCCGGGTGTGTTAGTGGCCAACACTGTCAAATTTTTCAGGCTGTCTAAAAGCATCTGACATAGCCTAGATCGTTATCAAGCAATAACATCCGGGATCCGCAATAAACGACAACTGCCTTCAAAGCACGGAGCAGCTCAAAATAGAAATACTTACCATTAATGGCGACCAATCCAAACTAGGCCACGTTACCTTTGCTTGACTCGCTCCTTTGTTACATATAGGTAGTTACATACGCCCGTTAGACTATCGAGCTTTTCTGATATAAGTCAGTTCCTCTCATCTTAGCGCTTTCCCGGCTGCTTCCACAGCTGCCAGCTTCAAAGCCCTTTGTCCGTTTTCCTGCTTTTTCTTCTAAATTTTGCCCTTCTTTTGAATTTGAATTTGAAAGTCTTAGGCAACTTTTGTTGTGACTTATTACCCCAAAAAAAATTACGTACTTTATAATATCTGTATTAATATCCCAACTAATATTATATATGCGAAAGTGAGTTTGTATACTTATTATTGTTTGTTTGTTTGTTTGTTTGTTACCTCTTCAATCTGTCGGTCAATTTTCACATAAACATAGCTAGGTTTATTGAGAAGGAAATAGGATACCTTTCATCCCGGTAAAAAGCACTGTTCCCGATGAGAAATTCACACGGCGAAACCGCGGGCGTAAACTAGTATCTCTATAATATATTCTTTACTAGCGACCCGCCATGGCTTCGCATGGGCATAAAAACCGTCCTCTTGAATCACTCGATCTATTAAAAAAACCGCATCAATATCCGTTGCGTATTTTTAAAGATTTAAGCATACAAAGGGATATAGGGACAGAGAAAGCGACTTTGTTTTATACTATGTAGTTATAATATGTCTTAATATTCTTCATGCTTATAACTCGGTCCCCAACATTCACCCACTCTGGTCGACTGTTAAGCCCAACGACCCTTTACTAATTGACCTTTCTTCCCAGCCAAGGAGATGGTGGACTACATAGCAGATTACCTGGAGAACATCAGGGAGAGAAGAGTGTCTCCCAACGTCCAGCCTGGCTACCTACACTATAGGCTACCTTCAGAGGCTCCAAACCTTCCGGAGAAATGGGATGATATACTGAAGGACGTCGATGACCATATCATGCCTGGGGTGAGTGAGAAGGTTTTGGTCCAGTGGTTGAGACGTTTACCTGTAAATCCACGAGATTTGGATTCGATTCCCATGGAATGCATAATTTGGTTAGGACATTGCAGGCTTGAATCACCTGATTGTCTGATAATGAGAGGATTCCGTGCACGTGCTTCGGAAGGCACGTTAAGCCGTTGGTCCCGGCTGCCATCTGGTAAACGTTAGATGAACCACGTCAAGAGGAACAGACGGTTCCCAAGAATTCCGACCATAGTGTGTAAATGGTCGATTGACCGTGACACATACATGAAATTATGATAATCTCAGCATGTTTTTTCCGCCAATTCAGTAATTTTCACAGCTGTAGTGCTTCGGAGACATAGGGATCTGCTAAAACTTATTGCTCCAAATGTCATTCATGAGGTTTCATTTGTAATTATTTTTAACCAGCTGTTGCCCGCGTCTCCGTCCGTGTGGAACTCTGTTATATCGTGCCCAAAAGGAGCCTAATGTTTGACCCTTGGTCGGTAGACAGCTTTAACTACAGTTAAAGACTAGACATCCATACAGTTTCAGCAAGCTTAACAGACCAACAGACAGACGATCTTTTACATTTATAATATTAGTATGGATAAATATGGATACTACATATCTTAAACAGCATCAATCAACATCATTGCAGTTTTTGACCTTCATTTTTGGGAGAGAGAGAGAGACAACTAATGCTATCTTTCTTCCACAGTTGGTTCATTGGCAAAGCCCTCACATGCACGCGTACTTCCCTGCTCTGACTTCGTACCCCTCAATCATGGGAGAAATGCTGTCCAGTGCCCTAAATGTACTCTGCTTTACTTGGGTATGTCGGAAAACCTAATAATTTTAAGAAAGAAAAATCTATAATTTAAGATGGTTTGCATATTAGAGAGATGGATTAAAGAAGACTGAAGAATGGTATATACAAAACAATGGGCTTAGCCCAAAGTCATCGCAAAACGTTAACGACATACGACAAGAAAAAAATGTATGGGATTGACATAAGATTGACCACGTGATTTACCGCAGCTTATGTTAATACCATACATTTTGTTCTTGTCGACATTCGCTAGCGTTTTGAAATTGTCACTTGGCTGCTGGTGCTGAGTTGGCTGAGAGAGTCGGTCAGGGTCGGCCTCGAAAAACATACTGCAACCAAATCGTAGACCTTTTGAAAAAGGGAGACATTAAGAGTACTCGTTATCGGTAAGCGTGTATAAGCAAGTATTACACTGCCTCCGTGGTCTAGTGGTTAAGGCGTTTGCCTGTAGACTCGGGCGTCGTGGGTTCGATTCCCACGGGAAGCATACTTTGTTTAGTTGTTTCCAGTTTGGTTAGGACAATGCAGGCTTGAATCACCTGATTGTCTGATAATAAAGATGATTCCGTGATTCGGAATGCACGTTAAGCCGTTGGTCCCGGCTGCCATCTGGTAGTCGTTAAAGGAACCACGTCAGAGGCCGAGATGCGATTCCGAAGAACTCTGACACCAGGGTGTGAATGGTGGACTGACTGTGACGCCTACTCTAAATGAAGATTAAGATGATGAGCAAGTATTATGAAACACTTCCTTTACAGGCCTCATCACCAGCTGGCACAGAACTAGAGACCATCTCCATGAACTGGCTCGGGAAGCTCCTGGGTCTTCCAGAATGCTTCCTCAATGAGAAAAATGATAGTCCAGGCGGTGGTGTTATTCAGGTAAGATAATCCAACTATAACCTATACTTCACTATCATCACTACATAGTATAACAAGGTAGCTTTCTCAGTATCTATGTCCCTTTGTATGCTTAAATCTTTAAAACTACGCATCGGATTTTGATGCGGTTTCTTTTAATAGATAGAGTGATTCAAGAGGAAGTTTTTTATGCCCATGTGAAGCCGGGCGGGTCGCTAGTATGTTATATAGTATGTTATATATAAGAAGAAAGATTTGTATTTTGTATGTTTGAATGAGTAAACTCAAAAACTCCTGTACCGATTTCAAAAATTCAAAATATAGGCTATAGTATGTACCACGGGCGAAGCCGGGGTGAACTGCTAATCCAACTATCCCAACTAATATTATAAATGCGAAAGTGAGTTTGTATATTTGTTACCTCTTCAAGCCCTATCTCCTGAACCAATCTTCCTGAAATTTAATAAATGCGAAAGTGTGTTTGTTTATTTGTTTGTTACCTCTTCACGCCCTATCTACTGCACAAATATTCCTGAAATTTCGCATCTACATAAGTAGGAGTATTAAGAAGGACATAGGCTACCTTTCATTCGGGAAAAATCACTGTTTCCGAGGAAAATTTATGCGGAAAATTTATAAAATTTATATATTTATACTATGGTTCATTCACAAAACGAGCTATTTTTTACCAACTTCAAAAAAGAAGGAGGTTCTCAATTCGTCGGAATGTTTTATTGTATACCTATCTCCAAAGAATTTCGAATCGCGCGCGGTTTGACGCGACGCAAAACTTTTTTTTGATCTATGCCTATCTCACAATCTCAAAATAACTAGTGACCTATCGAAATTATAATTTGGTATTTTCGCTTTCGTTTGTTTCCGAATTTTGTTTCATAATGATTATCGTCCAAACCGATTCGTGTTATGTTTCAAAATTTTATCAAAACCGCTATCAGCTCATCTTATTTGCTCGTGCAAGCATAAATTAAGTACCTTGTCGTCGTTATCTTAAACTGGTATTGTTCTCGATGCCCATTCAATTAGGTTTTGTTAAACGCCAATTTGTTTGTATTTCGTATTATTTAGAAGGCTAAACACATTTTAGTACTTTTTATATATAAAAATATTGATAAAAGTACTAGTACAATATTATTTAATCTACTTAGAATCATCCAATGATAAATTATTATAAGATAAATAGGGCGTGAAAATAAATATCTTAACTTTATCTAATATATAAAATTCCAGTGTAACAATGTTAGTTACCTTAATCCTCCGAAACGGCTTTACTGATTTTTACCAATTTTTATACGCGTATACAGTACCTAGGTCTGAGAATCGGCTACTATCTATTTTTCATACCCCTAAGTGATAGGGGTTGTTCAATGGAAACTATTGTTGGCTGGAATGAGATAATGAGTTCCTCCGTTCCCTATGGCAACTGAGTTTCACAACCAGTTGTGAAAAAATAATTTTCTCTCTTGGCGACTAGTTGCGAGAGAATCTTTTTTCAAATTCAAATTCATATATTACTTGTAATCACGTTGTACAGTAAGGTTTTACATATCACTATTAGAAACAAACATGCCTAACCGTTACGGCATACAAGTATAGGTTCTTGGTCGCGTCGTTACATCTTAAAATCAATGTCAAACAATTTCAAATTTTGAATCTATAAAAAAGTCATGAATATTATAATAACATTTGCTTATGTGTTCACTTTCTCACAGACGACAGCCAGCGAGGCAACCCTGGTCAGTCTGCTAGCAGCACGCACCAGGGCCCTCATTGAACTGGCTAAGCTGAACCCTGACCTCCAGTCCTCGGAGCTCCTGGGCCATCTGATCTGCTACTGCTCTGACCAAGCCCACTCCTCAGTGGAGAAAGCCGGATTGATCGGTAAGTAGTAAAGTTTAATTGAATTCAAATTCAAATTGTTTATTTTCAATATAGGATATTGTTATCACTTATTGACGTCAATTTATATTTTGTAATTTTATTATTGACTAGCTTTCGCCCGCGTGAGATACCCTCGGGAACAGTGCTTTTTCCCGGGATGAAAGGTACTCTATGTCCTTCTCCATACTATGTGTATGTGAAATTTCAGGAAGATTGGTTTAATAGATAGGGCGTTAAGAGATAACAAACAAATATACAAACTCACTTTCGCATTTATAATATTAGTTGAGATTGTTGTTCTGTGTCGCTGAGAATCAAAAATTTGTTTTAAGTATATGGGTCAAATAGTAACCTAAAATATATTTTTTATTTTTATTTAAAAGGTAGTTTTAAGAACCAATACTTACGGTTGATTTCGGTAACTGTCGTTTTTAGAGAAAATTCTGCAGTGGAGTTTGCGGCGTCGCTTCTTCTCCACTTGCGCTTCGTAAGTGGTGTTAACTTAAAGTAACAAATGAATGAATGAAGTCAATGAGTGATAAGAACATACTATATTGATAATTAAACAATTTGATTTACCCCCGTATTAGGAAACGTTTGTCAAGCCTATTTTACCTACAATGTGTTTCGTCTCGTTCTTTCAGTGTCGGGTAATAGAGAAAGAGCCAAAACATATTTTAGTTAAAATGGGTTTATCAAAAGTTTCTTAATACGGGGGTTAGTCTTTAAGACTTATTTCTAGTAAATGAAAATAACGGTAAATTTTAAAGACCTAAATACTACGATAAGTCAGTTATATTTGGGTATTAAATACCGCTGCATTTATCTTGTAATGTATTTTTTGTTAATTTTTGCAATAGAGTTATTTAAAAACGGCTAAAAGGACCACACAGCAGATAGAAATAGGGGCAGGTTAATAATTTCAAACAAATTCCCGATCTCAGCCTGTCGATTCTATAAATTTCAAACAACAACTCGCTTCTCACGTCGGTATCACTCAAACTTCGCATAAGGTTCAAAATGACAAGTGAAAAGTGAGTTTCGAAGTGACTGGGAAATTACCTTACAGAATGCCACATCTTACGTCATCTCATACAAAATCTCACGTCCAATCTAGTTCATCTCGCTGACACGCTCGCAAGGATAGGGTTATTATAGTAGATTCGAATTATCAACCGAGTTTTTATCCAAGCGACCAAGCGACAAGAGAGCCAATCAAGAAACTCACAGCGGATTCAGATTCGAAGTTTAAAATGAAACCTTACAGAATCCATGCCCTGATCATGGGCACCCATTTGTTCTCTTTTTTGCTAATAGATGGCGCTACAAGAATTAAATCGCTAATTCTTATATTATTGTAAGGTCTGGTGAGAATGCGGTACATCGAAACTGATGAGAACCAGAGTATGCGTGGTGCCAAATTGGAGGAAGCCATACTCAGCGACAAGGCCAAGGGATTAGTGCCTTTCTGGGTAAGTCTTATGCATTTTGTATTTTAGCTTAGCAGTACACCTAGTATGAGATTTTATTAACGGAGACGCTAGACTGCGTTACGATTTTTTATGGAATATCTTAGTTCTTTTACACTCCAGGGGAGCTGTACAGCAACCGTAGCCAAGTGACAACTCAATACGCTAACGAATGTCGACAAGAACAAAATG
Source organism: Apomyelois bistriatella (assembly GCA_947044815.1). Lineage (NCBI taxonomy): Eukaryota > Metazoa > Arthropoda > Insecta > Lepidoptera > Pyralidae > Apomyelois > Apomyelois bistriatella. Next base: position 2,687,861 of record OX345715.1, on the reverse strand, counting down.
TATGGGATTGACATAAGCTGCGGTAAATCACGTGGTCAATCTTATGTCAATCCCATACATTTTGTTCTTGTCGTACCTCGTTAACGTTTTGCGATTGTGACTTTGGCTAAGCCCCCACGTTTGTCATACAAAAACGCTAACGCAGTCGCTAGCGTCAGCTTTTATAAAATCTCATACTAGGGGTACTGGGCATGCGTGCTAACGATTGTATAGTTTAGGTGACGGCGAGCGAGGCCAGATTTGGATTGGTCGCAATTAATGGCATTTCTATGTTGAGCTCTTCCGTGCTATAGAAGGCACATTAAGCTGTTGGTCCCAGCTGTCATAGCTAGATGGCCGTCGTTAGACTAGATGTCTTTAGACAGCCTGAAAATTCTGGTGTTGGACACTTATTTTTAACTAAAAAAAGTGTTTTGTCTTTTTCTCTCTTGCAGACATTTAACAAGAATGAATGAGACAAAACACAGTTCAGCTAAAAGGGCCTCAAACAATAATGTTCCAAATGCAAAATTCAGACCAATAAGAATGAATGAATGAATAAACACTTTATTGTACCAATTACATAAAAAGATGAAAATATTATAAGACCTTTTGGTTTAGACTTTTTGGTTTTTTTTTTTCAAATTCACTGCAAAAGAAGGTCATATCTCAAGTTAATTATAATAAAAGCGTACCCTGGGCTCTGAAGAGTAAGCTAGGAAACACGCTCAGACGAAGAAGTTACCTACACATTCTCCAAAATCCTGTTAAAAACTACTGTTAAAGACTATCGACTATCCCTATTCGTGTTTAATACAATTATCAGGTACAACTACCATTAATGACTAGATGTGACATTTTTTACACCACATTTAAATCGGCGAGCGTGTATGACGACAGTGATGAGTGTGGAGGAAGCGAAAGAGGTATATAAGGATCGTAGCCAGTGGAAATCTCTACTCTCTGCCTACTAATCTCTACTCTGTAATCCATGTATGCAATTCTACTGTACAATAAAGTGTTTTTACTTACTTACTTACTCCTACGGGAGACAGGCGTGATGATATATTCATAAATGTATGTCATTATCATAGAGCGGGCTCGACATTCTCGGTAAATCCATACGAAAATAGCCGACTAAATAAATAAATATATACAAACAATATCATACAGATTGAGTTAGCCTTAGATAATAATCCAAGGTCAATCAGAAAAAGATCATTTTTCATCTTGACCTGATTGGGGATTGAACCCGGAATCTGCTGAGTAGAGGTCAAGTATGTAAACCATTACACCACAGAGGTCGCCAATAAATATAAGAGTGTGGAGGCAGTATTCGGCAACATTACTCAATAAAACTATATTTGACATTGTATTGTCTATTGCATGTCAGAAATGACTAATGAAACAAATGATTATTATATTTTCCAACATTGTTATGTACCACATTTTAAGCAATAAAGTATCATTCATTCATTCATTCATTCATTCAAGACTTTGCTACATTCGTGTCGCATACATCTATTTAATGGCGGTATTTCGCGCCAACATCAAAGGAGTCTCGGATAGTTTTGTGTGCGCGAGACACACCCTACATTCCTGTATCATCATCATCATTTCGTGGAGGTGTTATGGTTAATCGAACTCACGACTCCTAGGTCTGTAGACCTAACGCCTGTAGGCAAACGCCATAACCTTGACCACGGATGTAGATTTTTACATTCCTCTAGAGATAGTGTTAAAGTACAATGATCTGTATCGAAATTTGACCCCTTTTTAACAGCTTGTGGTAAATCTAATCTCCTACTTGTGGCATGGGGATGGAGATGTGGCAAAGTATGGAGAGATCTATCTCGTTTTGCAACCGGGAACGCGCTAGGACGCTTGGCTGATATTTATAATACTAGCGACCCTTCCTCCTTCCTCTTGAATCACTATCTACTAAAAAACCGCATCAAAATCCGTTGCCTAGTTCTAAAGATTTAAGCATACAAAGGGACATAGGGACAGAGAAAGCGACTTTGTTTTATATATGTAGTGGCGAAGAAGGCACATCCAGTGTACTATAAATTGTGTATATCTGTGGTACGCGCGGATAAGCTGCGTTAAATAAGCTGACGTGAAGGTAACAGTATCATTCTCGTATACTGTATTAGCGATTAAATAGCTTAATGCTCTTTTTAACGGGAATCGTAGGATGTTGGTACTTCATTCATGACTTATTTATGACGACCTCCGTGGCGTAATGGGTAACATGACAGTCCGCTGCTTAGGAGGTCCTGGGTTCGGGCAAGTCAAGATGAAAAATGATCTTTTCTGACTGGCCTGGGTCTTGGATGTTTATCTATATATTATTTGTTTGTTATAAAATCACTGCCTCTTACTAGGCAGTAGTTTTTATGAACTAACTAGCTTTCGCCCCCGGCTCTCTCTCGGATGAAAGGAACCTTATGTCCTTCTTAGTTGTAGTTGGGATAGCATTAGGGGATAGCATGTGGTCCCATAGCCTAAGAAATACGAGTAGATTCAGTTCCTTTTCTTGCGTTGGCGCTACAAAAATTGAAAAAAAAAATAAAAAAAAATATAGGCTCGTCCCTTTGTGAATCCACGTATGAATTGAGTAAGTTTTTATTTTATAAAAAATGGTCTAGCCGTAGAAAAGCCGTGAAGAGGTGACAGACAGACAGACACTAGGCAGACAGACAGACTTTCGCATTTATAATATTAGTATGGATTTGTTAATTGTGAATAATTTTTGTTATTTTTTTCACATTAAAAAGATATGATCTAGTCATTCCACGGCAGTTCTAACTTTCTAACTAATATTATCAATGCGAAAGTGAGTTTGCTTGTTTGTTTGTTTGTTTGTTACACTTTCACGCCCTATCTTCTGCACCAATCTTTCTGAAATTATTGCATACACATAGACAGAAGTATTTAGAAGAACATAGGATACCTTTTATCCTGGAAAAAGCACTGTTCCCGAAGGAATCTCACTTGGGCGAAGCCGCGGGCGAAAGCTAGTTCATAAAAACTACTGCCCAGTAAGAGGCAGTGTGTTTTTGGCTGAACCGTGAGATAGCTTTAGTCTAAATTGACCATCTAGCTTACAATTTATAAACTTATCCCTTTTAAAAATGTCTACAAACTTACCTCCATCATTAGTAGCATCCCAAGATACAATATCAGTTTTAAACTGTGACAGCGACAGATTAGTAACAATAGTGTGTGGTCCAAGGTATAAGCGACAAAAAGAAACTACTTCTTTGTAGGCTTTGTAGGGAAGGCCAGCGTATTTTGTAAGTGCATATTTTTTTTTTACTTAGGTATTTGTTATTTATATTTAAGCTTTTTTTATAGTAATTAAATTCCATTATTTTTAAATGTTTATACTTTTTTTCATACATGAATATCTTTTTATACAGTGTAATCAGTTATTCGTACTATAATATGTCGAAGTTTGCTTATGGAATGTTTCTAAATTATTATGAAAAACTTATGAGGTTTTCATTATTTGTAATAGAAGTTAGCATTTCAAATTACTAAAATAGAACATAGGTATTCCATCAATATCATAAAATAGCTTAAAATGACCTCCAGTTTCAGTTTCATTACATATTTTTTTGAATACATATAATCCTAACAAGATATAACAAAAACGCCTTCCACGTCTCCCTTGTACCACACACGACTTCCTGACATTTCTAATCTCCTTACAAATTGGCCCCAATGGGACGCAACATCTTTAAAATGAAAACAGTAGCTTTATTAGAGTGGTTTTAAATAAAAAGCTCGCCATGGAGACTACAAGCTTAATGATTGCCATCAGTGTAATGAATTCTGGTAAACCAGAACACCCAGAAATCCTATATTTTTAATAGACTTGTATATTCTACTAGCGTCCCGCATAAGCATAAAAACCCTCCTCTTGAATCACTTTATCTATTAAAAAAACCGCATCAAAATCCGTTGCGTAGTTTTAAAGATTTAAGCATACATAGGGATATAGGGACAGAGAAAGCGACTTTGTTTTATACTATGTAGTGAGTAGTGAAGTGATAGTGATTAAGTAAGTATACGGGGCATACATTCCCTAATGGGAAGCGATTTCTAAATAAAGGATTAAGTAGTAGCTATTTCAAATTTTCAACAGAAATTGCAAGTTTTTTACTCGTATCTATCGCGGAATAGCGTTTTTTTTTTAAATTTTAGAATACTTTCTAGAATTATTTAAAAATGACGCTTTTTTTTTGAAAAGTTTCCTTTTTCTGATATTCATCTTTCGCGGGTTATCGTATTTTTTTTAATGTTATATTTCCTGTTCATAAGATAACGGTATTTATTAAGGTATGTGCGACCCTCGGCACAACTGGGTCGGTGGCGTTCGACAACCTTCGGGAAATTGGTCAGGTGTGCGAGCGACATTCAGCTTGGCTCCATGCCGACGCTGCTTATGCTGGAAGCGCCTTCATCTGCCCTGAATACAGGTATTTTTTTATTATTTACGACTTATAATTTTACGAATTGTTTGTTCGCGTGTGTATCAGATAGATTTATAGTATATTTTAATTTAATATACCAATTATCAAAGTAAAAACGTACTTTAACGAGACTGCACAATTTGAGTCAGAAATTGTTTTTTTTTTCTTCCATAAAACTATTATTAGTATTAATTATTAGTCTAAATGTATACTTACTTAATGTATTAGGTTAGATATTTATCCGGTATGCACGATTATAATTTGCAAAAACAAAAGAATTATAATGTTGTAAGAAGTTGACATGTTTTTTCGCGTAAAAAATAAACACTAAAATTAAAAGAATCATTCCATGGGTATGTAAGCAAAAATGCTGGCGGCATTTACCCGATAGATAGCCATGCTAATCAGTTACTTGAAATAGCAACCAGCCTTGTCATCGGCACCGGAGATCAGACGTAGAACGACTTTTATAAAAAGATCTCGCACACTTCTTAGCACCTCAAATCACAGATATTTTTCTTATCAAAAGTGCAACTTTTTTTTTTAAATTTCATAGGCACTGGCTGGATGGTATAGAGCTAGTGGATTCGTTCGCTTTCAACCCTTCAAAATGGCTTATGGTGAATTTCGACTGCACTGCGATGTGGTAAGATATTTTTATTATAAAATAATTTCTACACTTCTTTGCGCAATGTACAACTCAAATGCAGAAAAATATAGCTACGCTTTGATTTTGATAGATAGAATTAGATTTTTCAGACTTCAATTTTTTTTAAATGATTTATTTTCTATGGTACTTCTAGGAAATAAATAAATTTAATTTCCTCTTTAAAGGTATCAAATCAAAATAAATATCGCATGGTTTACTCGATCATGACCACTCTAGTGTCAGAATTTCAAAAACTGCCGTAAAAAATATATTGTGTACGAAACAAAAAGAAAAAAACAAATTATTATCGATAATAAAAATTTATTACAATAATTGGTTTATTTGGATTTATTTTTAATATTATTTAATGGATTTTTTCTAGGGTGAAGGACAGCACAGCCCTTCACAGGACATTCAATGTAAACCCTATCTATCTGAGGCATGAGAATTCAGGTTAGTATGATTCAAAAAAATCACAAAACTATTGAAATAAGAAGATATTTAGGAGTTTGTAAATCGTCAAGCGTGTATATGAGTTTAGAAGAAGCAAAGGCTATTCCTAAGGATGGTAGCAAGTGGAATTTTTTTAGCCTTTGCCTACTCCTTCAGGATCAGCTGTGATAATATATTTTAAAACTGTATAGCTATATAATATATATAATTATATTACAGATCTTATATTTTTCTGTTTAATTGGACGCAAGGCACAAATCTTCACTTTCAAACATAGAATCTATGCTCAGTTCTCTGCGTTACAAGTTTCACTATTAGATAATTCTTTAAGTTTAAGTTTGCCTGTTGTGCTTTACAATTAGTATTTTGTACAGAAACATTAAATGTACTTAAATAAAAATAAACCTTTATTGATTCCAGGAAAAGCCATCGATTACATGGTAAGTGAAATTTTAATGATTGCAGACAAAATTGTATTAATAGATACATACAATAATAATCTAAATAAATCGACAAATATGGCCGTATTAGGGGCGTATAGGAAATACAAGGAAATAAGAAGAAGAAACATACAATAATAAGATTTAAACATTCCATTATAGAGGTGTAATTAGCATCAAAAATCATAAAAGAGGATCTTTTTTGCAATGCGCTTTACTTACAATGTATTTGTGTAGATAGATATTATGTATGGATGATGTAACTTGTAACAGTTTACACACGAAGCCATACATTTTGTTCCGATGTATGTGACACGCGGAGCGTATTTGGTAATAACTTTTTTTTAGTTCTCATAGAATAAAGGTATTCAGTTTAACAGTTTGATATTTTAAAATTACTAATAAAATATGGAAAAGACTTAAAAGATACAATCAAGTTCAGGATTTTTTTTTAAACTGAATACAAACTGTAAATTGTCAACATCATCATAAATATGTCTGCTGACATCTGGTGGTCGTTAAATAGACCAAATTAGAGATCGAAGGGTATCGAATCGAAGAACTCTGAAACCAGATTGTGTATGGTCGATTGACCGTGACACCTACATGAAAGGATTATCATAAATATCTCTAGAATTTTTACCATTTGAACATTTCTTTTTTGTTTAATCATATTTCATGATTATACGTTGATAATTCTATATATCTTCTATATCTAGGTATATTTTAAAATTGTATAATATAAAACCTAAATTTATGTGAATAATTAGATTGGAACCCAAAAGTTCAACACCGAGAAGAAATCCCCAATCATCACAGATTTGAAATACGCAAAAGTTTCAAAAGGTGATCAAACTATATTAAATGGCATTACATACAACGGCGATAAGGACATAACTTACAATGGTGAAAAAATTGAGCACATGATAAGTGATGATGAAGGGATAATGAATGGTAATGATAGTGGTGAAGACTTATATGAAGAAACGAGTGGAAAATTACACGGATATGATGAAATGGCTCCTGGATGCGGCAAGAATATACAATTAGAGAATCCTGATAAGAAGGAGTTACTTGTAAGAGATTTGGGAATTGGTGGTGATTATGGTGATGGGTGTTTTACAGCTAAAAAATCAGGGGTTGAGATTAAAAAGCTGTACAATTTGCTTTAAGTATTTTGTCTCAACTAGTAGTATTTAAAACAATGGTGTTGGTTAAGTACAATTATATAAATGAGATCGCAGTAATAATTGGGAAACTTGTTGGGAACAATAAAGCAGTTTTACAATTTGCTTTTAATAATATTTAAACAAAAACTATTTTTGGTCATGATAAAAACAATCTAATCGCATGGGAAACAGATTTCAAACAAGTTATGAAAATTATCTAAACGCATGAAGAATTACATTTTACAATAGATGCCAAACTTGGCTTTGTAGATCAAGTTTAATATTTTGGTGATGGTTTCAATAATCGTAAAACTTATGTTAATGATTTAATAAATCTTTTTTTTAACAGCACTGGCAAATTCCATTGAGTCGTCGCTTCAGAGCTCTGAAGCTTTGGTTTGTGCTAAGGAACTATGGAGTTATTGGAATCCAAAAGCATATTCGTGAGGTATGTACTCGAAGAATATTTAATTTCTAATACTATTAATTTTTATTTTATTACTTTTAACACGTTCGTTGCTGAGAAACTTTAGATATTTAGTTGTTTAGAATGCACTATTTTGTTCAGGCATTCAAGGTGTTAATTTTCTTATTCTTTTCTTAGAAATTTGGAATAAAAAAATAACATTCTATTTAAGTGTTGTTTCCTCTGAACCAAAAAGTCCTAGGTTTGGTTCAGTGGCTTGCTTAAATTTTGCTAGCCCTAGCATTGTGAAACTAGTACTTGTACTATGCATGTTTTATGAGTGACCTGGGCGACCGAGCATCGCTCGTTTCAAGAAGAAAATCTTTTTGCTTGAAAATATGGATAAAATGAATTTTCCCAGACATGGAACCTAGCTAAATTATCTTTTTGACAATATTAGAACTTATGTTTAAAATTTCAAAGAAATTGCTAGAGCCGTTTTCAAAAACAGGAGTACAAATAAATTTATATTACAAATATTGCTCGTTTAATAGTATAAGATTATCACAATATTGACAATGACTTTTATTTCCAGAGTGTTCGCCTTGCACAGAAGTTCGAAGCTTTGGTCCAGGCTGATCCTAGATTTGAAATACCACAAGCCAGGAACTTGGGTAAAGTATTGTAGTTTCTATCGGTAGTTAATACTTTTTAAAGGTAAATCCCAGAGCTGGTCGCGATTAGATAAATATAAATCAGCAAAATATTGCTTAATATCTCAATTAATGAATCTTCATAGATAAATTTACGGTTGATTTAATAGCTTACTTCAAAATCTAAAAGATTTGCTTTAATAGTCACATAAAAATTTAGTATAGTAGAGCTTTGTAACTGTATTTTTCACATTGTTTTATGTGAGTTATGAATTGTAGGGTTGATTCAGTCTGCTACTACGAGATGTTCAATTGGTGTAAAAGAATGACGCACATGCTCTCCTTCTTCAAAAACAAGCAAATGAAAATAAAAGTTACTTACGTCGATGACATTTTGATTACCTCTAAATTAATTTTCTTCATCAGGACTAGTAGCATTTCGTCTGAAAGGGGACAATGCGTTGACCGAACGCTTGCTGAAGCGTCTGAACGCTCGCGGACACATGCACGCTGTCCCTGCTTGCTTCAAAGGCATCTACGTCATCAGGTTCACTGTCACCTCTCCGAGGACCACTAATCAGGATATTTTGGGTAAGATTCAATTAAATTAGGTGAGGTGGAAGAAGAAAGGGCACAAATGAAAGGAAAGCAAATATCGAATAATAAAGGAAAATTTAAATGGCCAAACTTAGAAATATCTACATTTGAAACATGATTCTAATGAAGTGAATTATCTACTAAATTTATGCTGCAATTAGTAACAAGATTCTGGAAATAATGCTATGTCACTTGAAATTGAGATTTTGTTCAAAAATAAAAAAATACAAAAAGACATAAACAAAGTGTACAATCCTTGTTAAAACACCACTTATTTATCACCTCTAAGTTTTATTGCTATACGAGTATGTTCTTCAATGTTAAATGGGATCAATTGAAATTTTATTTTATTGCAGTTTGAGTAATTTCACAATTGATTTAAATGTAAATAGGAGTATTTTTAATAAGAACACTAAATGCTAAGCTAATTTATGAAACTTCTATAGAATTTTATAATAAAATGTTTATTTCAGATGACTGGAATGAGATCAAGACGGTCGCCGCTGAGATATTGATTGAGATGTTTGGTTCTGAGAACGGAAACATCACTGTTAAGAAACCAAGAGTATCTCTCAGAGGTACGTATTCTTTTATATGAATTAAAAAAATTGCCTCGCTAAATACTTGACGAATATAGGTACATACTTTTTTTTTGTTTCTTCAGTTTTTATCTCAGTAACTATAAACTTTTTTTATACAATGATGATAGAAATTACAGATAAACAAACGATTGGTTGGGAACCAACTTTTGCCCTAGGATCTATTGTTACATTAGGATCTATTTTACATAGTGATGTTACAGTAATTTAACGTATGATGAATTATTTTTGTTTTGGGTGGTATTATAATTTATTCTATAACACTTTTACTTAAATTGCAAAAGAGGGACTTCAAGGTTCTTTATTCAGACCGATAGTTTTTGACTTTTCGTGTTTTTGTGTAGCCATATATAAATTTGAAAATCCTTCTTCAATACTTCATTTGAAAAGGAATAAATTGGTTTTTATTAATTATTTATTTATTTAAAACTTTACAAATTTAAAATAAAGTGTACAAATGGTGAACTTAACGCCATATGGCATTTTCTACCATCCAACAAGTTATTACATAATACAGTTTCAGCATTTCGATATTAAAAAAAAAATATTAAAAAAATAACAATAGTTTTCGTTGGCTCCCAAACCGGGTCTTCGGAAAGTTTACCACTAACTAAAACTATTTATTACTATCATTCTAGAAACTCGTGAGCTCAACGCTACGTTCGGCACCAGTCTCCTCCTGGCTAACAGTCCAATGAGTCCTAAGATCGTCAACGGTACCCACGTGGCGATGTGCGATTACGAACAAGTGCTGACTTCCTGCGCTCAGACATTCATGCAGCTGAAGATGGAACCTAAAGACAGCCCTGGTAAGATTCAATTTGCATCAAAGCTATTTGATTGGTATGGTGGAGGAGGTTGTGGAATTGTTTAAAATAATAATCAAAATCAAAACTAAAGCCCTTCAGATAAAGTAGAAACCAATACTGAACTGAGTTTCTATCGGCGTATTCTTCTCGGCAGTGCTTGTTCTGAAACACATAGAAGTAACGTGTATAGGTTTGATAATTTTAGTTTTGACTATTCAGATCTGCTGAAATTTGGTCTACTTGAAACGATTGCCGATGATATTTATTTAAAATCTAACTCAAAAACTAAGTGCAATCATTTGAATTTCGATAGTTGTAGCACGTGCATTATACCGAAGGACGCGTAAAAAATATATCTACTAATTTACAAACTTACTAACTTTCTAACTAACAGAGATGCGCCGACGCATCCGTGGCATCAAGATGTGTGGCAAGAAATTCTCTCTTGACTCTTGCTTGGATATGGTCCAGGGTCTCATGATGGAGCAGTTTCTGCCGCTCTGTTCTGAGGAGGAGTCTCTAGAGGCTTCTAATGGTGGGTGGTGGTTGCTTGATATTTGGTTTTTCTTCTCTGTAGCCTTTTCGTTTTTGCTAATTTTTCTTAGTTTAAGTTGTGCTTGTTCTGCTGAATGTAATACATTTATATTAAGTTGCAAAAAGTTTTCTGTGTGCTGTTAAAGTTCACTGTTATGATTTGGTATTTTTAAATATTCATTGAGCACTTTTTCATTATTGTCAATTATAAATGCAGTCTATTTTTGTGTAATTTTATAAGTAGAAACTCTATTAATACTAATAATAGCGTTACATTAATTTATTTATTCTCTTATTAGTAATCACCTCTCAAACACACTATTCTATGAGCTTGAGCACGTTTCCGACTGAGGATTTTTGTTATTTTGACTTTTGTTAATTTATTTTTTATTATTTTTAATATTTTAGGAGAAGAAAATGAGGCTGCTGACGACAGTAAATAAGAGGTAAACAACTATAAATTTGGTGGTGGGCAGGTTATTTTTAAGCAATTAGACACTGGGTAGAGCTAAGAGTCCCTACTCCTAATCTACTTTTAGTACCTAGTAAAAAAAATCGCATCAAAATTCGTTGCGTAGTTTTAAAGATTTAAGCATACAAAGGGACATAGGGACAGAGAAAGCGACTTTGTTTTATACTATATAGTGATTTGGGCTGAAAATATATGTTTTTAACTCATGTACTAGACATACAATTGAATACTATTTTTGGTCAATATTTGCACTATTTAAAAAAAAAATAATGTTTTTATCCTGATTATAAAAGACTTTTTCTTCTTAAACGAAAAAAATATTTTTTCTTTCATTAGTTTCTTAAATCCAGGTTCCAGCCCCTGCGACAGATCATCCCTTTCATCATCACCAGTGACATCTACCGGCACAATCAAACAAGAAGGCAACTCAGACTCAAACCAACTTCAAGTACCCTTGGCGCTATCTAGACAATATCGGTCCAAATCCGTTGACGTCTCCCTATCTGGATTAAGCCTTGACGATGCAAAAATAACAATTGATATGAAGAAAAGCGAAATAACCATTACGCCAACTGGATCGAAAGATATTAAAGAAGCAATAGAATCACAGAAAATAGTTCAATTTAGTGAGATTGAAGAGAAACTAAATATTGGTGATAAAATAACTCAAGCTTTTGAAAATTTCCAAGATGGCTTGCAGATGTTGAGCGAATATACACAAAATACTGATGAGACTGTTGAAAAAACTGACGATTGTGCAAAACTTACAATACGAGGGCCTGGTAGCTATATCAAGAAGTTAATACAGCAATTCAGTGAAGGTCCTTTTGAAAGTGATGATTCTAAACCGGAGTCTGAAAGGGCTATCTCAACTCAATCTATACGAGATAAAGCAGACGCAATATGTAAAAAATGCTTGCATTATAAAGGCAAAATATCGAAGTAATTGAATGTTTTTGATTTTAAGAATTTATGTATAATTTAACGCTATCTAAATTATTGACAACAAAATTTGCTTGTTACTTCTTTAATCATCAAAGACATCAAAGTTTTTTTTAACAAAAATTACTCCACGAATAATTATGTCGATGTCAGTTGCAATAAGATTTAAAGTTCGGTTTGTCAATTTTATATATTTTTTTTTAAAGTCAGATCATGTTTATTGTCTTTGCCTATAAATAAAAAAAATCGTTTATTTGTTTAATGTTTAAAGGTACTTTATTATAATCAAAATGGTAATTATATTTAGTCGTAATGTAGAATTATGCATTAGTAGTCTAATTCATAAATATGGTTATGGATTTCTTGATTTTTTTTACGGAAACGAACTTCCTGGCAAGAGCTAGTATGTGATAGATAATGAAAAACAAATCCATGGTAAAAAACTACACTTGGAGATTTCGGAAAATATGGTGTTGTTAAGGTATATTTTATTTCAGATTATGATTGAAATATTACTCTTAATTTAAATCTTGAAAATACTAAATTATGTTGATTTCATGTTTATATTTTTTTTTTGCTTTCTCATTTATAACAGCAATAAATAAACATTGCTTTTCATAAATACAGTATATTACATCATGATGAGCCATTCGAGCATGAGGCAGATCTCCATGTTTATATTTAAAGAATTTGAAATCTATGTTTATATTGTTAAATTACTATATGTCTACTACGAGTAACATATATATGTTATTATTAGAATTTAAGATATTGGCCCTAATTATAATAAGAAAGTATAAAAATGTGTATTTGGGCAATAATAGATAAAGGAAAAGTTATATAATATATTACAAGAAATAATTAATTAAAATTGACGAAAAAAAATATAATCATTTTAGATTTAATGTACTTAATAAGTTTTGTAAATACTTAAGTTATCTGCACAATGAACAATTTATATTAATACTAGCTGTTCCCCGCGGCTCCGCTCGCGTGGCTATCGGTTATATCGCGCTCAAAAGTAGCCTATGTTTGACCTCGGGTCGTTAACTACATCCCTACCAAATTTCATCCCAATCGGTCCATCCGTTTAGCCGTGAAGAGGTGACAGACAGACAGACAGACAGATAGACAGACAGACAGACAGACAGACTTTCGCATTTATAATATTAGTATGGATATTATCATTTCAATTGTATTTTAATGTAGTGAGAAACTATAATATTTTAATTTAAAATTTAAATTTTTATCCCCCAGCTATTACCAATATTTATAAGATTTATATAAATAAAACTGCTGTGCTATATCAATAAAATAATCAATGCTAACATTTTTATCAAACTATAATCATTATGCGTAGTACCTATAATAATATGGTATTTTCCGTAGAAAATTAGAGATATATAAAGTTAGTAAAATGTTACTAAAATGTTTAACGATGTCATATATTCCTGTATATTAAAATTCATAAGCAAGCTAAAGTAGAAGTAGTGAATATAATTAAATGTAATTATATAAAATATATAAAAAAATATTTATGAATATTATAACACAAAATAACATACACAAACATGTAACTATCTATTTGAATGAATGTTTTCTTTAAATATACATTTGAGGCAATTGACCTTTCTGTGGTTTTATTTATAAATTTGCTATTTGTTGATATCATTTTAGAATAATTAATTTACTCAGTTTTTTATCTGAAACATTACCTTTAATGATAAGATTTGCATATTTTTTATAATATTTACGCTGTGGAATAAATTAACTTATTACGTTAAATTGGGTTTATAAATAATATTATAGCGAAAAATTGAAAATAGTTTATGTTATTAAAGATTATTAAATAAAAGTGGCTTTATTTATAAAAAGCTTTTAAATCAGCGATGTAATTAATATGATATATATATAAAAAAAAAACAAATATAATGAAATTTTCCTACTACTATTATTTTACTTAATATTATTAAAGTATATAAATATATATTATTTGGCGTATAAAGTATATAATATTATTTGGCGAATAGCCACAACTAACTAATATTCGGTTAACAAAAAACTATGACATTAGGTAATATCTTTCCTTAGTTTTTAAAATATTGCCCCTAGTGTTTTTATATAAATAAATAATGCACACATCAACTTTGTTCCACTTTCAAAAAATCTGACTATATATTAAACTGGGCCGTAAAATGTTATTTTAAACTTTATTATTATCACTCCATCTCTCAACTGCCAAAAAAAAATCCTCCTATATAATTGCTTAAAATAAAATAATACACTTTATTCTTAAAATGTTTAATAAATGCACAACAGTTGAAATATTAACAATATTTATTTGAGCCATCTTATTCGTGCTTTAAGTAAGTATTACTAAATAAATAACATTTTTGTTGCAAAGTTTAAGACATTAAAATATTTTATTTTACTATTTAGTTTATAGAATTTTTACATTGAATCAGTCTTAGCACTAATTTTACACTAAATATAGATTAAATAAATGCAATTAAATTTACAATATTTAAATAATAAATTATTAAATTTTACAATATTTTAATAATATAATACTTTAGCAAATTTAAATTATACATAATGGTATATTCAAAATTTACACCTTTTTATAGCTAACTCTTTACAAATTTAAATATTCATTTCATATATTCATTATAATTAACGATTAATGAAAGATATCCGACATAAAAAGGATATTATTAAATGCAAAGCTCCATACATAGAGAGCATTTAAATATTAAATCAAAAACAATTTAATATATTATTTCGGTGAAATGTCTAATAAATTTACTGACTTTATATAACAGAAATATTATTATATTTACTTTGACATATACATACACGCTAAAGATCTAACAAATAATAAGACTTAGAAAATGTACTACTATCATATAAAAAAAATTCTTTCAACTATTACAATATTTGATATTCATATTTTTAAAAACGTCACGTTATAATACGTTATTATCATCAAGTCATGCTACAGACAAAAAAAAATACTATACTTTTATATAGTAGACATTAAAATAATAATTGCTGTATTTGTAATAATTTAAAAATAATAAATAATGTTTATTATAGGATATAGAAATTGACTTAGGATTTTTTTATAGTTTAAATTTAGATTGCAAGAAAGATGGTGCCAATTGTCATAAAAAATATTTAATGTATAATTTTGAATGAGTCATGCATCGATGTATGGAACTATTTAAAATAGCGCCATCTAGCGATGGACAGCGTAATGATGCGAGCAAAAATTGCCGGCATTTTTGCACAAAACTACGCTATCTGACTCATGTACCAAATTTTGTTAATTTCATAACTATGAAACACATAGTTATTTATGCCCTTTGACTCTATGGCAAATCAATTTGAATTAAGAACAAAAATAGCCAATAGAATTACACCTGGCACCATCTTAAATCTTTCTAAATTCAAATATTTTGATCTGTTATATTTTTTATTATTAAATAATTTTGTAGGTAAATAATAACTTACGTAAGTAATTTAAATACTGATTATAAATATTAGAGGTGGGGAATTTCAATTTTTTTTCATTTACTGCTGAGCAAACGCCTCCCCTTTTCCTACATAAGTACTTCGCAGTTGTGTTGATAGTTCTTACCAGTTTCGAATAAATGACCTTAACATTTTTGCATATTGGAGATTATTATACATGATATTTTTCTAAAGGTTGATGATTGAAAAATATTTTTATCTAAGTAGTAATTTGATTTATAACATTTTATCAGTTAATATTTCTCAGTTAAAACTTAAAATTAGAATTGAAATCAAAATTAACAATTTCCAAATTTGTAATTTAAAACGACAACAAACGCTGATGCTAAACCCAAAAAAGACATCAGACTACCAACCCATCTTCTAAGACCCCATAAAGACTAAAAACCCCCAAGCACCGAATTAGTATCTATAGTACTAACCCAAGCTTCGAAAACCTTCAATTTCATTGTATAACGTCAACCCAAAATCAATTTAGCCACATTTTAACGGTATATTCCACTCATCCCCGCACTCCCGTCACGCTTTTCAACCATGGCTTGTAATATGTAGTCCTCATGTACACTCCTGGTAGAAACGGGGCCGCGCACCGTATCCCGTGGGACACCGTGCCCACGAGCTGCCAGCGACCATCTTCGCGCTGTAGGACTAGGGGGCCGCCACTGTCACCCTGGAATCATTTGAGTGTTAATGCCTCAGCAGCCAAGCGGTCGCTAGTGGCCGCATGAACGTCATAACGATACGTTAAGCTGTTGGTCCCGGCCGCCACCGCCCTTAGTGCGAGTTTTTCTTAACGCAGACGCTAGCGACTGCGTTAGGATTTTGTATGAATTTTTTTAGTTGCCTTACTATCCGCCAGAGGCGCTTTACAGCTCTGCCGTACAAAATCGCTAGCGTCTGCGTTAAGAAAAACTCGCACTAAGGGCATAGCCGAGAGGCGGTTACAAAAAACTCTGATAACAGGCTGTGCATGATTGATCGTGTCACGTACACGAAATGATGATTATTATTCCTGTGGTCATGAGTTAAATATACAACATTCAATAGTATTGTGTAAAAGAAAGTATAGAAATAATATGACAAATGAGAAACTCCACTGACAAGCATTACACGATTGAGTAAACGAGATGAAGCAATACATAATGTAAGCCGCCATCTCGCTTAGGTACTCATTCTTACTCCCAGCCTGTCGAATCTATAAATTTCAAACAACTAGCTTCTCACGTCGCTATTACTTACACTTCGCATAAGGTTCAAAATGACAAGTGAGACGTGAGCTTCGAAGTGACGGAAAAATAACCTTACAGAATGCCACATCTTACGTCACGTCATCTCATACAAAATCTCAAAAACCCAATCTTAAATCTATCTAAAAATCTCGCTGGCACGCTCGCAAGGGTAGCGCTAATATAGATTCGAGTTATCAACTAAGTTTTTAGAATGCCAATCAAGAAACTCACAGCATATTCAGATTCGAAGTTTAAAATAAAAGCTTTACAGAATCAAGGCATGTATATTTTCTTTCCCCAGGGTCCTTAGTGATCGAGCTACATAGGGTTACTAACTTCGCAAGAGTCTTTCTGCCCGTTGGCGTATCCAGCGCAGATGAAGGACTTCCTGATGTTCTTCTGGTGGCCAGCAGTGAGGAACATCTCCTGGCAAGCGCTGTTCTCTATCACAGGCACCTAGAATATTAGGACATAATACTCATTATGCTATGTAAAAAGGGTTACGAAGGTTATACGGCAGTCGCTCCATAGTAATAACCAGTACCGATAAATCAGGACCATGATTGATAGCATACCCTGGGCTCTGAAGCGTAAGCTGAAGATGAAACCGGGAAACACGCTCGGATGAAGACTCATTATTATGCTAATTTAGGGTTATTATAAAAACATTAAAATAAACAAAGTCTAAGATACAAATACAGACTTATCGCAATCAGCTAACCTGGACACACCCTGGTTGCGAACCGACATCATTTGAGGATCTTTAGGAAAATGCCAACTGCAGATGCCTGTTTCTATACATTTGATTTGGACTGCACAATGGAAATCTAGGTAGATACTTTTTAAGATGTTCCCAGTTTAAAACACTGACAAGCTTTGTTTTTTTTTTTTCTAATAAGATTTATAGCAAACGTCAACCTTTTGGTGTTAAGTCTTCTTTCCTCTTAAAAAAAGATAATTACTTAGATGATTCCATGCCTCGGATATAGGCATATTGGCAACACCTGGTGGTAGTTGTCAAAAACTTTGATCGCTTTGATCGAGAGATGAATTCGAAAAAACTCTGACACCAGAACCGGTTACAAAGAAGAACAAAACGCCGCCCTAGAGGTCTCCATATAAACCAAGTCAGATGTCAATGGATGACTTTAACCCGTTGGCTCGCTGGAATCCAGACACAATAGAAAAACAATTGTTATGTGACACATGTGAGCGCATTCTGAGCAGACGGGTTAATATTAGTGCAATTATCGCCAATATTGTTGAAGATATTACCTGAACTTCCTGTAATACCGCTGGTACCCCACCACCGTATTTCAGCCGCCCCCACCCAGTGACGGTCGCCATTCGACCAGTAAAGTCTGAGTCATCCGGCGGCATACATATTGGCACTGAAATAAAAAATGGGGGTCTTCAAGAAGGGCGTAAAAAGATTCCTCCAAGGTCGGCAACGCGCTCGCAATGCTCCTGGTATTGCAGGCGTCTCATAGACTGCGGTTACATCAGATGGGCCGTACGCCTGTTTGCCTACTTAATAGTATAAAAAAAATACTATTAGAGAATTCATTTTATGTGGGTCATAAGACCCACAAGGTCTGTCAGGATCGTGGCAAGTGGAAATCTCAAGCCTAATGATATGTTCTTACAAGGTCAAAAGGTATTCGGAATGGCTCTTTGGCTTCTCACGTGGTTTAACAATCACCAGATGACAGCCAAGACCAATAGCTAAATGGTCCTTCCAAAACACGTCAAATTTCAAAATAGAAAAGCGGCTAGTTATAACCAATCTAAGAGGAGACACGTTAGCCGTCACTTAACATGTACAGTTAGCTGCAGAGAAATATCACCCCCTTTCAATAGTGATACTTGTGGCATGGGGGTCAGATTTCTCTGCAGCCGACTGTACTATTGGTGGTTACAAAGAAGCATACCCAGCTACGCTATTAAGTTCCATCCAGAAATAAAGATAAAAGAAAGAAAATCAACTAACCAATATGTGCATCAAATTTGACGGGAGATTCCAGCTCCAGCAAAGCCAGGTCATTCTCGAAGGTGGCAGCATCGTACTGCCTGTGGACTATCACCCGCCTGACGTTCCTGGAGACAGGCTTGCGCGGCTCCTTGTCGCCTGATATGTCGTTCTCCCCGAATACTGCTACGAGGGATGCCAGGAAACTGAAATTTAAAAAATAGGAGCTTAGATTTGAATGAGACCATATCATAATGAGCCACTGAACTTGAAGATAACGGAACAGGCTCTGATGGGGTGATAAATTATGGTTTTGAAAAAATATTTTTGGATAAGAATTTTAAGAAGGCATTATGTATATAACTAGTACATTGATACGAAGTAAAATAATTCGAAACAAAAGAGAAACGTCAACTAACACTTAATTCAAAAAGTTTATGAAAATGGCTCTTATATTAAGAAAAGAAGACGAAATAAAAAACAATATACCTTTTTGTTAATTAACAAGTATGAATCAGTTTCAAGAAGATCATAATAAATTTGAAAGAAAGATCTAGAAAGCAGACCTTGGACCCAAAGCATTCTATTGAGAATACAACCACAGTTCTACTTATTTTGTTTTAAGGGACAAGCTGTTATTCGTTAAGTAGAGTGATGTCTTAAAATAAAACCAGCTAGCACATACCCTGGTTGACAATGGGCAGCGGTAGTCACAAATCTATTCGTGATCAGAACGCCTCCACACTTGTTCTTTGTGAAGAGACCCAACCAGGTGGATTCCCTGACCAGGACCTGCCAAGGCCACTCTCCAAACTCCGCATTCTTCCCGCCAACAATCCGACCGGATTTGACCAGGGGTCTAACTCCACACACTGAAATATATTAGATAAAAAGGGATAAAAATAAATATGTCAGGTTGCACGCCGGGAGTGCCGGCAGAAGTTGAAACAGGAGCAGGCATACGTTAAAAAACAGGGGTCAAACATTCTTTTTGGGGCTATATTACGGAGTATCACGCAGGCGGAGCCTTGAATTAAGACTGCAGAAATATTAGACCGTTTCGAAACAGTCTCTAAGGAGATTCATGGAGTACGAAATAATGATTTTGATATTTTGGATGTTCTGTTTAAACCAATGTATCTTAAAAGCAAAACTTACAATTTTTGTCATTGTAGTCGACAGTGTTATCAACAAATCCTTCAGTAGTTATTTCGTCGTTCGAAGCCTCCGTCACTGTCGTCGTCGCGATCGTCGTGGTAACTTTCTTCGTGGGTTTCGGCTTTTTCGTGGTAGACACCTGTAGAAAACACAATCACAGACCCGGCCATATTCGTGATGAAATGGAAATGATAGTAAGAAATGAAAATTATTGTATCCTTCACTGTTAATTTATGTATTTTTAGGGAATGCGTCCCGGGACACAGTTCCTAATTCTATGAGGAAAAATATACCTAATATTATGGTAAACGAAATTATAAAAATGAAAATAACTAAATCCTATAAGAATTTCTCATAATATTAAACTTCATTATGTTTTTATCTAATGAAACCCATTTTATATGATACTTATTTGATATTCAAATAAATTAATAGGTAATTATAAAGGTAAATACTAAACTTATTACAAAATGTATGGTTCCAAATAATGTTTGTTACTTAAATAAATAAAACAAATGAAAACAATAATACATACCTTATTTAAATAAGCTTAGCTAAGCAACAACCAAAATCAAATTTTTAATGCCAATAATCTGCTTCACAATTTTGAAATATTACCCAAATGACTTCAAGTGATTGGTCAAATTTTTCAAAAAACGATCATAACCAAAATTCTTTGAATGGAAAATTTTGAAATTTTGCCAATATACTAATTTTTATGCTTTTATTATTATTATGTGTCTCAATTACGGATAGGCTTACGTACTGGTTTCCTACGTACCGGTTTTTTTGCTGGCGTACTTGTTGTGGTTGGTACAGCAGTAGTTGTCGGTCTTCTGTAAACAGTTGTTAGTCTAGTCGGCTTTTTCGTAGTTTTCAACGGTCTTTTAGTCGTCGTTGTCAACCTAGCTGGTTTTTTAGTCGTAGTGAAAATTGGTTTCTTTGTAGTGGTCGGAGTCTTTTTTGTAGGCTTGGGAGTCGTAGTTCTAGTATTTATACTAGTTGCGTTAGGATTCTTGTCTAAGATTACTATGTCGTGTAGTTCTTGGAATGTTCCTTGCAGGCTTCCTACGATTTTGTTCACAAATTGATTCATCTTATCGTTTAATTTCTCATCTTCTTGCCACGATGGTGTTGTAAACTCTACGTCATGTAGAACCTCCAAATCATTGGACATAGTTATACTAGTATTGAATATTGCATTTGATCCTGTCACGTTGAGCATTGGATTTCTGACTGGTGGGAAGTTTATTGAATCATCTGGTGAAGTCTGCATTTCTGGTTTGAATGTCGTTGGAGTATATTCTGTATAAGAATCGAAACTTGGAGTTGACGCTGAAGATTTGGTTGTAGATTTTAATGGATATGGTGTAGTATTTGGAGGAGGTTTGGGTGTTATAACAACTGTTGGAGAAGATGGTCTGTCGAATTTTGCTGGCGGTGGTTTGGACATATAAATAGTATTACTTGTTTCAATGTGATTGTTCACTGTGATCGAACTGACTGGTTTCTGGAATGGTTCTTGAGATATTTCGATAAACTCTGTTTCTTTTTCTTCTTCTGAACTACCTTCTTCTGGTTTTGGAGTTTGGAAATTATTTAGTATGACTACGGTTGGTGTTACAGTTGAAAATACATTAGAAAGACCAGGTATATCATTTTCAATTAGGGAATTTGTCGCTGGTCTCTTGGCAGGTGTTGATCCTGTTACGTAACTTGTATACGATGGACTTCTAGTACTTGAAGGTGGCTCTGGAGTAGTACTAGATGATACATATGTGAATGTAGTAAGACTCGGTCCAAAATGATTGGGGTCTATAGGATATCTATTAAATGCATTTAGCGCTTCTTGTGTTGACTGTGAAACTGATGCAGGGGAAGAATATTGGGGTCTTATTGTAGTTTTTTCCACATCTGGTATACTGTTTGGCGTATTGTATGGCTTTTTAGTATGATAGGCAAAAGTACTTGAATACACACTTGCTCCTGGTTTCACAGTTGGGTTGGATGAATGAATAGGTGTCTTGTTTTGTGGTTTTGGAGTAGTATATGGTTTTTGATTATTGTAAGCGAATGTAGTAGAATAGATACTAGTACCAGGTTTCACGGTGACATAATGGCCAGGGG
Source organism: Apomyelois bistriatella (assembly GCA_947044815.1). Taxonomy (NCBI): domain Eukaryota; kingdom Metazoa; phylum Arthropoda; class Insecta; order Lepidoptera; family Pyralidae; genus Apomyelois; species Apomyelois bistriatella. The sequence goes on along the minus strand of OX345715.1, from coordinate 2,665,661 downwards.
ATACATAATAATTTATGTAATTGCTTCCATACCCTCCTTCACCATAAGATATTGATGATAAGGAAGGTCCTAAAGATGATTTGTGTTCTAAGGTAGCTGGTGATGTAACTTCGTCACTTAAACTTGGAGTACTGTTCAACATTTTAATAATACTATCAATTGATGATAATTCTGTTACTTTTGGAGTCTCTTTCGTCACAGTAGATACCATGACATAATTTTCTGTTGAAGAAGCTTGAGGTTTAGGTTTTGGTTTTGGTTTGAATACCGGTTTTGTATATATAGGTCTGTGCGTTGATACAGTCTTCGATGTAGAAGTTGTGGTAGTAGATAACGGTGATACAGTAGGTTTCGTTTGCATTGACGATATATGTATATTAAAATCAGAAGGTCTAGCAACATTTTCAGCAACAGAACCGTTTTTATTTAAAAGTATTGTATCAGCTAGATTATGATCTATAGTACTATGTGTATAAACAGTTCCAGGTCTCTCTGGTTTAATATATACATAATTATTCTCTTTTTCTGGAGAATGTAATAAAGTATTAGTGATTTGAGACAAGCCATCAGATATAACAGATTCAGTATTATCATCCGGTTTCGGAGTTGAAGAAGAAACTCCAGGTCTGTATCCTGGAGTGACAATTGGTTTAAAGCTATTGTGCCAAGCGTCTAAATTCTCAGATTCATAATCAGCAGTATCACTTTCTGCGTCAGGATAATCCAGGTAACTTGTCATGACTACTCCTGGTCCTTTTGGTATATGTGATTGGCTGTCACTTTTGAGTTGGCAGCATGCTCCGAATAGGAATCCATCCATACATGCTCCAACAACTTCACCTCCTCTTTGGACGCATTCGTGATTGAACATACATATTGTGTTTCCTCTGTTATATTTAGCTGCTCTGGATGCCTTGCAGTGTGCCGGCGTTATTCTGTAGCCTCCGAAGAGTTTTTTTGACTCTGGAAAGAAGAAAATTTTCATATTAGCTTTGATACAAAAACGAGTTAATTGAATTTGGTGCTGAATTTTTTATATTGGTGTTACACTGATTGAAGATTTTTCAAGATATAAGAATGGTAAATGGTACCTGACTAAAAGGGTATCCATTGCCATTCAAAGAGGAAATGCAGCTAGCGTGGTGGGTACCTTTGAACCGGGTACAATCCAGGATGGAATTTTTGATTAATTATTAGGTATTTTCTTTTTACAATTAAGTGTTGTTTTAGTGTTATTTATTTATTTTATAAACGGTATCAATTTAAGCCTACCTTTTCCTTAATATATGAATATAACGAAAAAAAATATCAGAAACTTGTTAGCTTCTGTTTGATTTATATATAAATAGATTGATATAGATATTTTAGGTATATAAAGCTGAAGAATCTGTAATTAATTTACTTGGTACATTTTCATAATTTCAGTTATATTATATAGACGTGGGGCCTAAGTTCTAATAGGCTAAAAGCAGCAACAGGCACGATAGAGTTTCTAAAGTTTCTCATGACACTGTAAGTTAGCACAAAATAAAACAGAATTTGCAAGAAATTCTAAGAGAAATTTAAATGGAAAGTTTCATACGTGATTCGTGTACGGATTTCAAATAAATAGCTTTCCGACGCATCTGGATTTCATTAATATGTCGTTGAAAAGTGCGCAATCATTTGGAAAAGTCTATACGCGAAGAAAGTTACAAATTATAAGCCAATTGCGAGTTTATTACTTACAGAAATAGTGTTCATAATGAAAAATTAAATTGGACAGGAATTGCGAATGAAATTTACGAGATTGAGTATTTTTAGGTCATTGAAAATTTAATTTAGACAGAGATTATTTAGGTAGAAATATTTTAATGTAAGAATTATGATGGATTCATTCATTTTCGTGTAGGTGTCCTGACAATCGATCATGCATACCCTGGTGTCAGAGTAATTCGGAACCGCCTCTCGGCCTCTGACGTGGTTCCTTTAACGATTACCAGATGGCAGCCGAGACCAACGGCTTAACGTGCCTTTCGAAGTACGGAATCATCTTTTTTGTCATACAATCAGGTTATTCAAGCCTGCAATGTCCTAACCAAACTGGAAACAACTTAATAAAGTATGCTTTGCGTGGGAATCGATCCCTCGACCCCTGGGTCTACAGACAAACGCCTTAACCACTGGACCACGGAGGCAGTTATTATGATGGAAAGGATCAAACATAAGATAGTATAATTATTACAAAGGCGATATTTATTTCTTAAGAAATTTCTTTTAGCAGACCCAAGAGGAAAAGTTTCCCTGTAAAAAGGTCACGGAGGTCAGCCGGCAGTCGCTCTATTGTAATAACCAGTACCGTCAAACCAGGACCATGATTAAGGCTGCTAACAGTGGGTCTAAAAACGCCACTTTTGCAATTCATCGAGTCGAATTCATATTACGAATTCCTTAGCAATTCTTTAGCAATTTTTTTGATTTCAATTTTTTTAAAGAGGAATTGCTAAAGAACGATGGCGGAATTTGTACGAATAAAAAGTTTTAATAAAGAGAACTTAAAATAAATTGCATTAGTAAGAATACTTCACTAGTAACATTTCTACCACCAAAAAAAAATTTAAACCCCGGGGTTATTTAAATATTGCATTTTATAAAAGTCGATCTTTAGTTTTTTCATTCGCCACTTTTAAGGCAACTGAAACATTATGTCACCCTGACAGTTGTTAGCATTGTCAAAGCGATATTGACAGTTCATTATGGTAGGTTAGATTCATCGATTTAGTACCTGGGGGGCTATACCATCTCTTAAAACCATGCAAGATCCAGTGAGTGAATGAGATGTCGCCTTACATGATGTATTGCGCTGTCCCGCTTTCTCACTGGATCTTGCATGGTTTTAAGAGATGGTAGTAAGCTACCTGGGGGTGTTACCAACAACTTTTTAAGTAGCAGGCTCACTATCAAATGATTTACTACCATCTCTTAAAACCATACAAGAAAGAGTTAGTAGGCGAGACAGAGTAACACAGTAAGACGTCATCTCCTTTCATCATGTATTACGCTGTCCAGATCCAATGAGTAAGTGAGACAGCGCAATACATGATGTAAGGCGACATCTCGCTTACTCACTGGATCTATCATGGTTTTAAGAGATGGTTGTAGGCAACCTGGAATCTGTTCCTGAGCCACACAATTTATGTAACAAATGCCCTTATTTTTTGTATATTTTTCGTACAAATTCTACTACTTAAAATGAATATTTTTCTTAATACAAAAAATAAATAATTTCACTGTTAGTTTGGTGTAAGATTTTGTTTGGCGTCGAATTGGCCAAACAAAGAAAAAATTGCCACGTTGACAGAGACAAAAATATAAAAAATATCGTTGGTCCTTTTCTTACTCATGGACTTCCCTATTTCACCATCTCACTTTTTAACCAAGGCATCACAGGTACAACTACTTAATCTATGAACCTAACCTACCATAATGAACTGTTAATACCGTTTTGAAAATGCTAACAATTGTCAGAAAGACATAGTGTTTCAGTTGCGACAATAATGGCAAATGAAAACGAAGCTAAAGGTCGACTTTAAAAAAATTAAATATTTAAAAAACCCCGGGGTTAAAATTTTTTTTTTGTGGTGGTAAACATGTTACTAGTTATGTATTCTTTTTAATGCGATTTATTTTATGTTCTCTTATTTTCAATTTTTTTATTCGTACAAACGACGTATGGAGTTTCGCCATGACTCAGTTGGCCATTTTACAAAAAATAGAGGAATTGCTACAGGATTGCTAAGAAATTCGTAATATGAATCGATTCGATGAATTGCTCAAAGTGGCGTTTTTAGATCCCCTGCACTAGCGATTTTGAAAATTCTGAAAAAATATTTATCTTTGTTACATTATCAGATTTTTGAATATCAGCAACTTTTTTGCTAGTATCCTTAAGTAAGTTACATTAGAACCTCGAAAGTCATTGAAATACTATCCGCTTTAGAAACATTTAAAAAAAGTGCCAAAAGTGGCCGTTTTTATTAATTTTTACAAAGAAAACTACAGCGTATTATTTCATGTAACTTAAGGATACTAGCAAAAAAGTAACACGAGGATTTCTGATAAATTCACATACAGAGAGTGGTTGGGCGGTTTAGTTAATTAAGGCCTCCTTTCAAGAACACCTATTTTGATATCTATGTGGAATGTCACAAAAAAATAATATTCAATTTCAAAATAAATTGATCGACCATATCGCTGTTCTCTTCTCATTTAAAGGCAACTTGGTTTGCTGGAAAGAGACAGTGAATCTGTTGAGGCTGACAGTTTCGGATCGCCGTCAGCCCCTTTTTTCCTCTTGACATAATTTTGCTGAAGAAATAATGTACCATCTTATGGATAATATTCTTCAAACAAGAACCTACTGTCGGTTCATTTAAATTTTACTTTAGTATTAAATGTGATACTATTTTCCTACTGTGCGAACTCTTATAATATATCTGTGTGAAATATCTGTGCTGAGAAGACAGGCGCTAAATAAGAACTCAATATTATCTGAAGACACCTCAGTCGGTCTCCTCGGAGTAAGCTGTTCTCCGGAAGGCAGGTCAGTTGTCTTTTTGATTATTGAACGGTGCAGTTGGTCGGCAAAGATTTATTTGAAATTGATTCAATCATACGCATGGATATCTAATAGGTGTTTTGCACGAGCTATGCTCACACAAGGATGAGCTATTTACACGCTCATCCATAATTTTGGTCCTTTGAGTTCCGGATAGATTTGGCATACGGTCAGGCTTGCGAAATATAGTGCGTAACTATAATTGGCACGTAAATTCAAAAGTGTTGACCGCCATTTTATTTTCGGAAAATTACATAATTTTAGCATATTTTTCACATCTTATTTATCTTAACAGTAAATAATTTAATTGGCTTGGTTAGTTCTTTAAGAAATATAGCACGTAATTATTGGTGCGTAAATTCGTATAAGGCTATTTACCTATCGCTATTTTTTCTCTTAATAAATAAAATATCTCAGTTGTTTATTAATAACAACTGAAATTTCTTTATTGTTCAATTCAATATATTTAAATTAAATATTTTAATAAACTATGATGGCTCCTTCTGATAATATGGATGTCGATCCAGAAGTGTGTCTATTAAATGCGAAAAAAGAGATGATATTTTCGCGGATGAATAATGTGTACGAACTTTCAAAGAAAATTACTGATTATTCTTTAAGATCTTGTGAGAATTTTATGGCTACGTCAGAGACGATTGAGGATTTGCGAGTTAAGTTTGAGGGAATAATTGATCAACTCAACAAACTAATGTTAGAAGACAATCCGAAATTTACTCCCAATTATCAAGAGTTATGCTCCTTTGACGATATGTATAGTCGGGTTAAACGCGTTCGTAATAATGTCATAAATGATTCAAAGGTCAATGAACCTTCTACATCTAAAACTAAGGGTTTCATTAAATTGCCCGCAATAGAAATACCTTCTTTTGATGGAAAAACTGAGAATTGGCCTATTTTTTATGAGTCGTTTAAAGCAAATGTGCATAATAATCCTCAATTGACTGATTCCCATCGTGTTCAGTATTTGATAGGCAAACTCACACACAACGCTACAAAGGTAATGGCTGGTATTGTTCCTAATGGTGAGACTTATAATATAATTTGGGAAAGTCTAGTCAAGAAATACCAGGATGTACGTAATTTAGGTACGCATTATTTACACAATATTTTTGATTTGAAAAATACAAATTATTCTGCTCAAAGCTTAGAGATATTCATTGAGAAATACTCTGCTTCTATATCCGCTTTAAAACAATTGAATATTGAGGAACTTTCGGATTTTATTTTTCTCAATTGTGCTTTACGAAAATTAGATACTCAATCTGTACAAGCATTTGAATTATCTGTTCGTGATAAAAATATACCGTCTTCCCAGGATTTAATTTCATTTATTCAGGATCAGGTTAAAATATTACAGCGCTCAAATAATAATTATGGTTATTCGATCGGCAAACAAGGTAATGTATCAAACACGAATAAGTTACAAGGAACATCGTTTATGAATTCCTATAAGAAAAATACAAATGTTTATAACAGTAATACGTTAGCAGTCCAAAGTGATGGAAAATGTTCCTACTGTAAGATTTCAAATCACCCACTCTATAATTGTTCAGCTTTTCTTAACTTGAAGTCTTCTAACGATAGGTACGATTTTATTAAGTCTAAGAATGGTTGTGTCAATTGTTGTGGCTTATCACACACTCTCACAAAGTGTAAATCGTCAGCTGTTTGCGGTTTATGCAGTAAGCGACATCATACTCTTCTACATTTTGATAGAGACCAAAGTTGCCAACAAAGCACTTCTGAGAATAAAACACTTACACAAACTGCGCAAGTACTTGTTAGTGAGATCGGCTCTGTGCCTTCATCTACTGAGACGGTCGTACAACCGCAGCACCTCGTTGCAGTGCGCCCGCATCCGTACGCTGCAGAGAGAGAGTCAGCGCACTACGCTTCTGCTTCCTCGACTAATACGCCATCATATGGCGATAATAATACTTTTTCTCTCAATGCAAAAGTGAGGTCTAGCGCAGTATTACTTGGAACTGCACAAGTATTTGCTAAGGCTAGGGATGTCACGGATAACAAAAGGCTTATACGCGTATTATTAGATAGTGGCTCTCAAAATCATCTGATAAGCACTGCCGCTTGTAAGTTGTTGAATATACCTATAATTCCATTGAGTAATTCTTTTGTCAAAGGAATTGGTATGTCATCGCGTCCAATCTATGGTTACGCTAACTTAGAAATAGAATCTCGTTTAGACTCTAAACTGTCATATAAAATTGATGCTTTAGTTGTCGACTGTTTGACTGATGAATTGCCGTCATGTTACATTAATAGAAGTGAATTCACTCACATAAATAAACTTTCTATGGCCGATCTTACTTGGAACATTCCTGGTAATATAGATTTGATTCTCGGCTCTCAATTATTTCCTTATGTTTATTTAGGGGAAAAAATTGAGTCAGGTAATAATGCTCCACCTGCTTTATCGACGGTATTTGGTTATATATTGATGGGTGATGTGCCTAACACTCCATCTTTACCTTCCTTTTCTGGGTGTGCTCTTAATGACGTAATACAAAAGTTCTGGGAGTTAGAGGAGTTACCTCAAACTAAATATCTAAGCCCAGAGGAAACGGAGTGTGAAAATTTATACAGATCATCGGTATCTCGTGACAAGGGTGGTCGTTATTCGGTTTCTTTGCCATTTTGTCGTTCGCCCGCTGAATTAGGCGATTCTAGAGCAACTGCTCTTCGACGATTTTTTATATTAGAAAAGAAGTTTAGACATTCCTCTGAGTTGAAAGAGAAATATATAAATGTTATAAATGATTATATTAATAATGAATATTTATCTGAGGTTTCTCAATCTGAAGTAAATACAAAGGGTTACTATATACCCCACCACGGTGTTATAAGACCTGATAAACCTCTCCCTCGTGTAGTTCTAGATGCTAGTTCAAAGACTCATACTGGATTGTCCTTAAATGATGTGTTACACGTAGGGCCTAATCTACAGGCGGATCTATTTCTACTGTTACTTAATTTTAGATTGTTTCCAGTGGCTATGACTGCCGATATAAAACAGATGTATTTGCAAATTGGTATTCCCCAAATTGACCGAAAATATCTTAGAATTTTGTTTCGATTCAATGAGAACGAAATGATACGTGAATTTCAGTTTAACCGGTTACCCTTTGGTTTGAAAGCTAGTCCTTACTTAGCTATGAGAACTGTTAGACAGTTAGCTGAAGATATGTCTCATGAGTTCCCTGACGCCGCCGTCGTGGTTAAAAAACTTTATATGGACGACTTAGTCCATTCGCTTCCTAATAGAGAAATTGCTATTTCCTTGTCCACGCAGTTAATTTCTCTTTTTAAATCTGGTGCATTTGACCTTGTTAAGTGGAATAGTAATGATTCAGCTGTTTTAAAAGGTTTGCCTGAAAGCCATCGTAGTATGGTAGATTTTTCGAAAGGGAATCAAATTTCTAAGGTTCTTGGTTTGGCATGGGAACCAGCTGAAGACAAATTCTTTGTTACTGTACGTAACGTAGAAGCAAAATGTACTAAAAGGAATATTCTCTCTGTTGTAGCCCGGTTATTTGATGTGTTAGGTATAATATCGCCTGTAATTCTGTTTGCTAAATTACTTATTAAAGAGTTATGGCTTTCTAAAGTAGATTGGGATGAAACGCCGTCCGTGAATATCATTAGTCGGTTCGCGGCTCTTACACAGGAACTTCCCCTTCTATCCGATCTTAAAATTCCTAGACATATTGGAGTAACTGAGGACACTATTGTTAATATCGTGGCCTTTTGTGATGCGAGCATGCATGGGTATGGCTGCGTTATATATTTACATTGTACTGATAGAAAACAAACAGTATCAGTTCGACTGTTATGTGCGAAGTCAAAGGTCTCCCCTACTAAGGTCACTACATTGGCTCGACTAGAGTTATGTGCGGCGGTGTTAATGTCCAAGCTGGTTAAAGTTGTGCATGACACTTTTAGTGTTCGGATTCCCATTAGTGGTATTTACACTTTCTCTGATTCTACAATAGCGCTTTCTTGGATACATTCATCACCACATCGATGGTCAGTCTTTGTTAGTAACCGCATTGCGCAATGTCAAGAGAATTTAAAAAGCCATAATTTTTATCATGTCAATGGAAATGAGAACCCTAGTGATTGTGTTTCACGTGGAATGTTACCTTCACAATTACTTTTACATGATTTATGGTGGTATGGCCCTTCATGGCTGATTAACCCTCCATCGCAATGGCCTATAAAACCATTTTCTCCTAAGGATTTGAAAGATTTACCTGAGCTTAAGGTAAATGGTTTAATTAGTAAAACTTGCTTAGTTGAGACGCCTTTATTATATGATTTAGCTAGGCGTGTTTCAACTTGGGATAAACTTTTACGTATAATAATTTATGTATTACGATTTATGAAGAAAGTTGAAACTATTAATGTCAACACCTTCTTGATTGCCGAAAGATATATTCTGCGAGCAGTTCAGATGGTATATTTTGAGAATGATATAAAACTGATTCAATCTAATAAACTTCCATCTAAAAAGTTACTTAATCTCTCGGTTTTTCTAGATGAGGTAAATATGCTTAGGATAGGAGGTAGACTCTCTAATTCAGATTTACCATTTGAGGTAAAACATCCCGTGCTTTTACCCAAACATGATCATGTTGTTGATCTTATTATAAATTATTATCATATGATGAATTGTCATACTGGTCCTAGTTTACTTATATCTATTTTACGACAAAAGTTCTGGATATTAGATGCTAGAACTGTTGTACGAGCTAAAATAAGAAAATGTAATGTATGTTTTAAATCGAAACCATATCACCCTTCTCCAAAAATGGCAGATTTACCTGCTTGTCGCATAACTGAAGCGAAAGCTTTTATGCATACTGGGGTGGACTATGCTGGTCCTATTCGAATTACACTGTCACGACGTAGAGGTCAGCATGCTCAAAAGGCGTACATTTGCCTTTTCGTGTGTCTTGTTGTAAAAGCTGTTCACATTGAATTGGTCTCCGACCTTACTTCTGATTCATTTTTAGCTGCTTTCAAGCGTTTTATTTCTCGCCGCGGTCCTGTGTCTTGTCTATATTCAGACAATGGCACTAATTTTGTTGGTGCTAAAGCGCAACTAGATGATTTATATACATTTCTAATGGATCCTAAATATAATAATGAGTTGAGTCAAGAGTTACTTAACCGACGTATCGAATGGAAAATGATACCTCCAAAAAATCCACATCATGGTGGCATATGGGAATCAAACATAAAAAGCTTAAAAACTCATTTATATAGAGTTATAGGAACTCAACTACTTAGTTATGAGGAACTTCAAACAGTATTAATTCAGATAGAGTGTATCATGAATTCTAGACCATTAAATGCAGTTACATCTGATCCTCACCCTGAAGTAATAACTCCGGCACATTTTTTGATGTCGACCCCTTTGCAGTATTTACCTGCTCCGGATTTATTAAATCAACGTGTAAATCTTGTTCAACGTAAACTCTTGTTGGATAATATGGTACAATCTTTCTGGAAAAAATGGCATTTAGAATATTTACACACCTTACAAGTAAGACAAAAATGGGCTTCTCCTGATCACCCAGTCACTGTAGGTACTGTGGTGCTTATAGGGCAAGATGATGCTCCTCCGTTAAATTGGCCATTAGGTATTATTGTTAAAGTTTTCCCAGGCAATGATAGTATCGTCAGGGTCGCATTAGTAAAGACTAAATCTGGTCTATTTAAACGTCCGGTGGTCAAGCTTTATCCTTTACCATCTCAATAATTTCTGTTGACTTAGTTAGTTTATTCATTCTTCTCTGGTTTAGTTTTGTTAATATTTAAAGCCTTTAGTAATAGAAACTTAACTATATTTTTAAACTCTTTGAAAGTTCTTTGAACTTCCAAGCCGGGGAGTATGGTTGGGCGGTTTAGTTAATTAAGGCCTCCTTTCAAGAACACCTATTTTGATATCTATGTGGAATGTCACAAAAAAATAATATTCAATTTCAAAATAAATTGATCGACCATATCGCTGTTCTCTTCTCATTTAAAGGCAACTTGGTTTGCTGGAAAGAGACAGTGAATCTGTTGAGGCTGACAGTTTCGGATCGCCGTCAGCCCCTTTTTTCCTCTTGACATAATTTTGCTGAAGAAATAATGTACCATCTTATGGATAATATTCTTCAAACAAGAACCTACTGTCGGTTCATTTAAATTTTACTTTAGTATTAAATGTGATACTATTTTCCTACTGTGCGAACTCTTATAATATATCTGTGTGAAATATCTGTGCTGAGAAGACAGGCGCTAAATAAGAACTCAATATTATCTGAAGACACCTCAGTCGGTCTCCTCGGAGTAAGCTGTTCTCCGGAAGGCAGGTCAGTTGTCTTTTTGATTATTGAACGGTGCAGTTGGTCGGCAAAGATTTATTTGAAATTGATTCAATCATACGCATGGATATCTAATAGGTGTTTTGCACGAGCTATGCTCACACAAGGATGAGCTATTTACACGCTCATCCAGAGAGTTACATTATTTTTTCTATATTTTTAAGGTCGCTTGCGCTGGTTGCATCCTTAAACGCGTATTGACCCTGAAGTTTACTCTAACTTCTAAAACTTGGCAACTAGGAAACACGCTCGAACGACGAAGCGACTATATCACTTTTTTTAAATCTTGGGCTTGTGAAAAGTCCGTGTACCAATTGACCAGATTTCATCGCTTGCGCATCGCTTACAAATGATAACATTATGCAAAATTTCTAGATAACGGTCGAGTATGGCCTCTGCTGCTTTGCTAAATATTATGTGAACTACATCACCAACAGGAATTTTACTGCCTTTGGGGTACAGTGGTTGAGACGCTTGCCTTAAGAACTGCGGAGGGCGTAGGTTCGATTCCCTTGAAAAGCATACTTTGCTGAGTTGTTTACAGTTTCAGATATTGCAGGTTCGGATTAACTATTTTCCACTTTTCAACCGACTTAAAAAAAAGTTGGAGGTTCTTGATTCGGCTAAATAATAACTTCAAAAATTCCATTTTTTTCCACAAGGACATACTTTTAATGTGATCCCATTGAAATTTTATCAAAATCGATATAATAGTTCAATTTTAAAAGTAACTGAAAAAAGTACAACTAATAAAATTGCATTTTTGAGTTTTTGTATGTTTACAAGTTGCTTGCTTGATGATTTTAGAGAAATAGTTGAACGTAACCACGGGAAACAACTAGTAATTATTATTATTTTTGCATAAATTCTATATGCTTTAGGTACCAGAGGTAGGCTTTTATTTATTTATTTAACTTTATAACACTATTGTATGAACGGCTGACTTAAAGCCTGAGGCTTTATCTACCAGTCAACCAAATGAGTGATTCATAGAAAAGTAAGGAAAAAGCACAAAATCGGTCGAGCGATTCTTCATTATTTTTTATTATTTCACTTTTTTACGTAGCGAAGCATATTACCGGTGCCCCTAGTATGAGTTTTTCTTAACGCAGACGCTAGCGACTGCGTTAGCGATTTAGTATGGCAAACCTGTACAGCGCCTCTGGCGGATAGTAAGGTAACTAAGAAATTCCATACAAAATCTGAAGGTGATTATTGAAGAAGACATTATTGCTTAAAACGGCCACTTTTAGCAGTTTTTCAATTTGTAACTATATGGAACTATAATTTAATAATTGAATATGATTAAAATAAACTTCAGATCCAGAACCATAATTACAGCAAAGGAATTTTTGATAACTTGTGTTTTCATTGATTTTTAAATGACGGTGGCGCTAGTGTTCACCGAGGTATCACCTGCACGGGCCGCTAGTATTTGTATATAATAAATCTATGCAGTACTCTAAGCTACACACTACAACCCTTGATAAACGACTCGCGCTTGACCGCTTTTACTTTCATCTTGACTCCAAAACATGTAGTGCAATACCAAACTCATTAGTTTGAGGGTTTCTACAGGATGTCCAAAGTATGTAGGACAGGTGCGTTCTGAATACACGATCGCAGTTTTGATTGGAGCATTGACCTAGTATCAGGTAGACTAGTGAGGCACGAGACTAATATATACTAAACTAGCTGTTCCTCGTGATTTCACTCGACTCCTCCTCCAAGTTAAAGTATTTTTAAGCTATTGAATAGCTTTTATCGCGGGCTTTGAGCGCGGCGACCGAATCGAGAAATTCCGAAACGACAATATAACCCAACATCCCCCACTCCGCCTACCATGTAGCTCGGCCGAGCGTTCGTACTTAACTATAACTACATAGTATAAAACAAAGTCGCTTTCTCTGTCTCTATGTCCCTTTGTATACATATCTTTAAAACTACGCAACGGATTTTGATTCGGTTTTTTTAATAGATAGAGTGGTTCAAGAGGAAGGTTTTTATGTCCATGCGAAGCCGGGGCGGGTCGCTAGTATTGCATAAGTGGATTAAACAAACAAACTATTCAGCTTTATTTACTAAAGATACATTTTGGAAATTACTTTTGAAAAAACTAGTTTTTAACAAATGGTGATGGGTTGTCTGGGTGTAAATTTAAAATCCCAAATTTTAAACAATTAGGCAGTAATTAAACTTTTTACGTAAAATTCCGATGCTTACCTAACATATTAAGTTAAATCTGTTTTTACTTTCATTTTTTTGTTTTTCGATTCGTCATACTGCCATTTTGATTTAGAATTTCGCCAATTGATATAATGGCGCTTAACAGGGTTGCCAAATTTTAAATTATTTATTAAATATATATTACTATTGTAGGTACATAAAAAACCACCATAAACAGACAATCAAACGTATTCTTAACATTAATTATAGACCAAATTTGTCTCATAGTCGGATATCGTAGAAAAGCCAATCTGTCTTCAACCATTTTATTCTGCCTGAAGGCATCCTATTTAGCTTATTTTCTGCTATCTCAAGTGCCCCTAGTATGAGTTTTTCTTAACGCAGACGCTAGCGACTGCGTTAGCGATTTAGTATGGCAAACCTGTACAGCGCCTCTGGCGGATAGTAAGGCAACTAAGAAATTCCATACAAAATCCTAACGCAATCGCTAGCGTCTGCGTTAAGAAAAACTCATACTAAGGGTAAAGGTAGCAAACTTTGATCGGCGTTACCCGCCTAAATAAATATGCTAGTATCCGAGTATCAGCCACAAATCTAAGTCACGACCACTTCCTGGTTTGCTTAACGTGAATTAACGTTACAAAGGCAAGATTATAACCACTATCTTATCTAATACTTAACTCATATTATAAAGATTCATCATTATTATTTCAGCCGCAAGATTCCCACTGCTGGACATAGGATTTCCAGAATTACAGGTAGGAATTTAAAGAATTCCGAACTAAAAAAGATTGTAATGAATTAAATAAATAAATGAGACATGAAATGAAAAATAAAAATCTACATAATCCCTCATGATATATTAGAAGGCAACCCTAAAAATAATCCGTTCGGTACTATCCGTGACAAATTGAATGATGTCATACATTTCTCCGTAGGAAAGAGAAAGTCCATTGAAGTGTGAGTCAAACACGCAATATATTACAAATTTACCGTTACTTACTTAACTTTAACTTTTTTTTTTTTTACTTTTAATTATGTAACTGGCAACATGCGAATCGGTCATGAAAAATTGCGTAAGAGTGCTGTATATTATTCATAATATCGTGTCATTTACGCCCGAATACTCAAACTCTACTCAATGTTCAAGTATCATGCTGTCACTGTCATATCGTTGACGTTCAGCGCGACAGCATGATACTTGAGCAGCTCTCAAAATTGAGTAGCGTTTGAGTATTCGGGCTTTAGGTTATAAGTATTATAGAAGAAACAAAGAAGTAGAATGGCGGGCTTATCCCAAGAATACAAATCTTATTTTTGTTTGTTCGTAATTTCTTTATTGTATTACCGATTACAGAATGGAAATAATAATATATATACAGATAGAATATACTAGTTCAGTCCCCATGCCGAGACATATTAATTAACGCCATCTATCGATTACTTGAGACACTATGATTCTACAAGAAGCGATATCTACAATGGCATGGCAATGACTCCGTGGAGGGAAGCTTTTACATACAGTCAACCAGCCATACATTTATTTTATGTCTGTTTTTTTAAAGTGTATCGCTTTAAGGGGCTATCATAAACCAACTAGCGCCACCAATCATTTTATTTCTTTTACTCTAAAATTAGGTCAAATTGAAAAATCTAAGAAAGCAGGTCGCTAGTAAATAACTTCTAGTATTTTTTTATTTTACGCCATGGAAACTAGTCCTTTAAGGCCTCTCTTCATTTTATTAATCTTCTTCAGTCCTACTTTAGTCCCGTCCAGTCAAAAGTCAAGTCAGTTGTCAGAGTCAGATGGCTAAGTGAAGCGGTGGAAAAATTTCACTTAGCTATAGCTTGGAGATTTTGGTGACAAAGGTAAAAGTCACGTAATCGACACTGTATCACTTCCCAACACTCACGCTTGTTCCCGAACACTTTGCGAATAATAATCCACCAATATTAAGCACAAATACTCGAAAAAACCTAAGTTTTGGAAATTAAATACAGCGCGGACATAGCGACAGTTTACTTTCCCTCCAAAAACTCCCTTCTAGTATTTTTGGTATATTACTTTTCCTATGGTCAATACAGAAACAAAACCCCTTAGTCCCATTCGTAGCTAGATTTCATAACTGGCTTCGAAACGGGAATAAATTAGTACTTACCAATACGAACTTTACCTTTAGGTAATTTACCGTCATATATATAAAAATCAAACGCTTGTCAAAACTGTTAAAATACTTCTCATTCTTTCATTGTTAATTATAATGAAGGGAGAAAAGGACAATACATATTTTAACAATCCACAAGTAAATATGCTAGACTGAAAGAAAAAAGTGACCACTTGGCGGTAATGAGTTTTTGGATATGCATGGTAATGGCCTCCTACAAGGTCGCCGAAGACCAGGTGCCCTTAGTGCGAGTTTTTCTTAACGCAGACGCTAGCGACTGCGTTAGCGATTTCGTACGCCAGAGCTGTAAAGCGCCTCTGGCGGATAGTAAGGCAACTAAAAAAATTCATACAAAATCCTAACGCAGTCGCTAATGTCTGCGTTAAGAAAAACTCGCACTAAGGGCACAGGTGGAGTAAAAAAGTAGTAAATTGAAAATGTTACCGTTAAGGCGCTAGGAGGAAAGAGACTTGGAAAGTTTGCTACAAAATTTGCTAGTCCAAATTGGTCCAACATTGGTATGATAATTGACATACTTTGCCAAAAATAGCTGTGTTCTTTTAGTAAGGAGCTGCTAACTCCAGCACCCGTAGCCAAGTAACAATTTCAAGACGCTAACGAATGTCGACAAGAATAAAATGTATGGGATTGACATAAGCTGTGGTAAAACACGTGGTCAATCTTATGTCAATCCCATACATTTTGTTCTTGTCGTACCTCGTTAACATTTTGCGATTATGACTTTGGCTAAGCCCCCTGTTAATTCATATCGGCTATTTATATTATATGAAATAATTTCTATATAAAACTATATGCCATTTTTTAGTCGTTAAAGGAACCACGTCAGAGACCGAGAAGCGGTTCCGAAGAACTGCAATACTAGGGTGTGCATGGTCGATTGACCGTGTCACCTACACGAAATGATGATCATGATTAATAAATTTATTTATTAAGGTACACAAAACAGATTTCAACCCTTTAACTACTACCAGATGGCAGCAGGGAGCTACGGCTTAGCGTGCCTTCTTTAGCACGGAATCATCTTTATTATCAGACAATCAGGTGATTCACGCCTGCAATGTCCTAACTAAACTGGAAATATCTAAACAAAGCATGCTTTCCGTGGGAATCGATCTCATGACTTCGGGTCTACAGGCAAACGCCGCCTTTATTTTGATTTATTTATTTTATTTAACCTTTATTGTACAAAATACAAAAATTAAAGCACTGGTCCACTTAGGAAACAAATACAGAAAAAAAAATAATAACAAATCGATCTGTTAATCGATTATAATTAATCGCATTGAAAATATTAGATAATGCCCCGTTGTGCCTCTCGGAAGCACCTGAGCACCACATCGGAAATAGAGCGTGCTAGAAACGTACCCAGCGAGCTGCATCGCCTCGGTTCATTGTAACATGTGGCATCTCTGATACTAATTTAATATGATCAACATCTTTGCTCCTTTACATGAGGCTGTAAGGTGCTGAAAGATGTGGTCTAGTCTTTAAGGCGTCCAGATGGCTTACCAACATCTCTTAAAACCATGCAAGATCTAGTGAGTAAGGGAGATGTCGCATTGCATTTTATATCGCGCTGGCTCGTTTACTCACTGGAACTTGCATGGTTTTAAGCAGGGCTCGGTACCGGTATTTTAAAGACCCAAAAATAACGGTCTTTAACCTGGTAAATAAGTATAGGGTCGATTTTAGGGTCCTAAATACCTGGTTAAGACCTTAACTTAAGAAGATAAGAAGGTTGTGCGGAACCGTAATGCTAGCGGTCGCTGTAAAAATGTATTAGCAGACAAACGAGCTGGTTTTTTATTTTAACCAGGTTTCCGAGCCCTGGTTTTAAGAGACGACAGTAGCCCCCAGTACTTGCTAGTATAAGATTTTATAAACGCAGACGCTAGCGATCCTAGCTATCCTGTGCCCCTAGTATGTGTTTTTTTTAACGCAGACGCTAGCGACTGCGTTAGGATTTTGTATGGAATTTCTTTGTTTCCTTATTATCCGTCAGAGGCGCTGTACAGGTTTGTCATACAAAATCGCTAACGCAGTCGCTAGCGTCTGCATTCAGAAAAATTCATACTAGGGGCACAGTTTACAAAGGGCGGGAATAAAATTCATACCATAGATAGAAAAAAATGCTTGGTAGAGACCGCGCGCGATTTCCTATTTCTGTGCAAAACAGAAAAAATATTTAAACCACAAAAAATTTCGAATCGCGTGAATTTTTTTTTTCTATGTTAAACCAGAAACGGCATAGATAGATTAACTTTTTATCTTTAATTTTAGTGGCCAGTTCTACATTATACTTTATAACAATTTAATGAAATACTTTATTAGGACTTTTACTTATAGACAATCTTCACATCTATTTCTCTCACAAAAAACATACAATCGTTAATTAACCTTAAGAAATATGTTTGTATAACACCCGTTTCTCACGAATACAATATGTTCATTGTTGTCATGTGAAAGATTACGAGAATTTGGGTAAAAGTGTTTAGAAAATTACTCGTTGATTGTATCTTATTCATTTTTCTCATCTTAGCGTTTGCAGGGTTACAGTCTTGGATAAGGGTACTTAATGGTATGAAGCATGTGACGGTATAAGCTCAAGGTCCCCAAAGAGCCATGGAGAGAGCTATGCTCGGTGTTTCCCTACGAGACCGAATCAGAAATGAGAAGATCCGCAGGAGATCAAAGATTGCTGAAATAGCCCAGCGGATTAGCTCTTTGAAGTGGCAATGGGCGGGGTACATAGGGCGACGAACCGATCGCCGATAGGGTCGAAAAGTTCTCGAATGGCGACCACGCACCGGCAAGCGCAGCATCGGACACCCACCGACCAGATGGTCGGATGACCTTAGGAAGGTCGCAGACAGGCGCTGGATGCAGGCTTCCAACCGGTCATTATGGAAATCCTTGGGGGAAGCACATGTCCAGCAGTAAACAGCCTAATGATGATAATGAAATAGTCACAGTCGACTCGGTAAGAAGAACAACACATAACTCTATTTTAGTTGCGCAGTCGGTTAAAACAGCATGTCAGCGTCACCGCGTTATCATTTAACCTTCACATTCACACACTGTTAACGAGTTTGTCTCAAACAAACAGACCGTCATTTTTGGGTCGCGGTAGTATTAGAAAGGGAAAGCAAAGTTGGTGAAATTGTGAATTAACGTACACTATTGGCCAAATGACTGTAGTTATGGCTGGTTGTCGTAATTTTCTTGTTTGTTATTGCTTTTTAGAGTTTCGTACAAAAATGAAATAAGGAACCCATATAGGATCATTGTAAGTACAGTACTTACAACCTATAAGCGTTCCGTTTTTTCATTAGATACATACATACATATAATCACGTCTTTTTCCATACGGGGTAGACAGAGCCTAGAGCCATAAGATCTTAGGCACGTTTAGCATAATGGTAGTTGAAACAGGAAATCAATAGTGATGGGTTGCTAGCCGCATCGCCTATGTCATCATTTCCCCATTCGGCGATTTTTCATTAGATTCAATTTAGATATATTCATTAGATATTATTTCAATGACTTCCAAGGTTCTAATGTAAGTTAAGGATACTAGCAAAAAAGTTTCGCGAGGATTTCTGATAAGATCACTTACAGAAAGATAAATTATTTTTTAGGGAAGTGGCGTTAGTGAGACCGAAAGAACAGCCTTAACCGTGATGATCACGTCCCTCAGTCATGAGGCAATGACAAAAAAGAAGAACATGGAATGAATTAGGCGTGACGTTGTATTATGCCAATTGAGTGCTTCAATTGGTCGAATGACATCCGGAAAGTCGCGCTCTCCGGAGCACGTAAATCAAATAATAGTTTTAATGAAAGAAAAAGTAAAATACGCTATTAGATTCGCTAGTAAAAATGAAAAAAGTTTTATAAAGAATGAATGAATGAATAAACACTTTATTGCACCAACTACATAAATACATCATTGGGTTGTACAGGATCGAATTTAAAAATTGGTACAAAGGCGGACTTATCGCTAATGCAATATCTTCCAGCCAACCTTATGGTAGAGAGAAACAAAAAATACATTGAAGCGCGAGCGACGCAAAAAGCTAAATAATAAATATTTCTAAATAAAGACCTAAGAACTAGATTTATAGACAGAAACATTAATAAACCCACTTAAATAAATGTATAAAATATGCATACATACATAAATACTAATAATAATATAGAAAATATAATACTATCTCATATGAGAGGGATTCTAGCTTTTTAAGACCCTGTGGAAGTCGTGACATGTCCCCAAAGAAGTTCGAACCGCGCGGTGTTTTAAGTGACGCAAATTTTTTTTTAGTCTATGCATTTCCCTTTATTGATTTAAACTAATTACAAACTATGTGCCTAAAGATGCCTAGTGTACAGATGAAACACGTGTTGCAAGAAATGTGTGTGCAAATAATGGTGGCGGGCATGCTTGGACTTACAGTATTGGGTGGGTGCCGGCCGGCAGTAGTTTTCATGAACTAACTGGTGTCGAAAGCACTGAACGAAATTTGGTAAGTACTTTGACTTATGCAAAGTATCACCTGTGTTGACCTGAATCTATTAAATTTATCAATTCTAAGACCTCTTCTATTTTCCTATCATCATCATTTCGTGTAGCCGTCACGGTCAATCGACCATGCACAACCTGGTGTCAGAGTTATTCGGAACCGCCTCTCGGCCTCTGACGTGGTTCCTTTAACGACTACCAGATGGCAGCCGGGACCAACGGCTTAATGTGCCTTCCGAAGCACGGAATCATCTTTAGGATCAGACAATTAGGTGATTCAAGCCTGCAATGTCCTAACCAAACTGGAAACAACTAAACAAAGTATGCTTCTCGTGGGATTCGAACCCACGACCCCCGGGTCTACAGGCAAACGCCTTAACCATTGGACCACGGAGGCAGTATTTTCCTATTACGAAATAACAATAAAAAAGGGAAATCCTAAACGAAATGCACTTGGCCTAGTAGTGAGAAAGTAAGGCCACCTTGAGGTCAACGAGAGTGAAAATAAATGGAGCATTGAGTAGACAGTGTAGACGAAACCCACGCAGGTTGCAGAAAGCTTTAGAAGTTTGTTTTAAGTACTTTGAAGTATATTCCCGGGTTTGATTCCCGGCCAGCTCAAGATGAAAAGTGATATTTTTCCGATTGGCCTGGTTTTAAACAGACTACAAAACAAAGGAGGAGGTTATCAATTCGTCGAATTTTTTTTTATGCATGTTACCGGATTACTCGAAGACGGCTGGACCGATTTGAAAAATTTTTTTTTTGTTCGGGAGGGTTTATTTTCCAATTGGTCCCATGTTCAGCAGGTCAGGATCTGATGATGGGTTCATGGAGAAATCGAGATCATTCTTTCCAAAATGCAGTGTTTACAACTTTTTAGTTATAAGGTATTGCGTACTCAAAACTAAAAAGTAAAAAATAATTGTTTTTGCCAAAGAAACCAAACCGACTTCATTTCCTCAACCAAAAAGGATGAAATAATTAATACATGGCATTAAAATATTTGATATAAAGCATATTTAAACAACAATTGTTTAAATATGCTTTATATCAAATATTTTAATAAATTTGAAGTTGGTGCCAACTTTACAAATTCGTTGAATAGCTGCTGGCTCGTTAGTTAGCATATTTTATTAAAAGAACCGGCACCGACTTCAGATTTATTAAAATGTTTGATATGAAGCATATTTAAACAACAATGTATTAATTATTTCATCCTTTTTGGTTGAGGAAATGAAGTCGGTTTGGTTTTTTTGGCAAAAACAATTATTATATGTTTGTTTACGTATCCCAACTAATATTATAAATGCGAAAGTGCGTTTGTATGTTTGTTTGTTTGTTACCTGTTCAAACCCTATCTGCTGAACCTATTTCCTTCTAATTCCTGAAATTTTGCATTTCGCTAGGTATTGTTTATTATAAAAATATAGTATCGTTGAGTTAATATCCCATAACACAAGTCTCGAACTTACTTTCGAGCTAACTCAATCTGTGTATTTGTCCCTGTATATTTTTATTTATTTATAAAGCACAGAATAACAGTTAGTTTATCAAGATGTGGGTTGAATTGGAAATGCCCAAGTTTTCACTTCAAAACGTGTGAAACTAAGATTTAAGGTTTATTAGATTTCTCGAAGATAGTACTGGTCTCGTCTAAGCTATTAAACAAAACTTACCACATGAGTAAATAACGCGACAGAATGAAAAGTTCTTTTAAATTTTCTACTGATTCCTTCGAGCACAACAACTTCCGTAATGGAAGGGAGTAAGTAGCTTTAGCGATATTTTACTATTCCAATAAATCTGGCGGTTTTTTGCGGAGGAAAATACACACAAGTACAGTTTTGCATACCTACATACAAAACTTCTTTTCTTCCATGCTGGTCTGGGAGTAAAAGAAAAACATAGAATGTACCAGCTGCTTCTCTTCCCGCGCAAGCCGTAAAAGTCGTCTGAGGGAATCGCCGAATGGGGAAATCATGACATAGGCGATGCGGCTAGCAACCCATCACTATTGATTTCCTGTTTCAACTACCATTATGCTAAGCGTGGCCTAAGGTCTTATGGCCCTAGGCTCTGTCTACCCCGCATGGGATAAAGACGTGATTATATTTATGTATGTATTTACATACAAAACTTATAAGTACTGTATCCTGACTGTAATGATGACTCTCACAGACAGAATAAAAAAGAAAATGGCAAATAATTTGTGTACAGATTACACACACTAATACATTGCATATTCGGCTTATACTTTGACAGAGGGGAACGCAGCGTATGACTTCTCCCGTCCGGTGCGCAGGCCGTTATGCTGGAAGGGTCATTGATATTGAGTTTATTTTTTAAATTATATCAATTAATTTGTGCTGCCTTTTGGCTTCTGACATGGTCAGGATGTGCAGCGTATCGAGTGTTCGTAACTATAGTGCGCGTCAAGCGATGGCGACGGCGAGTGCGCGTCCATGTTTGGATTGGTCGCCATTAGTGGCATTTCTATCTTCAGCTCCTCCGTGCTTCAAAAGGTACGTTAAGCCGCTGGTCCCGGCTCGTTAGGCTATGTCAGATGCCTTTAAGTAGCCTATAAAAACTTACAGTGTTGGCCACTAACACACCCGGGTCATGTTCCTATAAAAAGGGGTACGGAGGTCAGACGGCAGTCGTTCCATTGTAATAACCAGTTCCGCCAAATCAGGACCATGATTAATAGCGTACCCTGGGCTCTGAAGCGTAAAGCTGAAAATGTAACCGGGAAACACGCTCGGACGAAGAAGAAGGTCAGGATGTGCAACGTCAGTTGACTATGTTTGTAACCCACACTATATGAATGATTGACATTTAAATTTTACCAATCTCAGCGCCCTTCTGCACAGGCTCTCTCTATGTTTGGTTTTACTCATGAGAAGAACCACCGCCAACTTTCTACGACAAAATGATTCCATTGAAGTGAAGTTATTACGTGTTTAAAACCTTGAATATGTCTATGAAAGTAGAATTTTGCATAAACAATATAATAAATAAATTATAGCAATTATTTGATACAAAAGCAATACATTTTCTATCATCGCACCTTTCGCCAACGAAAGGGAATAAGTACATCATTATTTTATTAAATTTATTGCATATAAAATTGTAAGTGATAAATTTAAAGCCATAGGTATTTTTGTACCAGCAATGAACCAGTGGAGCAGAGAAGAACATCTTTTTGGGGTAAGTCAAGTGAAAAAAACATAGAACTAGGTAGGAGCGAAGCATTTTTTTTTAATCTATGGGAAAAAAATCCTAACTTCCTAGCTGCCAGTATTCTGGGTACATTGCCTTCATGTGGCGCGTTGGAAGACTATTTTTATTTATAATTTGTTAATTGTGATTAATTTTTGTTACTTTTTTGGCAATAAAAAGATATGATCTAGTCATTCCACGGCAGTCCTAATTTCCTAAATAATATTATCAATGCGAAAGTGAGTTTGCTTGTTTGTTTGTTTGTTTGTAGCGCTTTCACGCCCTATCTACTGCACCAATCTTTCTGAAATTTCACATACACTTAGACAGAAGTATTTAGAAGAACATAGGATACCTTTTATCCCGGGAAAAAGTACTGTTCCCGTGGAAAATTTACGCGGGCGAAGCCGCGGACAAAAGCTAGTAGTTATTAAAATGCCAAACTGATCTCGTCTCAGACTTATTTTGATTTTAAAACTGATATTTCTGCATATATTAAGGTTGACTGGAAGAGATTGCATAAGCGATAAGTCCGTCTTTGTAATTAGGAATCGCGCGGAGACAATTTTTTTTTTATCTATGACAAACATTTGCAATAAAGAATATTTTTTTCTATTCTATTCATATATTCTTAATACTCACACCTTATGTATTTACTGTGTATTTTATGCAAATAACCGCCTCTATAACTGCAACGCAATAACGGCTATGTTTAATGATCTAGATCACGTTGCAGACATTTTATCTTAGCGCTATCCAGTTGCATCTCAAGCCAAGTCTTACGTGTATATTTTCTTGGACCGCAGGCACATTACCTTTGTTAACCTCAAAAGTAACATTAATTTAGGAGTTTTGGCGCCAACCTAAAGTCGCTTAGTTATAGTCATTGTATTTATTTCCTAATATTTGTGTTTTTTCGAGTATTTGTGCATAATAAAGGTGGATTATTATTCGCTAAGTGTTCGTGAACAAGCGTGATTGTTGGGAAGTGGTACAATGTCGTATAAGTGACTTTAATCCTTGTCACCAAAATCTCCCAAGATAAAGCTAAGTGAAACTTCCACCGCTTCACTTAGCCCTTGACTAACTTGACTAGACATGACTGCTGACTTGACTTGACTGTGACTCGACAAAATGAAGAACATTTATCTAAACTTGATACTGGCAAAAATAAGATATATGTTTGATTGCCATATTGTGGAATATATCCACAAAAAAAAAACATCAATTTGAAATGTCACAAATAGTTTGGTTATCTGTAACCTGAGTCAGAGATAAACCACAGGAGACAACTCATAAATATTTGTGGGAGTTACGACATTATGTACGTCATAATATGTCCATACAAGAGGTATTTATTGTTAAGATTGTTTTTATATGAGCACTTAAAGTGGTTGATAAGCTGACTTAATGAGGATAGTAAAAAGATTTTGTTCGTCATTTCGTGTAAGTGATTAAGTCAATCGACCAAGTATACCGTAGTGTCAAAATTCTCAGAACTACCTTTTGGCTACTGACGTTAGCAGCCGAAATCAACGGCTTTTCGTGACTACTGAAGCAGTTTTAAATATCGAAACTTATAAAGCTTTTTCTGCCTAAAAAACTTACTGAAAAATCTCATTGTCATGTTGGTTTTGGTTGTCATAAAGTTTTTTTTTACTGAACGAAGCAAAGGAATAGACCGCAAAAGCCGTAGCGACGCCATCAATTCGTCATTAAAATATAATATTTTATGTAAAATAATTGGCCGATTCTAAAAATCTGAGATTTATTTCTGGTATAAAGGAACCTTAATCCTACTGACAGAAAAAAATTAAAACGTTTTAAAAAAAAACACTTCTACCCAATTGTATGTCTTTTGTACAGTCGGCTGCAGAGTAATCTGACCCCCATGCCACAAGTATCATTATTGAAAGGGCGTCATATTTCTCTGTAGCTGACTGTACTTATGTATCAATAAATTTTGGTCTGGTTCCCCTGTGAAAAGGGTTACGGAGATTAGACGGCAGTCGCTCCATTGTAATAACCAGTATTATCAAATCTAGGACCATATCAAAAGCATACGTTTGTCTCTGTTGCGTAAGCTGAAAATGTAACTGGGAAAGACGCTCGGATATAAACATGAGATCTACTCCCGGCCACTCAAATTCAAATTCAAATTGTTTATTTTCAACATAGGATATTCTTATCACTTATTCGACGTCAATTGTTACTTATTTTAAGTTTACCACCACTTCCAAAGCGCAAGTGGAGAAGAAGTACACTGTACAAGTGTACACATTAAAAGTAATTCAAGTCACCGTGAAGCAAAAACCGAGACAATGCGGGCTTGTTTCCGCTTCGGAGAAGAACCTGTTAAGTGGTTAAGATATATACAGTCGAATTGAGAAACCTCCTCCCTTTTTTAAGTCGGTTAATTAGCACAATTTTTTTTTATATTTTCCCGAATTGAGCAAGCGCTTAATTCGCAAAACTTACTTTTGTTTTATTATCTATGCATTTGTATTCACTTGTGTTTTAGTACAATAAAGTTATAACAAACAAACAAACATACAAATAAAATAAAATCGTGAAAAACACCATTGTCATTAAACGTGATGCTGCCAGCCTTCTGGGCACCTTGCCATCGACGGACAGCGATACGTAGGAATTTTAAATCGCGGGAATCATCTAATCAGCTAGTATAAAATGAAGACAACAGCGGACTTATCCCTTGAAGAGATTTTACGGCCAACAGATATATATATATATGTCGCAGTATGATAGATAAAGCCGTAATATAGTTATAACCCTAGGTATATAATTATATGCCGTAACATAGTTATACCAAAGCAATTCATTACTATCTTACTAGGAACATAATTATAATACGGTTCTAGTTTAGTGATATGGTTATATTACTAGATTGAGTTTAGTAAAATTGGAACTTCAGTTGGTATTCTGAAAGACTGGTCACCCAGAAATGCAATACAGCTAACAAACATTACTTTGAATGATCCTATATCAAATGAAGAGTTGTCGCTGAGAGAAATAGGCCAAAAATTATTGTCATTTGGTGGAATACACACTGTTCTGCTAAAAGACGCGCCTGTAAGAAGCATTCAGTACTCTTTGTTAATGTTTAATGCTGCTTGGGAGCTGCACCCTTGAAGTTGTGGAGCAATATGTCTACTTGGGTCAGTTGATCCAAGCTGACAGCTCCAGCTTCAAGGATGAGGTCTCTCGTCGAATCCGACTCGGGCAGCGTGCTGGAAGCTCCGCAATAAGAGCCATAGGAGCCTCATAAGAAAGCTCAAGGTTTCCCTACGAGTCCGTATCAGAATTGAGGAGATCCGTAGGACAACAAAGGTTGCTGACATAGCCCTAGAGGCAGTGGACGGGGCACATAGCGCGACGAACCGATGGCCGATGGGCAGAAAAGTTCTCGAATGGCGACCACGCGCGGGTACGCAAAGCATCGGAAAAAGTATTATGACTAATTGCAACCTTGACTTTGTAATAAAAATAAAAACCAATATATAAGTATTGTTTTCTCTGATTTACTGGCAGATTTATAACCATTTCACTAGATTAGTTTAGTCATATAAACATATTACTAGATTGCAACCGTATTATAATTATATTCCTAGTAAGATAGTAATTAATCTCTTTCGTATATCTATGTTACGGTATATAATTATATCCCTAGGGATATAACTATATCACGGTTTTATCTATCGTACTGCGACATATATATACTTGAATCTAATCATGGGATCATTTGTTTTGTTCAGAAGGTTATGACCTGCGGGGCCGATTCTCGCGCAATCGAAGTTCACTTCACCGAATTTCTAAAAAAATTTTTTCAAAGGTTTATTACGGTTTCTGCTTTTCAAAAAATCACAATTGAAAGAGTTCAACCGAACGCATCGATCGAGGAAATTTTTCGATTGTGAATTGACTTAAACTCATCGATAAAAATTGGAGAAAATCGGTGAAGTGAACTTCGATTGCGTGAGAATTGGGCCCCTGGTAGGATTCAATTTCAGCTTGTAAATTGACCGGAAACCGAACCCGGAATTTCGTGCAACAGCGCTTACTACTTCACACGATTCGATATTGCAACTAAATTAACTAAGTTGTATATACGTTTGAATGGATGCTTGTTACTCTTTAAAACGGCTGAACTGATTTAGCTGAAATTTTGAATGAAGATAATTTAGACCCTAGACAACACATAGGCTATATTTTATTCCGTAATTCCCACGAAAGCGGAGCCCCGGGCAACAGCTGGTAAGTATATTATATTCTAGAAAAAGATCTATTCATATTGTGAAATTGGAAAAAAAATAATTAAGTCTTTATTTTTGTTTAAAGTTAATTTTAATCATATTAAATTATAATGCCCTATTGTTACAAATTGCAATATTGCTAAAAATGGCCACTTTTAGCAGTTTTGCAATTTGTAACTATATGGAACTATAATTTAATAAGATTAAAATTAACTTCAGATCCAGAACCTTAATTACATAACACGGATTTTGTCAGTGAATAATGAATTTTATATGACGGTGGCGATAGTGTTCACCGAGGTATCACCTTAAGAAACCACGTCAAAGGCCGAGAGGTGATTCTAAAGGTCGATTGACCGTGATTTCTACAAGAAATGATAATAATTTTCTTTTTTTTCGATAATTATTAAACAAAATCGGCCTCTTTACACGACCAGCATATAAATGCGGTAAGCGGGACCGGTTGTCGAATTCGTCCCGGGTGTGACATGGTTTGCAAACCTGTAGGGAAAGTTAAGGCTTCGTTTTGAAACGAAAAAAAATTAAGTTGCAAGTTTTGTTGGGGTTCCAAAATAAAATATCGGAATGAATCCTTTTTTGAATAAATTCGGAGAGGATATAAGTGAGGATATCTGGTCTTAAATACTGTTACAATTTTAAATTAACTAAATAAACAAAATATTAAAAAAAACCTAGTCTAAAGAATTTCCTAAAAATCCACAATTTGAGGCAAATTTAATTAATCCATAATTTTTTTTTTATAGATTTAAAAACAAAAAAGGTAGATGTAATTGCAGGGAACAGCTAGTTATTGTGTTATAAGGATCATGTCTATATAAAAAAATTATGATCAGAAATATATTCCGAAATTCCAAGGCGCGTTGATGTCTTTCGTATTGGTCTTCTGCGTCAACTAAAACTGTAGTCTACATACTTAGAAAAAAAGTATAAGTACTATTACTGTTTATAATTCATATTTATGTATTGATAATTTTTTTGACAAAACAGCCATTTTGGGGGAAAAAAACTCATAAATTTTGACATTTCGTTATTTGCTCTCTATTTTATTAAGAATCAAATCAATCAAAATTTTATCACCTACAATACTTCATGTTTAGAGGAGAGGGAATGATGTATTTTTAGTTCAAAACTATAAAGTAATTTACACAATAAAGATTCTAAAGTTTATCTTGATAAAGTTAAATACAGTTCTATAATTAAAAACAAAATTAAATCAACTACCGTTTTTAACTAAAGGCCTTCCAAAAACTATAATCGTCGGGCCATAGACTATACCAATAACAAACGTAATAGAGCCCCAATTAAGTTGGAATCAGGTCAAGAATTTTATAATAGGGATGTAACGAACGTAATCTTTTGTCGATAGTTTTTATTTAAATCCTATTGTAGTATTTTGTTGCGCTTGATAGTGCGTGCTATTGAATTGAGCTTTTTTTTCATAAATTTTTCAAAAGGTCATATAGTGTTTGTATGAAATTTTAGTTTTTTTTTCGTAAACCAAGGTTGAAGAATTTAATATTTTCGTGTAGTATTTATATTTTACTTTTTCGTGAAACTTCACATGAAAAAATAACAATATTAGGGCGAATCAAGTTACATTCATTATAAGGAAGTTACATGGTGATATTTATAAAGACAAACTTACGTTCTTTTTCTTAACGAAACGATAGTCTATTTATATATTCTTAAGGCCAAAAAATTACATGCAAGCGTATATATGATTATCACCATATTTATATGACTTTTTTTCTTCAAAATAATAAAAATACGTACACGCCTTAAATTATATATCTACTCGTTTATACGTACTTCAAAAATATTTCATTTGATGAAATAAAGCTAAATTTGTGTCACATATTTCAAATTGCAATACTACGAATGCAAAGATAAATATAATAAATTTCGTAGTTAAAATATGGTCGACATTCTGAAAGTTTTCAAAATATTGTTTTAAACTAGAGTAATGACGACAGGATGAAAAAAGGCAATATCATCTCAGAATAATGTAGAGCGCTTGAGAATCCGGTTACATCAAATATTTGTACTCTACTTTCTTTCAACTACTTCGTCATTCTTAACAGCTGTAACTATTGTGGTCAAACGTCTTTAGTTTTCAAGACCGCAGGATAGAAACTTACCTCTTTCGTTTTCGCCTCTGCATGTCAACAAATTGTCTAATATCGATAACAACACTAATAAAACAACAAACTGTTTCACATCACTGCGGATTGATTTTCCAAATTTGAACCACTCCCGAACTGTCATCTTGACGTTTGATTTTCCGAATGAAAACTAAGAGTATATTTTTAAATTTAAATAAATTACGTTCTGTTTTTCAAATTTGAACGCATTGCACTATTTTTGTTTTGTTAATATTTTTAAATGTTAATACCTCATCAGTGTCGGCATCTGAATGGTTTTTTCGGCATTTTATTATTATTTTTTATTAACGCCGCAATATTTTGATGATTTCTTAAGAACGGTTTATCGAAACGTGCGTACGATGTGACAACAGCAAACCCACTAGCCGACTGACCAACTTAACACTGTAAAATAAGAAACATACATATTGCAGGCGATAGTTTACTGTGAAAAAGTTCTATCTTACTTTCTCCAGAAAAATATATCAATCCTTCATTTCAACGCCCTACGGTTGAGAATCAAACGGTGGTATAGAGCTGTAGAACTCGGTCACAGTTAGTGCAGACTCGCTAAACAAGTGAACGGTGAAATAAGAAATTGTGAGAGATGGACATACGTCAGAAAGAGACAGGTAGACATTTCTTTTTACTATGCGACCACGAAGGCTCTTGAGCTTGGTCAACTTTCTCATTAATTGATAAGTTGATCACGTCAACGATAAGTCTTATCGAAAGCATTGTTTAAGCTTCTGTATTCTTTTTTTTTTTTAAATACAAGAAAGAATTCAAAGTGGTCAAAAGAAAAAAGAGTCTCAGCGTTGTTGTACCCAAATCTCAACTCATGCTATTTTTTATTAGTTTAAATTTTTAAATTGAATTAATTGTTGATACATTTGATAGTTCGCTAAACATAACAAAATAAGAACAACTGGCACATTTTTTTTTTTAATTTTGATATATCCACCTAGCGATGTGATGGGAACAAGTACTCTTGTAATATGGCCATATTTAATTTAATAGAATTTTTTTTTAATAATAATAGCATTATATTTTTTTTTACCAGCAGAAAAAACAAAACGGTTTAGAAATATTAACTTATTATCTTTATTTACCTATTACATTTGTACATATGGCTAGTTTGCTAATAATAATTTAAGTGCTGGTGTAAAAATCAAAGTTCAAACATATCGTAGTCACATCAAATGCGTGTTAACGGAAGCCCATCGCTTTTCCTAATAATGCCAAGAATGACATAATTTTATACAAATTCCACATTTCAATACGCCTATCCCTTTCTATCACGACCAAATTGCCTTTATGTGAAAGAGGCGACAGTATTTTTAAAATTGCTACGCATATGTAGGTTACCTTGCGTATCATCATTCACACAAGTGAATCTGAGATCGATAATTAGTCTAATTCTATAGTGACAACGGTAAATTAATAATGCTTATGTTGTTCCTATTACAATTTCCTGTTCTAAAAATCATCACTCACTTAATTATTGAGAAATTATTTATTATGTCTATTTAAATTTCTTTCCATTTTTAATTCGTGAACCAATTAATTTGATTAATTTTGACATTGTTCTTATTTTGAAATTAACATTAATTTAATTTATTCCTAATATTGAATTCATAATTTGAATTTTCGAATATAGAATTGCAAGACTTTTTGTCTTGTAAACTTGTAACTATAATAAATTTGGAGACCCGTTCGGAGTAAGTCAAGTTATTTCCAGCTTAGGAATAGACCACTTTTCTTTTTGTGAGTGAAATAAAAAGCAAATGACTCTTCTGTGATGGAAAAAATAACATCATCATAATCATCTCGTTTTAGCGGACCCTCGTCTTTACTCCATTAAATACAACTCACAACCAGGATAACGCTTAGATATGATGACGAAAAACCCGTCTTTTTACCTAACCTAGTTTTAAAAAAAAGGTATACATTTGTTTGGTGCAATAAAGAGTTTTTCCATTCTATTCTAACCTAACAACACTACAAATAACTTTACAAAATATGTTGACAGTTGGGCTTCGAACCCACGGCCTCTAGGCTAAGATGTGCTTTATCAGGTCGTGAGTTCAAATCTCCAAATTACTAGAGACTATCATTATTTAATTTTGACCCATCAGACCCACTAACCTCAAAATTGTATGAATCATATTCTGAAATGCATAGTTTTTATTCTACCAATCATTACTATGTTATAATGATCATCTCTCATACAAATATATATCATTAGTTCTGATTCATAAGCGTAGACAAGGCTATAAAATTGAAATATTTTTCGTTTATGTAGATGTTCGAAAATACACACTATATATTGGGAATAAGGTTTAAAATCATACAATTACGAAAATATCTAATTGATGTAGTGAAGTACTTGTATAAATTGATGTCTTTATACAGAATTACACTCGAGAGGGACCACACATTAAGCGACATTAATCCTTTGCTATCATAAATAACAATCTATTCATAAAAAGATGAATTCTTTATTCAAACAAAAAAAAGCAAACAACGAATGTAATAGATATTTTTTGTGAAAAATAACTGGCCAGTAAAAAAATAAATTTTTATGATATTGATAATCCATACTTCCATACTAATATTATAAATGCGAAAGTCTGTCTGTCTGTCTGTCTGTCTGTCACTTCTTCACGGCTAAACGGATGGACCGATTGTGATGAAATTTGGTAGGGATGTAGTTAACGACCTGAGGTCAAACATAGGCTACTTTTGGGCGCGATATAACCGAGTCCCACGCGGGCGGAGCCGCGGGGAACAGCTAGTTTGGCTATAAAAATATATGAAAGTTATGGCGGGAATTTCAGTAAAATTTTCTAATGACCTATATTAAGTGTTTGATTGTGTTTAATTTGGTTTCTGCCAAATTTCCTAGAAAATTGCTTAGTACAGTTCTACAGTTTCACTTAGCCATTTTACTAGGCTTAACTCGACTAAATGATGACTAATGACTTGACTTAAACACACTAAAAAGGATTGAGGAAGATTTAAAAATAATGAAAGGCCTTTACTGTATCCAGGACCGAAAAAACACGTTCGAAAAAAAATATACAATTAAGTCTTTTGTTTAATTTCGTGGTTAATGAAGCAGCATTTCAATGTTTTATTGTATATATTACCGTTTATAATTTATAATCATTGTTTGATTGAGTTAGCGGGATCTGAATATTCATAATGAAATATAATAATTAAACTAATAGAATCCTATTGTACTTAGTATGCTAGTGGGACACTCTCAGTTTCTAGTCAAAGGTCAATGAACCCGCACTTGTGGGCTTAGCATTGTTAGGTTATCTTGGGAGAGGTGCTGGACTTTCGCTTCACGATTTAGTGACGCGACATTAGTTATCGATTCCAATTTTGAATTTAAAACGAAATTCCTCATCGTTTAAACTGTAAGAAAAACTGTTACGCTATTTTACAAGTTTTATTAGTGGCCAGTAATTTGATTAAAAACAAATAATATTTCAAATCCTTAATGTAGACCCTTATTCCCATTTCGTAGCTAGATTTCGTAGCTGGCTTTGAAATGGGAAATAAAATTCCCATTTTGAAGCTGACTTCGCTGGGAATTCGAAATGGGAATTTTATTTCCCATTTCGAAGCCAGCTACGAAATGGGACTAAGGAAATGTAGAAAACAGACACAGGTAAAGTATACACTGACACTAGTATATAATTTCATAATTATATGTTTTGCCATTAAAACGTTTCAATCAATTCAAGTATTTCTCCAAAAAATTCGATCAATTTAAGTATTTCTCCAAAAAACTAAAAACGACTTCTATTAGATTACTGAGACCAAGTTGGAAACTGTCCCTATGAACCATATGAAACCAACTCTTGTTTATTATAATGATACTTTTTTCACTTATCTATGCGTTTGTTGTACATTGGACTTTATTACAGTGAAGAAATAAGTTTAGCAACGCATAAAAAAAATTTCTACAATTTTTTTTCTCCAAAAGAGATCCTGTTTTTGGAGCATGATTATTATTTAACGGCATTGTACCATTGCTCTTACTTTATCGGATAATTCACGTAAATCGAAATATCTATCAATCTTCATCGACTTTCACCACGTCACTAGCTTCCCACGAGCCTTTTATCGATAAAGTATTCGACACGCTGCCACAAAGGAAAGTTTATTTGTGTTCACCGCGCACTGACTGTATGATCAGCAAAAAAAATAATATTCCAGGTATAGGAAACCTGGTTTCATTTAGTTTAGGTGTCACGATCAATTGGCCATGCACACCCTGGTGGGTTCTTCGGAACCGCCTCTCGGCCTCTGACGTGGTTCCTATAACGACCACCAGATGGCAGCCGGGACCAACGGCTTAACGTGCCTTCCGAAGCACGGAATCATCTTCATTATCAGACAATCAGGTGATTCAAGCCTGCAATGTCCATGATCCGCAGATCTACAGGCAAATTGCCTTAACCACAAAGGCAGTTCAGAAAACCTGGTTAAAATAAAAACCAGATCATTTTTTTGTCTATACATTTTAAAGCTGCCTTTTTTCTTACAACACAGCTGTGTTCTTATCGGTAGAGTCTCTTTCGGTTGCTTCTATCTTCTATCTCTCCTCGGTCTAAGGTATGAGGATAAATTTCAAAATTTTAATTTAATCTTGTTTGCTCTATTACTTTTTATTGAGTGTGTTAGTGGCCAACACTGGTAGTAGATTTGACAATTCTCACATGGTATAACTCGTAATAGTTTTTTCTATTGTATCTGGACTGGACGAGCAAAATAAGGCTCAAAGGCTCTAAAAAATTTATAAGGCAATTACAAAAATATAGACAATATTTGTTTGAAAGTAGTTTGGAATTTGAAATCCTAAATTTAATATCGTACTGCATTCGGGACTTTTTTGCCTAAGACAGCTTATTTTGCAGTCTGTACATGATTGTAGCAATACTAACGGTGAGCAGGTACAACTTGTGAATCCTAAGGTGTGGTCCATACTGCCACTTTTACTTGTTCTTTGATAAACTTTCGCACTATGGGCTCAATTTGAAGTTAGAACGTTTTTGAAACCGTAGAGTTTGGAGGATGTGATTTTACCCTTTGTCTTGTCTTATTCAGACAGTACAGGTCTTTAATACTGGCTAGTAAATTTTTGTTAATTATCTTTTTTTAATTATAATTTCTTGCCAGTCACTTGTTCAACTGGCAATATTTCTCGTACTTTTTTTATCCATGGCAGATAGACTATCGTAAAGAGATTAGAAAAAAGCATAGATTAAAAAAAAATATGCCCGGCGTACGCGATTCCAAATTCTATGGCAAAATGAGTGTTCTTTAATTTTTCTAAGTACCTGGATCTTGTATGTTTGAACCTTACTTCTGTTTCTATAGATACGTATTTGCCATGAATGGAAACGGATTAAGGCCTACTAGGTTTCACCAACTTTATACAAAATTAATAATTAATACAAAATTTGCTGTGCTGATACTTTTGGTATTTAATAATGTACCAACTTTAACTGACAGTTTAAAGTGAGACCCCCTTAATTATAAAAATTAACAAACGTTTGTTAAGCCCGTCTTAACTAAAATGTATTTTGGCTCTTTCTTTTACAGTAAATTTCGCTAAGAGAGAAAAGACAAAATATATGGGCTTAACAAACGTTTGTGAGAGACACTAAACTCCTCAGCAACTTACAGCAGCTGTAACTTTATTGGACTCTTAACTCTCGTTCAAGTAATAAATAAAATTGACAGCATAACTAT
This sequence comes from Apomyelois bistriatella, assembly GCA_947044815.1. Lineage (NCBI taxonomy): Eukaryota > Metazoa > Arthropoda > Insecta > Lepidoptera > Pyralidae > Apomyelois > Apomyelois bistriatella. The sequence continues at coordinate 2,630,332 of OX345715.1, read as the reverse complement.
TTTTATTTTATTTATATTTTATTATTATTCGTTTTTCTATTGTGTCTGGATTAGAGTTGCAAATAAACCATAGTTTTAAAAAAATCCTCGCGAGATTTCTAAATTCTATAAAATAAACCGTTTTAAACTAAAATCCTATCCACCCTAAGGTTGGCTGGAAGAACTTGCATTAGCGATAAGTCCGCCTTTGTACACATTGTTTGTATTTGTGTCAACATGTATAATTTGTATGATAATGGTACAATAAAGAGTATATCTATCTATCCGTGGATTGAATCGAGTTTTAAATAAATTAAAAACGATTTAAAACCGTCCCACTTGATTACTACTTTATTAACAAAATATTATATTGAAAGTAAAAATAAAATATATTAATTGAAAACTTTATTTTTGTTAGTTTTTCTTACAAAACAAACCTATATTAAACCTTTTTTTTATTGGATTAAGAGTATTAAGACAGGTATCCATGAATAGGTTTGTAAGATAAATTTTAATGGCACATAAAGAGTTATTAATCTCATTAGTGAACACTAGCACCACCATCAACTAAAAATCATTATTCACTGAAAACACAAGATGAAGAAGATTATAAAAAATCCGTGTTATGTAATTAAGGTTCTGGATCTGAAGATAATTTTTAACATACTGAATTATTAAATTATCGACCCCTATAGTTACAAATTGCAATATTGCTTAAAACGGCCACTTTTAGCAGTTTTGCAATTTGTAATTATATGGAAGTATAATAATAAGTATTTTTGATAACTTGTGTTTTCAGTGAATAATGATTTTTAGTTGATGGTGGTGCTAGTGTTCACCGAGGTATCACCTTAAGCAAAAGACGTGATCAACAGTATAAGGAAAATAATGCTTAAAGAAAAGAGAGCCTTTTGACTCGCAAATTGTGAACAATCTCTTATGAAAAAGTAACAGAATTATTATCTTTTCAAAATTGAACAATAACAAGTAATTCTGACTTAGACATGTGTTATTGTGTGCTTATTGACCCTGACCTTTGTACAGTGGGATGAAGAGAAAAGTGTACTTGGTGTAATTATATAAGGTAAAGGTTACCTTGTAGCCCACTGTATATCCGGAGTTAAGGAAAAAGTAAGAAAAATAAAATCTAGTCAGAGGCTGAAGAACTCTGACACAAGAGTATGCATGGTCGATTGACCGTGTCACCTACAGGAAATGATGACGATGATAGTTTCCGACCGATTCAGAAATGAGAAGTTCCGTAGGAGAACAAAGGTTGCCGACATAGCGAATTCGTTCTTAGAGGTGACAGTGGGCAGGGCTCATAGCGATGGTAATGCGACCAGCCACCAATAAGGGCAGCTTCGTACACCCAAGATGGTCAGATGACCTGAGAAGGTCGCAGGCAGGCGCTGGAAGCAGGCCGGTTCCAATCAGTCTTTCTAAAATTTCTTGGCCTAGTCCTATGTCGCTCTATTGTAATAACCAGTATTCCAAATCTAGGACCATGAACTAAAGCGTACCCTGAGCTATAAAACTGAGGATTTAACTGAAATACTCTGTTGAAGAATATGTATGACGTCATTAATTAAATTAGACACCGTTCTATCTCACAAGTGGAGAAAAAGAGACGCCTATGATTTTTCTTTTCTCTCCCCCACAAAAGGAATTCAAAACATAGACAACATAAAACGTAGACTTTGCATGCATGCAATCTTAATAAGGTATTGTTTAAGTGAAATCACGTAGTTCGCACAATTCTGACCTGAAAGTTAGTCTGCGATGTGTTTTAGCATTGACTGTGTAGTTGATAGACTGCAGTATCTACTTTGAGGTATTCCAAATAGGGCTCAGATTTATTCCTAAATTATTTGATACTGGTTCTTACCAAATTTCATGACTCTAGGTCTACGGGAAATACCACATGGGTTTTGATTATATTCCCATCTAAAATCACAACGAAAATTTGCTAAATAATTTTGATTATTTTACAGATCGGAAACCTTAGTATATGTTATTAACTTTTTGACACACAGACAGCGTGACAACAAAGTGATTTTATAAGGGTTTCGTTTGAGCTACAAACCTAATAAATAAAGTAAGATAATTCGGCAACCAGTATAGAGGTTTTTCAGTATGGCGTAACGATGGAAAATAGGATATCATTTATTATATATTAATAATTCTGTAATACGGTTAGTTTTATTTGAACTCCAGAAATAAATGATATACCATTTCGATAGATTGTAATATTGTGTTAGTTTTCTTTTCGTACACGTGTAGCTCGGCTAAGTCTCGTTGTTTAAAAGAATTTAAACTTTCGCAATAACAGAATGCTTTACTATATTTGATTTCTTTGCCTAGAATAGAATAAAATTCAGATTGAACTGGGTCTTGGATGTTTATCTTAATAATTATGCTTACTTTGAGGCTGACGAAAATTGACTTATATTGAGAATAAACAATTTGAATTTGGCTAGTCTGTGTGATTTTTAATTTTTCCAGGCTGTTAATGTTTGTGTTGATGTTGTGTCTGGGGCTCCAATTTTGTCTTTCTCAAATTACCCCAATCCGTAGAAACAAATGCGATTTAGCTTTCCATACTAATTAAAACTTAATTATGTATTTAATGCAATAATTCCATTTCATCGCCATCTGTTGTGCGTGACAATTTTTTAAGATTAGATACTGTCGCGTGACAATTTTTAATAATGTAAAGTCTATTTTGCTAAATCATCAGTGCAAGAGCACAAAGCGGATACATGTATAGGTAAACTTGAAAATTATGACACCTATTTACACCTGTTTGACTAGTTTGCCGACCGGCGTCGCTCGTAATAATACAGTTGACTAATTACTGACTTCACTGACCCACTGACTTCCTAAATAATAAGAAAGCACTAATATTTATTTACTAAGAAATCGTATACATACGTTTCGCTGCAACTCAGATCATTTATTTCTAAGCATCGCAAACGTGTTGTTTTATGTCCACTTTTTGCTGCTATCAATTGTTCTTCATTTAAGGGTGTTTCCTAGTCACATCACCAGCTTATGTTTTAGTGTTTAGAATATCTAGAGCGACTTTTATAATTACTTCTCTATCCATAATTAAATTACTTATTAGAATTGCATGTAACCTCTTTTCAATGACTAGAATGAAATAGCTAATAATATTATTACAAATCAACATGTTAATTTTGTATGCCTGCCGGCGCACACAGAGACTGTTCAGAATTTGTAAAACCTTTTGTAACCTTACCTTTAACCTTACCTTTTGTAACTTTTTGTATTTGTATGACAAAAATAAATGATTATGATTATGACAGTCCTTTTTACACAAAAACCTTTTATTACAGGGAAATAAGACTAATTGAAAAAAATTCAAAACGTTGACGAATGTCGACAAGAACAAATGTATGGGATTGACATAAGCTGCGGTAAATCACGTGGTCAATATATCTTATACGAGATACATTTTGTTCTTGTCGATATTCATTAGCGTTTTGAAATTGTGACGTTTATTTGTTTTCAGTAGAATTCGTACATACAACCTAAATGGAGACGATCAAAAAATCCACTAACAATAAAAAAGTGTTATACAATTTCTACCAAAACACGAACAGGTTCGTTGACCCGTAGAGAGTAAATCGCAATATCAGTAAGATTGTACAAATAACACTTTTACTGTGGATTAAGTTTAGTGAAAGCAGCTTTCCCTTACGGGGTAAATTCGCAAATTTGACACGCCGCACGATTTAGCCTTTAGCCAAATTGTTGGCGTTACAAAATTATTTTTGTGACGTAATGTTAGAGTTGAGAGGTGATGTAGAGAGCGCTCTCTCTAATCCTGGTTGCTTATAGCATTACCTAAAAACATTTTTTTTTATATATATATATAATGCTATTTAATTTATTATTATTATTATAAAACTCAAGGATCACGATAGCCTAACGCGCGTCAAGCTAACGCGAGTGCGTGGCCATGATTGGATTGGATCAGCTCCTCCGTGCTTCGGAAGGCAAGTTAAGCCGTTGATCCCGGCTGCTATCGATAGATGGCAGTCGTTAGGCTATGTCAGAAGCCGTTAGGCAGACTTAAAATCTGACGCCTTTATCATATTATGTTTTTTTTAGTCTGGTTTCTCTAAGGGTTAAGAAAGTCAGACGGCAGTCGTTCCATTTATTTATTTATTTATTTATTAAAACTTTATTGTTCCATAAGTACAAAATACTTATACAATTGGCGGACTTAATGCTAAAAGCATTCTCTACCAGTCAACCATTGGGAGAAACAGAAAAACTGTGCGGCGCAAAAAAGTTACAAGGGAAAATAGGTACTTAAAAATAAACAAATTTACCACGATGGGTATTTTAATGCATATCATACTAAACTACGTAAACATACATACACAATACATAAATATACATACCATTGTAATAACTAATTCCGCCGAATCAGAATCATGATTAAAAACGTGCCTTGCTCTGAAGCATAAGCTGAAGATGCAAACGGGAAACACGCTCGAACGAAGAAGATACAATAAAGGTATAATTAACAAACAAACAAACAAACAAACAAACTAACTAAAAACTGTAAAAATTTCCACCTCTGTAAACAACAATGTTCCGTACGACGTTTTACGTAACAATTTCCCAAAAATGATATGTCTGCGGTCAAAATATAAATTGCAGTTACATTGAACGAAACATAAAATGAGTCGGCTAATGTATGATTATGCCAATTTACGATTCATGTCGAAAGTTACTTCGCTTTCGTTTTAACCACCTAAAATAGTTACCTACTTAGGTATTTATTTTTACCGTGAGGTATTTGCCGAAAGACTAGACCACTTCTAACCTTTCCAGGATTTAAATGTCGACTAAAAATTTAGGATATCGGGCGTGTTTTAAGACGCGACCAATATCAATTATTTCAACTTATCACGATGGGCAAAATAGAAACAAGAGACGACGGGTCTTAGCTTAGACAAGGTCACAATCGCAAAACGTTAACGAGGTACGACAAGAACAAAATGCATGGGATTGTCGTAAGATTGACCACGTGATTTACCGCAGCTTACGTCAATCTCATACATTTTGTTCTTGTCGACATTCGTTAGCATTTTGAAATTGTCATTTGGCTACGGTACGGGTGCAGTACTTTCAGTACTCCTAGTATGAGGTTTTATAAACAGACGCTAGCCACTGCGTTCGAATTTTGTATGGAGTTTCTTAGTTGCCTTACAATTCGCCAGGGGCGTTGTAGAGGTTTGTCATATAGTCTATAGACGTCGTGCATGACGCCGCTAACATGTTAAGCCTTTCTTTGTCATTGTTTTTGTGTCTGTGGCAATTCAAATAAACACCTTAATGCATCTCCTCTTTGTATTTGATTCGTGGTCATATAGAATCGCTAACGCAGTCAGGAATTTTTTATTTTTTGTTCATCTATAGTGTGTATCCATATCCATACTAATATTATAAATGCGAAAGTCTGTCTGTCGGTCTGTCTGTCTGTCTGTCTGTCTGTCACCTCTTCACGGCTAAACTGCTGGACCGATTGTGATGAAATTTGGTAGGGATGTAGTTAACGACCTGAGGTCAAACATAGGCTACTTTTGGGCGCGATATAACCGAGTCCAACGCGGAGCGAAGCCGCGGGGAACAGCTAGTTTCTTATAAAATGCTTATAGAATTGTTGAGTTAGTATCCCATAACACAAGTCTCGAACTTACTTTGGGTCTAACTCAATTTGTGTGATTTGTCCGTATATATTTATTTATCAGTTTCACGGGAATGGAATTTTATGCAAATAACTTTAAATTCTCGTGACAGTACTTTCTCAAGTGAAATGCATCAAATGCACTTAAGGCGATGACTGTTAAATTATTTAGTACGTAAACCGGTTGTTAACTTGTACATAACCTTTTTTTATCATCATCACCTATTTACAGCTGGATATAAGCCCCCCCAAGGATTAACAGAATGACCGGTGGGAAGCGGCCTGCATTCAGAGCCTGTGCCCTTAGTGCGACGCTAGCGACTGCGTTAGCAATTTTGTACCTGTACAGTACCTCTGGCGGATAGTAAGGTAACTTATAAATTTCGTACAAAATCCTAACGCAGTCGCTAGCGTCTGCGTTAAGAAAAACTCATAGGGGCACTGCATTCAACCCCTGATTGCGACCTTCTTCAGGCCATATGACAATCTGGTCGGTCTGTGCCCCTAGTATGAGTTTTTCTTAACGCAGACGCTAGCGACTGCGTTAGGATTTTGTATGGAATTTCTTAGTTGCCTAACTATCCGCCAGAGGCAGGTTTGCCATACTAAATCGCTAACGCAGTCGCTAGCGTCTGGGTTAAAAAAAACTCATACTAGAGGCACTGGTCACCTCTCAAGTTTATTAAATTACTAACGCGGTCTCTAACGGCTGTGTTACGCGCACACAGACACAGTTCTGGCGACTTCATTTTATACTATACTAGCTTTCGTCCATGGCTTCGCCCGCATGAATATCCCACGTGAACAGTGCTTTTTCCCGGGATTAAAAGTACCTATCCTATGACTTTCTCAATAGTTCTAACTATGTGAATGCGAAATTTTAGGAAGATGATTCAGTAGATAGGGCGTGAAGAGGTAACAAACAAACAAATATACAAACTCACTTTCGCATTTATGATATAGGTACATTAGTTGGATGCAAAGCATTCTGTTGGTCAAACATTTACTGACATAAAGTTTAGTTGGCTAACGGTTCGTGGGTACAAATCCTGTGGAAGAAAAGTTAATGGGCCAAAGATAATATGGACCAACCATTCATGGATCAATCGAATGTTGGTCAATTGTTTCAGTTTCTAAGCGCAGTGAGCTATAGCCGTGAAGTTAGCTTTGATTAGAATAATCAAAGGAAGTTAGTAGTCGTCACCTTAACCATGCCAATTTACATAGGCCTGTGGGAATATCGTACTCGCATATAAATGATGTGTCTCTACATTTTACTTTCTAAAATGTCCACTTATTGGCTAGGGATGGAAACCGGTATTATTAAGGAATTAAAATTACCCGCTACCCAATTTTAAGGTGATACCTCGGTGAACACTAGCGCCACCTTCATTTAAAAATCATTACTCACTGAAAACACAAGTTATGAAAAATCCCTCTGCTGTAATTAAGGTTCTGGATTTGTAGTTAATTTTAAACATATCAAATTATTAAATTATAATTCCCTTTAGTTACAAATTGCATCATTGCTAAAAACGGTTACTTTTAGCAGTTTTGCAATTTGTAACTATATGGAGCTATAATTTAACAATAGAATATGATTAAAATTAACTTCATATCCAGAACCATAATTACAGCAGAGGGATTTTTGATAACTTGTGTTTTCAGTGAGTAATGATTTTTAAATGACGGTGGCGCTAGTGTTCACCGAGGTATCACCTTAAGAGCTATTCAAGTATCATGCTATCACTGTCATATCTTTGACGTTTAGCGCGACAGCATGATACTTGAGCAGCTCTCAAATATGAGTAGCGTTTGAGTATTCGGTCGTTAGAGTCCCGAATACCTGGTTAAGACCGTTATTTTCGGGATTATACTGGTTGAGCGGAACCGTAATGTATTAAGTGGGTCACTGAAAAATGCTGTGCGAAACAGTGGTCCAACTGCTCTGTCCACCTAGTTGGATCATGGATCTTTACTAGGGTCAGTTGTCCAACTTTTAAAGTATAGTTAGACCACAGCATCTTTTGAGAGTTCCGTGGTCCAATAATGTATGGTCAGAAAAATGAGCTGGTGTATTACTTAACCTGGTCTTCGAATCCTGCGATTTGCACGTTTTATCAATAATAATACTAGCCAGTTTTCGGATTTAGTTGATACTAGCCTTTGCCCGCGGCTTCGCCCCGGTGAATAACGCGGTCTCTAACGGATGTGTTTCGCGCACACAGACACAGTTCTGGCGACTTCATTTTATACTATACTAGCTTTCATCCATGGCTTCGCCCGCATGAATATCCCACGTGAACAATGCTTTTTCCGGGATGAAAGTTAAATCAGTTCAGCCGTGCTTGAGTTATAAATAGTGTAACTAACACAACTTTCTTTGATATATATATATATATATATATATATATATATACTAGCGACCCGCCCCTGCTTCGCATGCATTAAAACCTCTCTCTTGAATCACTCCATCTATTTAAAAAAACCGCATTAAAATCCGTTGTGTAGTTTTAAAGATTTAAGCATACAAAGAACATAGGGACAGAGAAAGCGACTTTGTTTTATACTATGTAGTGATAAGGTAAAATATATATAGATGTGGAATTGCTTAAAGTCATCTGATTTAGCTTGAGCTGGGGCCTGAGGGTAGTAAATAAAAGTATAAATTGTGAATGCAATTTTATTTATAGAAAAATAATATAAATATGTTTTACTCTTACTATTGTATTACAGACTAAAGTACAAAAAAACATCGGTAACTATCTGGTCATCACATTTTTTTATAATTAAAGATATTTATTTCAAAAAATCTCCAAACGTGAAGTCGCTAAACTTATTGAATAATTTTAAAGCGAAAAATTATTAAAAAATGTTTACGTAAATAAATATTAAAATTATCTTTGAATTCCAAATTATCTGTAAGCAAATCTTTTTTCAGGATCTATAAACCAAAGATTTTTGAGAGGTTTACGCGGGGATATGATCCAACATATAGGAGAAGTTTGGACTTATGCTCCTGCCAATAGCCTATTAAATTGTTTGTCATTAACAAATTTAATGTATATTAAATTAAACTATTTTATACGGTTTTCTATCGCGTTTATTGCTTACTTATTTATACCTAACGTTTCAAGCACTTTACAGAGCTCATGGTCGCAGGCAGACTGTGTAACAATCGCGAAAAATTAAGAAATCATTAAATTTAATGTAACTATTTTGGGCTTAATAATGATCACACTACTTACTCGGTTTAAATTACATCGATCTATTTTTGATATTTGAGTTAGTATTCCATAACAAAAGTTTCGAACTAACCTACTTTGGGGCTAACTCAATCTGTGATTTCTCCGTATGTATTTATTTATTTATTTTAAAATATTAGAAAAATCTGGGTATTATCCTTACTGTTTTGGAACAAAAGAATTACTAATACTTAAAAATAATTGGTCTTTATTTTTTCTCTTAAAAATATATTAATCTAACAACTACTTATAGAAAAGCAAGCATCGTCATTTCAACTCAAATTAAATGAGTTTGAGTCAAACTGACAATGTAATTTCGCACCATTATCATTACTATATTAAAATTAAAACCAAACTAAATCTAAAACTAAAATTAAATATATTCCCCCTTATTCATAGAAATTATCAACGTTACTAACTAACTGGGTCTTCTTTCACCGTAAATATCGATACTATAGGGCTAAAACATATTTTACTTAAAATGGAAATAGGATAGGATTAGATATATGGGGGATTGTTTATACTCTCTGTTTAATAAATATAATAGATTATGAGAAACTTATATTTTCTTCTTGCACTGTGTTTTTTATCATTATTTTATAAAGAAAAAACTTTACCCATTATTTATTAAATACTGTACGCCTAGTATGAGTTTTTCTTAATGCAGATGTTAGGATTTTGTATGGAGTTTCTTAGTTGCCTTACTATCCGCCAGAGGCGCTGTACTGGTTTGTCGTACAAAATCACTAATAAAAACTCAAACTAGGAGTACTTTTCATACTTTGAAGAATTTTCCGACAAATCTATTAATACTCTTTTGAAATGCATTTTCATAAGATGTTCACAAAATAAGCTAAATATTTGTATTTCACAATTTAGGAATCACAGCAATATAATACTAATACTATAACATTATGTTGTCAAAATTAAATTTTCCTGGCAGTTTCAATTTCCGTTTTAGAACTTTTCTCCCTTTCTAACAATCTCCTTCTCACTTCATCAGGGTTATATCTCTTTCTATATACCCTTCTCACTCTTCTAACGGGATTCACATTTCTTGCTTTAATAACTTTCTTTTTACCAAAAGTACTATTAGTTATAACAGAAGGAGCCCTCGAATCATCCAAATGTCTAAATGTTTTTGGTTTTCTTGTGGAATTAGCAAATATATCTCTTTGTTCCCTTATAGTTGCATCATAAAATACCTTTCCATTAACTATAGCCTTTCTTATATTCTCTGTTGTACTTAAAACTCTTGGTGGTCTCACGTATGTTGTTTCGCTTACTTCTAAACTTTTATCTCCATTTTTCTCTTTCTGTATCTCATCTTTAGTTACTCTTTGGATAATACCTCTCCTTTCCGTTGGAAATTTATTACCAAAATTAAAATCTACAGCATCTTTATCAACGGCAATACTTTTTGCTTCCAAATCTTTTTGAGAACGCTTTTCTAATATTAGTTTTGAACCTCGACGTGAGGCTAGTAATCGCCCTATAGCTTCAATTTGTCGCTCTTCAGCTTCAAGAGTCTTCAAATCAGATTTCTTTTCACCTTTTGTAGCATCTTCTATATTTAACACCTCAATTGATGAAAAGTCGTCAATTTTATCGTCAATCCCTTGAATATTTTCACTCTCTTTTTCAACTTTAGCGTCAGTTTTAACAATTTCTACTTCAGAGTTATTAGTTTTCGGTACATTTTCTTCTTTGACTTCTGGTTTGGGTTCATCTTTTTCAATTTCTACTTTAGGTGTAGTGGTTGTAGTAGTGGTAGTAATAATTTTATGTTTATTTATTTGAAATATGTTAGGTTTAGGTTTATCGTCGAAATCTTTTGTTCTTTCGTCTCTCTGACTTCTGCCTACAACTTTCAAATCAGGTTTTTCTGTAGACCTTACCACTGGCGGTGGTTGAGATGGAAGTACATCTCTCTGTGGATTAATTTGGTTGTTTTCAGGTCTAGGATTGTATCTTTCAGTGGTCGTTGGCTGAGTTTCATTGTACCGGAAGTAAGTCATGTTTGGCGGAGGACCTTTGTGCAAGTATGCTACTGGCCAGTATCTGTTAGAATAAAAATATATTTTAAAATAACTTTAGAATTTTCACATTATTGCGCTGATTTATGAGATTAACTAATTATGAATTCTAGGATTCTAGTAATTTTAAATAAATATAATTGAAAACTACATATTTAGTGTTATCATCATCAATATTTCAGCGACAATATGTCCACTAATAGAGGCCTCGCCTTGACGAGGAATAAAAGATTCTGACCGACTGGCCGTAGTCTAGCGACTAGCGACTATCGACCTTAATAAGGTCGTCATTAGAAATTTTAGAAATATTATTAAATATTGCATAGCTTTTATCGCGGCGACCGAATCAAGAAATTTCTTAACGAAATAAAACTAACACCCCCCACTCCGTCGACCATGTAGCTCGGCCGAGCGTTCGTACTTATTGCTTAAGTTGATAAAAATTCTATGCTTTACCGCAGCAGTCTTCTTTTTAGGTGTACAATGAGATGATATTTTTTTGATCATGAGTTGACAATACGCAAAGCTTAAAACACAAATTGAACCTTAAAACAGTTGGATTTATTTCCAATATAGCTTGACAGTTTATTCATATACTGGTAGATCAATGATTTGAATGATGACCTTAATGATCTTCATCATGATGATGACATTAATGATGACAGACAAACCTTGGGACTCCTAATCCCCCGGGAACTGGTGGATCTAGCTCCGGATCATTGAGGGGTACCCAGTGACCGCTTGGAGGTTGTGGGTAGCTGTGCCGGTACTTTATATAAGGCCGGTTGGACATCGGTACTCGAGTATAACCTAAAAATATGTTTAGTTTTAAAATATTTTTGACAGCATTTTTTTGTTTAATTAACAATCATGATGTAATCAAATATTGAATGTATATAAGGTGGACACAAATCAACTGCAAATATTTTAAGGTCATATTCAGACCGCTTATCTGAAAAACTTTCATAAATAAACTTAAAAATATTTTTTTTGACCTCCCTTTTAGAGAATCATCTGACCTAATTTAGTATGGGGTAAATTAAAAAAAATCGTATTGAGATACAAAATTTGGAAGTTTTTCGGTATAGTTCTGAATCTGTCCTTAAAATATTTTCAGTTGATATATTGTGTCCAACTTACATAATAAATAATTATATACTGATAGTCAAAAGCAATGTTGTCGTGTCGGAGATTGTATTCAATTTTCTCCAATCCATAGAAACTTTGCTAGCGCGATTTGGACTTTGATACTATTTTAGCTATCACTTTAGCGCCATCTGTTGGCTTATATAGCAGACCTGAGATACCCTAGTGTCGTTATAGAGAATCTGTTTAGTTTATATAATTTTTCAAAATTTTATCATACCCGGCAAAGGATTTCCAAACTTATCGTAGTACGCCTGAGGTCCATTTTTGTACAGCTCGTCCCAGTATCTGCGGTCGTTTTCAGACAAATACGGGCCCGGTGGTCTATCCCTGTCGCTGTATCGATCCCATCTGTTCTGGTATGGCGGTAGGTTATCTGTAGTCAATTAATAACTTTAATTCATTTGTAGTATTACACATTTTTAACCGACTTCAAAAAAAGGAGGAGGTTCTCAATTCGTCGGTGTTTTTTTTTTATGTATGCTATCGGATTACTCAAAGACGGCTGGACCGATTTGAAAACTTTTTTTTTGTCGAGAGCGTATACTTTCCTGGAGAAATCGTTTTGTATTGAGCATGGATATTTTTTGATATATTCCATGTTATACAATTCTTACTTTATACGAAGTTAAGACAGGTGAATGTTTTGTTTGCTATTCCTAGCGCCATCTGTTATTTTTGTACGTACCTAATTATATTTCTTTGGTAATGCTTTGTTACACAGAACACAGAGGGTTTGACATCATAACTATACAGTGCCCTTAGTATGAGATTTTCTTAACGCAGACGCTAGCGACTGCGTTATGATTTTGTATGGAGTTTCTTAGTTGCCTTACTATCCGCCAGAGGCGCTGTACAGGTTTGCCATTTGCCAAGAAAATTCATACTAGGGGCACAGGGATTTTACAAACAAAACATAACTCAAATATGGTCTTAGAGCAACACGGCTTCCGTATCGGAAGGGAGTATATTTAGCGTTTCTTACTATTCCAATAGATCTGTACCCCTAGTATGAGATTTTATAAATACATACGTTAGCGTTAGCGATTTTGTATGATAAACCTGTACAGCGCCCCTGGCGGATAGTAAGGCAACTAAGAAATTGGATACAAATCCTAACGCAGTCGCTAGCGTCTGCGTTAATAAAATCTCATACTAGGGGTACTGAAATCTTCCCTGCCCACCCCTGAGGAAGACAGGCGTAATGGTATGTATATAATATTTATTTATTTATTTATTCAATCATAGAAAATTGTACAACATTACAGTTCAACAACCAAAGCGTTGCACAACTTAAAGTAGGACACAGAGTCATTCATCCTTTGCACAAATAATAATATTTCTCTCACTAAACGCTCAAACCTATCAGCAAAAAGATCACAGCACCTTGTACCGATGACATTATAAAGATATGTATGTGTATATAGGTACCTTTTGGTCCCTGCGCCTGCGAGGGATGAGGCACGTTGTGCTGGTGGTATGGATAATATTTGTCGCTGCAAGGTCTCCATTGGTCTTCGTTGGGTCCCACGTAACACCTATAAAAATATGTGTAAAAAACGGGTAAGAAAAGACCATAGAATTGATATTTAATTGAGTAAGTGGATGGTGGACGTCTGTCGAAATCTGGTTGTGATTACTGTCTCGTGTGGGGTGTAGGTGGGGAGGGGCACGAACCATATCAAAAACAGTTTCTATTTATTAATGAAAATATTTTATACAAGTAACATAATATATTTATTCTTGTAGTAATACTCCTAACATTAGACCTGCCTTTTGTGCTTTACTCATTAAATTTTGCACAATAAAGTTTAAACAAATAAATAAATTAAGACGTATAAAAATAAGAGTAGTTAGTTAATCAAACTAAAAATAATTAATGATATAATAGTCCGAAAAAATATTTCAATGCTGGAAAGCCACACTATCCCCGAGTGACATAATGGGCACGTGCGAAGCAGGGGTGGACTGCTAGTATATAATATTTTTATTCTCACCATGGTTTATGGAATCCTTCGCTGTAACCACATCTGTGTGTCGGTGAGCAGCAATAATCCCACGATCCTGGAATATTAGACTTTTCTAAAGAAAACGACAATTATATTTAGATCCATTTCGTGTTCTGTACCATTATCAATACAAGACGGCAAAAAATCACGTTTGTTGGCTGGAAATTATCCTAATATTTTTTTTATTTAAATTTTAGCTTTGTTTTCATAGCTGCAAAAAAAAAATACATCATCTGTGAAAATTTTAACTATCTAGCAATCATGGGTCATGAGATACAACCTTGTGACAGACGGACGGACAGCGTCAACAACCATCTTAGTAACTGGAACCCGTTTTCACCCTTTGTTTACGGAACCCTAAAAAAATATTCTAATAATCCCTAAGGTTTACTAAAGAAATTTCATTTTGTACTAATTTTATTTCCGATCCTGTATAATCCAACGATGTTTATGTAATTAGTGCAATAAAGTGTTTATTCATTCATTCATAACATTTAATATAGACCTACCAACAAAGAGTTTTCGAAGAGAAAGTAAAGTGTCACTTTATCCACGCTGTATTTAATTCCCAAAACTTAGGTAAAAAATGTATAAATGTGTGCATAATAATTGTTCGCTAAATGTTCGGGAACAAGTGTGAGTGTTGGGAAGTGGTACAGTGTTGAATACGTAGCTTTTATCTTTGTCACCAAAACCTCCAAGTTATCGCTTAGTGAAATTTTCCACCGCTTCACTTAGCCATCTAATCTGACTTATTTAACTTACAGACTACCGACTTGACGTTTGTGACTTGACTAAAGTAGGACTGAAGAAGATTAAAGGACTAGTTTCCATGACCTTAAAAAAAAAAAAAAAATAAGGCTTACCAACTTCCCCCCCTTCCGGCTCGCAGGCCCAATGACCCGCGACTTCATTCCGCGCGCACGTGGTGCCCGCGCGACACGGGAATCCTGACACAGTGTAATGGCGCCAAGACACTGTTACTGAAATACAAATAATTTAGCCAATAAACATTACCTAATTATCTGATGAAAGACCTTAAAGGACTGATATCCAGGGCCGTAAAACATAATCACAAAATATGAATAAGAAAGAATGCAGTATTAGAGGGGAAGAGGGAAAATGTGAGGAATTTTGGCGCGAAAACTTTATAAATATCATCAACAGGTGATTCTGGAAGTGCTTTGGGGATACCATGTCCAGCAGTGGACACCCTGTGGCTGAAATTATGATAACGCGGGAAAAGGAGTTATGTGAAATTATATAAATATATTCGCATCTCAACTTAATGTTATCTATAAATGGGAAAGTGTTTGTTTGTTTAATACGCTTTTACTACTGAACTAATCTTGTTGAAAATTTTGCATTCCATACTGTATTTTTTTAATTTTATGTACTCAAATATGCTTATAATCTTCTATCTGTATATATATAATAGTGTAGGTAGGTATCTATGTTACGGGCAACTTGATTAACAGGGCCATAATAATAAAGACCGATTATTATAATAAACCAATAGCATTGAGCTATTTGATAAATTTTAGTATTTTAATTGCTGAGACCGGTCCATATTATATAAAAATACGTTGCTAATATTCAATCAATAGTGCTAAGTATTTACTAAGATAGTTCAAAACATGTACATGCAATATAAACTACCAAATATTAAACTACTATGAAAAAAAACATGAAGTGGTGTTATGGTGACTTTATGGCAGTGAAACTATACTAAATTGTGATTTTACACTACTAATAGTCTCGCTAAATACACCGTAGATTACCTGAGGCTGTAAAAATAAGATGAAATATTAAAACTTTAAAAAAATGTAGATATTTAACATTATTTCTTATTTTATTTACATAAACAGCACAACTCGACAAAAAATGAGAAGCTTTTTAGCTGTTTTTCAAATGAAAAGAACAAATAATCATATCTAACAAAACCTCTGTACATGTAATTGGTGCAATAAAGTGTTTATTCATTCATTCATTCAGTTTCTAGGCATTTTTTTTCGCTCAACAGTATTTATAGAAATAGTGATTTAGTCTTATTTGAGTATATTCATTATAGAATTCACAAGCACTTTGAAAAACAATACTCACTCGGTCCACCTTCTTCTCTATCACCAGGATAACCAGGTCTATCTGGTCTCGGTTTTGGGGGTCCATAATCCGGTCTTGGTTCTGGTAAATAACCGGGTTTGTAGCCTGGAGGTTCTGGAGGTGGGTATCCGGGTTTGAAACCAGAATCTGGGTAAGCTGGTTTGTAACCAGGCCCGGTAGGTGACTCTGGCAAATAACCAGGTTTATATCCGGGTCCACTTGGTCCTGAAAGTCCGGGGCTATACCCAGGCCCAGATAAGTCAGGTCTGTAACTAGGCTTGTAACTTGGACCATAATCGGGTCTATCCGGATCTGGTCTATATCCGGGTCTATAGCCCGGTTCTGGGTAATCCGGCCCAGATGGTCTGTGTACCGGTTTTGGGTCTGGTTCTGGTAAATAACCGGGTCCACTAGGTGCCGGATAACTTGGTCTATGATCTGGACCAGAAGGTTCTGGGTAGTTGGGTTTGAAGCTTGAATCGTTTGGTCCTGGGTACGGTTTTGGTGGCTCCGGTCCGGTCGGGTAACTAGGTTTATATCCGGGTCCGCTTGGAGGACCAGCACCAGGTATATATGTATCTGCAATAAATTAATTGTTTTTATAAAGGTTCTTCTGTTAACAAGTTTGGCGAGTATGGCTATCGATCAGTGATGTCCCAACTCCGTCCCATGGATGGAAACCGGTATTTTTAAAACCCAAAAATAACGGTTTTCATACCAGGTAAATAAAAATAGCGGGTAATTAAATATATATTTGGGTAAATACCGGTTAACAATAAAGGTCGCTGTAAAAATGTGTGGGCAGAAAATTGAGCTGATTTATGGTATAACCAGGTCTTGCTTATCTCAGTTAGTTTGGAGCCCAAAATAAATTTTTCTGCATTTCCATTATCTTTAAGAATTCTAATCGAAATTGTATATTTTCAATATAGGATATTCTTATCACTTATTGACGTCAATCATTACATATATTAAGTTTACCACCACTTCCAAAGCGCAAGTGGAGAAGAAGCGGCGCCACAAACTCTACTGGCAGCATTTTCTCCAAAAACGTCAATTTACAATATTTGAGTCGAAACAGACGAATTTACATTTACGTGAATATTTAGAAAATTACAAAAAGGAAAAAAAAAGAAAAGATTTTACCTCCAGCAGTGGGCAAATATCCAGGAGTTCCTGAACCGGTAACTGGATACCGCTCCTGAGGAAGTGGTCGCGGCAGCTCATGAGATGGGTTGCTGAAATAAGGAAACCCATCATAAGTGATACACCAGGGTGTCGATGTGTCAAAATAGTGTTTCAATGGTAGTGCTTTTTTACACACTAGTTACAAGAAATGTATATTTTTTTTATATCACTGCTGATGGTCACACCACACACTAAATTCACATCACATCATACTGTCATAACTCTTGTAAATAGTGAGTAAAAAGCACTACTATTGAAACACTATTTTGATACGATTTTCTCTTAACGTTAGCAGAATCGACGCCCTGTTAGACCAGTATCCCTAGTATGAGATTTTATAAAAGCTGAAGCTAGTGACTACGTTAGGATTGTGTATGGAATTGCACAGGTTACAGAATACTATCATCATCATCATTTCGAGTCGGCGTCACGGTCAATGTACCATGCACACCCTGGTGTCAGAGTTCTTCGGAACCGCCTTTCGGCCTCTGAATTCGTTCATTTTTAACTACTACCAGATGCTAACCGAAACCAACGGCCTAACGTGCCTATCGAAGCACGGAATCATCTTAATTATCAGACAATCAGGTAATTCAAGTCTGCAATGTCCCAAACTGAAAACAACTAAACAAAGTATGCTTCCCGTGGGATTCGAACCCAGGAACCCCGGGTCTACAGGCAAACGCCTTAACCACTGGACCACGAACTAGTATTATATTCAACCGCCATACATGGACACGCGTCGATTTTTAGTATACCAATAGAGTCCACCCCTGCGGTCACACTAGCGCCACTTCCCCAAAATATAATTTCTCTTTCTGTAAGTGAGCTTATCAGAAATCCTCGCGCAACTTTTTTGCTTGTATCCTTAACTTACATTAGAACCTCGAAAATCATTGAAATACTAGGTATCCGCTTTAGAAATCTTTACAAAAAGTGTCAAAAGTGGCCGTTTTTAGTAATATTTACAAAGGAAACTAAAGCGGATGCAGACAACCGGTTATCTTGGAAATCCTTGGGTGAGGCCTATGTCCAGCAGTGGACGGCCTGCGGCTGAAATGTTGATGATTATTTGAGTACTCACTCGTAATCAGAATTTCCATGAATCTTCCTCCAGCACTGTCCATTGAAGAGATCGAAAGCGAACAACCAGTCGTCGGTGGAATGCTCGTAGTCAACTCCTCGTTGGAGGTCGAACAACCTGATCTCTGATAGCAAGCAGTTATCTGTGCCAGTAGGGGCGTTACTCCTGTCAAAAAATACCATAAAGACATTTATATATATTTTATAGATTCAGGCGTTACTTTGTCAAAGTCAAAGTTACAAGTATATAAATAGGCTGTTAAAAAAAGAAACGAGATGGACTTACGTAAAAGAGAAGCTAAGACATCTGAACGGAGCGTCAGTGCAGGCCTGCCCACAAGATTCTTCATTCCTGACGCGCGCCTGGCCCCGAACTGATGAAGTTTTCAAACGAGCTGCATTGTCGTATTGGAGGTAGCATTCTATAAAGAAGACGAAAATTTAAAAAAAAACTCATGGACCTCGATAGTGCGTGACAAGCGACGGCAAGTGCTAATCTAGATTGGATTGGTTGCCACTATTAGCATTTCTACCTTGAGCTAGTCCGTGCTTCAGAAGGCACGTTAAGCCATTGGTCCCAGCTGTTATCGGTAGATGGGAGTAGTTGAGACTATGTCAGATACCTTTAAGCAGCCTGAGAAACCTAACGGTGTTGTCCACTAACACACCCGGGTCATGTTCCTGTTGGTCTGGTTTCCCTGTATAAAAGGGTTACGGAGGTCAGATGGCAGTCGCTCCATTGATGATTCCGTGCTTTGGAAGGCACGCTAAACCGTTGGTCCCGGCTGCCATCTGGTAGTCGTTAAAGGAACCACGTCAGTAGCCAAAAGGCGGTTCCGAAGAACTCTAATACAGAGTTGTGCATTATTGACAGACTATGTCACGTACAAAGTACACTAGACTTTGATGCGTAAGCTCAAGATGCAATTTAGACATACGCCCAGGTGGCTTACCACCATCTCTTAAAACCATGCAAGTCCAGTGAGTAAGGGAGATGTCGCTGTCTCGCTTACTCACTGGAACTTGCATGGTTTTAAGAGATGGTAGTAACCCCACTGAGGATGAAAATTACTATATACAAACTTACGAGTCTCCTTATGCTGTGTATCATCATACAACGCCGGTTCACACCCTCTGCCATAGTTCCCTCTGGAGTACAGCTCATGCCCAGCAGTGGGCCGGAGACCACGGTTGATCTCCAGCGAGGTCGGCGGGGAAGATGTCAGGATGCAGTTTTCGAGGTCATCCCCGACTGTTGGCGAATCGAATCTGTGAAAAGATAAGTAACATCGTCTTTTGTCAAGTCTTGTTTAAAGATGTCCCTTTGTTTTTTTTTTTAGTAAATGGCTCGCGAAAGTTAGACCCGTGGTTATCAAAGCTTATTTATGTTTATGATACCTTGGATGTTAGTAGAGCGCTGCCAACTTCAGTACTCCTAGTATGAGTTTTTATAAACTCAGACGCTAGCGACTAGAATTAAAACTATTGTACAAATTAAAAATAAAGAGACAAATGGTGGACAATGCCGTATGGCATTCTCTACCAGTCAACCATATATGTCAGTTAACTTTATATATCTTTAAAATTAACTAAGAAAATATATACAACTAAAAATTTTTTTTCTCTATTTATGTTTAAAATGGGCTATTAAATCGAAAAAACACATTGAAATCACTATCAAAAAAATTTTGGACAAGCCAATTTATTCGTATAAAATAGGTACAAACCTAAAACTGAACCCCCTGCAGAAGAACCCGTTCGCCCTGATGCACTCCGCCTCGCAAGCGCCGAGCCCCGCCACCGACAGCGCGGCGCGCGCCGCCCGCCCGCCCACCGCCGCGCCCGACCGCACGTGCCAGAAACACTCTGGAAACATGCCGTCAGTATATTTTCTTTATATCACTGCAGTGCCCCTAGTATGAGTTTTTCTTTAGTATGGCAAACCTGTACAGCGCCTCTGGCGGATAGTAAGGCAACTAAGAAATTCCATACAAAATCCTAACGCAGTCGCTAGCGTCTGCGTTAAGAAAAACTCATACTAGGAGTACAGATAGTCTCACCCCACACTACATTCAGATCACATAATACTGTCATAATTCTTGTAAATACTGTGTTAAAAACAATCCCACCAAAAACATAAATGTAAAAAACGAGAGCCAAGTTCAATACAAAAATTATGCTTGGCGGTGAGCTTCACCGCAAAAAGAATGGCGATCTAAATGAGCGCCAAGTTCTATGCAAAATCGAAATATGTTTTTATAGGAACAAAATAACATTATGAACAAGTATTAAACTCGATACCTATAACAATTGCTGTTATTTAAAAATGTGAGATCTTGAAGTAGGTCAGATTTGACTTGGCCAGTTTTCATTACATAAGTAATTTTATAAAGTTATTCAACATTTTAATTGTGTTAAAAACTGGCCAAGTCATATCTAACCTACTTCAAGATCTCACATTTTTAAATAACAGCAATTGTTATAGGGATCTACTTAATAAAGCAAAGAAATAGAGTTTAATACTTGTTCATAATATTATTTTGTTCCTATAAAAACATATTTCGATTTTGCATAGAACTTGGCACTCATTTAGATCGCCATTCTTTTTGCGGTGAAGCTCACCGCCAAGCATAATTTTTGTATTGAACTTGGCTCTCGTTTTTTTACATTTATGTTTTTGGTGGGATATCATTACTTTTTGTAAAGAAAACTAGGCAAGTATTCCTATTATATATTTTTTTTTTGCGTTTCCGCTGCGTAGTTTTCTTTTTTATGCTATTGTCTACATTCTCTTAAATGTTAGAGATAATAGTACGCATTGCCCATTCATTATCTAAGAGCATACTTTGGTTCGTTCGCATTTTAAGTCGTATAGCGCTGGGAGCCGCGCACAATTGCAAGGCGCGAGCGAGTTCAAGCAGCATTCTTAGACTAGACAAGACATACATATATCGGTACCAATAAGACTTTGCTATTGCCTTGACCTTGGTATACATACACATTGGAGTTTCTTTTAGGGTACAAAAAGTTCGAACTAACAAATTTATACCATAAAATATTATTTCTTATTTTCAAAAGAAATCAGAGAAACGAACCTTGGGCACTGATCTTTGTTAATTTAGTGAGCCGTGGACTATAAGATAACTACTATGCAGGTATAAGCCAACCGACCCGCTAAATTTTAAGTAAATCACTACCGCTTATAATTTTGTACCATAAGTCAGAGCGTGACGCTGATTGGCTGGTGTGCTGCCGTTGTTGGCCGGTTGTTTAGCGCGTAGGTATTACAAGTTTTTTGTATTGGGACACCACTTATTTTTTGACTTTTTTTTATTTTTTGATTTATTCCTACGCTTACACACAATTTCCGAGCTGGATTCCAAATTTCATCCTTCTTGGTCATCTGGAAGTAGGTTAGGTTTAGGTACTATAAGTCAGTCAGTCAGTGCTAAAATTTACAACTTTTTGACCTTCATATCTTTATAACCGTTTGAGCTAGCTTCATGAAATTTGGGCTTCTATATGTCCTAATGGATCTTATTAAACATACGTAGTTTTATGTGTTTACATTAAAGAGGTTTCGAGTTATAGAAGGGTCAAAAGTGGCACCAAGTGGTTCGTGTAATATTACACTCGGCGCTGGCTAGCCAGTTCCTTTGCTTGAACTTGGCTTGACACGCTGCCGCGTGTCTAGATACAATTGAAACACTATTTTGACACGATTGTGACTTAAGGTGATACCTCGGTGAACACTAGCGCCACCGTCATTTAAAAATCATTACTCACTGAAAACACAAGTTATCAAAAATCCCTCTGCTGTAATTACGGTTCTGGATCTGAAGTTAATTTTAATCATATTCAATTATTAAATTATAGTTCCATATAGTTACAAATTGCAAAACTGCTAAAAGTGGCCGTTTTAAGCAATAATGCAATTTGTAACTATAGGGAATTATAATTTAATATGTTCAAAATTAACTTCAGATCCAGAACCATAGTTACAGCAGAGGGATATTTGATAACTTGTGTTTTCAGTGAGTAATGATTTTTAAATGACGGTGGCGCTAGTGTTCACCAAGGTATCACCTTAACGTTAGCAGAATCGACGCCCTGGGTGGCTACTACCCTCTTAAGACTTATAAAAAAAGGGAAAGGTTTTCCTATAAAAAGGAAATGGTTAGGAATTAAAGACGTTGTTAGCATTAGTATCCTAACCTGGGCTTTGGAGGTTTTATCTTTCACATTCATTCTAGCGTTTCGCCTTCCTTAACTCAGCTACATGTACACATTAGAGCCATTATCAGTTAATAATTTCAGACCTCGACAATTTCGATCTCTGAGGAAACAGTTGTCTATTCCTTGAGCACGTAAAGTATTCCTTAAATTGAAGCCAAATTGAATCTTACCGCTCTCTACCCAAGGTTTATGACTGATTGTAGAGCAGCCTTGATCCTGAGGCATTGCGTAAACATCAGAGCCACTATCAGCTGACAGTTCCAATCCTCGGTAAGGTCGCTCACTGAGGAAGCAGTTGTCTGTTCCTCTGGAACTGGAATATCTAGAAAGAAATGAGGGAATAATTTTACTCTCTATGTAATGACATAGAGAACTAAAACTAATGAGTTTTAGTTCTAAAATGAATCTGCTGTGAGTATATATTACCCTATGTATTTTCATGAGATAGACAAACATGGCTTAATTCACCACCTAGGTCTTGTTAGGTTACAGTAGTAACTACCTCTACTACTAGATAGATACTACTACCTGTCTCTCATTATTGCGCTTTCCTTTTTGTCTTCTC
The DNA here is from genome assembly GCA_947044815.1 of Apomyelois bistriatella. Taxonomy (NCBI): domain Eukaryota; kingdom Metazoa; phylum Arthropoda; class Insecta; order Lepidoptera; family Pyralidae; genus Apomyelois; species Apomyelois bistriatella. Next base: position 2,607,017 of record OX345715.1, on the reverse strand, counting down.
AGCTGTTTGCATTGAAGCCAAGTGTCTGCTTTCCTGCTCTTTCTCCTCCACTTCGCCTGGTCTTTGGCATTCTCGGTTGAGAGACTTTGCACACATGAATTCTGTTACAAACATTATTCTGTTTGTACTACTACAAACCTTCTACATTCTTCTTTGTCTTTCTGTTGCGTTACAACCTTTGTGGGTCTAGTTTTTTTGCCCATCACGCTCTCTTACTTACTTCCTTCCAGTTTTAATTTACCCATCTTTTTAAGTTCATCCACCAGTCTACCCATCTCATCCATGTTCCTGTTACTTTACTCATACAATTAAGCACCTTTTTTTCTTACGAATTCATTGATGTTATATTGACTTTCGTGGCGTAATGGTTAACATGTCTGCCCGCTATTCAGGGAGATCCTGGGTTCGATCCCTTTTCAGGTCAAGATGTGAAATGATCTTTTTCTGATTGACCTGGGTCTTAAATGTTTATCTATATATGTGTTTGTTATAAAATATAGTAACGTTGAGTTAGTATTCCATAACACAAGTCTCAAAGTTACTTTGGAGCTAACTCAATCTGTGTGATTTGTCCCTATGTATTTATTTCTTACCTGTAACTATAGGAGACACACTTAAACTCCCTCTCTCCAAAGCAGGCTGCCTCACATTCCACCACGTTCCTCGCTATCAGCGACCTCCTGATAGCTCCAGTGCCAAGAGACATGCCAGGCCGACGACGAGATGAGCAGTCTGACGAATTAAATAAAAGAATATTTATGGAAGAATCTCTAACATCTTGGTAACCTTGAGAAGGAATGAGGGTGATATTTAAAAAAAAAATGCCGTTCAATGTTTGCAGCCAGCCCTAATTGTATCCTGAGGGTGTTGGCTGATAGGTGGGACAGTCCACTGCTGGCACACTGGAACAGCTTGCTATGCAGGTAGATGGGTTGTCGAACCAATCAGGGGCCCGATTCTCGCACAATCGAAGTTTACTTTACCGATTTTCTCCAATGTTTTTCAATGGTTCATCACGGTTTCTGCTTTATCAAAAAATCATAATTGAAAGAGTTCAATCGTACGCATCGATCGATCGAAATTTTGACTTAAAATTGACTTAAACTCTTCGAAAAAATTGAAGAAAATCGGTGAAGTGAACTTCGAATGCGTGAGAATTGGGCCCCTGGCCTGTTTTTTACTGTTGATTTTATTTATTGTGTATACTAACCCTAGTATTAAAGTTTCAGTTTTTACTAAACTATGGACATAATATGTCTGAAATAAAGATTTATTTATTAATTATTATTTATTTAATTACATTGTAATACTGATCTGAAGTGGCGAAGACAGTTATTTATAGAACTAGCTTCATCAGCGCTTTTTGGGGATGGATGGTGTATGAGAAGGAGTATCCAATCACCCTACCAATATTATAAACGCGAAAATTTGTATTAATGTTTTATTTTGATTTATGAAATTGATTTGGCTAAAATTTGGAATGGAGATTGCTTAGACACTGTGACAACACATAGGCTATATTTTATCCCGGAATTCCCACGGAAGCGGAGCCCCGGGCAACAGCTAGTGGCAAATATATACCAGAGTAAATACTTAATAGCTCTATTTCTTATTAGTAAGCAGTTTTGTTATAATTATTGGAAAGGAGAAGAGAGATTGTCTCTACTAGGTCCTACCTTACCTTTCGTATTTTCCTCCCTTCCAATTTTGCATTACAACTTCCTCCTACATCCAAATTTGTCACTATTCGAAAAAAAAAACCTCATCATACGCCTCCAGAAAAACTCCTAGCAAAGCTTCAAATGTAAAACAAAACTTACCTTTGCTCCCATCCTCGCTCCGATCCTCATAATATTGATTTTGAGGCTTCTTACTATAACTTCCATAATCCACACTATTCCAATTAACTCCAGAGCTGTTCCATCTCCCCCTCTTCCAAGAACCATAACCGTATCTATGGTTCTCCCAAGGGTGGTTTTTATTCAAGTCATTGTAATCAAAATTTGTATTCTCTATTGGTTTAACTCCAGTTGGTCTATGGTCATCAGCAAGTCTCCAGTGGTTTTGGGATTTATAGTAATCATTTCTATTTTTATAGTAATCGTCGTAGCCGCCATAATAACCTCCGTATTTGCCCCAAGAGTCTTGTCCTTCGTTGCTTCGTGCTATGCCTGTGCCTATAGATTGAAAATATAGATATCCTAAAACATAATTTTTGCAAGTATTCTTTAACATACTTATATATAGTATCGTCTTTATCCCATACGGGGTAGACAGAGCCTAGACCTTAGGCCACGTTTAGCATAGGGTTGCAAGCCGCATCGCCTATGTCATGATTCCCCAATTCGCTGATTCCCTTAGTAAACTTTTACGACTTGCGTGGCAAGAGATGCAGCTGGTATATTCTAGATTCTATGTTTTTCTTTTTCTCACAGAATAGCATGGAAGCTTTTTTTTAAATATAAAGTTAGGTTACAACTGTTAGCTGTATCTAATAAGGATTCTTACAGCCTTTATACAAAATATAAGCCTATGCGAAATAAAAGTAAACTTATCCATCTCACTTACATGGTAAATAGTACTTAACTTAGCTAATGTTAAGGTATACATACTTTTTGTTAAAATTCAGGTTTTCAACTCTAATAATTTTTCCAGAAAACTTTTTAAATGAAAATGATAACCGCATCAAAATTAATTGTCTGTTTCTAAATAAATTAGTGGACAGCGACTTAAATATATAGTTTTATGATTTTTCTTTATTATTTCGGATGTTTAATTTTTTTAGGGAGATAAGTAATTACAACAATTCAAAGTTATATTTATAAAATAGTTTAAGTATAAAAACCATAACTGTGTTGTTTTTCGTTAATTACTCAGTATTCGTTTAGTACGTTTTGGGTTAAACAATTCAAAATAATACTACAAAACTATTCAAAAAAATCTATATTAAACATTTTAAGGACTATCTAAAAAATAAGAATTGTACTTACCAATCTGATACGGAACGAATGTCTCATACCCCCTCCTATTACCCCCTCTTCTATCATAATTACTGTCGTACTCATTATACCTACTTCCAAACCAATCCCGTCTATCCCAGCCCTTATTAGGCTTAGAAGATAAAAAACCAGAATGTAAAACACTCGGGCCTCTAAGAGACTCAGGACAATATGGCTCTAAACTGTTTCTATCTATTTCGTAAAAGTCATAATCTTTGTCGTCAACGAAGTCTCTTTGGATGTCAAAGGCTTCGATGGGCTTTGTCATCAGCTCGCATAAGCCCTTGCCGCGAAATGATGGGTCCAATCTGAAATAAAGATATCTTCTATCTTATCTTATTCTTATCACTACATAGTATAAAACAAAGTCGCTTTCTCTGTCCAAAGATTTAAGTAACTAACGATAACTAACCGATTTATTTAACTTCATATCTGAATCCACTATGAGTTTCTTGATTGGCATTCTAAAAACTCGGTTGATAATTCGAATCTATACTAGCGCTACCCTTGCGAGTGTGTCAGCAAGATGAACTAGATTGGACGTGAGGTTTTGTATGAGATGACGTAAGATGTGGCATTATGTAAGGTAATGTCCCCGTCACTTCGAAGCTCACTTCTCACTTGTCATTTTGAACCGTATGCGAAGTGTGAGTGATAGCGACGTGAGAAGCGACTTGTTGTTTTAAATTTATAGAATCCACAGGCATTACTGTAAGAATCATCAAGTATCTGTGAATATCTTGCCCCATATTATAACCCCATAGTAAACATGTGTCGCCAAAACAAAAAACAATATTAAAAAAAAATTAAGAAATATTCGAAGCCATAAACAAACAAACTTGTATGCAGATAAATCTTCAGATAAATCTGTTCACATGGCACATACGACCTTTACCTAATGCGCACCAATTTTCGCATTCGAGATTATTTGGGTCAGCTATTATGCGCGGAGCGATTCCCATCATCTTTTTATGTAAATTGCTGTATGTATGTATCTAGACACGCGGCAGCGTGTCAAGCCAAGTTCAAGCAAAGGAACTGGCTAGCCAGCGCCGAGTGTAATATTACACAAACCACTTGGTGCCACTTTTGACTCTTCTATAATTCGAAACCTCTTTAATGTAAACACATAAAACTACGTGTGTTTAATAAGATCCATCAGGACATGTAGAAGCCCAAATTTCATGAAGCTAGCTCAAACGGTTATAAAGATATGAAGGTCAAAAAGTTGTAAATTTTAGCACTGACTGACTGACTTATAGTACCTAAACCTAACCTACTTCCAGATGACCTAGAAGGATGAAATTTGGAATCCAGCTCGAAAATTGTGTGTAAGCGTAGGAAAAAATCAAAAAATAAAAAAAAGTCAAAAAATAAGTGGTGTCCCCATACAAAAAACTTGTAATACCTACGCGCTAAACAACCGGCCAACAACGGTGTGTCGTCAGCGGCGCGCGGCAACACACCAGCCAATCAGCGTCACGCTCTGACTTATGGTACAAAATTATAAGCGGTAGCGATTTACTTAAAATTTAGCGGGTCGGTTGGTTTATACCTGCATAGTAGTTATCTTATAGTCCACGGCTCACTAAATTAACAAAGATCAGTGCCCAAGGTTCGTTTCTCTGATTTCTTTTGAAAATAAGAAATAATATTTTAAGGTATAAATTTGTTAGTTCGAACTCTTTGTACCCTAAAAGAAACTCCAATGTGTATGTATACCAAGGTCAAGGCAATAGCGAAGTCTTATTGGTACCGATATATGTATGTATTGACTAGTCTAAGAATGCTGCTTGAACTCGCTCGCGCCTTGCACTTGTGCGCGGCTCACAGCGCTATACGACTTAAAATGCGAACGAACCAAAGTATGCTCTTAGCGGCGCTCATTCGCGCCAGCGTCCTCGTTATGCCCGGTTGTTTAGCGGAAACCCACCTATTAGATTGCGTTTAATGCTGCGTCGTTCGACTAAATTTATTTGAGTTATAGCTGGAATAGTCCAGATATAAATTATTCCTTTTTAGTATTGTACTTTAACGGCATTTGTGAGTTATTTAGTATTACGTAAATAGTTTCTTTCAAAACCTCATTTGTTTGTAGCTCTTTTAGGTTAATTTGTCACGCAAAAAAAAACATTAAATAGGAATACTTGCCTAGTTTTCTTTACAAAAAGTAATGATATCCCACCAAAAACATAAATGTAAAAAACGAGAGCCAAGTTCAATACAAAAATTATGCTTGGCGGTGAGCTTCGCCGCAAAAAGAATGGCGATCTAAATGAGTGCCAAGTTCTATGCAAAATCGAAATATGTTTTTATAGGAACAAAATAACATTATGAACAAGTATTAAACTCTTTTTCTTTGCTTTATTAGATACCTATAACAATTGCTGTTTTTTAAAAATGTGAGATCTTGAAGTAGGACAGATTTGACTTGGCCAGTTTTCATTACATAAGTCATTTTATAAAGTTATACAACATTTTAATTGTGTTAAAAACTGGCCAAGTCAAATCTGACCTACTTCAAGATCTCACATTTTTAAATAACAGCAATTGTTATAGGTATCTAATAAAGCAAAGAAATAGAGTTTAATACTTGTTCATAATGTTATTTTGTTCCTATAAAAACATATTTCGATTTTGCATAGAACTTGGCACTCATTTAGATCGCCATTCTTTTTGCGGCGAAGCTCACCGCCAAGCATAATTTTTGTATTGAACTTGGCTCTCGTTTTTTACATTTATGTTTTTGGTGGGATATACTGTACTGCGCAGGGACGGAATCCGATATATTTTTATTTTCATTATGAATTCTCGTTTTTATCTGTTGTTTTTATTTATTTATGTATATATATTTTTTTTTTTTTTCGTTTTTACCGGTGGTTTGTATTTATTTATGTATTTCAATACTGCGCGTACGTTATTTTCTGATGAATTATTATCCCGCCTAAGGTTGACTGGAAGAGATTGCTTTAGCGATAATTCCCCTTTGTGCCTCTCTGTTTAGAGAAAAGTTGTTTCTCTAATGTAATTGTTGTTTCTCTGTGGTGCAATAATGAGTGTTTGTATTGTATAGTAGTATTATAATAAATCAATCTCATACAAATGATAGTATAATATTCAGAAAATCTGTCATTTGTTTTCTAAAATAAGTAAATGAATTTCAGCCATTAGTGGTGTCTTAGCGATCACAGATTACAAAATACTAATTCAATGGTATGTTTCACAGCAGTAAGCAATTGTTAAGTGAATATTGATATTTCATGAACAATATAAAGTTACAAAATTACAATTGTTTGCACAAATTAAATATTAAATAACATAATTATACATTTATTAAAAAACAATTATTTTCAAACAGATCTTTTAAAATATTAGCAAATAATTGTAATGAAATTATATAAATCAAATATTTCCTGATGTTAATGACCATTTATTCTATTGTTAATATGGTCCCTGCCCTTGTATGATCATAGTACACGGCGTAATCTATGACAATACTGATTGTATGATAACAGCGAGGCTGTTTGGCCATTTTCACATAGTATATTTTTGGTAACGACTGTTAGGAGGTGGCACAGAATAGGGAGTAGAGAACTCTTTTGTACCATGACATTTTGACAGACATTGTATGACAAACTTGTACAGCGCCCCCGGCAAATAGTAAAGTAACTAAGTAATTCCATACAAAATCTTTACGCAGAAGCTAGCTATACTAACGTGTTCATGAAATCTCGTCTTAGTCCCTTTATTTAAATTACCTTACTGGAAAAGTTCGTAATTTTTAAGTTAACGTTTAACTTAAGCTGCAATAGCGAAAAGCTCACTATTCTACACAATTTGTTTTTCCTTTGTTTTTAGAACAACTAGCGGCCCTCCCGGCTTCGCATTGGCATACAAACCTTCCTCTTGAATCACTCTATCTATAAAATAAACCGCATCAAAATCCGTTGCATAGTTTTAAAGATTTAAGCATACATAGGGATATAGGGACAGAGAAAGCGACTTTGTTTTATACTATGTAGTGACGATGTAGTGATAATGTGTACATCCATCTATCTATTAAAATAAATAATTATCACATAATATTGTCTTATATTGTCACATAATATTGACTGATTGATTAGATTTATGTTGTTACGGTCTAAGTGCGTCCCTGTGGTGTCATAGTACGCAATGCAAGGTGATCTTACTAGCTATGACAATGCTGATGTTATGATACGAGCGAGGTTGTTTGACATACTATTGTATATGTAATGTTTACTTACTTATATTACTTTGAAAATATTAATTTATTTTATACAATTAATTTAGCAAGCAAGTATATGATGGCCCACGAAAAATATGCGCGCGGGGTTAGCCTATTTAAACTTTCCCCTTTTGATTTTTTGCCCTATATAAAAACCTCTTGTCAAATTTTTTCTTGTCAAAAAATGCTCAGCCTAGCCCAAAGAGCTGAAAGGTTCTCAAATGGCGATCACGCACCGGCAAGCGCAGCATCGGACACCCACCGACCAGATGGTCGGATGACCTGAATAAGGTCGCAGGCAGACGCTGGATGCAGGCCGATTCCAACCCGTCATTATGGTAATCTAAGGGGGCCTATGTCCAGCAGTGGACAGCGGCTGATATAATGTTTTTTTTTTCAACAAACCAAGGAGCAATTGTTCCAAAATCCGCCCGGAACAAACAAATACCGCTCATGCCCGCGACTTCGTGCGTGTGGCTTCGTGAAAACGTGAAAATTTCAGGAATTGCCCGGGAATCCCCCTTTTCTCTTATACAAAGTTTGTCATGACAATACCAACACAATAAAAGCATTATCCAAATTAGCAGAAAAACATGCCTTGAGTTCATTCTAATGACGATAACTTTTTTAATGAACCGATTTTGATGATACAATTTTAGATATGCTTCAGAGTTAATAAAAAACAATTGGTGAAAGTTTTAAGCATATCGCTTCAGTACTTTCGGAGATAAGCGTGATACATACAGACACAAAATTAAAAAAATATATATTACTAGCTGTTCTCCGCGGCTTCGCCCCACGTGGGACTCGGTTATATCGCGCCCAAAAGTACATCCCTACCAAATTTCATCACAATCGGTCCAGCAGTTTAGCCGTGAAGAGTGACAGACAGACAGACAGACTTTCGCATTTATAATATTAGTATGGATATGGAAGTATGGATTCATTTTAAATGTCTATCCAATTCAATCAAAATTACTAAATGTACAGACAATATATTATTATTTTATTATATGTATAGATAAGCATAAGAATCTACAAGTACTAACTTGTATGAGTGTAAAGCCCTACGTTACTGCTTAACCTAGTTGATCATAGGGCGTACAGAGAAGGGCTCCGTATCTCAATGGCCGACCTTAGGATCAAGTCAGACTAACACTAGTTGGAATTAAATCTATCATTCATTCATCATCTCATTGTAACTGCCTCCGTGGTTTAGTGATTAAAGCGTTTGCCTGTAGACCTGGAGATCGTGGATTCAATTCCCACGGGTAGCTTACTTTGGTTAGTTGTTTCCAATTTGGTTAGGACATTGCAGACGTGAATCACCTGATTGTCTGATAATGAAGAATGATTTCGTGCTTCGGAAGGCACGTTAAGCTTAGTGTTAGTCCCGGCTGCCATGTGGTAGTCGTTAAAGGAACCAAGTCAGAGGTCGAGAGGCGGTTCCGATAAACTCTGACACCAGGGTGTGCATGGTCGATTGACCGTGACGCCTACACGAAATTATGATGATAATGAGTGTTATTTTGCACTATAAACGATTCAAATTATATATTTTTAACACACTTATTTGCTATTTTGATCAGGCGTGTTAGTGAGTGTTCTTAAGGTGATACCTCGGTGAACACTAGCGCCACCGTCATTTAAAAATCATTACTCACTGAAAACACAAATTATTAAAAATCCCTCTGCTGTAATTATGGTTCTGAATCTGAAGTTAATTTTAATCATATTCAATTATTAAATTATAGTTCCATATAGTTACAAATCGCAAAACTGCTAAAAGTGGCCGTTTTAAGCAATAATGAAATTTGTAACTATAAGGAATTATAATTTAATAAATTAATATGTTTAAAATTAACTTCAGATCCAGAACCTTAATTACAGCAGAGGGATTTTTGATAACTTGTGTTTTCAGTGAGTAATGATTTTTAAATGACGGTGGCGCTAGTGTTCACCGAGGTATCACCTTAAAGAAAAAATATCGATGAGTTATGGCCTTTATTCTGTAAGCTGTCATTTTAAACTACGAATCTTCATCCACTGTGAGTTTCTTGATTGGCATTCTTAAAACTCTGTTGATAATTCGAATCTATACTAGCGCTACCCTTGCGAGCGTGTCAGCAAGATGAACTAGATTGGACGTGAGGTTTTGTATGAGATGACGTAAGATGTGGCATTCTGTAAGGTTATTTCCCCGTCACTTCGAAGCTCACTTCAAACTTGTCATTTTGAACCTTATGAGAAGTGTGAGTGATAGCGTCGCGAGAAGCGAGTTGTTGTTTGAAAACAGAATCGACAGGCAGTTCATGCTATATGTCACTATAACCATTGTTGATAAAGTTAATATGTATAACATTTTTTTTTTTTTTTACTTTTAATGTGTCCCATGGTGGGCAAAGGCCCAAAATTTAAAAAAAAAACCACGACACATTTTTTTTAGTGGTGACGGTCGACTGATTTACCCCCACAACTTCTAAACGGTTCATCCGATTTTCATCAAACATGTCTAAGAACACTCGCCCGTAGGTCACCTTTAATACGAAAGAAACTAACTTGAAATCGCTTCATCCGTTCGGGAGCTATGATACCAGAGACAGACAGAGATTTTTGCGTCGGGGGTTAAAAAACCCAAAGTTAAAGGACATACAACAATTACATACCTGTAGTTGAAGCTCTCGCAAGGAAACCTCCGTTCTTCGGCGCACTCTCTCCTGCAGTCCTCCAACCTTTCACAGTTGATGACTTTCCTGACAAAACTGCGGAGAGCTCGGCGGCCAGCCAGAACCCGCCTGAAGCAGGCTGCGGGCAAAATAACAGGTTGAAAAGTTCGTAGTGTTACTCTTCATTTCGTGTTGGAGACACGGGGGGTTACTACCATCTCAAGATCCAGTGAGTAAGAGAGATGTCGCCTTGCATCATGTATTGCGCTGTCCGCTTACTCACTGGAACTTGCATGGTTTTTAGAGATGATAGTTGGCCACACGGTCAATCGACCATACACACGTATCAGAGTTCTTCGAAACCCCCTCTCGGCTTCTGACGTAGTTCATTTAGCGACTGCCAGTTAGCCTGCAATGTCCTAACCTGATAAAGTTGATAATAATAAAAAAGATAATAAAAGCAGAGGGAAATAGCTAGTGATTGCTATTTAGGTCAAGGTCAGCTGACTATTTATCGTGGTGGAAGAGAGTAAATATAATTTCACCAAAAATATGATTAAATGTATGTAATACATACATTTAATCACGACTTTTTCCCATACGGGGTAGACAGAGCCTAGTGCAATAAGACCTTGGACCACGTTTAGCATGATGGTAGTTGAAACAGGAAATCAATAGTGATAGGTTGCTAACCGCATCGCCTATGTCATGATTCCTCCATTCCACGATTCCCTCAGTACAATTTTACGATTTGCGCGGGAAGAGAAGGTGCTGCTACATTCTATGTTTTTGTTTTTGTCCCAGACCAACGTGGAAGTGTCCAACTAAAAAAGTATGAGGTTTGATAAATGAAGACGCTAGCGACTGCGTTAGGATTTGGAATGGAATTGCTTAGTTGCCTTAGTATCCGCCAGGGGCGCTGTACAGGTTTATCATACAAAATCGCTAAAACGTCTGCGTTTATAAAATCTCATATCGTACTAAGAGTACAATAAACTAACTTGCTATGGATTTTAATGTGGTTTTGACAAACTTTTAGAAAAATATTTCGGAAAACTCATTACATTTTTTTTCTGAATTAACCAAAGGAAATATTTTGAAAAATAATACCAAAAATACTATAAATTATTTACTAGCAAAGTGCTGTCTTAGATTTTTCAATTTAACCTATACCCCTAGTATGATATTTTATAAACGCAGACGCTAGCAACTGCGTTAGGATTTTGTATGGGATTTCTTAGTTGCCTTACTATTCAAGGGCGCTGTACATGTTTGTCATACAAAATCACACAGTCTCTAGCTTCTGCGTTCAAAAATCTCATACTAGACTGGCCGGTTGACTGTAAGAGATCCCTTTCTGGGATAAGTCCACCATTGTCTTCTGTTTTTAATAATATTGTATTTACTGTGTCTTTTTAACCGACATCAAAAAAAGGAGGAGGTTCTCAATTCGTCAGAATGTTTTTAAAACAAAGATATTACAAAAAAACAAACAAACTGATTTAAGAGTAAAAGAAATAAAATAATTGGTGGCGCTAGTTGGCTCATGTAATCACCTTAATTGCAAATTAATCCACTGGGCCTATATTTTAGTCTAAAACCATTAAAACTCCAGCCTACGACCGCAGTTCCGGTTAGTTTTAAACTGAGTTTCGTCCTTTTGTTGGTCAGAGGTCGCTTACATCATTCCGAGAAAAAAGGCAATTTAAGTACTATTCAGTATAATTACAATACGGATATTTCAAAGAACTAATTTTTACTTGCATAGTAAAAACATCAAAGTAGAAAAAAGAGTGTGTGTCAGATTGCATAAGGTGAATTTAAATCAACTGCAAATTTTTTACCACTAAACTGAACAACTTTCCCAAATAAACTTATGTCGAAATACGAAAAAACATTTTGACTTCCCATACAAATTGAGAATCAGCTTATATCTAGTTTAGTATGGAGAGTGAAAAATAAAATTTCGTATTTCGATATAAGTTTATTTGGAAAAGTTGTTCAGTATAGTGGTCTGTATCTGCCCTTAAAATATTTGCAGTTGATTTGTGTCCACCTTATATAAATCGTTAGTTCAAATCCCGCTCGAAGGACCACATAGGTATAATGGTATCTCTAAATGATTAATTTATCTGTTTTTTATAACTTTATTTAACAAAAGGTCACAGAATATAACAGCATAAGCTTCGTACATATTTTTACCCGACTGCAAAGAAGGGTTGTGATTTCAAATAACTATTTTTTAAATATTGATTATAAGAAATCTAAAACTTATATCTATATTTCAATGCTAATTTTATGAAATGTTTGTATGTTCATTTGTAGTTGGCTGTCTTAGGAACTTTTACTAAACCGATTTCAAAAATACCTAAATCAACTGCCTAAAATAACCTGATTTTTGGAAAGGTTAGGTGTAAATTGGTCAAGAAAAAAGCCACGAACAGAAGCTAGTACCTCAATATATGGCTATATCACTACATAGTATAAAACAAAGTCGCTTTATCTGTCCCTATGTCCCCTTTGTAAGCTTAAATCTTTAAAACTACGCAACGGATTTTGATGCGGTTTTTTTAATAGATAGAGTGATTCAAAAGGAAGGTTTTTATGCCCATGCAAAGCCGGGGCAGATCGCTAGTTACATATATAAGTAGTAATTATACGTACTTGGTGCATTTTCCACAAGTATGACTCTGGATCCATAGACAATATCCACAAACAAAAGAACTGGCAACAGATTCACTCTCATTTTCACTTCACTACACTATTTACATTCACTGAATCTCATGTCACTATTTATTACAATCATTTTACTAAATCAGTTGTTATGTTATATTAAATAACGCCATTCTAATTTTCAAATTCAAAATTGTAGAACGATTTCCAAATTTTTTATATCAACTCATTCTACATTTGAATTTTGTTTAGAATAAATGTTATATAAATTTGAATTTTACTTTGAATAAATGTTATATTTCAATCATTTTTAGCTTTTTGTTTTTAGATTTGAATATTTAATGTGTGTTTATTGTTTTTGGGTCAGTAGGGTCGCCGCGCGTAACATAGTATAACTGAACAGTAGCATTGTCCGACATAGGCTTATATGTGAATGGGAAACTGGTGATAGAGTAGTGTGGATACGTCAATGCATCAGATGCAGTTGTCGTACTGGCATCCAAGAAACAAAATAAATTAAAATTTAATGAATACTTATTTATGAAATCTTTATTTTTCGTCATATCATCTTTGATGCATGAACGCTGTTTTTAACCGACTTCAAAAGAGGAAGAGGTTCTCAATTCGTCGGAAAGTTTTATTTTAATGTATGTTACCGGATTACTCGAAGACGCCTTAACCGATTCAAAATTTGTTTTTTTGATCGAACGGATATACTTTCCGATTGGTCCCAATTTCATCAGGTCAGGATCTGATAATGGAATCATGAAATCGAGGGAACTCTTCAAGTTTATTGCGATTTGGGTATTATTTGTTATTACATGTCAGTAAGGTAAGACGAAGTTGATACGTCTAACAGACTTTTTAAAAATGCAACGTGTTTAAAACTCTTTAAATGTAATTTATTGCGTATTCAAAACTAAAAAGTAAAAAATAATTATTTTTGCCAAAAAAACGAAACCGACTCCAATTCCTTAAATAAAAATTATGAATGATCTGATGATGGAGCTGTAAGCTGGTCATAGGGGCTCTGTAGTTTAACGATGTAACCCCTTCGAGTTTGGAATCATTTGATTTGTCTTGACAAGTACTTTGATACTATATGGTAACCAGGGTCTGACGATGGAGCTGGAAGGTGGCCATAGGAACTCTGTAATTAAACGATGTGACCCCATCGAGTTTGGGCTCGTTTGATTCGTCTTAACGAGTACTTTGTCACTACATCGTAACCAGAGTCTGATGATAAGTTTTTTATTCATTTCATCAACAAATAATAAAAGCTTGTTTTTTTTTCATAAATTTTATTTAACTCTCGTGAAAAAACACTAAAGTCATGTCCACATTAAATCGTCGCGTTTGATCCCAACCAGATAACGTCTACACCAGTCCATTGTCTCACAAAGATTTTAGCAAAAAGCCGATATATCCGACTATTGTATGAGAACTCCATACTTTATGGCATTAATTGGGCAATGCGGCTTGCGCCCTATGAGTGAAGTAATTTTTAATTATTAGATACCTTGTGAATTGGTTCTACCATAGGCCAAGGGACGGTCCATTTTGCAGAATTCTTGTTAGAAATCATGAACGGATTAACCGATTTTGATATGACGTTAAATTCGTTTTAATTGCACGCGTGTGATCGGGTAATTTATTTATTTAAATTTTTTAAACATAAAACATTCCGACGAATTGAGAACCTCCTCCTTTTTTTTTTGGAGTCGGTTAAAAATACAATGTATCTAAATCACATAAAAATTATAAATACCCCTCTTTATCATCTAAGCGCCATCCTGTGCCCCTAGTATGAGTTTTTCTTAACGCAGACGCTAGTGACTGCGTTAGGATTTTGTATGTAATTTCTTAGTTGCCTGACTATCCGCCAGAGGCGCTGTACAGGTTTGCCATACTAAATCGCCAACGCAGTCGCTAGCGTCTGCGTTAAGAAAAACTCATACTAGGGGCACTGGTTGCTTCGGAGGCTTTCCGCAGGAAAAGAGACACTAAAAGATACAATTATTATGTTAACACTTATTTTGGGATGTAAGATCCAAAACTAAATCTGATACTGCAACCGGGCCTTTTTGTTATTGTTTTTAAAGACCAATTTTTTAGATAGTGAATCAGACATTAATCTAAATTCAAATGACTCAATAAGTGATGTCATGAGGTCTTCTTTATTGTCTATGGTTGGACCTTGGTATGGACAACAATGTTAGGATGTTCAGACGGAATTCTCCACAAACGGATGTACTAGAAACAGCGTTATGAAGCTTTCAGATGAACTGTATATGATTTATTCTCTTTATTGAAGGTACAGTGGGCTGCAGAGAAATCTGACCCCCATGCCGCAAGTTTCGCTATCAAAAGGGGGTCGGATTTCTCTGCAGCCCACTGTACCATTAACACAAAAATTATACATGTTGATACATATTCAAACAATACTTATAATAAAAAAACCTGTACAGCGCCCCTGGCGGATGTTAAGGCAACCAAGAAATTCCACACAAAATCCTAATGCAGTCGCTAGCGTCTGCATTTATAAAATCTCATACTAGGGGTACAGAGCTTAACGTTCTTTTCGGAGCACGGAAAAACAAAAATAGAACTGGTATCATCATATTTCAATGTCCCTGGTTACTCCCCAGGTTTCGGCAACATTAATTTTGTTAGAATAACATGACAAACAAGACATGTCAACAAAATTTTTGATATTATACGCTTTAATTTTTTAGTTTTTTTTTATAACAGCAGTAGCGGCAACCATTGCAAGTCAAGCCACACTCGTCACTTAACACGCACGATCATCTTTAGGACGACGTATGCGCTAGGCTATTATCTAGTACCATATTTACATGACGAGTCATGCCCACTAGGCTATTGCAGTACCATTTCCACATAGATACAAAACCCTAGCCTGATGAGCAAGCTTCAATCACAATACAATAACAAAGCTTCCGCATTAAAAAAAATCTAATTTGCCACCTCCAAGGCGCGAGTTTAAAAGCAAATTTATCTTTTTTTTTCTGGGAACAAAAACCCATGGCTTCGCGAACTAACCGATTCGGCCTTGCTGCATCCGTGGTCATCTTCAGGAAGCAATTTGTCTCCATACGAAGGGACTGATTGCGTTAGTAATGACGTGCTTAGTATAAGTTTCACTTTTAACTAGCCAAAAACCTTAAATTTGCTTTAAAAAAACCAGATTCTAACATTTATGATATGCTATAAGTAAAGAAAAATAGGCATAGATTATGGAATCGCTCGCCATTTTGACTCCAGTGCTCGTTTAGTGTGAGTTTTTTTAAACGCAGGCGCTAGCGACTGCGTTAGCGATTTTTTATGACAAACCTGTACAGCGCCTCTGGCGGATAGTAAGGCAACTAAGAAATTCCATACAAAATCCTCTCATAGAAAGAAGACTCATACTAGGGGTACTGGCAATTTATTTTAAACCATGTAATAGGATATCATACGCGTTAGAATCTGGTTTTTCCATAAAGCTAGAATAACGCGCCCGGTCTCTACAGGCAATTTTTTTAATCTCTGCGTATTTTTCAAATAAAATCTTGAAACAACAAGTATATACATAGATTTAAAAAAACCGAAGGCGCGATTCCAAATTCTAAAAGTATATATACACAAAATAAAAGCAAATATTTTAAGGATAGGACTACTATACTGACTTTGAGCAAACCAAATCATTTTCATTTGCTTAAATAAAGTGGGGTAAGATTAAATTTAATATCTTTAAGTGATAAGACTAACAGTCATTTTACAAATTTTTAACTGGTAATAAACTGCAAATCCACGTTTCTCAAAATGAACAATGGCGAAGGTCAAAGGTATGATATAACATGAACAATAAGTTTCACAGATTCTTAGATCATATCAGATTTCTATAAGTTGGTGTGAATGATAAGAATTAGCGGGGTATATTCTAAAACTAACTTTTACCCCCAGCTTCATTTGGGATGACAACACAATGTATAACTTTAACGTTACCGTACTTTACGTAAGTTAAAAGTCAATAAATATTATTGATATATCATTTATTTTAGCCTTTTTCTCTTTTTTTACATTTTTAAAAATCACTACATAGTATGCTCAAACCACCATTTGTATGCTTAAATCTTTAAAACTACGCAACGGATTTTGATGCGGTTTTATTTAATAGTCAGAGTGATTCAAGAGGAAGGTTTTTATGCCCATGCGAAGCCGGGGCGGGTCGCCAGTTTGTAATTTTAGTAAGAATAGACAAGCTGAGCAAAATTTAAACAGTCTATGAAATTTTCCAATTTTCTTAAGTTTTTCATTTCACTCACGAAAATAATGCTCTCGCCTCTCTCCAAACCTTAGAAAAAAAACTAAACCAATAGCAAGAAATGTAACAAAAAAAGCGGGAAAAACGCCAATTTGACATGACCGTAGCGAATAATAACGATTCTCGTCTCATTATCGCTTTTTCATGCCTTGTACCATACAATCTTCTATATAGTAAATCGCAAACAGTAGGCTCGAGCCAAATTGTTTAGACCTTCCATTATGAGGCATTATATTGAGTAAAAAAAATTGCTTGTTGTTTTGTGTTTTAGTGTGATGTATAGAGTACTAGCTTTTGCCCGCGGTTTCGCCCGCATGAATTTCCTGCGGGAACATTGTTTTTTCCCGGGATGAAAGGTACCCTATGTCCTCTAGTCCTAGCTATGTTTATGCGAAATTTCAGGAAGATTGGTTTAGTAGATAAGGCGTGAAGAGGTTAAAAACAAACAAATATACAATACAAATTCACTTTCGCATTTATAATATTAGTTGGAATTGGGATTATTATGGAAAATAACCTTCGCGACTAATAATTTCATCTATTCAATGATGGGAGAAATCCTAAAATTTGGTTCTATTTTTTTTTTTTGTTAGATTTTGGTGTTACACTCAACGATACTATATTTTATAACAAATACGTAATATAATAGAAATAAAAGTGGCATCCAAAAATGAGAAGCTAGAAAGCTGTTAGGATGATATGGCCATGTCGTGAGGGGGAAGGAAAGCCATGTAAGTATGGAAAGATTACTCTCCACTTGCTCTTTGGCAGTAGTGGTAAATTAAAATACGTAAGGATATTCTTATCATATATTGACGTCAATTGTGACGTCAACAAGTGATAAGAATATATTATTTATTGAAAACTAGCTGTTGCCCGCGGCTCCGCCCGCGTGTAGTTCGCTTTTCGCGTAACCTGTGGAAACTACAACTATCCAGACCTATAGTAATTCTATTGTATCCTTTTCGCGTGCCAATTTTATAAAGCCATTACATTGCTACGATATCATTAAATATTAGGGCCACTTCTTTCTCAAATACCGTTTTTAAAATCAATAGGAATCGGTATTAAATAGACGTAAAATTCTGAAAAAAATATATGTTTTTAGTTGAGGATCTAGCAGAGTGAAATTCGCTTACAGTAATAGTAACAATATCAGACAAAATTCGCTCGATAGAAAAATCTAAGTTGCCTCCTTTGGAAGTTTATTTTCAATACTATGCCTAAAATAATAAACTTATTGTCCTGCTTTTTATACCAGCCTTTAGATAAAGTATTTATATAGTGAAAATCGCTGAAGTAGATTTTGTAGTGTTATTTTCCCAAATATGATGTCTAAATGCCTACAAAATGAGTGAGCGCCGTGACTACGCGGCTTACGGACAACGGACCTTCAGAGTCGGCCCTTAACATTCATACTATCAATCTTTGTCTCTAAAAGAGTAGACGCAGCCTATTACAGAGTCATTAGAACCTAAAATCCACTCCCAAAGTTTTAGTTGGCGTGAAAAGTGGAGAAAATCTCAATAAATAGTGATAAGTCAGATAAAATATTAGTCCTTACGACACGACCGTATGTTCCATCAAACACTGATTTGATTATTTTTTAAACCAAAGCCAAACCAAACCAACCAATCAATTCAAATAGCTTACAATACAACACAACAAACGACTGATAAACAAACCAACCAATAGTACTAAAACAACAACCAATTTTTTTTTTAATAATTAAAATTAATTGCTGCCGTAAGGAAAAATTTTAATCTGCTATTAAAATAAAGTCAGCGCCATCTATTGATATTTTATGTAACTAAATCATACGCCCACAAACATTCAATGTGTTATTTGATTAAAATTTAATAGAGACTGCAGTGTGTTTTTGTCTTTATTGATATAAGTAGAAATTCTAGCTTTATCTAAATTAAATACGTTTATGTAAATCGCATTCAACTGTTTAAAAGTTTTGAGGCAGTGCTTGTAGTAAACTTTAAATGACCGTAACTTCTATTTCCCTTAACCGATTTTGTTGAAACAAAGATTTTACAACGCTCCTAATTATATGTAATTCACCTGTGAAAACAGCGTTCAAATCTGTTGCGTAGTTTTGAAATTATAACGCACCACACAGACAGAAAGACAGACAGACAAAAATTGCAAAAATTTGTTTTTTTTTTTTGTTTTTATTACTCTTCTTTAATTGCCCTTTGGAGTATGTGACGGGAGCGATAGTGTTTATATGCTCGACCGCCACAAAGGGAAGATCTTCCCGCCAGGCTAGGGTGTTATGCCTGGGGAACCGCGGCTCCGACGATGTCTTGTCGGAGGTTGTATATATTGCTCCAATCCGTAGAAACTTTGCAAGCGCGATTTAGACTTTCATAGTAATTTGCTATCTTGTATGCAATTCTGAGATTGTTGCTTTTAACGCCATCTGTGGTGCGTCTTTGTAGATATTGTTGTGGCGCTAGTGTCGCCACAGCCCCGTAGAGGTTTTTTAGAAAAATATTTAATATACAGACACTCGATTTTTACTGTCTTATTATATGTATAGATAGATAAGTACAAAATACTTTTATATTAACGGAATTAACGCTAAGAGCTTTCTCTAAGTAAGAAAATAATTCTAGAAAACAAAAAACGAAAACTGAAAATTATTGTTTGTGGCAGGATTCGATCCAGCTACTTTCTAGAAACATTTCTTTACTAAAATATTTAAAAAAATAGTCTTCTAAAAAAATAATAGAAAACCTAAAAAGGGTAAAAACAAAAGAAGTGATGTCTAGCAGGATTCGAACCCTCTACTTTAAAAGATGATCCGCGTCCTCTACCGATAGGCCAACATGCTTCGTTTGTTACTGCTGAAATTTCAAATGGGTTTTGTCTATAGGTACGCAAATTAACGCATCAAAAGTTTTAAAGCAGTGTTTGAAGTAAATTTTCAATCGACCATAACTTCTTTTTCCCTTAACCGATTTTGACGAAACAAAGTTTTGACAACGCTCCTAATTATATGTAATCCAACTGTAAAAACCGCGTTCAAATCCGTTGAGTATTTTTGAAGTTATAACGTACCAGACAGACATACATACATACATACAGACAGACAAAAATTCCAAAAACTGTCTTTTTGGTTTCTGTTACTCTTTTTTAATCGCACTAAATCAGTTTTTTTGAAAAATATTAAATGTACAGACACTCGATTTTTACTGTCTTATTATATGTATATGTCGGAGAGAGAGATATAAGGGGGCCAAATGGAAGTCAGGATGGATGGCTCGGAGCATCAGATAGGGTCATAGGATGGCTTTCGTGGGCAACTCTTTAAAGCAGAGTGACAGTCAACTAACAGGGTATCTTTACACAATCTTACAAAGGTCAAGCGAGGGCATAATTGTCCCGATAGAGGGACAGCAACCCGAATCACGGCTAAGGCAGACGCCCACGCCCCGCGTCCACAGTGGCTCTCAGCACAATAGTCTACCTGAGCCTCCTCCGTGCTAACACAACTGATAACCAACAGCAATTGGTGAAATCAAGGGTCAAGGGTACACAGAAACTTGCGCATCTAGGCGCCTCATCACGTGACTTCTGAACACCAGGCTTCTCGCCCATTGGACAACAAGGGATAGCTAGCTCTCAGGACACATCTAAACATATCGGGTCACACGCACGCGCTAACACTTAAAACAATTAACACCAACTAATCACGATACTATTTCGTAGCTACTGCAGTGCACTGCCGCGCGTCTACATTCGAACTCGGCCCGATCAATTCTGTTCTCAACTGCCATTGCAATCACTTTCACCGTTACAAAAGTAGGGATAACCTCACAAGTGCACACGCCCAACGCCATATTCAAAAAGAACGTTCATTTCGATTCCCAACCGCTACTTCTATGACATTGACATTTGACAATGTCATTTGATGTTGGCAACCGCATAGTGTCGCCACTATAGTTAAGTTACTTTCAGATTGATAAAGACCTTACGTTTAGTACTTCATTCTGCGACACGGCCATCTCTGACAAGTCACACGTCCCTGTGTGACATTTGATGACGTAGTAATCTGACAAGAATTAAATTCTGCTGCATCAGACTGTCTCGACTCGGCCTATCCTGATTAGACAAGTCGGAACAGGGCTTCAAACGAA
Organism: Apomyelois bistriatella; assembly: GCA_947044815.1. Taxonomy (NCBI): domain Eukaryota; kingdom Metazoa; phylum Arthropoda; class Insecta; order Lepidoptera; family Pyralidae; genus Apomyelois; species Apomyelois bistriatella. Next base: position 2,585,958 of record OX345715.1, on the reverse strand, counting down.
CTCTCATAGTAATTCAAAGTTTATTTTCAAATAATTAAGCTTACATCATTACTAGGGATAATCACAAACTACTTCTAATTATAAACTGACCAATGGCCATTATTCACTCAACCACATACTTTGAAGTAAGACTCTACTTGCTCTACTAAATCGCTCATATCGACTCTACCGATTACGGTCGTCTCTATCGCCTAATTCGAGCAATAGGACTCATGTCCCCTCCAGTGACGATCTCTCAAGGCATCACTACTACCTAAATCGAGCGGTATCAGATCATGCCACTTTCGCAGTGACGATAACCTTGCCACCCTCACCAAGTGACGATAACCACGTTGCCCCCCAGAGAAAACAAATAACAACCTAGTTACTTGATTGAATAGTGTTCAATGGGCTTACACTTTCCTCTACATCATAACCAAATAGACTACCGAGTCCCAGTACCACTGAGTTACACTATCACATTACACTTTTTCAAAACAAAATAATTTTGACCGATTTAGAACATATTACAGTCTCACATCTGTTATCGCATTTGTGGCCAATAGCTATCACAACACAATAGCTCAAAAGGTATGGAGCACCAAAACCTTTTATTTTGCGGACTTCCCCATGAGAATCCTGAGTCAGACCGCGACTCTACGATCTACGTACTACCACCTACCGCTTACCCAGGGTCATCTCATTTCAAGGAGATAACACCAATTTCTACCAGGCTACGTCTACGATATATTGGTACAGTCTCCTAGCCCCGAATCTATAACCAAATCAATCAATCAATCTACCGCTTTTACGTCATCTTACTTTACAAATTCAATAGGTACTTGACTCTTAAACATCTTCCCGATATTATCATGAATGTAATTTTACTTTCTACCAAATGATGGTTTTAAAAAAGCGATAATCTAAACGAAATTAAACACAGTAAAATTTAACCGCTCGGTCGTTCCTGACCCATTTGGAAAAATTACGATATCAAGTGAGCCCAGTGAAATTATCACTGTTACAAACAACAACTTAAAATATTATATTGCCAAAAGTAACATTTTACAAAAAGTTTGTTCTGCTATAATTTATTTTGAATTTCAAACAGCGTTATCACCAGCCAACCATCAGTAAAAACTATGCAGTACAACGCAATGCTTAACCAGCACAGCAAAACCGTAGCACTTAACCAGCACTACTTATCACTGAGCACTTAACCAGCACTCAGCCCAACCGCGATGCTTAACCAGCAAGGCAAAATCGTGGCACTTAACCAGTGTCACACACCGTCTAGTACTTAACCAGCACTAAACCGCAATGCTTAACCAGCAAAGCAAAATCGTGGCACTTAACCAGTGTCACACACCGTCTAGTACTTAACCAGCACTAAACCGCAATGCTTAACCAGCAAAGCAAAATCGTAGCGCTTAACCAGCGCTACACACACACTAACACTTAACCGGTGATAACCGAGTACTATCCCTTAACCGAGCAGCGCTTAACCAGCACTACACACACCGGCACATAGTAATAAACGTAACTCAACGTAAAATGTACTTTCAGCATTTGTAAAGAATCACAATACTTTCGGCCTCTACTCTTAAGGACTAATTGTTTCATCCTCAGATACTACATTGTTATCAAATTCTGAGGGAGAATTAGGATCTGGCATTTTCCTCAATCGATCGTAAGCATACTTATATTGGCGATTACCACTAAGCAATGCAAAACTTCTCATAACTTCCAAAAATTGCAGTAATTTCTCAAAATAATAAACTGGGTTCTGTTTAACAAGCACACAAAACATCATTGTCTAATCAATTTTATTCAACGAATCAAATCAGTAAACCGCACATTATGAGCAACCGGCCCATTTCCGCCTTATTATTTTATTTTAAGTTACTTTAAATCAATAAATCCCGATTACAAAATGAGAACTCAGAGATCACTGAATCACCTTAATCAATAACTCAATATCTTGATGGCAATTAATGTCAACACAAAATCCAAAATTGCGCAATCTCAATAATACCACAAATACGCGTACCACGCCTGTGATCACCGGGTCCAACTGACCCTACGGTTTCCTCAGAAACCCGACCTCCACCAGAGTCAACCGCATATCGCCTACTCACGGACTACATAAGGCAGACACCGATTTTTCTCGAGGTACGACTAAGACTCGGACTCCAGCATAGTCAAAACACAAATAATATCAAACAACGCAATTTAAAAATTCAACTATTACACTATGAACTTAACGATCGGATTCTTCAATGATCTCTTTTGCCTCTAGCGTATTACCAAAAATCACAAGTTACGCTTTACAAGCACGCTTACAAAAATTTAATTCAAAATAACTTCGCCGTAACTAAACCCTCAAAAATGTAGAATCAATAAACCGTTAAGCAATTTTTTTTACGCGTAAACGAACGTTAAATCATTACAGACAACGAAACATTTTAAACAGATTAATCAATCAACTTTGAATTTACCAGTCAACGTCGTTTTCGCAATTTAAATTCACTACCTAAACTTTAGGTACCGAAAATTACAATTTAAAAATAACTTGGTTCATGTAATTTAAGATATTTCTCGAACTACCACAAATATCTCGTAACCACAGTGTGTTTTTATGTATGCGGAAATGTTCAATAACAAAAGTGAAATATCATTTTTTTTTTTTTAATAATTCAACATCTCAATCGTTTAAATACTTTCGATTATTTTCTGACTAAATAAAACGCACAATGTAATGAAACATAATAATCGCACTATATCAATGTAACCGACAACGTTTTCAAAAACCTGTGTTGGCTAAATTGATATCAAAGATGATATTGCCAGTTATTTTTATCTACATCATAACTACCTTCAAATATCAAACAATTTTCCACTGAAAATAAAATTACTCAATTGATGATAAACGCATAAAATTTCAAAAAATCAGGTAAGATAAAAATGTCAAAAGACTTACCCCGGTTACTGCAACAAAACAAACGTATTGGTACTTACACTATACTAAACACGAAACCGTTATGTTCACAGAAACATCTACTAACCGCATTACCCTTAAAGTGGGTAGTTTTATACGCGTAGGGTAATAACCAGATTAAAGCCATAGTCAAAAACAAGCGTGTCAGAAAACTAAAAACTATCGGGTTCACCATCCCAATTCTGATGTCGGAGAGAGAGATATAAGGGGGCCAAATGGAAGTCAGGATGGATGGCTCGGAGCATCAGATAGGGTCATAGGATGGCTTTCGTGGGCAACTCTTTAAAGCAGAGTGACAGTCAACTAACAGGGTATCTTTACACAATCTTACAAAGGTCAAGCGAGGGCATAATTGTCCCGATAGAGGGACAGCAACCCGAATCACGGCTAAGGCAGACGCCCACGCCCCGCGTCCACAGTGGCTCTCAGCACAATAGTCTACCTGAGCCTCCTCCGTGCTAACACAACTGATAACCAACAGCAATTGGTGAAATCAAGGGTCAAGGGTACACAGAAACTTGCGCATCTAGGCGCCTCATCACGTGACTTCTGAACACCAGGCTTCTCGCCCATTGGACAACAAGGGATAGCTAGCTCTCAGGACACATCTAAACATATCGGGTCACACGCACGCGCTAACACTTAAAACAATTAACACCAACTAATCACGATACTATTTCGTAGCTACTGCAGTGCACTGCCGCGCGTCTACATTCGAACTCGGCCCGATCAATTCTGTTCTCAACTGCCATTGCAATCACTTTCACCGTTACAAAAGTAGGGATAACCTCACAAGTGCACACGCCCAACGCCATATTCAAAAAGAACGTTCATTTCGATTCCCAACCGCTACTTCTATGACATTGACATTTGACAATGTCATTTGATGTTGGCAACCGCATAGTGTCGCCACTATAGTTAAGTTACTTTCAGATTGATAAAGACCTTACGTTTAGTACTTCATTCTGCGACATATAGATAAACAATTTGAATTTGTATTTTAATTAATTAAGTATTAAATATGAAGATTACGGGATCTATATAGGTGTAGAAGGAAGACCAACAAAGAGATGGATGGATTGTGTGTGGGAGGATATGACCAGGAGGGGTGTGACGCGGGAAATAGCTGGAAATAGATCTAAATGGAAGGAACTTACATACTGTGCCGACCACACATAGGAAAGTGAGGTAAGGTAAAAGGAAAAGAGGAAGACATTTATAGAAATATCCAAGGCCTAGGTCAATCAGAAAAAGAACATACATACATATAATCACGTCTTTATCCCATACGTGGTAGACAGAGCCTAGGGTCATAAGACCTTAAGCCTCGTTTAGCATAATGGTAGTTGAAACAGGAAATCAATAGTGATGGATTGCTAGCCGCATCGCCATGTCGTGATTCCCCCATTCGCCTATTCTTTGTATTGAACATTCATCTTTCATTTCATCAAATAAAATAATAACAGTAACATCAAGTACCCAATTATCACAGATTCTGAAAACACATTATTTAGACCTTCATATGACAGCATATGACCATCACGCGTGAGTGAGATCCATTATTTATTTATTCTATCTGTATCAGCAAAACTAGGACCATGATCGAAGAGTACCCTGTACTCTACAGGAAAATGTAACTGGGAAATATGTTCTAATGATGGTGAACTATTTAACTTTACTTATAAATTTAACTCAAAGTTTTCTGCTTAAGACGAGACCTTGGTGAACATAAGCGCAACTATTAACTAAAAAACATTAGTCACTGAAAACACAAGTTATCAAAAATCCCTGTTATGTAATTAAGGTTCTGGATCTGAAGTTAATTTTCATCATATTAAATTATTAAATTATAGTTTTATATAGTTACAAATTGCAAAACTGCTAAAAGTGGCCGTTTTAAGCAATATATTATAACATTAAATACCAAAAAAGAGAACCAAGGACCTGGCCTGCCTACTTGCGTCGACGGTGTTAGTGGCAACAGGGAAATAGCGAACTTATTCAAAAATGTGTTCTCTGTCAAGCCAATGTCCATCGATGGGCGGGCGACTTCCAACGCTGAGACCAGTGTCACAGAGCTGGGGTTAAGATTTACAGCTAAAGAAGTCTCCACTGCAATTAGTTCAATCTCAAAGGGCAAGTCCCCTGGCCTTGATGGTTTAAGTATTGAGCATCTTAAGAATGCAGGCCCCCACCTGCCACGTATTCTGGCAATGATGTACACCCTTTGCGTGGGACACTCGTATCTACCGGAGGAGCTGATGAGAACGGTTGTAGTTCCTATTGTTAAAAACAAGACTGGTGATGTATCTGACAAGACCAACTACAGGCCGATCTCATTAGCTACGATAATCGCCAAGGTGTTTGACGGCATGTTAAATGCACACCTAAATAAGTACTTTACACCGCACGACAATCAGTTTGGTTTTAGGCCTAAACTCTCAACTGAGAGTGCAATTGTGTGCATGAAACATGCCGTCAGGTATTATGCAGACAGGAATACACCGGTGTATGCCTGTTTTCTGGATTTTTCACAAGCGTTCGACTTGGTTTCCTATGAGGTATTATGGGAAAAACTGCACAAAGCCAATTTGCCTCCAGAGCTGATCAACATCTTTAAATACTGGTATGGAAACCAAGTCAATAACGTGCGATGGGCAGGTGCCTTGTCGGATGCATACAGGTTGGAGTGTGGAGTGCGGCAGGGAGGGTTGAGCTCGCCGACACTCTTCAGCCTGTACATTAACGGACTGATCGAGGCGCTCAGTAGCCGCCGTGTCGGTTGCATTATTGATGATGTTTGTTTTAACAACATCAGTTATGCAGACGACATGGTCTTGCTCAGCGCGTCGATTGGCGGCCTCAGGGAGCTCGTCAATATTTGTGAAGGCTATGCTAAAAGTCATGGCCTAAAGTACAATGCCAAGAAGAGTGAACTGATGGTCTTCAAGGCCGGTAACTGTTGTCCGACAGAGGTGCCACCCGTGAGGCTGGGCGGCGTGACTCTGAACCGTGTAGACCGTTTCAAATACCTTGGTCACATCGTGACTGAGGATTTGAAGGATGATGCAGATATTGAGCGCGAACGGAGGGCCTTGTCGGTGAGAGCCAATATGATAGCTCGTAGGTTCGCATGTTGTACTAGACAAATAAAAATAACGCTTTTTAAGGCCTATTGCACTTCGTTTAACACTTGCAGCCTGTGGGCTAGGCACTCTCGACGCTCGCTAGACTCCCTTCGCGTTCAGTATAACAATGCATTCAGGGCGCTGCTGCGGCTGCCTCGTTTCTGCAGTGCGTCAGGGATGTTCGCTGAGGCGCGAGTGGACGGCTTTCAAGCCACGATACGTAAACGAGCGGCATCCATGGCGCGCCGGACGCGGGCCAGCGGCAACAGCCTCCTGACAGTGGTAGCGGATCGCATGGACGGACCATACATGATAAATTGGATCAAAGTGCACGTCCCTGTGGTCCGCCAGGAGCGTAGATATTAAGTAATTTTAAAAATCAATATTTTACTAACATAGGATAGGACAAATTACTAACAAATATGGACTATTTTTATAAAACTAAAATGTCTGAATAAATAAATTGAATTGAATTGAATATGTTAAGGTGTGTAGAGTATATAGCTCTACATGAAATCTAAAAAAAAAAATTTACAGTGCGAGCCATAAAGTATCAGTTTACAAATTATCATTTCAAATTTAAATTTTTACTTTGTAATGGTCATGAAAAAAAAAACATGAAAACATTTTATTTTTCTAAAAAAATTAAGGGTGAATGAACCCAAGCGGTGATAATTTGTGAATTAAATATCTGATAACACCATCTAGTAATCGAATTATGAACTTAATGTGACGTGAGTAAAATAGAAGGGTTTCTCGTCACTCTTCCACGTTGACCCATAGCAATAACAGTGAGAAGGCCGCGCAATACAATAAATAGTTTAAACAATACGCAATTAGTTTTATTTTGTCATTAATTGGACACGGAAGCTAAGCAATCAAGACATTTATTTATTTTTTGTTTTGAGAAAATATATGTAGGTTTTCCACAGAATTTAGAAATATTAGCAGGAAGTGGCATAGCACACGAAGAGCGTGTCACTAGTTTGGCTTGCGCGCCAACGTTTAATTCAGAAAAAATGGGCGGGGAATTTGATTGCGTCATTTATTGCCACTGTTATTGGTCAATAATATTAGGTGGCGTTGTTGTAAACTACGTAATACATTTCTAATAAGGTGTGGTGTGGTTTACATGTATTAATTAAAGATAAGAAGAGAGGATACGCTGCCACACTGATCCTGGAACTTAATCCGCGTCAAAACATTTCTATTCGGATAATTTATCTGTTCTATGATTGGTAGCAACGGTGTTTCTTCGCTCCGGAGCTAGAGATCGTATTTCTGACCGGATCCTTTTGACACGTGCTCTATAATTTATCGAATTTTTCGTAAAAAGTTATTTTATTTATTTGATGGAAAATAGGGGCAAAAAGATAAAATTTTGCAGGGGTATTATCAACCGATTTCAATATTACCTGTGTAGTATGAGATTTTCTTAACGCAGACGCTAGCGACTGCGTTCACGATTTATTATGGCAAACCTGTACAGCGCCTCTGGCGGATAGTAAGGCAACTAAGGAATTCCATAAAAAACTCATACTAGGGGTACAGGGGTATCAACAACCGATTTCAATAATACCTGAAGGAAACTTTATATGTCAAAGTGTCTTGACAATACAATAACCACCTTCATCCACTTTGCCGACGTAAAAATAAATTACCATTAAACAAAAATTAGCTTGGTTCCCTCAAACAACTCTACCAACAGCTAAACACAGTCGCATAATTTTCACACGTTTGACAGTTACGCTTTGGGATCAAAAACAACGAATAACCTCGACGCGGCCATATTGTTTCGTTATCTTGTACAACATCGTCTACATAACCTTTAAATTTTATTAGTGAATTAATTAAAATGCATGTTGAAGGAAATTAGGCCTAATTAATGTGAAAATAAGGACGTGTTAAATATATTAGTGGAGCATGCGTATTCGTTATGATCCTGCTTGTCAAGTGACGAATGCTTGACTTGGATTGGTCGCCATCGCCAGTACTAGCATTTCAATTGCCCAAGCGCATCTCTGCTTTAATAGGTATGATAGTTAAGCTGGTCCCGCCTGATATCGCTAGATGGCAGACTTCAGGCTATGGTCAGATACCTTTAGGCAGCTTGAATAATCTGACAGTGTTGGCCACTAACAGGTCATGTCACACCGAAGTGCTCTAGATAGAAATCTCACTAATGGCGACAATTCTAACGAAGTATTTCATCACTACATGGTATAAAACAAAGTCGCTTTCTCTATTCCTATGTCCCTTTTTATGCTTAAATCTGAAACGGATTTTGATGCGGTTTTATTAAATAAATAGATTAATTAAATGGGAAGGTTTTATGCCCATGCGAAGCTGGGGCGGGTCGCTAGTAGAAATATAAATTTCACTTACCTTTATAAGAAATAGGTCTTCCATACTCGCGCTCTCCGTAGTCCCCAATAGTAACAGGCCTGGACGTGACGATGTCTCCTCCAGGTCTAACAATGTAACTTGGCACATTCACAGGTTTCTCCAATTCATATTCATACACTGGTTTTATATTGGGCCTATCATAACCAGTCTGATTAGGTGTTGAACCTGGTTTGTATCCAGGATCCTTTGTATTTTCATTAGGTTGGTTATAGGATGGAGTATCATTTGGTTTCTCATCATTATAAGGTCTATCTGGTCTGTTAGTATAGTCAGGTTTTCCATAATGACCGAATGACTGATATTGACTATCGAATTGACTGTGAGATTGACTTCCGTATGACTGACTGAAGGTCTCTTGGTAAGATGGTTTGTAAGAACCTTGAGGTCTGTTGCTATCAAAAGAGGGGCGGTTTCCATAAGGACTGGAATCTTCGTAGCTTGGTTTAGATCCTCCATATGGTGAAGTGTTAGATATTCCATAACCAGTATTATCAAAAGATGGTTTATTATTACCGTAAGCGCTATTGCTATTATCATAAGATGGTTTGTTTCCACCATAAGAACTACCATTGTCAAATGAAGGCTTTGTACCGCCGTAAGAGCTACCACTATCATCAAAAGATGGCTTATTTCCTCCATAAGAACCACTATCTTCATATGATGGTCTGTTACCACCATATGAAGCACTTGGAAGTTTGGTATCGTAATTTGGCTTGTTACTTCCATATGCTGGACTACTACTAGCGTATGGTGGTTTATTAGTTCCATAAAATCCACTGGAACCATAACCACCACTGCTAGCATGGCTATTGTAATCACTTCCTTGACTTTGACTGCCGTAGGATGGCTTGTCGTTATAAGTCGGTTTGTAATAATCCCCACTAGGTTTGTGCGTAGTTTGAGTGCCATAACCTGGGCTAGAATCTTGAATAGGACCGTAAGGCTTATTTACTTGGGAAACACCGTAAGAACCTTGGCTGGAACCATAAGATCCCTGACTGGTTCCATGGGATCCTTGATTACTACTGTAAGAACCTTGATCAGATCCATATGTCCCTTGGCTGCTACCGTATGAAGCTTGGCTAAGTCCATAAGACCCTTGATGACTATCATATGATGCTTGACTACCGCCATAAGCACCATGACTTGCACCGTAAGAAGGTTTTTGATCATTAGGTTTCTGTATCCAATAATTTGGTTTGTTGCCGTATCCTTGATCATAATTTCCATATTCGGGCTTTTGGTTATCATCATCGGGCCTCTGATTGCCATACCCAGGTTTTGTGGTATCGTGTACTGGTTTTTGAGGCTTGTTACCAGGATCTTGCGGTCGATATGGATTATAATTTGTAATATCCGTTATACTGCCAGTCCCATAGTAATGTGACTGACCATGTGACTGTAAATAAGAATTTTGACTATGACTGCTTCCATAACTATGACTTCCTTGATCTCCATAACCATAGTTTTGACCATAACCGGATTGTATGGGACCATAATCAGGTTTCAACGGTTTGTAAGGCTTATATGGTCTTGGTGGATCGTAAATTTCCAAGTAAATTGAATTATCTTGACTATTTTGCCCATAATTGCTTGCATACTGAGTGTTATAGGAATAGCTTGGGTGATCATTAGGTCTAATAGGATGATAACTTGGTCTATTTGGACTATATGGTATATTTGGAGGTCCTATTGGCCCTGCAGGATGACTAATATCATTTTGACCATATGGATCAGGTCTAGTTGGATAAACCTGAGGTCTCAAAGGCTTCACACCATAACCTGTATCTTCAGGTGGCCTTGGTTTTCTATTAGGTCTAATAATGTAGTGATAATCTGGTTTTTCTGGCCTATATGTATCTATAAACTCGGGCCTCGGTCTAATAGGTCTTTGCCCATATAAGTCTGGAATATCATCGTCCGGGCGTGGTGGATAATGAGGATCTGGCCTCCAATTACCATGATCATAAGGTCTATTAGGTCTGTGCTGTTGAAATTGCAAAATATCATACTGATCAGGTTTCTTTATAGGTTTTACAGGTTTATACGGAATATCCTGAGGCCTATGATCTCCATAACTGGGTGGTCTATCGTAATTAGGCTTGGAATTAGAATAATCATCAGGTCTATCATCAATGTGAATGTAAGGTGGTCTATTGCTTGAATAAGGTCTAATATCACTGGAAAATATTTCATCAGCTAATGGATTCTTCGGTTCATCATCATCTGGTCTGAATACTGGTCTGTGTTGGGGTCCGTCACTAAGTTCATCAAGTTGGACCTGTATTGGTGTGGGTGGTGACTGTTCACATTGGAACCTCCTCACATAGACGTCGTAATCAGGATGCCGTTGGAGGAGGCTTTTTTCTTTAAGTTCCTTCTCTCCAAGGTTGCTCAGGTTGCAGGTGGCGTTGCCTTTCGCCCCGACACTGAAAGAAGACATTTAACATATTAAATAATATAATTGAATTAAGTAAAAACATCTATATAGGTATATAAAAAAATTAAAGCCGTTTTCCGTTGTCACGACATAGCATGAAAACGGCTTGACCGAATTGGCTGATTTTTTTTTTTGTAGTTTTCTAATACCCTGTACAAGGTTCTTACGAAAAAAAAATATTAAGAAAGGCGGTATACGAAGTTCGCCGGGTCAGCTTGTATAATATAATATTTAATTTAAGTATGCGATATAGTCTACCCTTAGAAAGTTCGTTAGTTAGAGATTTGTGAGAGATTTCCGATTAGAAGAGCTCGTGTACTTTTTTTTTAACTAAATTAAACTAGTCATGGAAAAACTGAGTCCAAAAATAAAATTAGATTCTAATGGACGTAAAAATATATAAACATAATGCCATCTTGTATAAGTTTGACAACTCACCCATAATCATAAGTTTGGCACTGCTTGTCCTGCCTGCAGATCTGCTCGCACTCTCTCGTTGTTAGTTCTGATACATTCCGATAGATAGCGTCCGCCGGTAGTTGTTCTCCAATAGATATTCTTTCGAAGCAATCTGGAATTATAAATTTCCCTTTTGTAAATAAAAAAACAATACTTAGGTACATAACATAAGTGAAATTTGGTAAAATATCTTTCATCATTGTCCTATCCCAAATTCGTGGATTTAAAATGTTTTTATTTTGTTTTTCTTATCTTTACCTTCTCTTTACGTTTTTCTTTATTGCATCCCCAACCCAACTACATTCATTCATTATCACTAAATAGGATAAAACAAAGTCGCTTTCTCTGTCCAAAAGAAAATCGTCAAGGTATGTTATTTTTTCTAGGCTAAAATCGTTATTTTTGAGACTTAAAAAAATCGGATTCTAAAATAGCTGAGGAATTAAAAGTTAGGTACCTTATTTTTAAAAATAAGGTTATATTACCAAATTCAAAATACAGGAGATAATTATGTTAGAATTGAAACAATCTTTTACAAAATACGGTCCCATAGGTATAGGGTTTCACAACGACCTCTTTCAGACACGGTTATTAGACGCAGTTCGATTCTGGCTGGACGCGCCTAGCGAAACTAAACGCACCAAAATGAAATGAAATTGTTTATCTATTAGTACCTACATTTATATAAATAAATAGTTGGAGTGTTTATAGATATATACACCATGGTACATATCATATCAAAATAGCATTTTTTACATTTAGTCTGTCTTACGAAACTTATTATAAACGAATTCACATTGGCTTATCGTCGATGAGTTAGCGTACGTTTTGTATTACAACCCTGTACAACGCCCTTGGCGGATTGCAAAGCTAAGGTTACAGTTTACACATAAGACGACGATTTCTGAGCTCCTACTTAGTATGAGTTTTTCTTAACGCAGACGCTAGCGACTGCGTTAGCAATTTAGTATGGCAAACCTGTACAGCGCCTCTGGCGGATAGTAAGGCAACTAAGAAATTCCATACAAAATCCTAACGCAGTCGCTAGCGTCTGCGTTAAGAAAAACTCATACTAGGGGCACTGAACTCGACAATATTCTTATTTACTAGTTTCACTAAATTGTCAATTTCCCTATTAGGTGGGATTTTTGTCTCAAGTTTGTACTGTGCCCCTAGTATAAGTTTTTCTAAACGCAGACGCTAGCGACACAAAATCCTAACGCATTCGCTTGCGTTTAGAAAAACTCATACTAGGGGTAAAGAACAAAATGTATGGGATTAACATACGATTGACCATTGATTTACCGCAGCTTATGTCAATCTCATACATTTTTTTCTTCGCTAGCTGAAATTGTCACTTGGCTACTGTATGCGTTTATATAATCTCATACCAGCGAGCGATAGCCGACAGATCCTTTACATTATAATTCTATTTCTCTCTGATAATTGAAGGATTAAATTAAATTCAATACTTAATAAACTCTTACCTTCAATTGATGTGCCCAATTGCGAATCAATAGTCAATGTCTGTACAGCCGCAAGCAAAACCGGGCACAAAAGTAGTACACTCAACATTTTAACCAAGTTTCTGTTCATTTTACACCTTCAAACTACACGCCATAATCAAATACTGGTTTAAAAACAGTTCACAATTAAAAAAATATAATTAAAAAACCCATTCAGTTTGAAAATCGAAAATTGCGTTCGCGGTTTTTAAAGTTCGCAGTTCAAATTTTAATCGCCCGCCATCTTTCCCACGCACGGTAGAGACAATTAACTTTTTTCTTAATTGCGAAGAAATTCGTACACGTCTGCCTTTGCTTGATTTTGCAAATCTTATGGCGCAAACATATTCTTCTTTGGGTGTGTCTGATATGGTCCGTTGACCAGGACACTTCCTTCGTCTCATGTGAATTAAGTTGGTTAATCACAAATTTGCAAACACATTTTTTACAAACCGATTTATTTTTCCTTTTAACAAAAGAGCTCATTAGCCAAACGTAGCTGTATTTTTATTAGTATTTTGTTAAGAACCATAAAGCATAAATACGGATACAGTCCAATAATAATTATAGATATCAGAAACCCTTTGAGAACTAAATATTTGATGTGGCAAAATGGACACAAATAAATAAATAAAATAAATAAATATATAGGGACAAATCACACAGATTGAGTTAGCCCCAAAGTAAGTTCAAAACTTGTGTTATGGGATACTTACTCAACGATACTATATTTTATAACAAATACATATATAAATAAACATCCAAGACCCAGGCCAATCAGAAAGGATCATTTTTCATCTTGACCTGACCGGGGATCGAACCCGGGACCTCCTGAATAGCGGTCAGGCATACTAACCATTACGCCATGGAGGTCGTCAAATACGTTTGTTCTTTGCCTTTATAGGACCTACAATTTCCTACAATTGCTTCCTAGCCTCAAACAGCCGCAGTCAAAAACAATGAAGAAAATCATTGAAATAGTAAAGGGTAATACAAAAAGTATAAGTACAAATAAATTAATTTTCATTTTCATTTTACAACAAGATTTCCATTCAAATATTCGGGTATAAGTACCTACGTAAACATTTCGGTCGATTGAAACCAAAGAAACACAGCTAGTTTAAAGATATATTGCCTATATGTGTGTGTGTGTATATGACGTCATTGTTACAGTTCAGACACCCAAAAGTTTTTTTTTTCTTTTTCCGCTACAATCGTTGCGGCTAGATAATTATGTGATAGACCACCATACCTTGACAGCGAACTTTAAAACTATGAACTTAATACATTATTTCTGAATAGAAAATTTTATTTTTACAAAAAGCGGCCACGGTTTTTCCAAAGGACTACAACATGGGGTTTTTCAAAAAGGGCGTGAAAAGATTTCTTATTGGTCGGCAACGCGCACGTGACACCTCTGGTGTTTCAGGCGTCCATAGGCTAATATTTTTACAAAACAAAATATTTTTACCAAAAAATGGTGCAAAATATTTACATTTTTTTTATTATTTTAATTATTGTATCCAACGTTTTTTTCAATTTAATTATCCCTTGTATAATGATTATATGAAATGAGCCATGGTTTTTCCTAGAGACCACAACACGAGATCTTTCAAAACGGGCGTGAAAATATTTCTCAATGGTTGGCAATGCAAACGTGACACTCCTGGGTATTGCAGGAATCCATGAGCTCCAGTAAACCCTTATCATCAGGTGGGCTGTATGACTGTTTGCTTAATACTTTAAAATAAAATTTGGTAAGTAAAAAGTCAGCCAACAAATTCAATGTTTGTTGCAAGGAAAAGACATCAACGCACACCTTAGTCTTCTTCTTTTCAATTCACAATTGTTGTATGGACTCTATATTGACTTTGCCCAGTACTTGGCCACCTCCACCACCGGTCGTTTGCCTCGTTCAAGTCCCCCATTGTGCAGGAGACAGGGCAGCTAGGGCACGACAGAAGGTGAGCCATCGACTGCACCGCGCCGCAGTCACACACGCTGCTGTCAGAGAAACCCCACCTAGCACTGCTCTCCCGGCATTTTCCAAAACCAGCCCTAAGTATGTTCTGAGACTTCCAGGCGAGGTCTGTAAGGATCATAGCAAGTGGAAAACTAGTCTCTGCCTACTCCTGTGGAAAACAGTTGTGACTCTCTCTCATTTTCGCTTTCCCAGTTGCTTCCTCAGCTGACTTCTTCGGAGCCCACTGTCCTTTTTCCTGCTATTTCTCTGCATTTCACCCGATATTTTGCATTCTTAGTTTTGAGACCATTAACATGACGACCCAGTACTCTTTACCAGAATATAGAATACTTCCATGCTGGTCTGGGAGAAAAAGAAAAAGATAGAATGTACCAGCTGCTCCTCTTCCCGCGCAAGCCGCAAAAGTCGTCTGAGGGAATCGCCGAATGGGGAAATCATGACATAGGCGATGCGGCTAGCAACCCATCACTATTGATTTCCTGTAAGGATATTTTCTTTTTCTCCCAGACCAGCATGGAAGTAAGGATGGATACTAGTAATAAAAACTATGGTCCCTATTATAAGTGGTCGCATTATACAGCAAAATTCTATTACAATTGCGGATTATCAAGAATATCAAGTTTCTATTAAAAGTTTAAGAACCTCTGTCATTTTTTTGTTGTTTTAGCGCGATTTTTATCAGATGATTATACGTTACAATGCGATTTTGGGAGTATCATTTTGGGATCGTTAGTAAATTAGGGTTCTTCGATATAATCACTGTGTTTAGTTTGGTTCGTTGAGGCCATTTTGTTTCGGCCTTGAACTTAAACCCTTCATGGACTACCTAAAGATCAATCTATATAAGTATTGTTGTAATAAGATCTGTTTGTTTGAACTTTTATAACTTTAGAAAATAATGGTAGGATTTGAAAAATTCTTCTGGTCTGTGCCCCTAGTGAGAGTTTTTCTTAATGCAGAAGCTAGCGACTGCGTTAGGATTTTGTATGGAATTTCTTAGTTGTCTTATCTATCCGCCAGAGGCGCTTTACAGGTCTGCCGTAAGAAATCGCTAACGCAGTCGCTAGCGTCTGCGTTAAGAAAAACTCACACTAAGGGCACTGGCCTTATTTTTGGGAAAGGTTAGATTATAGTAATACTCACCGCGGTCGAGTGAAACCGGGGAACAGCTAGTCTCTACTAATATTATAAATGCGAAAGTCTATCTGTCTTTTTGTTACGCTTTCACGGCTAAACCACAGAGCCGATTTTGATGAAATTTTGTATGTATATAGTAAAGGACCAGGGATCAAACATAGGCTTTTAGGCGCAAAATGACTCCCACGCGAGCGGTGCCGCATATCTAGTCCATACTTCCATACTAATATTATAAATGCGAAAGTCTGTCTGTCTATCTGTCTGTCACCTCTTCACGGCTAAACTGCTGGACCGATTGTGATGAATTTAGGTATGGATATAGTTCAGAATCAGAATCAGAATCTTTATATGCATAAAATACGGTACAAAAGTTATGCACTAGGAGTCAAACATAGCCTACTTTCGGGCGCGATATAACCGAGGCGCACGCGGGCGGAGCCGCGGGCAACAGCTAGTATTTTATAAATGGTCGGAATTTTTGATGACAGGTACTTTGTCCATGTTATTTATTTTTTTATTGAGCAGTACTTATACTTTATACTTCTTTTAATAGGTCGGTTAAATGTGGCTTCCTGTTTGATATCACATTATGAGATATCGATAACCCGATACCCCAATTACTACCACAGATTATAAAATGCTGATTTCGTAATTAAAGTATGAAATCGCGGTCTCTTTTAATATCTATGCTTAACTTACCTACTTAGTTTTACTTTAAATAAATTTTGTATTTAATTTTATTAAGTACTTATTATGTTTGTTTGTTTTGATGCCATTAGCTTATAAGGTAAGGCTTGTTTATTTCTAAAAATAGATTTTAAATACTGTATACGTATAATATATGAATCAATGCCACTTTTCGTTGTAATTTTATAACTTAAGGGGCAAGCCGAAAAAGTGCTGGCTCGACGTCGCAGTAAACGATAATGCGTGCTGATGTTCTCACAACTAAGGATGACGAAGACGGGGCGAAGTGGAGAGAGAGATAGCAGGAAAGCGGACTCTAGGCTCTAAAGCAATCAACTTATATTGCAACCGGGAAAACGATAGGATCCTATCTGTCAAACACATCTTTCGCAAAGATCCTAGACCGATTGCGGAATGATAAAACAGATTCTCACGGTTTTTTGGAAAGAATTCACTTGCATTGAATTTTTTCAGGTTAACGAACGGGTTACAACCGAGTTTTGGAATTAATGTGGATTAGCCATTTACACCCTCGACGAAAAAGAGGGGTATTTTATCATTCCTTTAAGTCCTTAAGGTGATACCTCGGTGAACACTAGCACCACCGTAATTTAAAAATCATCACTCACTGAAAACACAAGTTATCAGAAATCCCTCTGCTGTAATTAAGGTTCTGGATCTGAAGTTAATTTTAATCATATTCAATTATTAAATTATAGTTCCATATAGTTACAAATTGTAAAACTGCTAAAAGTGGCCGTTTTAAGCAATAATGAAATTTGTAACTATAGGGAATTATAATTTAATATGTTTAAAACTAACTTCAGATCCAGAACCATAATTACAGCAGAGGGTTTTTTGATAACTTGTGTTTTCAATGAGTAATTATTTTTAAATGACGGTGGCGCTAGTGTTCACCGAGGTATCACCTTAAGACTGGATCGTCGCTTTGATTCGATCCTACTGGAAAATATGAAAAGCCTAATGTTGATATTTTGGTGTGAAGTGGGAGCGACAGGAATATTATAGGGCGATTTTGACTTTCATAGTATTTTGCTGTCTTATATGTAATACCGGGAATTTTGCTCTTAATTCCATCTGTGGTGTGTCTCAGCAGTTATTTGGCGCTAGTGTCGCCAGAATATGACGATACCACAGAGAAATTGTGGATGATACTCAACATTCTATAGATTAAAAAAAATTGCCTGTGCAATATTCAACATTTTATTGCATCCTTAGGTAATTTATAGGTCTTTGACGACAGAGAAAGAAGATTGTAATGGTAACATGAACTAAACTACATGGCGAAATGTTTGTTTGTTTAGCGAAAGATGTGTTTGATAAATACAAACTTAAATACCTACTGCCAAAAAAAAATACTAGTTGGGATTGGTAATCCCAAATTGGTAGTAGATATTTAGGTTTGTATTTAGTTTCTAGATATAATGTTTATTCATCTTATAGTCGCTTATTTTAAAAGTTACAAAATATATCTATCTACTAAAATGCATGACTAATATTATAAATGCGAAAGTGAGTTTGTATTTGTTTGTTTACTACCTCTTCACGCCCTCTCTACTATACCAATCTTCATTTCGCATACTACATACCTAGGAGTATTAAGGACATAGGGTACCTTTCATCTCGGGAAAAAGCGCTGCTCCCGAGGGAAATTCACGCGGACGAAGCTGCGGGCGAAAGCTAGTATTTCATAAACGCCTAGCGACTGCGCTAGCGATTTTGTATGACAAATTTATAAAGTGCCCTGGCGAATAGTAAGGTATTTAAGAAATTCCATACAAATTCTTAACGCAGTCGCTAGCGTCTGCGTTTATGAAATGGTAAATGCAAGATGTTCGATCCCATACAAAGAAAACGTTCCAATTTGTAGTGTACTTACATAGATAACTGCCCACACAGGATCATATTAACTTTATCTATCGATCACTTGACACTGATACTAAATTCGATAACATAACTCAAATACTTTAATCAAAGCTCAAACAAGATAAAGCGCTAACTTTGATTTATTCAGCGCTGTGCCCCTAGTATGAGTTTTTCTTAACGCAGACGCTAGCGACTGCGTTAGCGATTTAGTATGGCAAACCTGTATAGCGCCTCTGGCGGATAGTAAGGCAACTAAGAAATTCCATACAAAATCCTAACGCAGTCGCTAACGTCTGCGTTAACAAAAACTCATACTAGGGGCACTGAATCCACGGTGATAGGAACAAAGTATGTTCCTATATATGTGGCTGAATGAGTTTTTGGATATTGGTAACTAAAGAAATATGTTGTGATAGGTACTATCGCTTACATCCGATCATTCTCACTAGTTCCATTGGCAAATAGTTCCATGGAACAAGTGAGAATTTGTACATACCTATCTATACTATCTCGATTTATATCGTTTGTATCGAATAGGCTTCGAAACTAAAAATTCTTTCTTTGTTGGAAAGCTACACTATCTCCGGGTGGCATAGGATATATCATTTTTTTTTTAATCTTGGTCCCGTACTGGGCCTTATGAGAAAACTCAAGGTCGACCAAGAGCTACGGAGACGTCTATGCTTGGTGTCTCCCTTCGAAACCAAATCAGAAATGAGGAGTTCCGTAGGAGAACAAAGGTTGCTGACATAGACCAGTGGATTAGCTCTTTAAGTGCCAGTGAGCGGGGCACATAGCGCGACGAACCGATGGCCGATGGGGCAGATAGGTTCTCGGATGGCGACCACGCACCGGCAAGCACAGCATCGAACACCCACCTGACCAGAAAGTCAGATGACTTGAGGAAGATCGCAGGCAAGTCCTGGATCAGGCCGCTTCCGCAACAGGTCAATCTATAAATCCTTAGGGAGGCCTATGTCCAGCAGTGGACAGCCTGCGGCTGAAATGATGATAATATCTCATGTGGCGCCATCTGTTAGCATAAAAGAGAACGAATTCTTTCTTAGACAATGGTAGCTCATGGCCGTATCCATACAATGACTTTTGCAAATAAGACAAAGAATATTGCAATGAATGAGCTCCTAATTACCATCCCGTGTTCGACCTTATCTACATCGCAGGCAAGAAATTTATTATAAATTTAATAATTTGCAGATTTTGTATAGGGACGCGGTAAAAATTTATCGATAAACAGCAACGTGTGATTTCGGCACGATATTACCGATTCTATCTTATCCTAATTGCTCTTTATCACAAAACAGGACCAAAAAAGAAGATAAAAATGTTTTTCCTAGTTACATTTCAAGATTTGTCTTAATTTTTTTTTATACATTTTGTAAGTTTATTAGTTAACATTATTTTTATGATCGGCTGCTGCTGGCTGTCTGACGCAAATCCTCATTGCGAATCAAAATATGCCGTTGGTAGTGAAACTGTATTTTTTCAAAATTGAAAATACCTACTTTTATTATTTGCGGATTAAATAATATTCGCAACCAGCCAGAGATACCTGCAAAGAATTTAAGAACAAGAAAGAATAAGAAAGATCAGCACTTCTATCGATAATTTAACATCGACACTACTCATCCCTAGTGAAATCCTATACACTGACCCGTAAATTTTGACCGTTGCTGATCCAACAATACATGCATGTAAATCCAAAGGGTGACTGACCTTAAATCTTGATACTTTTGTTTCTTAGTTTTTTTATAAACCATTGTTTTTGATAGTTTTATGATGTTGAGCGTACTATAGTGGAAATTAATTAGACAAACGATTTGTATAAGGAAATACTGATTATGTTTTATTGGTCGTTGCCCGCTGATTCGCTCGAGTTAACTTGATGTTTGACTGCGTTCCAAAAAACAATGATTATCTAATAAGGTAAATTATATATTACCTTAGGTATCTGTAGAAAGAAGGGACCCAACAGAAATAGGGTTCCGTTGTTATTGTTCCCCTAGTATGAGATTTTATAAACGCAGACGCTAGTGACTGCGTTAGCGACTTTGTATGAAAATCTTATTCAGCGTCCCTGCCGGATAGTAAGGCAACTAAGAAATTCCATACAAAATGTTTACGCTATCGCTAGCGTCTGCGTTTATAAAATCTCATACTAGGGGTACCAATTCTTCAAATTAAAGTATTTTCGGGCGTTTGTTTGAATGTTTATTTGTCTGATCTAGTTTAGTGTGGAGAGTGAAAAATAAAATTTCGTATTCCGATATAAGTTTATTTGGAAAAGCTGTTCAGTATAGTGGTCTGAATCTGCACTTAAAATATTTGCAGTTGATTTGTGTCCACCTTACATATAGGTGATAAAAGTAAATTTGATCAAAACCTGAACAGTCATTTTGGTTTTATTACATGTACCAATTAAATACAAGTTAATAATTATAAATTTCACAACTTTATGAAATACAATCTTATCATGCAATAATATTTATCATTATACATGACCAGATATTTCATCTTTAAATATAACATTACATCGGTTTACTTATAATTAGTCAGCTAATTTAACAAATCAGAAACTAGCTATTGCCCGCGGCTCCGCCCGCGTAAATTAGCCTATATTTGACTCCCGGTATCCATGCTGAATTTCATCAAAATTGATGAAAGCTTACCAGACTGACTTTCTTTCGTATGGATGGGTATAGATTTTAGGGATCCGTCCCGAGGATTTTGTGGTAGTTAAGGAACTGGGTATGAGTCAGATGCCCATTTGGCTGTTTTTTTTTTGTAAGGGCTTCTATAGAGCATCGTAAAAAGGTGTACAGTTAGCTGCAGAGAAATAGGACCCACTTTTAATAGTGATACTTGTGGCATGGGGGTCAGATTTCTCTGCAGCCGACTGTACCTACTACCACAGATTATATTATGTAGAATGCTACCCTAGCCTACTTAAAAATTCATATAATTCAACAAATACGCTCTGATTTCGATGTTATAGACTCGTCGAGTTTGGTCTGTGTATTATAATAACAGTTATGAATGTCGGGTATGTTGCGAGTATAAAAATACCTACTATTTATCTATCAGATGAAACAAATACTTCACTATCTGACGCAATGGTGCAGATAGCCGTCTGGTGTCCTGTTTAAGAATAGACCACTCTCTCTCTTTCTGCAGAAGTTGTAGAAGATGTAATTGACAAGAAATTTTACGAAGCCCTAATTAATTGACAATAATGTTCTGATCCAGTAATGCGAGCAAGTTTAAGAGAAATTTTATCAGCTAAAAATGTGTTTAAACACAGCCAAAGGGAGATTGAAGGATGTACCTAAAACTATTTCTTAATGGTCGGTGTGATTTCCTGTAATAGACAACTCTATCTCTCTCTTTAAGTATTTATTTATTTATTTATTAAAACTTTATTGTTCCACAAGTACAATATACGTAGACAACTGGCGGACTTAATGCTAAATCATTTTCAACATCAGTCAAGTCACAACAACAGTTAACCATTGGGAGAATAATTTTTGTAGAAGTCCAAGGCGAAAACCTAAAAAATGGATGTTATAAAATTTCTTAATGATCGGCAATCCGCACGTTAAGTGTTGCAGGTGTCAATAGGATACGGTAACCGCTTTCCATCAGGTGGGACGTGTGCCTGTTTGTCTACAAATAAAAATATTATTACTTATACTTACGTTCTTTTTTGTTTCTACTCGTATGTTGTATACAAAAGTTGTTAAAAAAAATATTCAGATAAATCACAGAGACATTTGAGCTAGCCCCAAATTAAGTTTGAGACTTGAGATACCAACTTAACGTTACTCAGCAGATAAGTGCGGCTGATTATACATTATAGATAGTATATACGATTAGGTACATTCATATCTTATCACTCTCTTCTATAAATATCAATCGATGACCTATAAATACTTATAACTATCAGAACTGGGCAAAGAAGTCTCAGTGTCAAAAATGAGTTTCAATGATAAAGTCGTATTGGTGACTGGCGGGAGTTCGGGCATCGGGGCTGCCACGGCTGTCCTCTTCGCCAAAGAAGGTGCCAATGTCGTTATCGTAGCAAGAAACGAAGCAAAACTGAAGAAAGTTGAAGCAGATTGCTCGAAAGTTGGTAAAAAACCTTTAGTTATCAAAGCAGACGTCTCCAAAGATATTGATATTAAGAGAATCATTAATGAAACTATCTCCAAATATAATAAATTAGATGTCCTTGTTAACAACGCTGGTATTGTAAGAGTTGGAACTATTCTTGATGGAAAAGCATCGGAAATATACGAAGAAATCATGAATGTTAACTTACATTCCGTCGTTAAACTGACTACGTTAGCTGCACCATATTTGATCAAAACTAAAGGTAATATCATTAATATTTCAAGCATTTCTGGTCTGATCATTAATAGTCCGAATATGGGTATATATTGTTCATCAAAAGCAGCATTAACGCATTTCTCCAAGGCTACAGCTCTGGAACTTGCACCGCATGGAGTAAGGGTCAATATTGTGAGTCCAGGACCAGTGTATACTGATATCCTTGATAATGCTGGTGTAAAGAATGGTTTTGAAGAGGTTGGTGTCGCCACGGCTTTGAATAACAGGATTTCTGGTCCCGAGGAGATAGCAGATTTGATTCTGTTCCTAGCTAGCGAGAAATCTGTGGGCATCACTGGATCGAACTTTGTGTCTGATAATGGTATGATGTTAATTAAATAAATTAGGTATTATGATTTTATTTGTTACCTTTGCTATATCATAAATTTCCAATCGAAATTAATCTAAATATCCTAATTTGAGTGTACATGAATCAAATAATGAAATGTAATGACAAATATAGTTAAAAACATAATTTAAATATTTTTTAAATAGATACAATGTTTTTATCTTCTTACATGCTGTAATACAAAATCTAATATTTACTTAATCCCGTATTAAGAAACGTACTAAAATATGTTTTGTCTCTTGTTCTCTTACCTGACGATGCACGTGAAAGAAAGAGACGTAACATATTTTAGCTAACATGGGCTTAACAAACGTTTCTTAATACGGGGGTTAATGTTTCCACTGGCTCGTATTGATATGTTTTGTATAAATTAGAAAATAAAAAATCTCTTTTTATTCAAATTTTTCATCTGCCCATATTTCATACCTTCTCTAATTTAAATAAATTAATGTTCCATAAGTAATTAACTACTTATACAATTGGCTGGATACTCGAAAAGAAGATGAAAGACTTATGAAGACTTATGGACATAAGTCATAATGGATATATGTTAGTACTTACTTGGCCACCTCCACCGCCCGATCTATCCCAAAATAGCTTTAAAAAAAATATGATCTAAGAAAAAAATTAAGTTTATTAGTGTGTGTAATTCCCTCTTCATTTATTTTTATGTAATAATTTGTCCTTCATAACATAATGTAGTAAGTTCCGTTTACTTCCTGATTATTTATTTGTATCGAGATATAGATAAGTGATAATAATAAACTTACTCCATATCTTATCATTCACTTGTATGAATATCAATCGATGACTTAACAGAATTCTGTATCAAAATGAGTTTCAAGGATAAAGTCGTGTTAGTGACGGGAGGCAGCTCGGGAATAGGGGCTTATACAGCTGTCCTCTTCGCTAAAGAAGACGCTAATGTCGTAATAGTAGGAAGAAGCGAAGCTAAATCGAAGAAAGTCGAAGAAAAGATTCCATAAACATACATAATTACACATGTTACATAGACATAAAAGATTGCTAGAAAGTTGGTAACAGACCTTTATTTATAAAATCAGACGGGTCAAAAGATGTTGATTTAAGGTGATATCTCGGTGAACACTAGCGCCACCGTCATTTAAAAATCATTACTCACTGAAAACACAAGTTATCAAAAATCCCTCGGTCCATCCGTTTAGCCGTGAAGAAGTGACAGACAGACAGACAGACAGACTTTCGCATTTATAATATTAGTATGGATAATTGAATATGATTAAAATTAACTTCAGATCAAGAACCATAATTACAGCAGAGGGATTTTTGATAACTTGTGTTTTCAGTGAGTAATGATTTTTAAATGACGGTGGCGCTAGTGTTCACCGAGGTATCACTTTAACAGAATCATTAATTATACCATCCCCAAATTTAATAAGCTTGATGTACTTGTCAACAATGCTGGTATTTTGAGACTGGGGGGGTATTATTGATGGAAAAGCGTCCGAGATATACGACTATGTCATGAATGTAAACATACGATTCATTGTCAAACCACATTAGCTGCGCCCAAAGAATTTCAAATCGCGCGCTCGCGAGGCATTTTTTTTCAAATCTATTACTTATTTGATTACAATCTGTAAAACATAGTTAAAAAAAAAATGCCCGCGTGCGATTCCAAATCTAATCTTTTTGACTATGTACGAAATTATGTTTAAAATTTAAAAAAAATCGTTAGCCGTTTTCGAGAACGCGAGTACTAATAAATTTTATATACTTATATATATAAATATTGCTCGTTTAATAGTATAGGATAATGCGTTCATTCCCAAGCGCTATATCTTTTTGGTGATAAATCAAGAATTTTTGATGAATAAAAAAACAAAGTTAAAAAAATATTTATTTCTTATTCTTTTCATCTTTCTTCTCCCTCTTTCTCTTATTAATCGGGTTCCGTGGGTCGTATATGTCGAACCAATCGTCGCCTTTTGTCGAAGCATCTTTCGCCAACACAGCCCCCTTGTCTTCAAACTTCAGAGTGTGTCCGAGCCTAAAAACAACAACTGTTAATACCACTTGAATAAATATTTTCATATCTATACTACTATAGTAAAGCTGTGCCCCTAGTGTGAGTTTTTCTTAACGCAGACGCTAGCGACTGCGTTAGGATTTTGTATGGAAATTCTTAGTTGCCTTACTATCCGCCAGAGGCGCTTTACAGGTCTGCCGTACAAAATCGCTAACGCAGTCGCTAGCGTCTGCGTTAAGAAAAACTCACACTAAGGGCATTGAGCTGAGCTGAACAACAAGTATGCGAATTGATACCTTAATTTAATACGCTAACGTATAAAATAGCTTGCATAGTGAAATTGAATCCTAATACATTATATAGACGTTCAAAAATACTGTCACGAATTAAAATGTACCGTAAGTCTTTGCAGCAAGAGTTTGTATTATTTTTCCGGTCTTAAAAACCTTTTAGACCGCGAGTGTCAGTTAAAAATTGAAGAAAACATAGACGATAATATATTTGTAGATATATTTTGGTATTAGGCGCTACTGGACTAAGGTACGGTAATGTAGCGACTGCCATCAGTGCCCCTAGTATGAGTTTTTCTTAACGCAGACGCTAGCGACTGCGTTAGCGATTTAGTATGGCAAACCTGTACAGCGCCTCTGGCGGATAGTAAGGCAACTAAGAAATTCCATACAAAATCCAAACGCAGTCGCTAGCGTCTGCCTTAAGAAAAACTCATACTAGGGGCACTGATCTCCGTAACTTATATAAGAAACCAGATCAATAGGAACATGAACCTGGTGTGTTAGTGGCCAACGCTGATTTTTTAACCTGCCTTTGGGCATCTGACACAGCCTAATAACTGCCATCTGGCGATAACAGCCGGGACCTACAACGGCTTAACGTGCCTAGTTGTACACAAGCGAAAAATGGCTGTAGTCGCCGCACGCCAATCTTTATCTATTATCTATATATATAAAAATGAAACCCGTTTTCCGTTGTCACGACATATCATAAAAACGGCTTGACCGATTTGGCTGATTTTTTTTTGTAGTTTTCTAATACTGTGTACAAGGTTCTTACGGAAAAAAATATTAAGAAAATCAAATTTACGCTAAGGCGGTACGAAGTTCGCCGGGTCAGTAAGTTATACATAAAAATATACCAGTTGTCAGTATTGATGTCCTCTTCGTCATCTTTCGTCTCTGTCTCTCCCTCAGTCTGCGCTTTCTCTTTTATAGCGTGGAGTTTGTTCTTGAATTTCGCCAACAATTCTAATGTGAAGCTTTCCCTGAAAACCAAGATATTTTTGGATTCCGTATCGAAATAGACAAAACGGAACCCTTATAGAATCACTCGTTCGTCTGTCTTGTCACAGGCTCATAGCAGATTTTTTTAGAACCCTAACATCGACCGATATTTTAATTTAAAGGGTTATTTTTGGTTTCTTAAAGTACCAGTATTAATCCCTTAAGAGAATATGATCATTTGTGGTTATGTAGTTTTGCGATTTAAATAGACTGCGTGATTGCTGCTTCTCTCTTTAAATGTTTAGAAATAAAACAAAAGTTGAAGAAAATTATTTATTTGCATTAAAAAAACCATTCCATTTACACATTATCAAAAAGGTATTATTTATCTTACAAATATTCAACTAAGTATAATAAATCTAAAACCTGTTTTCCATTTCGTACCAC
The DNA here is from genome assembly GCA_947044815.1 of Apomyelois bistriatella. Taxonomy (NCBI): domain Eukaryota; kingdom Metazoa; phylum Arthropoda; class Insecta; order Lepidoptera; family Pyralidae; genus Apomyelois; species Apomyelois bistriatella. The sequence continues at coordinate 2,558,902 of OX345715.1, read as the reverse complement.
CTTATCTTATTAAGTAGCTTTCATCAAAATTATCCAAACACTAAGTTTTCAACTTTGGACCTTATTACATTAACTTAAGAACCGATGGTTATTAATATTCGTACAACTTTATTATTAGACCTTATTTCATAGACTTAAGAACCGATTGTTATACAAATTAAATGCGTGTCAACTGTAAATGCTTTAAATACGGGAGAAAACTCTCTATAACACACCCTTAATTAAAATTAAAATTACTTTTTTTTAATTGAAATCATTGTATTACAATTCAATGATGTATTTTTGTAATTGGTTCAATAAAGTCTTTATTCATTCATTCATCATTATTATAAATCCATCCACCGATCCACCCTCTTTAATTAAATTTTTATTTATCAATATACTAATATAATAAAGCTGAAGAGGTTGTTTGTTTGTTTGAACGCTTATATCTTGAAAACTACTAGTCGGATTTGCCAAATTCTTATTGTATATAAAAGCCTGATTCTTGGGAAAGGTTATAGGCACAAACACAACTAATGGCGAGTGAAACCGCGGTGAACAGCTAGTTCTTTGATATGGGTATCAATTGGACTAGTATTTAAATTAATATTACATTAAAATAACAGTAAAGAATATTTGTACTATAAAAAATGAAAATTCGTAATACACAGAAATTATAATTATATCTAATCATGCAACATCATTGACTAAATCATCCAAATCATCGGAATCATTAATGACGGCCTCATCCCACGGCCCGTAAATATTATCTTTATATTTCTGCCAGCGAACAAACAAAACCGGAAAATAAAAACTCAAAATAACCACAACCAATACGAAATAACAGAACAAAGTGACAGATACACTATACAAACTGACAAAAGTGACGAATAGTGTTACAGAAAATAACAGGTGGAACAGCCTAGTATGCAATATCACCTTAAATAGCTGCGGGCTTAGTACAAATAAAATCACTGATATCGTTAACAGTGTGAACGCGTCAAATGGCGTAGATAATCTTGATACAAGACACACTGAAGCAAAAACCGCTGCGTTAATAGATAAAGATTTCGATACTAATGCTACAGGTACTTCGTAATCGAAAAATATTAGGTGTATCAACATCATGATAACGGCCCACGCGTATATCGTATCTGTACTAACGGTATCAGTTAAAGTATGCAATATCGGTGATAATAAATAACCTAATACTACGTATACTAATACAGTTTTGAAATGCGAATACGTAACAGTTCTTTCCACGTACAGATATAATAAATGACACACTACTGTGACGAATGTTGAGAAATATATCACTGTGTGAGTTTGAACGAATTTGTTGTACATGTACACGTATATTACAGCGTATAACACACACAAGCACAGTCTCAGTGTTACCCGAAATGAGCCTTCTATGGCTTGACTTAGAGTAACTTTTTGAATGAACACATTTTTTCTCAAGTCTTCCAAGAATTTTTTGTCAGTGTAGTTGTCTGGGTAGTCCCGATTTTCGTACAAATTTTTCACCCACGGTTTCTTTTTGGCCTTTTTCGTTTTCGTTCTTCGGCTTCTGAAAAGGCCATCTTGAATTAGTCTTGATTCACTTACTCACTTCACATTTGCAAAAATAAAATTGTAACGATCGCGATAGTTATTAAAAAAATGAATCTGGACGACAAAAAATACCTACATGATCAAAATTACTATGGACAAAAAATACTAAGTTCGCGCTAAAACGAGAAATCAATGATGTCACTTCATTATCTAATTAAACTTTTGTTACAATACTCTTTTACTTTAAGACTTGCCGGGGGATATTAAGAAACGTTTATTAAGCCCATTTTAGCTAATATGTGTTTCATCTCGTTCTTTCAAATTAAATGTTGGTAAGAGAGAAAGAGACAAAACATCGAACCCACGTCGTCTACAGGCAAACTCATTAGCCACTGGGTCACGGAGAGTTACTTTTTGAGTTTATTCATTACTTTTAGAAAGTGAAACCGTCATTTTCATAAAAAAATTCGTATATATGCAATGTCTGATCTGGGGGTTCATGAATAAACATGTTCTTACCTCGCCGTCCCTTTCTTGGGTATCTTCTCTTTCATCTTCTTATATCTCTCCTGCTCTTCCACATACTGTTTGTACATTTCGTTGTCCTCTTCCAACTTGTCCGTCTGTTTGTCTGCCACGTCCTCTTTAACGGGCTCGTCTTTAGGCGCACGCATTTCTTTCTTTAGTTGCTTGATTTCATTTCTTATCCTATCTCTATAATAATTAATAAATAATTTAATTATAGTCGTTTTCCTTATAGCTGACGGTCGTGTCGAGACTACCATAATCTATCTTAAATTAGCTGTTGCCCGGGGCTCCGCTCCCGTGAGAATTCCGGGATAAAATATAGCCTTTCTGCTGTTTCAGGGTCTAAGCAATCTCCATTTAAAATTTCAGCCAAAACCGTTCAGCCGTTCTTGAGTTATAAACTGTGTAACTAACACGACTTTCTTTTATATATAGGATATAATATATATAATATATCTACTCGGCTTCGCCCGCGTGAATTTCCCTTGAGAACAGTATGAGTTTTTCTTAACGCAGACGCTAGCGACTGCGTTAGGATTTTGTATAGAATTTCTTAGTTGCCTTACTATCCGCCAGAGGCGCTGTACAGGTTTGCCATACTAAATCGCTAACGCAGTCGCTAGCGTCTGCGTTAAGAAAAACTCATACTAGGGGCACAGTGCTTTTTCCCGGGATGAAAGATAGAGTGAAAGCAGATAGTGTGAAAGCGAAAGCGTTACAAACAAACAAAGTCACTTTCACATTAATGAATTAGTTGGGATGGGACAGTTGGGACATAGGATATTACCTTTCTTTCCTTCTCTGTACATCTCTTTCCTTCCCTGAATAATACTCCCCATTACTATCACTTTCTACCTCTTCTTACTCCCTTTTCACCTACTCTCTTATCTCCTCATCGCCTGTACTAAGTCTATCTTTTAAAATTCTAAAATCCATAATGCTAAAATCTTACCTCTCTTTCCTTCTCGCCACATCTCTTTCCTTCCCCAAATAATACTCCCCATCACTATCACTGTCTTCCTTCTGCCTCTTCCGACTCCCTTCATCGGGACTCCCTTCTCTCTTTTCTCTCTTCTCATCTCCTCTGCTTAGTTTGTCTCTGATACTGCTCACTGCGGCTATGGTTTTCTGTTTCCTTTGTTCTGTTTCTGCCTCAGTCTCAGTTTTGTTTGATTGCTGTTGTTCTTCGAGTTCCAATTCTATAGAATTAAATGTTTAATACGTCACTACGGTCAGTACATAGTATAAAACAAAGTCGCTTTCTCTGACCCTATGTCCATTTGTATGCTTAAATCTTTAAAACTACGCAACGGATTTTATATGCGGTTTTTTTTTAAAGATAGAGTGATTCAAAAGGAGGGATTTTATGCACATGCGAAGCCGGGGGGTCGCTAGTACATTATTAAAAAAAAACGTGCGCCACTCGGGGACTGCCGCGGTAAAGCTATTGCATAGCATTTTTTATCAAGTTATGCAATAAGTACGAACGCTCGGCCGAGCTACATGATAGGAGTGGGGGGTGTTAGGTTCTATTTTCGTTTAGGAATTTCTTGATTCGCTCGCCGCGCTCAAAGTCTGCGATAAAAACTATGCAATAGTTAAAAAAAAAATAGCTAACCCCGTGAACTTCGTACCGCCTAAACGCAACTATTATATTAAAATGTTTGACAACCAAGTGACGACATCAAATGTTCGACAATAGAAACATTTTGTATTGGAAAATGAAATTGTCGTTTTCAACATATTCCGTACATTATGTATGTATGTAAAAACTTTAGAACATTAATGATACAACATAGAACACAACAAAAGGCGGACTTATCCCTAACAGGGATCATTATTATTTATTCAAGACCAATATTAACCAAATCGGTCCAGCCGTTCTCGAGGTTTAGCGAGATAGATAGATAGATAGATAGATATACTCTTTATTGTACCATTATCATACAAATTATACATGTTGAATACAAATACAAACAATGTGTACAAAGGCGGACTTATCGCTGATGCAATTTCTTCCAGCCAACCTTAGGGTGGATAGGAACAACGTGGAAAAAATGCGGTAGGCGGTACCAAAACAAATATGAAATAAATAATATAATAAACTAGGTATGAATGAAAAAAAAAAAAACATACACGAATAATCATACACAAATACATATACATACATATACATACATATACATACATACATATACATACATACATACATATACATACATACATATCCATAAATATTTATATAAAAATGTACCAGTATATTATAGAACCTAGTGAATGAAAATACTACTATCAGTGACCAGCTTCCACTAATGAGAGATAGTGATTTTTTACCTGATTTTTAAAGGATGATATTGTCTGAGCCTTACAAATTTCAACAGGCAGTGCATTCCACAAACGAACAGCCTGAACGGTAAAGGAATTGGATTAGAACTGGGTAACATGAGCAGGGGTAACGAGACGGAGGGAGACAGTACTACGCAACTCACGACTATTAACCTCACCGAAAAACCTGAAACGTTCTCTGAGGTAACCAGGAGAAAAAGGAATAAATAGGATTGTATATAAAAGCGAGAGAATATGTAAATTACGACGATATCTAATGGGGAGCCACTTGAGTTGAGAGCGAAAAGAGGAAACGTGATCATATTTACTATTTTTATTTTATTTTATTTTATTTATTTAGCGAGACTAACAAACAACAATTGATTTTTATATAGAAAGTAGAATGAAAGAAGATATAGATGAGTTTTACTCAAAAAATTTCAATATAACTACTTAACTACCTCCGTGGTCCAGTGGTTAAGCATTTGCCTGTAGACTCAGGGGTCGTGAGTTGGATTCCCACGAAAAGCATTACTTTGTTTATTCGTTTTTAGTTTGGTAATAATAAAGATTATGTCCTTTGGAAGGAACGTTAGTCTCGGCTGCCATCTAGCAGTCGTTAAAGGAACAACGTGAGAGGCCGAAAAGCGGTTCCGAAGTACTCTGATACCAGGGTGTGTACGGTCAACATGCCACCTACAAGAAATTATGATGACGACTTCATAATATGTTGAAGTTCATATCTGAAATCCGAAAATTAAACAGTCTTAAAAAAACTTGTATCCAGGGCCACAAAACATATTAAAAAAAAAAACTCACCGGCAGCAGTTTTCTTGCTAAGCTTAGGGTCTTCTAGCAAATCGTGTGTGGATTTCGGCTTGCCTTTGTATTCTAGAGCTTCGCCCTCGTCTTCTTCGGCTTCTTCTCCAAACGATAACAGTCCAAAATTCCTGAGAATATTAATATTATTTAGATCTTTGGCCACGATACGATAAGAGGTGGTCTTATTGATTTAGTGTTTGACGAAGCTTGATGCGGATTATTTTGAATAATAGTACATCACTCTCGAGGCCAGAAATGAAGCCATTTACCAGTGGCGTGCATATCATAAAGACGTTTAGACGTTGCCTACCCTTTACTTTTGTAATAAATAATTTAAAAAAATATATAATCAAAACAAATAAATAATAAATATTTTTTCACACAATATATTGAATTATCTTTACAACGCCATCTATGAATTCGCGCGAACACGCGGCGCGCCGCCGGCCCGTAGGCGCCGCTAGGCGGCCAGCTTTTTAGTAAAACGTCTGAAGTTTACTACTCCCACTAAGAAATCACTATGTATAGATGTGCTTTTGCTTGTGTAGTAGTGCAAGTAAAAAACTTACATGAACAGACACATATGCGCTAAATCACGCCTGTGTGAGTAAATTTAAGACCTCCACTATAGATGAAACAAAATGCTATGAGATGACATTCCATCTCGCTCTCACTTTTGTTACGGCCAATTAGAATTACGCGGTACACATACTTAAATCTGATTAGTGATTACGATCGATTGCAGCAACATGATAACTGTGTCTATTGGATATTAAACGAGTAATGCTGCAAATTTAAAAACGCGTAGACTTGAAGACTTTATAGAAACAAGATGACATTCCCAATTCAGTATTTTTATTTCCGTATCGAAATCAACAATATGTTTGCTTTGCTTGCATGCATTTGTTTATTTTGAATGTTTAATTAATTGATAATTGCAATGTGCATTGTTAACAATGAGGTGAAAAAATATCACTTTTGTTGTTAATAAATTTACTCGGTTGTAGTTTAAAATTTTCATGTGATTGTTGTAAATCGAGTGTTTGTTTATAAAAACTATAAAATGACGTGCTAAGTAACCTTTCATTTGACGAAAAAATGGCAATAATAATAAATGGATGTTATCAACCGGGATTGATTGGATTTAGTTGAAGTGAAGGGTAAGCTAACAACAAATTATTTAATATTATTTTCAAATTAATATGTTTGCTATGCTTTTCCAAAACTCCCACAGGAGCGCGGAGATTAAGGCGGTCGTCTTTTGAAAATTTTCAGGGCCTTAGTAGGTACCTACATGATTAATATATTTTAATTTTATCTTCTTGCTCGTTACTGTTTTAGTTGTAACTCAAATACCTACCTTTACCTAAATTATAAGTGTAGATTAAAATAAAAATAGTTCTGGTCTAGGTAGGTTATTGCCTACCCTAAGGAAAATGTCTGTGCACGTCACTGCCATTTACAGCAGAGTAATATTGCAAGGCCAGAGCGCAGCTGAGGCCTTGCCAAGTGCTTTTAAAAGGACGAGGTGAAGCAAAGGCCTTTTAAAAGTACGAGGACGTAAATTGACTTACTTTCTTCATATAAAGACAATGAGGAACTTTTTAAAACACTTTTTTGTTTTTGGTGTTGAAAGATTTTAAGCTTTCTTATAAAGCCCATAAGTTACTTTTTTAAATACTATTAACTTACTTGACCCCTTGCCGCTCTTTCTTACTCTTCCACGGTGCCGTTTCCTGTATTTTTTTTAATACTAGACTTAATTTATTTTCTTCATATAAAGTCAACAAGGACATTTTGAATTACTTTTTTGTGTTTGGTGTTGAGCAATGTTGATCTTTCTTATAAGGCCCATAAGTTACTGTTTTAAATACTGTCAACTTACTTGACCTCTTGCCGCTCTTTCTTACTCTTCCAAGTTGCCGTTTCCTGTATTTTTTTTAATACTAGACTTAATTTAATTTCTTCATATAAAGTCAACAAGGACATTTTGAATTACTTTTTTGTGTTTGGTGTTGAGCAATGTTGATCTTTCTTATAAGGCCCATAAGATACTTTTTTAAATACTGTCAACTTACTTGACCCCTTGCCGCTCTTTCTTCTTCTTCTTCGGCGCTTCCTCCTGTTTCTCCACCACTCGCGGGACAATGTCCTCAAACGGGTTAATTAACACTTCAGCGGCGGTTATTTTGTGAGGGTGTTCTGGGCGGTCATCGGGGCCTATAAGGCCCTCTGTTAGTTTCAACACGTTGTATATTGTCTCGCCTGGGAAAAAGATATAGAACATTAACTATGTGGAGTCATTATTTCAGCTGCTGGCAGTCTACTGCTGGACATAGGCCTCCCACGAGGATTTGACTGTCAGTTAAAATAACTATATTATAACTAATATTATAAAGAGGACAGATTTGACTGTTCGTTTATTTGCATAGCCTTCTAAACTATTTGACCGATTTTAACAATACTTTAGCTGTTGGAATGCCACACTATCTTAACGATACGATAAGGGACATCATATATATAAACATCTAAGACCCAGGTTAATCTGAAAAAGGTCATTTACCATCATGACCTGACATTACAACAACTAGGTCACAGAGTAAAAATTAAAAATTACCTGTGACTTTTCCAAATATTGTATGCTTGTTCTGGAGTTCAGGAGTAGCAGCCAGAGTGAAAAAAAATTGGGAACCGTTGTCGTCTTTGCCTGTAATATAGATAGAAATATATACAACTAGCTGTTCCCCGCGGCTCCGCCCGCGTGGGACTCGGTTATATCGCACCCAAAAGTAGCCTTTGTTTGACCTCAGGTCGTTAACTACATCCCTACCAAATTTCATCACAATCGGTCCAGCAGTTTAGCCTTGAAGAGTGACAGACAGACAGACAGAAAGACTTCCGCATTTATAATATTAGTATAGATTTATTGTAACATATTTTTATAATTTTAATTGGCTAGTCCAAAAAATATATATAATAGTGATTTTTATGTATTTCTTCGATAAAAAGACCATTTAAGAGAAATCATTTGAAAGATAATAAAAATCTTAAAATTTTAAATGATTTTTTATTTAATCTTTACTAATATAATAAAGCAGAAGAGTTTGTTTGTTTGAACGCTTATAACTTGAAAACGACTGGTCGGATTTGCAAAATTCTTTTTGTACATAAAAGCCTGACTCTTGGGGATGGTTATAGGCTTATAGTACATTCACACTAATGGCGAGTGAAACCGCGGGGAAAAGCTAGTTTTAAATATATTACATACAGCGATGACGTCACTCCGCGTTGAAACAAACTATTTAGGTTATGTTTACTAGAATAAAAACATGACAATGACAGATTATGACGATTTGACTGGCTTGTGCTTGCAGTACTTCCAAGCAAAGAGTATTATAATCCCTATGCTGACACCTTACAGAAAAAAACTGAGCAAGCCGCTTACGTCACACTTAAGCGGCTTTTACAATTTATTTGACCTTGTAATAAATTTTTGAAAATATTTTATATATTCATTGGGTTTTTTGCAACTATCTAAAAAAATACGTGCTTAATAAAAAATCTGATTACTGCAAACTGCTTAATAAGCCTATTCCACTAAATGGTTTTTGAAATGGACATCTTTGTAGGAAATTGGACTAGCCAATTCTGGTTACTTAGTTAGAAACATAATGTCATAAATAATCAAGTTTTTACCTGCATTCGCCATTGCCACCAGACCACGTCTGTTGAAACGGAGTCTTGAGTGAAATTCATCCTGAAAAATAAAATTTACTATAGGCTTACAAACAAAACTAGCATCCTACTAATATTTTAAACATGGCCTAAGGTATTATGGGCCTAGGCTCGATCCACCCCGTATGGGATAAAGACGTGACTATATGTAATAATAAGCATGCTTAGATCGAATGAAAAATAATGCCAAAATAGCTCGTCTCACCTTAAAGGGGGCTCCGTATATAGATTCACCTCCGGTGCCATCTCCATTAGGGTCACCGCCCTGAACGATGAACCCTGACACCACACGGTGGAAGATTGTGCCTTAAATTGTTAAACAGTTTCTGAGAATTAAATGCGCGTTTTCATTAGCTAAAGCCATTTTAAATTTAAAAAAAAAAATATTTTATATTTTTTTAATCGCCTTTTGTGTATAATACTCTCAAAATCCAGACAACTTAGAAATACTATTGTTATGTAGCACTAGCTCTTCCCCACGGTTTCACTCGCCATTAGTTTGAATGTACTATAGCCTATATAACCTTAACCAAGAATCAGGCTTTCATATACCAAAAAGAATCTTAGCTTATTCTTAGCTAGTTTATCTTAACCATTTTCTTCTTCTAAGGTAACTGAGGAATTTAAGGCCCACTATTATTTAAATGTAAATAATTTCAAATTTTATAAGGGAAATAAAATAAACTCTTTGAATATACCTTACATTTATTAGGAAATTTAAATCAAGTTTAAAAGTCATATAAATATGTTTATTAATTAAGTTAATAAACCTTTTTTAAAACTGCTACTTTGGGCCTTATAAAAATATGTCAATATAATAAGGCCCAAAAACAACAATAACATTCATAAATAATTAAAAGAAAAAACAAGTTTTAAATTATCAATTTATCGACAAAATCACATTTGGTGTTTGTAGAACAGAAGAAATTTTAATATGTAAAAAAATATGGTGCCTTGGGCCTTCTTAAACTAAGGGTACAAAAAATAGTTAACTTTACTTTATATTAACATACTAAATCCGAAATTCAATCATCATTAGGTAGATCTCTATCAACATAAACTTTTTACAAAAAATAAACAAATTCGCTAATAAACAATGTATAATAAAAAATATATGGGCCTTATTTATTTATTTATTTATTAAAACTTTATTGTTCCATAAGTACAAAATACTTATACAATTGGCGGACTTAATGCTAAAAGCATTCTCTACCAGACAACCATTGGGAGAAACAGAAAAACTGTGCAGCGCCTTGTTGTCCTCATGGGTTTAAAAAGTACAAAATCATAGTTACTTTCTAATTATATGAATTTTAATGGCTAGAAATAATCACTAATTCTGCAGCGGCAGGTCATTAAACATAACTATGATAAACCAAAATTACATTAATTAATTGAAATCATGTCCTGTCCAATAAGTAGGTTTACTTATTCCAGAAGGCCCTGCATAGAGTGAGAGCCCGGGCTTTGTAGCCCAGCATCGTTATGGGCCTTTTTAGCTGTAGTGCATGTTTTGCAAATAAACCAAGATAATTATAATAAATACAGACATAAAAATATATATTTATGCTTTCACGTACAGTTAAATAACTTGTGATTACTCTCAAACCAGGAAAACACAGAAAAATACAATTAAAATTGCTACTCTTTACGTATGAAAAATATATGCAACGCTGCCACTCGTTTCGAATGTGTGGAAGGTACTGACAAATTGGCGGTGCGCAGGAGTAAATGCGACGTTGCCACCTCCTTTGTTTCTTCTGTGTGTGTGTAAAGTTATAAGTTTGGAATACAAAGCAAAATGTCATTTTTCAATATTGGGTCTTGTTTCCCGCTGGGCCTTTCAGACCTGGCTATAAGGCTACCTTATATCTAAATTATTATTAGCTGTATTTTATACATACCACTATTCCTATTTATTTCTCCTTGTATTACATTAAGGGTCGATTTCACCAAACATGACTTAACTTGAGAATAGCTATCCACGGAATATATTTATTCTTCCATTTAACTGTTGGATAACTTCGTCCACGTTCCACCACTTTACACCAGATTAAATTTACTCTCGGATAGTTACTCTATGACAGGGAGTGAATCCGAATGATTGAAATGAATGACTGTATAAGTCGCCCAAATGCAATTGCTCGTTTCTCCTCCAATAAATAAAGTGTATTTCGTATTATTATATTCGATAGGGTTATACCTATGTCAAAAGTGTCAAAACGAGATATTCTTACAAAGTAAAATCAGAGAAGTTCGATTCGCGTGCGGTCTTTTTTCGGTGACGCAATTTTTTTTAATCTATGGGTAAAATATATAAATACTAGCTGTTCCCCGCGGCTTCGCCCCGCGTGGTACTCGGTTATATCGCGCCCAAAAGTAGCCTATGTTTGACCTCAGGTCGTTAACTACATCCCTACCAAATTTCATCACAATCGGTCCAGCAGTTTAGCCGTGAAGAGGTGACAGACAGACAGACAGACAGACAGACAGACAGACTTTCGCATTTATAATATTAGTATGGATTATAGGAGTTTTTGGAGGGAAAGTAAACTGTCGCTATGTCCGCGCTGTATTTAATTTCCAAAACTTAGGTTTTTTCGAGTATTTGTGCTTAATATTGGTGGATTATTATTCACAAAGTGTTCGGGAACAAGCGTGAGTGTTGGGAAGTGGTACAGTGTCGATTACGTGACTTTTTATCTTTGTCACCAAAATCTTCATGTTATAGCTAAGTGAAATTTTTCCACCGCTTCACTTAGCCATCTGACTCTGACTAGACTTACTTACTTGACTGGACTAGACTACTGACTTGACTTTTTGACTTGACTGATTTAAGTAGGACTGAAGAAGATTAATAAATTCAAGAAAGGCCTTAAAGGACTAGTTTCCATGGCCGTAAAAGTATTATAAAAAAAATATATATTATACCTAATATTTTTTTTATGTCAGCGCGCCAGAGAATCAGCTGTTGAAACAATGACACTTGGACGCCATATTGAACTTATCCTAAGTATAAGCTCGCTGTTCGTTGAAAATTGGCGGAGTAGAGATTTACTCCAGCATAATCGTTTATTCTTGGATCAAGTCTATGGTGAAACGTAAAAATATGTTATCCTAGGGGTAACTGCTCGTATACTCTCGAGTAAAATTTACTCTTATTTGGTGAAATCGACCCTAAGTATAAAGCTCACCATTATAATAGCCCTCCATACATAGCTGTATGAAGTTACGGCACGCTTTTGGTGCCTCTTTGGTCCATAACTCGATGTCTATGTCTCCAGCACTTGTTTTTAATAACACCTGGAATTATGAGGCAAACATGATTTTGCTTATTTTTAAAAAAAAATAATTTACATTTAATTACAAAATATTATAACGTTTAGTTCTTTTCAATGTGTTAGTAATTTCTAAATTCAGCTTCGTCTACAGCTTTCTAGTTACATTTTCTGCATGTCTCATCAGGTGAAATGGTCAATCGACTATGCATACCCTGATTTCATAGTTCTTCGGAACCACCTTTTGGTCTCTGACATGTTCCTTTAACCTACCAAATGGCAGCCAGGATGGCAGACAAACTTTATGTGCCTTCCAAAGCACGGAATCATCTAACTAATATTATAAATGCGAAAGTGAGTTTGTATGTCACGCTTTCACACCATATCTACTGCACCAATCTTCCTGAAATTTCGCATACACATAGAAGTATTGAGAAGGACATAGGGTACCTTTCATCCCGGGAAAATGCACTGTTCACGAAGGAAATCCACGCGGGCGAAAGCTAGTCTTTAATATCCGTAAGTAAGCTATAATCATGGCAAGATATTGCGGCACTGGTTATAAAAATGGAGCGACTGCCGTCTAATCACTATAACCCTTTAAACAGAAAAACAAGACTAATAGGGCCCAGATGTGGTAGTGGCCAACAAGGTATATAATCGATCAAAAATATTTAAGCGTTACTCATCATTCTAAGCGTATAATTATCAGATAAAAGTTAAAAAAGGATGTGATAAACATTACCTTCCCTAAAGCGGGCGGTTCTTGAATGTAAATGTTACTCATAGTGTCGGTAAGGTTAATCCAAAGTAGTAGCACATTAAATTGTTAAAATAAAGGATTTTTTATGCCATTTCTTGGAAAAAATATCATTGTTTACCAATTACAGCTCACTATCCAAGAAACCAAAATGAGCAAAGCGGAGCAAAAATCTGACAACGATACGATAACAATAATCACCGTTGACAATGACACATGTCAGTTGCATCGTTGCAGGCAAAAAAAAAAACAATGCAACAATGTTCAGTGGGGCTACCATCAACAGTTTAAGCAGACTCGAAACAAAGTGATTAAACGAGATTTCGCCTTGCATCATCTATTGCGCCATCTTGCTTATTCACTCGTTTCGTGCTCGGTAAATAAATAAAACCTACTACTTGATAGCAGATGAAAAGGAATATTAATAATTCTGATATAAACTGGCCAAGTAAAATCTAACCTACTTTAAGTTTTACATTTTACTACATTTTTAAATAACAGCAATTGTTATAGGTATCCAATATAGCAAAGAAATAGAGTTTAATACTTGTTCATAAAGTTATTTTGATCTTTTATATAGAGGTACATACCTGTTTGGATTTTGCATAGAAGTTGACACTCATTTAGATCTCCATTCTTTTGGCGGCGAAGCTCACAGCCAAGCATAATTTTTGTATTGAACTTGGCACTCCTTTTTTACATTTATCATTTCGGTGGGATTAATACTTACAAATAAGGTACCTACCTACATAAAGATGTTTCAGGTGGCTTACCACCATCTCTTAAAACCATGCAGGATCCAGTGAGTAAGGGAGATGTCGCATTACACCTTGTATCGCGCTGTCTCGTTTACTCACTGGAACTTGCATGGTTTTAAGAGACGGTAGTAACCTGGGTTGAGTATGGGTTGGTAGGGTTGAAATAAAAAAAAAAAAAGCACGAAGTAGGTATCGAATTTAACACTTTATTTAATATTCATTCATAAAAATCCTGAATTTACTTCAGATAACATAATAAATTGAATCACTAGAGAAACTTTCATCTACTTAACTATTTTAGAAAATTGGAGTTCCGTAACCAGGGCCAAAAAATCCAGGTCCACCAAAACCGGGTCCGCCAAAACCTGGTCCGAACCCGGGGCCAAAACCTGGACCGTAACCTGGGCCGAAGCCTGGACCGAAACCTGGTCCGAAACCGGGATAACCCGGTCCGAACCCTCCAAAACCCTCAGCTCCTGGGAAGCCATAGGGACCGAATCCAGGTCCACCGAATCCGAACTCAGGGCCGAACCCAGGACCGTAGCCAGGACCAAAACCTCCACTAATGGCTAAAGCGGCAAGTTCTGCTGGCCCAAGGTTTCCACCTAAACCACCTCCTAAACCACCCCCTAAACCACCCCCTATCGCAGCGCCTAATAACGCTCCACCAAGTCCGGAACCACCCAAGCTGCTACCAATACTCAATGCAGCAAGTTCAGACAAGCCAGGTCCAAATCCACCAGCCAACTCCGCACCAGCAAGAGCTCCCAATCCTGGACCTCCTAATCCTCCTAAGGCAAGTGCTGCAAGAGGATTTACTCCACCTCCTAGCCCACCCAGTATCTCCGCACCTACAAGTCCACCAGCAAGTCCTCCAGGACCGAAACCTGGCCCTCCAAAGCCACCTATTCCTGCCAACTCGGCACCAGCAAGAGCACCGGCTATACCTGGGCTTCCAAAACCAGGTCCATAAGGCCCAAACCCACCAACATTAGGTCCAACAAAGCTACTTGCAACTTCAGCAGCTGCTACACCTCCAACACCAAAATTAGGCCCAAATCCACCAAATCCTGGCCCATATGCACCAATATTTGGCCCGAGACCACCAGCAAAGCTACTTATCACCTCAGTTGCTGCTATGCCATTACTGCGACCAATGTTTGGACCAAATCCAGCCCCATAAGAGGGTCTGAAACCTCCTAATTCAACTTCAGCGATAGCTGAAGATCCAAATCCGCCCAACCCTCCACGATTCAAACCAGATCCGAGGCCTGCTCCTATAGAAACTGCTTCAGCAGCCGCTATGTTACCTAAAAGTGGATTAATGGCGGATTTCCCAAGGAATCGCTCTGATATGTCTACGCCGATAAGGCCTTCCATGCAAGGACATAGACCGACGGCATTCTGGAAGAAATAAAACAAATTAATGTTTAAGATTATGTATTTCAATTTAAAAAAAAGAAACAGGTTAGCGATAAATCCACCGAACGAGGCAAAGAATACTACTAGGTACCCTAGTATTATATACAAACAGGCCATTTTTAGGTGAATAAAGAATAATAATTTGATCAACCAGATATTTTTTTTTCCTGTTAATAAGAAACCTTATTCCCTCAAGAAGAAAAAATAATGCGTTTTTAAAAAATTCACTTATTGCTTGTGGCCCAATGGTTTAAGCCATTTTCTTTAAGGATCAGAGGTCAATTCCACGGGAAGTACGTTATAGTACTGTGTAATAGGACATCGCAGACTTGAATCGCCTGATTAGGTATCTAAAGTAGAAAATAAATCCGTCCTTCGAAAGGCACGTTATCCCGATGGTCCCTGCTGTCATCTGGAGGTCTTTAAATAAACCACGTCAGAGATCAAGAGGCGGTTTCAAAAAGCTCTGAAACCAGGTTGCGCAAGGTCAAATTTTAATGATCTTGTGAACGATGTACACGATATGAATTAACTCCAAAATACCAACCTGAATTAAAGCTATTTGCAAGCACAAAAGTAAAGTGATTCGGAACATGGTGAATTGTTATGATATGCAAATTGCAATTACTAACCTATATATAGGACAATATTATGAAACAATATATGGGTAGCATAATTTCTAAAATTTTCGCCATGTTATAGCGTAATACCTTTATATACGTAAATCTAAATAATTTTATTAAATGACGATAATGTTATTACTTTTTTGAAATGTTTTATCAAAATACTTATTGCATAAGTAAATGCAATATATTAATTAGTTATGTTTTTATCATTATCGAGTACAAACTATGACAAAATATCAAGATACGCCTTTTTATAGTATTTACTATGATTTTTGTGGCAATTTATATACTTATTTAGTAACTATATTAGATTGTCGTATAAATACGTGATATTTTTATGATAGTGATCAGTTCCCTTTTGAAGTTAAAGATATTCATCAAAGGTACAGATTAGCTCAAAATGGCTTTTAAAGTTGTCATTTTATGCTCTACAATTTTACTAGTACAGGTAAGTAAATTGTTTCCGTGGCCTTGGTTTTGCCTTACGATCCGTCGGGTCGTGGGTTTAAACCACACGGAAAAGTTACTTGTTTTTAAGTTGTTTCCATTCTACAGGCTTACCTGTGCCCCTAGTATGAGTTTTTCTTAACGCAGACGCTAGCGACTGCGTTAGCGATTTAGTATGGTTAACCTGTACAGCGCCTCTGGCGGATAGTAAGGCAACTAAGAAATTCCATACAAAATCCTAACGCAGTCGCTAGCGTCTGCGTAAAGAAAAACTCATACTAGGGGTACTGATAGTCTGATACGGAAGACAATTCCGTGCTTCGGAAGGCACGTTAAGCCTCAGTTCCCAGCTGCCATCTGCTGGTCTTTAAATAATCGTTAAAATATTGTTTTGAATCATTGAAACGAATTTAATAAATTTTTTTCTCTTTCAGGAAATATCAGCGCAGTATCTAAACTATGGAAACGTTCAAAATTTGGCACAAAACAACCTCGCATCAAATCTGTATGGAGCCAACAATCTTGGAACATTTGGAGCAAATAACTTGGCTGCAAACGTTGCCACCAATAATTTAGCATCTAATGCATTAGCTGCAAGCAACTTAGCATTAGGAAATAATTTATTAGGTCAAACCTATGACAACTCAGTAAATTTAGCAACAAATATAGCAACGAATAATGCTTTTAACGTTGCCAATGTAGCTTCTAATCCTTTAACTTCAGCTGGGTTGTTAGAAGGTATATCTGCTGCTAACGGAGGAGTATTTTCTGTGACTAGTTCATCGCCTATAATTCCTACAGGCTTGTCTGTGTATTCAGATAATCTGCTTATTGAAGGACCGTTGACTGTAACAGGACAGCTGCCATTTTTGAGTGCTGTAGCTGTTGAGGGTACAGTACCTAGTAGTGGACAAGGGTTGGCTGGTTGTGGGTGTGGTGATGGTACTATTGGTATAGTTAATGAGGTTAATAATGCTGGGTTATATGGTGGTTTGGGTAGACCAGGATTGGGTAGATTTTATTAAGCGTTATTTACTGAATTATTTATGAATAAATTATTGTTACTTATGTTTGTGTTTTCCTTTCTGTTACGAAATCCTTAAGGTTCATCTGTTCATCTAATGATGATACCGTATCCTATAACAGTGCCCCTAGTATGAGTTTTTCTTAACGCAGACGCTAGCGACTGCGTTAGGATTTTGTATGGAATTTCTTAGTTGCCTTACTATCCGCCAGAGGCGCTGTACAAGTTTGCCATACTAAATCGCTAACGCAGTCGCTAGCGTCTGCGTTAAGAAAAACTCATACTAGGGGCACAGTACCTCCTATTTAAATAGGTTTAGGAAGCACTGCTTCTTCTCGTTGAGTCAAAATGGCTATAGAGCCAATAGTTGACCACACCTATTACTCTGAAGAGTATATTGTATGAAATATTTAATATGAAAAGTTGGTTTCTATAATTACTTTTTCGCTGGCTTGACGACCTGATAGTATGTATGTATCTAAAAAAAATCCCCTAAAAATGAGAGAGCGCCACAGTTTTCTTTTTAGCTGTAAGTACGTCGTACCATCTTAGAGCCTGCACAGCATCGCTCCAGCAATAACTGGGGCGGCCGACTGGCCATCTTCCTGTGCCCCTAGTATGAGTTTTTCTTAACGCAGTCGCTAGCGTCTGCGATTTAGTATGGCAAACCTGTACAGCGCCTCTGGCGGATAGTAAGGCATCTAAGAAATTCCATACTAAATCCTAACGCAGTCGCTAGCGTCTGCGTTAAGAAAAACTCATACTAGGGGCACAGAAAGACGGATAAGAAAAACACATACTAGGGGCACTGATGTATATCCCAGATAGGCTGCTTTGACGCAACCATCCTCTAGAGATAGAGCAGAATAAATTTTATTACCTACCTAGGTACTCGTACATAACTAATTTATTTCTTGGTTGTTTATTATTTTAAAGCTAGTTCCTCCTCTCTACTCTACTATGCAGCGGCCAACAGGGTCCTTGAATGAGTGTAGAATAATATTGTATAATCTGCATGTAATTTAAGGTGCAATAAAATAACAGTGAATCTTTGACATCTATCTTATCTTAAATATGGGTCCTAAATTAAAGAAAGCACGTTTCGACGTGCTTCCTTTAATTTAGGACCCATATTACCCATATTACCTGTTTCGGATAAAGCATTCATCAGACAAATATATATTCACGTTGAATTTACTCGATTCGGATAATCGACAAGTATTAGTTTTGGTACATCACTACCGGGCGGTTTTGATGCGCGTGACGCCATGACAGTAGCAGTCTGTTTAATCGCGCGGCCGCGGTTAGATGCATTCCCTCTTCATATTACCTGCGGGGTATCGGAATAGACCATTCTAATACGATTCGCGTTAAATCTTCGGGAATAATTGCGCATTGATATCGTGAGTGAGGCCCGGTTGCCTAGTGGATAAAAGGTTAAAGTTTATTGACAATTGAACACTCGGTAGTGAAATAACCTGTGTGAAGACCTCCCTTCTACCCGAATTCGCGTGCTTCGCTGGACCGACACCGAATTAATAGGGGATGTGTAGGAATCTCATGAGAAGGGGCATAAACGGGTTTAATTAATTCGGATTAATAAGCAAGTCACGCCCAAGCGCGTAAGGTACTTATCTTTTGTTTATTTTTAGTGATCAGCCTAACTTTCCTATCATTCACGCTTCCACTGCCAAATTTAAACATTCTGGTAGCAGAGTTGGCTGAAACAGAAAACTTTGGGTCCTTTTGTACTTACCCCATCCCTTACTAACCCACACAGGGATTTCTGAAGAAGGACTGCATGAGCTTCAGAACATCACCTGGTGCGAAGTGCCTATAGTCCTCCAGGTCAGGGTACGCTGCTCCAATGAGGTCCATTCGCTTGCTGGCCAGTGAGTCACAGCAACACAAAATGTGGCTCATGGACTCCTCTGCTTTTGCACATGCCCTACATTCGGGGCTTTCGACAAGTTTCAGTTTAAAGAGGTGACTGCGGTTTTCAAAATGTCCGGTCAAAGCACCTATTATTGTTCTTGTCTGTGTTCTGTTATACCTACAGACCTTCCTATGCCACCAGGTGCCATTGGCACCAATCGTCGCCTTCGAATGTGCGTGTCCACTCAGTGTATTCCATTCCGCCTTTTGTCATCTAAATAAAAATATTTTTTTTAATTTAAGTCCAAAAGCTTTTAATGAGCTAAAATCTGCTCTGAACCTCCGACCTATATGGAGACCACTTAAAATGTTCGTCGGTCAGCAGATGTCAGAAGTTGCGTTGCGGAAGGTGGAGATTTTTAAATGACTACAGGTGACGAAGCTAATACACAAACCATGGCGCACTTGCTGTCAAGTCCCGCCTCGGGGTCTGCAGAATCTACCCAGAGTAGGTACGAGTTTTTATAAATGCAGACGCTAGCGATCGCGTTAGCGATTTTGTATGACAACCCTGTACAGCGCCCCTGGCAGATAATGAGGTAGGTACCTAAGAAATCCCAAACAAAATCCTAACGCAGTCGCTAGCGTCTGCGTTTATAAATTCTTATACTAGAGGTACCTGAGATCACATCAAACAAGGGGTACTGTGGACAACTTGACGGAGGCAAATCAGAAGAATATTGAGTTGGCCTCGCTCTGGGTTAACCATATTTAAACACTTGTCATTGACACGAAACAAAGAAGGAGGAGTACTCATATGATATGAGTAATTAATATACTAATTAAGAAAGTAATCTTGTAGGACTCATGTTCTTTTCTATATAAAATCCTGTGTAATTATTATAATAATATTGTGCAAGTATGCCTATGTACTCGTAACTATTATATAAATAAAGAAAAATTAATCTGCAAAAATGAAAAGTTTTTTTTCATTTACCTACAAGTGCTTAAGAATTTTAAAGAATAGCTGTCTGTACTAAAGATAGCCATGGTACCACGTGTGCGTTGCCGAGTAGTTAAAAAATATCGTACTGTCGTCTCGTATCTATTAGCTATGGACCGAATTACCCATTCGTGTCTAAGCTTTGGCACTAATCACGGTAAAGATAGGAGCACCAACCCCGCTCCTATCACTGGGATCCAGCCTGAAGCGTACCAATCCCTCGTCCGTGCCTAACTATGTTAAACTACAGTTACATTTTAACACATTAAAATTATCAACAGCAATATCATATCAATATCAAATACTAATAAAGGCCATGTTAAATCACTAGAGCACAATACACGTCTGCACCGCTCGGCGAACCCAAGGAGAAGAGAGCGTTACACTCATACTCACCCCGACACTACTACTGCCAAGAGGGGTTTACCTGTAGTGGGGCGATACCTGTCACGTGATGTTACCGGGCGCTAACATATCTCTGTGGGCTTAGGAATGGTTGTGACAGGAAACCAAGTCTACCAACCCTGCTTCTTCGTCCGAGCGTGTTTTCCTAGATGCTTTTTTGGCTTGGATCCCAGGTAACGCTATTAATCTTCTTCGTCCGAGAGTATTTACTGGGGGGTTACTACCATCTCTTAAAACCATGCAAGATTCAGTGAGTAAGGGAGATGTCGCCTTACATAATGTATTGCGCTGTCTCGCTTACTCACTGGAACCTGGTTGCATCTTCAGCTTACGCTTCAGAGCCCAGGTTACGCTATTAATCATGGTCCTAATTTGGCGGTACTGGTTATTACAATGGAGCGACTGCCATCTGACCTATCACACCTTCATAAACCTATTTTCAGGGAAACCAGTCCAATATGATCATGGAAATGCTAGGTTAGTTGCCAACAATGTCAGATTTTTCAGGCTGCCTAAACGCATCTGACATAGCTTCACAATATAAATAGCTTGACAGCAATTCCCTTTCGTCCGGCATCAAAAAAAAGCCAGATAGATTCACAAGTGTTAAGTATAAATAGCTTGACAGCAATTCCCTTTCGTCCGGCATCAAAAAAAAGCCAGATAGATTCACAAGTGTTAAGAACTGGACTTGCTGTAGAAATCACTACATAGTATAAAACAAAGTCGCTTCCTCTGTCCTTATGTAGGTATGCTTAAATCTTTAAAACTACGCAACATATTTTGATGCGTTTTATACAGTGATTCAAGAGGAAGGTTTTTATGCCCATGCGAAGATGAAGCCGAAAACGTGACTTCTTCACGGAGGAGCTCAAAATAGAAATGCGATTGGTGGTCACAGAACCAAGTCAGATCACGGTGGCTGTCGCTTGACACGCACTATCGTATGTAAAGATGATTCTTATGCAATCCCTATTACTACTAACTAACATTACAATATCATTATCAATTACATTAACGTATTATGAAAAAATGGTTACATTTTAATTGGTTTTACGAGAAATTTCCAATGCTTTCACAATATTGATAACAAATAAATTGTTCGTATAAAAGAAAAATAGATCAGTGGAGTGAATTCAGTTGTTCGAATTCGTTGAAGATGACATTTCTTGGGTTATTTTTGGTGTTACAGTGCCTTCTATTGCAGGTAAGTTAGAAAGGATCTTAGGTCCTTTACAAAATTAAATTAGCTATTAACTGCCTAGGATTATCCAAACGATCAAAAGGTCTTGGCGTAGGTATTACACGGGAAATGCAGGTTTGAATTACCTGACCAAAAAGAGTCCAGTAATTTTGCTCCAAGATACAATAAAGAATCATACCTTCAGGCAGAAGCAATTTTTTCTTCCAGCTTGGTTATGACTTATGAAATCACAGGCTTGATTCATCTAATTGTCAGACAAGAAAGATGATTTCGTGCTTCGGAAGGAAGGTTAAGCTTTAGGTATGCTAGGTAGGCTGCCTTCTGGTGATCGCTTAAAGAAACCACGTCAGAAGCCAAACGCCATTTTAAAATAGACACCCTGGTTAGCAGGCTGATCTTGATAAATTATTTAAAGACAGAAAGCAGGTTAAGCTGTAATTCCCCTGTAAATCAAGCAACGAAATTTTAAGACGTCTTATCCTGATGAAATAAATTAAAGAAGTTACTTGTTCCTCTTTGCTTAGTTCCGCAATGGAAAAAGCCTTATATGATGACATGCTATATTATTTAACCATAAATCTTTCCAGGATGTCTTCACCTATCCCCTGCAAGGATTACCCAACAACCAACTCCTCGGTAACTTCGGATTGAACCAAGGTTTTAACCAGTTAAACTTTGGCAACAATCTCGGCTTATTACCAGAATTCGGCAACATCAATAGTCCAACTGTTATATCAGGAGCTATTTCCCAAACCGTAGCCCCGACTTATAACCCAGGTTGGCAGTTGGCTGCAGCGCAAGCGCCGTTAGTCACAGAAATCGTTCCAAGTCTTCAATTTGGGGATATTTCCATAGACGGTGATTTGCCTGTGGGTGGTAGCATTAAAATTAGTGGTACTTTCCCTGTCTATGGTTACGTAGGTGTTGATGGTACAATACCGTCTTATGGCACAGCCTATGTGGATACGGGCAATGGCCTTATAGATATCTGCAAGTGTGGTTTGTAAGTGTTATTTGATAAAAGTTTTTGTTTGATTATTAAAGATTTGTTTTCTTTCATTATTTCTACCTTGTTTTTTTATGGACTCGCTTGTCTGCTTCTATTAATCAACTCTCCTGTCACAGCGCAGGTCTACTGAAAGAGATACCTATAAAAATAAGTAATGCTCTTGGAACTCATCCTGTGTTCATGACAGTTTTATTCACCAAAGGTCTAATATTTTTCTTTAGGCTTCGCTTTTTGAGAATTTCAGATATAAAACTTATAAGGTAGATGGCTCTTTCTCGGCCAAGGTCGGAATTTTCCAAAAGCCATTTTCGTGCTTATTTCGCCAACGTCGGATCTTTATGATCAAAAACAGATGTCTGATGTCAAAAGGTAGTTAGAGAAACTACATTAAAAGAAGAAACAGGGATGGTTCTCATTAGAGCGAGCATTGTCCGGAGCGGGCCGTGGACGACTGGACGTGTCTCAGACGGGGCGCGGATTTAATCTGTTACATACATTTTGTATGAATCAATTTATAGGCAGTGCAATCGGGAAGCGGAGGTAAAAGCGGTTCAGGTGGACCAAGTCATAGACATGAATCAAATAAAACAAAGGAAAAAGTTAACCTTGTGTCGTATGAAATAAAGGAACTCGCAATATAAAATAAATATATATATAGGGACAAATCACACAGATTGAGTTAGCCTCAGACATGAATATAGTAGATGAATGAATAAATGAACAACTTTATTCCACCGTGATTACAAAATTAACAAAAACCAAAGAGACATAGATAGAACCTAGTGACAAAAAAAAAGGTCATATCGGAAATAGACTGAGTATAAAGTCGAATTTTCTGCTTATGCGATTTCTTCCAGTAGAGAGCTAGAGAGAAACAAAAATTTTAGAGTGTGAACGATGCAGAAAGCCGATTAATAAAATGAATGTAAGCCTAGCTCTTTATTATGATGCTTTATAAATATAAAGATCGACGCGAACTTGCGTTGTAAAGGTCAAGTTAGTCTATGGTCCCGTTAGATAACGAGTCCAAAAAATTGTTTGGCCTCTCTTGGCTCATCACATGGTCATGACATAAAAATAAATAATGGGTGCGTATTTCAAACCATTAGTTTCTGTACTTATTTCTATTTATACCTACTATCCAAGCTTTTATAAGTACTAATAATAGTAAAGCTGAAGTTTGTTCGTTTGAACGCTTATAACTTTAGTATGAGATTTTATAAACGCAGACGCTAGTTACTGCGTTAGCGATTTTGTATGACTATATACAGTGCCCCTAGTATGAGTTTTTCTAAACGCAGTCGCTAGCGTCTGCGTTTAGAAAAACTCATACTAGGGGTACAGCTCTCCTGGCGGATAATATAATAAGGCAACTAAGAAATTCCATAGGCACAAAATCCTAACCGATTGCGTTAGGATTTTGTGTATGGAATTTCTTAGTGTAGTGTTCGTAGTCCTAGTGCTGCGTTTATAAAAACTCATACTAGGGGTACTGGTTGGATTTCAAAAATAATTCATTTTATTCCCCTTTTCTTGGAGAAGGTAGGCTTAACTACAAACACGCCAAGGTCGAGTAAAGCCGCGGGGAACAGTTAGTTATTAATAAGGCGGTGTTATAATTTATGCGATAACCATAGACATGATTGACGAGTTTTTCAACGATACATTTAATGAATATAGCTAAATAATATAAATAGGACATTCTCATAATTCGGACATTCAAAAGTAGGTATTTATCTGCGAAAGTATATATAAATAAAAATAGAATAAATAATAATCATAAATGACGAGTTCTTAAACGATATTAAATATTATTTGGACTTAATTTCTAAAATTTAAATTATTCTCTTCTTAAATATACATTTATCCATTTACCCGCTTGCCGTTCCACTTTCTAATGTGCTACACCCGACAGAGTTCAATTGTACCTACTAAAAAGACAGTTATTGTACAACATGAAATGCAACAAATAAATTGAATTGAATTGAACAAAATAAGTCAAAAACGCATCCATTTAGGCACGGTGTTCCTCAGGGCTCCCTCCTAGGACCTCTTCTATTTTCTGTTCACACGATCCACATTATTGAATGTGGGACGATGTTTTATAACGCACTAAAAAGTAATTAAGTACTCAAAATTTCCGAATTTCAATATACAAATTAGTGTATTACTTTAGCTTATTATTGCCCCCAATTTCTTTAATAGTTTTAATTTTGTAAATATAAATAAGTTTTAGTTTAATTATTAATGTTTATTAAAAAAATTGTATTGGAGGAATCTAGCTTTAAAATTCAAACTACCATTTCGGCTGTCCAAAACCAAAGCCTAGCAAGTACATTTGACTTAATTTTACAGGAGAAGACATCAAACATTTTCTTCTGCCTTTTAGAATTCAACTCATTTTTTATATATTTTTTATTTTCGTAGGAATAAGTATTAAGTGTTCTATCTTATGAAATAGATAAATTGAATCTAAGTGCTTCTGGACAAGTTTTATGTGCCCTACTAATGACTATTTTCGATAGTTCAAGATATTTATGCCCCAAACCAACAGCAAAAACCTAGTAAAATTCCTAGCTAGGTTTTGAATTGTTATCTTTAAAGGTTCTGTTTGAGATTTAACGTTGAAAACCTAGCAAAAACACTAACAACTCTTGATTTGATTCTCTATTTTCTTAATATAGATATACTCGTATCTTATTTCAATCTAGTAAGTTGTAATAAATGATGATGATGTTGTAGTAAAGAAACTACTGTTTTAAAATAAAATGGTTTAATCATTGACAAATATGAGTAGCTAAATGATCTAAGCACATCTAAACACAATGGAAAATCAAGTTTCTTCTGTCATTTCACCTTCAGTTTGGAGATCTATTGACTCATCGTTCACCGGCAGTTGATTCCAAAATACCCGTCGTGTTTCTGGCATTAAAGGCACAAGTTTGGCAACAATCACTTCCTTTTTTCGAGCAGGAATACCTCGAGTAGCTGGTATTTGTTCAGGAAGCCCATTTAGTTTATACTTTTTAGGTAGGAAGTCCAACTCGACAAACGGTTGATCAAAACTGCAAATGATAGAAGTCATTAATAAGCGTAAAATAAATAGATATCAGATAATTCTTTCAATTAAAATCTTTGAAAAAAGCCTTACGTACTACGTGTTCGACTTCTTATCGAAATATCTATATTTTTATATTTATTCTAATAACTGACTGACTACTCCGCTGATGACCTTAATTATTGTCAAATAAGTCATGTTACTAGTGTTAATATTTTAACAATATTCCACTCCACACACAGTCAAAAAAGCAAACACACCGATGTTAGGTACTACCATACCACCGCCACTTGAATGCCACACACATTTCGGTTTACCTACTGATTAAACCTTTAAATAAAAGTAGCATTTATAAATACCTTGATAGAGCTGCTGCCAATATCCGTCTTGATCTATCACTATTCATATTCGAGGGTAAAAAACAAAATTAACGAAAACAAACTACACGCACGCACGGCGCCGACGCTAAATTCTAAATGAGCGAGCGAGTTCAAACGAGTCGTGCCGAACACGGCGCAAAAGCAATGGGAGGGCCCATTTCGCGCTCACGCATCTCTTTCACACTGACTTACTATTATTTATTAAAGACGTTATTTGATTATACAGTTTTATACTTCAGTGGTTTTCTATACCAAAAACCTAGCATGGGACAATTCCAAGTTTAAAAACTTAGTAAAAGACCGCTTTCAAATTCAAAATCCTAGTAAGTTCAACTTACAAATTCAAAAACCTAGCAGGTACCGCATTTAATAGGTTTTTGTAGTTGGAAATGTTACTTGCTAGTTTTTTGAATTTGTAAACTCCGAGTACGAATGACACTTGCTAGGTTTGGCCATATTCGTAACTCTGATTCTATTTTAGATAGAAATACGGTTGTTTTTGCCTTAGACGCAGCTCTAAATTTTGGGAATATCGGCTTTAAAAAACGTATTTTACAAAAATTGTCCCTTGCTAGGTTTTGGTTTTGGACAGCCGATTTTTTATAAAAGGTGGACTCAAATCAACTGCAAATATTTTAAGGGCGGATTCAGACCACTAAACTGAACAAATTTTCCAAATAAACTTATGTCAAAATTTGAAAATATTTTTTTCACTCTCCTTACTTAAATAGATCAGCTGATTCTCAATTTATTTGTAAAAGTTGTTAAGTTTAGTGGTCTGAATCCGCCCTTAAAATATTTGCAGTTGATTTGAGTCCACCTTGTATAAGTACAGACATCAACTTTCTACAATTTAAATAAGCATTTTCGGTGGCCTTATAGTGTATTCATCTATTTTAAGAGAAGGGCGTCCGAATTTGAAAAAAAATGGTTACAGTGTATTATGTGTGTCCTAAGTAAAATACGACTAAGTAAGTATAATATGAAAATGTTGTGGATAGTGTACCTATGTGGTAGGTAGACCACCACTACCAAAAGTACCAAATAATGGAATAAAGTACCTAAGTAGGTACATAAATAAGTAAAAAAAAAGTACACATAGGTATTGTAGTCGCAGTTTTATTTCCATAAACACAAAAAATTACAAATTCAGAAAGTTAAACAATTAATAACAAATCAATGTCGTAAAATAAAAGCAAAATAGGAAAATGTGGTTAGAAAATTCCTGTATGTAGGTACCTACAACAATATTAATTTCAATTATTCACGTACTTACAAATTGCAAGACCAAATTTTAAAAAATAGCTAAGTATGATCTGGTTATTTGCGCCATTTTAAATTACAAACAGAAAAGTTACAGGCAATTAATGAAAAAAAAAACATTTTTTTTTAAATGACATTAGGCAATTGAGTATATATTTCATTTTCAAATTTTTTGTTTGAATAACAACTATTCTGAAATAAAGTACCTCAATAATATAAAAAAAAATTATCCAAAAAATCTTTTGGCCTAATTAAAGTACAGTCACTAACACAATTTGGGAATATTAAATTTTGTCCATCAACCCTGATCATACTTTCGTCGCAATTAAAAAAATACGAATCGGTCAAAAAAGAAACTTTCTCGTTTTATATAGAGCCTAATCTCACCCCGAACATTTTAATAATTTAGGTATTTCTTTTTATACTTCTAGATCATCTATGAGAAAACAGTCTATAGATTATGGTGCTTTTGGGTTTGCACAGCAAAATAGAATCTAGAGTGGGGGACAAAAATAAATTTCACAGATTCAAAGTAGGTAAGTACCTATGTAGCATATTAAAAATATTCGACTTCGGGCAATAGTCCAAACAGACATTTAGGTACACTTTTTCGTAGGAAGATTCAGTATATTTTGAATTGAGAAACATCTCTTCAGACAACTAAATACTTAGTAAAAAATTGGCCTGTCTCTTTTTTGTGGTAAAGAAACGGAAAGAGACCGATTAACAATTAATTTAGAACAGATAGCTATAACCACCGCAGCCGCATCCTCCTACTACTGGTACAGTGCTTACCACATTAGGGTAAGACAAAGGCAGAGTATCAGCTAACAGACTGCTGACAGTCAACAGGGATAGAGTATCAGCAAGGCTGTTGGCAACGCTGGGAACAACGGGAGATATCACAGAAGACACGACAGGTGCGCTAACGAGAGGGGATAAAACGGGGGCTGAAAAGACGGGGGAAGAACAGCCGCATGAAGGAGCCAATATGGGAGCAGGGAGGATGGGTGATGAGCAGCCACATGAAGGGAGGACTGGTCCAACGATGGGTCCTGAGAGTGCGATCTGGGATGATCTCAAGACTTGGGAGTAGGCGGACTGCAAAAGAAAAAATAAATATAAAAATAAAGGTGAAGAATCGAAAAAAAATAATAAAAATAAAAATCAAAAACGTTGATTGTTAACTTTAACATCACGACCCCGTATTCTTAAAACAAACATGTAAAAGAAAAATTTGGGAATGCCAAAATGATTCTAGAAATGGGTTTAGGTATTAACAAAAATTCAAGTAAATAGTATCGATCTCTTCTAAAAAGAAGTGTATTTTTAGGAAAATGGTGGAAAATAGTTAGTCCACTTCGATGGCTCTCGGCTCAAATTTGATAAGTATGATAAGTACCTAAAAATTGGCATGGGAATGAAACCCTGGACTAAACCAAGTAAATTTTAAAATTTCTCACCTGCAATATGACCGCTTGAGCGACAAAAAGGACCAAAGTGAAGGATTTCATTTTTATGTATTTTTTAATACAAATAAAATAAACAAAATATGTTGAATGTGTCAGTCGGTCAACATTTTCAGTATTTATACTTATTTATTTGTAAATACTAATCATTTCTAAATACATTTAAATATTAAATTAAAATATACTATAAGTCAAAGACAAAAGAATCATTATTGAAATTGACACAGTTTTTGATAATTTTTATTGTGATGTAATGTAGAAATGCACTTTAGCAATTGATTGTACGTGCCAGAGTGTAGATTTGTGACATGGCGTGAAATCCTTATCTCCTGCATTTAATTGCAACAAGTGTAACGTGCGGTCAACGTTTTATTTATCAGTTTATGCATGTTATCAATAAGTTACTAAAATAATCTGTCATATTAACTGGCCATTGTGGCGAAATATGCAAAGTCAGAAGTTAGCAGCGCGCAAACAGCCCAACCTTAAATTACCACGAGCGAAAATAGGATAGGCTTCGCGCCTATCTTATGCGGGCCGTATGTTGCTTATAAATGAACGAAAAAGATTAGTATTATTGTGAAATAGATTTTAGTATAGGCTGAAAATATAAATAATTGAAAAAGATTATGTAGTATCATTGTTAAAAAAAAGCGTGTGGGGTGCTTGTGCCTTATTTTTCATTTATCGAGCACCCCACGCTTTTTCAAAAGCGTGTTAAAAAGAACATTTTCTAGGACACTGTATCAGAACATTCAAATTTAATTTAATTTAACTTAATTGTATGTGCACTATGGGCCATTGTAGCCCATATTCGGTCGAGTTTAATGTTGCGAGACCTCTGAGCTCTTCGGCTGACTCCAAAGTCATAAGGACGTAATTAGGAAAACACTTTATAATAAAGGTACTAGATTATTGGGAAGGCCGACGCCGACGGGACCTTCCAGATATCATTGGATTGATGAGGTGAAGAGCTCTTAAAACCATGTAAGCGAGACAGCGCACGCAATACATGATGTACCTAAATGTCATCTTATTTTCTCAATTGTTCTTCCATGATTTTTAGAGATGTTAGTAAGCCACCTGCGTAAACTACACGCCAACAAGTGGAAAGAGATGACTCAGGATAGATAGTAATAATCCTTATTATCGAAGGCCCAGACTCATTTTGCTGCATAATTTTAAATCATAATTAAGTTATTTATGCGCAAATCGCTAAGTCTCTCAAAGAATAACAATCCTCGTACCAAAACCAAGAGTTTAATTAACTCATCTCATAAAATACTAGGAAATAAATGGATTTCTTTATCAGCCGATCAATCGATCTATTGCGCAATCGCGCAACTGTGATGTAAGCTGATATACTTCATACAAAAGTTATGATAAGTATGCATTGTCTTATAAGTGCATAGTGTTTTGTCGTGAAGTTATTAGTGAACTATGAGAGAGATTGTTTCGGTTTTGTTATTTTGTGTTATTGTAAACGTAAGTGTCTGATTCTATCATCATTTATTTTCTTTGACCGATATTTTTTTAACGATTACATTGGCATAGGTAAGCATATGACCCGTGAAATAAGGGCACGTGCACTGCTGTCTGTCGACAGAAATTATAGGTGAAAGCGAGGTACTCAAGAAGATGATTTTATGTGCCTTCTGGTATGATAAATAGAATAATAGGCTTAAGTGAGAGCTAAAGATGGATATAAATCTAGCATTAAGTCAGCTTTTATAATATTTATTAAAATATGGTTATAGGAAATAGAGCCTTAAATTATTCTTCAGCCTGATCTCAACACGAATATTTGTCATAAAACTCAATGTTTTCTTCATTTTAGGGTCCAAGGTATGAGAGTAAAATGTGTGTAATTATAGATAGACTATTGGCGCCTGTAAAATATAATCAACTAAAGTTTTGAAAGACATGTACCTACCTAATTTGATAATAACTATCGTCTTAATCATCTAAACCCATTTAACACAAAAAATATATACAATTGTTCCATTTTTTGAAATTTTCAGGAAGTCACAGCGCCGGCCCCTTTCAACTTGCCAAAGACCAATCTACCCCAGCCTAAGCCACCAACACCAACAACAGTAAAACCATCCAAATGGAACGATTACGTATCCAAAAACTCAGGATCAAAACCAATGAAAGACAACGCATATCTAGCAACTTTAGTAAAGAGACCTCCAAAAGATAATTTAAAACAGAAAATTGAAATTAAAAAAGCAGAAGAAAATAACATAAATGTAGAAGATAATGAAAAGGAATGTTTGAATTCTACAAAAGTTTTATTTGCAGAAGAAATTGTGTACTCTCCAATCTTACTGCCTGAAAAGAAATCTAAAGGAAATCTTATGCCACCTTCAACTAAACTGGATGAAATAGGGTTAAAAGAAACAAATGATATCACGGACATCAAAAAAGAAAATTTTACATCAAAAATGAACAATACTGAACCTAAAAAAGGGATGAAATTACACGAGCTGTTTAAACCACTTCAAATCAAATTTAAACTTAATAACAACACAGATACTCAGAAACCTTTTGAAATACCACCAACCATGATACCTATTTTTAGACCAAATCCTAATTTGGCTAGAAATCAAGTAACAAAGGAGAATATGGACTTTATACCGAATACGGCAAAGCCTATTTTAACACCAGTTCAAGACTTGCCAGCTTCTGTAGAGAAATCAACATCAAAAGAAACAAAACATAATGTGTACCCTAATTCGAATAACATAGTATTTAATATTCCTTGCCACAGAGCCTCAGATATTCTAGATGAAGTGCCAATCAAGCCTGAAGTCTTACGGGTTTCACAAGCAAAAATGGAACCTATTCCAAACGCTGTAAACTCAAGTCCGCAAGAACCAAATCAGGTTGAAAGACCAGAAAAGCTAGAGACGGATGAGTCAGTTGCTATAGTGTTTAAACCCAAAAATATTTCTTTATTGAATGTCTATGGAGACTTGCTGAAGAAAATAACTCTGACAGTTTTGGTGCCTTATCATATGTCAAAATTAGGAACATGAGATAAGTTTGACCTTTAATTAGGATGAAAGAGAGGTGAAAACTCCTTTTTATAACTTTGCAAGCCTATTAACCGATATAAATAATAAGCTGTGACGTATATCTAATCTTTCTCAAAGTTCTTGATATCTTAAGCAATTTTTTTTGATTTTTATTTCAAAGACACAGCACAACATTACATGCAACATTTTTTTGGCTTTACAGGATCATAAAAGACATACTTACATCTTATTTACAAATTATAATTAAAATATATTATTAAAAGAAGGCAAGGTTCCGAAGATACTGGCAGCATTCCCCCTTTGAATAGCTAAACTAATTATCCATACTAATCCATACTAATATTATAAATGCGAAAGTCTGTCTGTCTGTCTGTCTGTCTATCTATCTGTCTGTCTGTCTGTCTGTCTGTCACCTCTTCACGGCTAAACTGCTGGACCGATTGTGATGAAATTTGGTAGGGATGTACTTAGTTAACGACCCGAGGTCAAACATAGGCTACTTTTGGGCGCGATATAACCGAGTACCACGCGGGGCGAAGCCGCGGGGAACAGCTAGTTTCTTATATATACAAAAAATAAGCGTTTGATAAGCCCATTTTAACATAAATATGTTTTGGCCCTTTTCTCTCATCGAAAACACATCTATATTTATATATTTTCTCTATATAAGGTGAACTAAGTGTGACAAGTTTATTTGGAAAAGTTGTTCAGTTTAGTGGTCTGAATCTGCCCTTAAAATATTTGCAGTTGATTAGAGTCCACCTTATATATAAAAGAAAGTCTTGTTAGTTACAAAATTTATAACTCAAGAACAGCTGAACAGATTTGGCTGAAAATTGGTGGGGAGGTAGCTCAGAACCAAGAGGAGGTCATAGGGTACCTTTTATCTTGAGAAAAAGCACTGTTCCCGAGGGAAGTTTGAATATTATATAGAGTTATTTTAATTTATGAGGAGATAACAATAACTTTTAAAATAATAACTATTGAAAATGGTCTTTTTCGTTTTTTGTTCACGACTGTACTTTCTTTGAGACTTACTTAGTTAGTGAGTATTTTAATACTATAATATATTCTGTGGTCTTAGTTTGATTCCCGATGTCAATTTTAATTTAAGTACCTACCTAAGTAATTTAATTTTGTAAAATAAAAACAAGTAAACTATAAGAATTCATAGAATTAGATTTGTGTTTTTTTTGTTAAATTAAAATATATATATTATTGCCCCAGACAAAAGCTAACAAAGAAATATTTTTTATTTTGAGCTTGCAAGTTTTTTTTAAAGTAAGGTTTGGTAAGTAAGTAAGAATTAATTTCTTCTTTTGAAACCCATAGAAGGCTCAGGACACTAAAAAAAAAACAAAAAAAAAAAACAAACAAGAGTTATGAGATCAAAACATTAAGGTGCTGTTAGGGGGCTGTTAGGGGGCTGTTAGGGGTAAACTGAATATCGTCATGGAAAGTTCCACGGCGCATGCGTAGAGGGTGAGGGTCCACACAGGATGAAAATTTAGTAAGTAGTTTTTTTTTTAAGACTTCCTAAAGAAAAATCGTTTTTAATTTTTTATTTCAAATTCACGTTAACAAAAAAAAAATAAAAGACATAAACATAGAATATAGAACATTAGTACAAGGGTGCTGTTTATTTCTAAAGAAATCTCTTCCAGCAGACCCAAGAGAGGAAACGAGAAGAAAAGGGTAACAGGCGTGTACCAGATAGAATGAATGAATGAATAAACATAATGCCGTAAACATTTTTTTTTGGGTTTGTGTATTTGTGATTGAAAATGGGACCATAGTATTAAGTAAGTTCATATAAGCCCGTGGCTTCATGTCTTTAGGTTGACACTAAGCCAACTATTTTATATTGGGATCACAGCAGATACAAGTGTACCTATTTTTGAAATAAAGTTTATATAACACAAAAAAAAAAACAATGGCCAGGTATTTTTTTTAATAAAGGCTTTATTCTACAAATACAAATGTAAAGCACAATAGGCGTACTTAATGCTAAAAGCATTATATAACAGTCGAACTTTGGGCTAGTCGACAGGTGTATCGATGAAAATTGGAGTTTTTAGACTTAATATTTTTTTATCAATTTATAACTACTTATCCTAACGTAACTTTTGAAAACTCAAAAGAAATCGGCGGCTCCATATTCATCCGGCTCGAAGGACTACTTTAGCTTAGCTTTGGTGAGGATGGATGCAGTTAACGTTACGTTCTTTTTAAACTAACTTGTGATGTCATTGCTAAAAAACATACTTAGCAAGATACTTCGATCAATAATTAGTTCAGTAAATCACCCCGTGTGTTCATTGGACAAAGCGACGCCCCAACCCCAACCCTATACATACCTATCTCGACAGATATAATATACCACAGAGGGCAGTCGAATAGTGAACTCCATGTCTGAATGTCGTTACCCAAGCATCCAAAGTATTCTAAAAACAGTGAAAAACGATTTGATGTGCACATTAATGATAAAACTAAATCGATAAATGTTCTCAGAGTGAAGTGTGAATCCAAAGTGAAGTAATGACGTTATACTCTTTACCTAATCATATGTTACAAGAACAGTTTAAAAGTATTGATTCGAGTAGTATGCCTTCTTTAATTTTTCGGAATCGGTAAGTTTTTGTTTATTATGGTTAAATCGATACGGTACGCAATGCGATTGCTAGTAATCGATAGTGTTTTTGCTAACGTCGCGTCGCCATCTGGAACGTGTTTTGTTTCATTCGGAACTAAGTTGGCTTTTGAAAAAGTATCTTATTACAAAGGAACAAAGCTTACTATAAGAACTATTCTATTGAGGTTGCACATATTAAATTGGTGTGGACAATAAGTTTTGATACTTTTTGTAAAAACAAATAATAATCTTCCTTACTAATATTATATTATATAGGTAAAGAGCTTGTTTGAAACTTGAATTAGCCTTTAATTTTAGAAATACTAGGTCGGAGTATTCTTACTAAAGTTAGAAGTTCTAACGTCCAATCTTTTGAATTTGCTAAGTACCTATTAGTCAACAGAAAGCAACTAAAGCAAAACTATAAAGTAACTATTACACTTACTTAACTTTGACAAATACATTATACATTGGACATTGCACCTTTTACATACACGACACAACACAACTTAATTTTTTTGGAGTAGATTTATTTACTTATTAATGGTTTTACTGTATAATTATATTACAAAGATTTAGACCTAGGCAAAGAAAATATGACCTAGAAGATTTACATTAAAGTTATCTGAAGTTGTCTTTCAAATAATAATAAAGAAGTAAATGAAACGAACGCAGCTTATTATTCTCTTATTGTAGGAACGCAGCTATATAAACGTCACATTTCCGGCAGCAGCCATTACAAGAAAAATAAATAAACCGACTAAATTAAAGTGCCACCGCAACACGTTTACTTTGCAAGCAAACAACAACTTTCTAATTTATCCATTATTTACATTTGTCAAGTGAATCAAGTCAAGCAGTGCCATTCGATTGCACATCACAATTTTCCAATTTGCGATTTGTGTGCTCGTGCTACGCAGTTTCAATACATCCTACGGTTTTGACCGTGTTTTTTCTTTCAAAGTTTATACAAGGCGCAACTACGATTTACCAAGATGACGAAGTTAATACAACAGTTAAATTTTAGTAGTAGTATTAGTAACTACTACGGTGCATCTGCGATTGAAATTGAACCCAAACCCGTGAAAGAGAAAAACTTGTAAGTTTCTTTTTTTTTTGTATTGTTTTGTTATATTTTTGTTGCTGTCCTGATAAGGAGCTTAAAATTTGAATGTAGAATTTCCTTTCGTTCTAGTAGGTACTATTCAATTTATACGACGAACGTCCTTGGTCAATACGTCATCACCTGATTGTTTCTTTGTACCAACCATCGCTTCAATGTAATGTTGTAAATTAATTTTTGTTTCACATAAATGTACTGAAATACAATAAATCCGAAACAAGAACAATCCAAATTAAACCCGAACTGACTGAAATAAAATTGTCAAACAAATTTACCAATTTTACATACTACCTACAAATGTTTACACAATTTATTTAGGTAGGTACTGTATTCATGTACTTACACAAATATAGCACAGAATTTTCAAATGAACAAGAGTAAAAGGCACTGCATATTTCTATAGAAATCTCCAGAAGACCCAAAAAAGAAATACAAGATTTTTGTCAACTGCAACTAATTCATAATTTAGTTTTTTTCATTTGTGGGTCTTTAGTGTTTTATAACCACAGAGTGAAAATGGGACTATTGCTATGCCTTCACTGTCCATTGGTCTGTAAGCAGGCTGTATCTATAATTATATGAATAAAATTTACCCATCTCTGCATGATCATTTTGTTCTTGAAACTATATTTTTCATATGAATTTATTACCTTTAATCAGTCATTATGACCTACCTTTGTTTTCTATAAGTACAATTAAGTGGATTCACACATGACGCATGCCCTAGTGGTCTTCGCAGCTCATGGACGCCTACAACACCAGGGTTGCCACATCTGCGTTGTTGATTAACCGTTCTAGGCTGATTGCCTTTTTTTGGTACAATCTATGGCCATTTTTAACTGAAACCAGCCTCAAACAGGTTACAAAATCTTCACACCCTTTTTGAAAGACTTCATGTTGTAGCCCTTTGGGTAAACTAGGAGTACCTCATGGCAAGTGGTCACGGAAGCCTATAATAACCATTAAAAACATAGCTTCATCCTTTTTTCTGCATTATTTTATGTTGTGCATTGTGCAATATCCTTAATTGGATTGTACATTATTTGAAGCCAAAGAAAATCCATGCATATTGCATTTAGTTACATTGCATAATGCTTACTAACATTAGAAATGCGAAAGTGAGTTTTTTTGTATATTGAATCAGTTCTTAAAATTTCCCATGAACGTACATATCTGAGAAGAACATAACCTTATGTCCTTCTCTTAAATCTTTAATTCCAAAAAATTACTTATTGCAATTCCATTGGGATTTTATGCAAGTGAAACCGCAGTCTTAAGCTAGTCATACATAAAAGGTCTAATGTTTTCCAATGTAGTTTATGACAAAAATATATTGCATATTTTTTACACTAACAAAACAATAATTATTATTAACTTTTGTTCTGTTACTTATTTGTTTAAGGAAACTCTACGTCTATAGCGACACAGTAATACATTGAATGATAGCAGTCTCATTGTCCGCCATTTGTTTTAATTAAATTCAATTGTTTGGTATCAGCGTACAGTGGAAATAATGTGCTTTTTATGAGCTATTTTTATTGTAGAACTAGCTGTTACCCACAGCTTTGCTTGAGTGGTAACTAGGTTTTTTTTAATTTTCTTAAAATACTAAGTTCCTTCATTTCAGCAGATTTGGATGATAGTCAACAGATAAAATTTGGAAAAAAAAATATTGGAGTTTGTGATAATACTTTTTTACAGATGATACTTTTTGCTGTCCCTAAAATTTTGATTTTGTACCTGATAGGTTATTTTTCAATCAGTTCCCTCAAGACTACTATACTACTGTGATAGAAGGAACATAATAGTCTGCTAGTTTAAGATTTGTTAGTGATGTCAGCAAATTATGTAACAATTTTGTGTGCGAACAAATTAAAAGCATTTTTTATAAATCTTTATTATAATAGTTATGCATATAACATATCCAATTAAGTATCTAGGTACATAATTTTGTTTGAAAGCCAAGATTTTAAATTATCTAAACATTTAACTGACTGCCAATAAAATTCTAAAGGTAAATATAAACCTTGTGAATAATATTTGCCAAGATTTACTGATAAAATTTACATTGTATTATTTGTTGACGTGCCTTATCTGTTATCTAGAGATGTCATTACCTCTATAAGATTGTGTGTTTGTCTTATACACAAAAATACACCACAGTTTAGGTATAGTAAGCTGTAAAGAAATACGACTCCCTTTCAATAGTGATACTTGAAGTATGGGGTCAGATTTCTCTGCAGCCGACTGTACATTATTAACAAACTAGCAACCCGCCCGGCTTTGCATGGGCATAAAAACCTTCCCCTTGAATCACTATCTATTTAAAAAAAGGCATCAAAACCCGTTGCGTAGTTTTAAAGATTTAGGCATACAAAGGGACATAGGGACAGAGAAAGCAACTTCGTTTATACTATGTAGTG
Source organism: Apomyelois bistriatella (assembly GCA_947044815.1). Lineage (NCBI taxonomy): Eukaryota > Metazoa > Arthropoda > Insecta > Lepidoptera > Pyralidae > Apomyelois > Apomyelois bistriatella. The sequence goes on along the minus strand of OX345715.1, from coordinate 2,520,756 downwards.
ATACTAAAAATCAAATTTTGAGGTAAGTTATGCATTCATTTTATGCATTAATGTTTTTGTATGACTAAAAATCATTAAATTTTGTATTCAAAAAATAAAGCTGGTCATGTTGAAGCCCCTCTCTCTCTCTCTCTCATCTTAGCGCTTTTCCGGCTGCTTCCTCACTTGTCCGCTTCTGCTTGTTGTGAGACTATTAGTATGTATAGTCTGCTGTGACGTCGAGACAGCACTTTTTAGGCCCTTCTACCTGGCCCTTGCAGAGGCAGCATGGCTATAGACACTTGTTCTACAAACTTGCCGGTTCTCGCAAAACGTGGCTGTACCATTGTGGGCGTTTCTCCTGAAACTTGTCTTTTATGTCATGGACATGAAACCTGCTCCGAATGTGAGCGTATTTTATGTGGTCTTTCTGTGATTATCCACATACATACATGCAACTTTTGTTTGTTCTTGTAAATCATGATGCCTATATATAATCAAATAAGTAGGTAAATATGTACCCCTATATGGTATCAGACAGATTGAGGAAACTATCTAATGTGAGATTTTATTGATCTGTCCAACATGTTTTATCTTAACACGATAAGCATAGGTATGAGTAATCCAAAGCGAATGAGCCTGCAAATCGCTTGGCCATTTTGTTTTTGCAATTAGTCTTGTAATTTAAAAAAGTCAACTTCGTTACATACATTTCTCCTTACGGCAGCAAAATGAAACGTTCCAAATTCATGGTCGTAACTTTCAGTTCAGAAATAAAATCATAACAACTGATGACTACGAAACTGAAATAGACGCGTATAACACGACGACCACGCCTGGTCTCGTTTTTAAAAATAAATGTAAACAATTTGCGCGCCAATTCATACGTCACATTTGTTTGTTTTGGTGGAAAATTATATTTGACATAAATTCAAACATGGCTTTTTTTATTTGAAAAAGAGAATATCGTTTTTAGTCATTTTGAACCTTTGTTTTTTGAACATTGAACATAGATTCTGATCTCACTGTCTGGATGCTTCGTGCCAATCACTGAAGTTTTAGTGCCAATGTTTATACGCCTGGATTCTCTTCAGTTATATTTCCATCAATTGATTGATTGATGGATATATAACTGGTTTGTTTGATGGTTTGGTTCATCAACACTTTATTGAAGAACCAAAAGCATAAAAGAGATTTTAATGTCAGGAGTAAAAAAACTAGGAATATCATTATACTTATATAACAAAAAATAGTTGTATGGTAGGTATGTGCCTCATTATGGCAACGATTCAACAATTGACGCAAGATGTCTATTATAGAGACTTAAAGATAATGTAAGTAGTACAAGAGTTATGTCCGTCTAGGAATGTTGTTTTGTTAACAATATCAGTAGCGATACACGCTATACAGGGTGAAACAGATGATTCAATATTATAAGTACATGTATAGCCTGTAGGCAGGCCATAATTCATGATTATATTTTTATAAATATAATTTATTGATTGATTAATTAATTCATATTATATCCCCGTTGATGAAATATCAAAGACTAACTGTTCCCTGCGGTTTTACTTGCCCCATAAATTATTTGTATACACGGCCAGTATTTCTAATGTTATAATTATAAACGTTCAAACAACAAATAAATTCTTCATCTATATTATGTTAGAATAGAAGATAGTATGGATATTTTCTAGGCGGCAGAAATTGCTTTTTTCAAGAATGATTTCAAGACTTTCTATAACGACACCATAAGGACTATGGACCTTATATATTATTATCACCAAAGCAAAAATACGTCTGTAGACTAATAAATTAAGTATATGTAGGTAGATTATGGGTGTACATAATAATAAAATCTCATAACAGTAATATAATAATAATCATTGTGATAACACTAGTTATTCTTAGTAATGAGCTTCGTGATTAAGTACCTAATTAGTTTAACAAATATATCATGTAACTGGCTACACCCCGCGGTTTACCTTACACAGCAGCGCCATTTTTTAACCACAATAAATTTGTTACTATCAAAAAATTTAGAATCGCACGCGGAGGCAATCTTTTTTATCTATGCTTACTAAGTTAACATTTCAAATTCTGAGAAAATTACAACCGAATTTTAACTAAGACTGGTGACGTGCCAACCCGGATCGCCACTTTTAACCTAATTTCATTACGAGTACCTACGTACTATATTCCACTACACCTCCTTCAATACCGAAAGGTTGAGGGATACAGCAGAGCCTTAAAAACACGAAATCTCAAACTACTTGGAGGTGAAGCTAAAACTAAGTCAGCTGAGAATAAATTTCCCAAAATCCACTGGTACCAAACCAGAGCCCGGGAAGCTAGCAATAATACACTGTTAATATATTGTTAACTAGCGACCCGCCCCGGCTTCGCATGGGCATAAAAAGCTTCCTCTTGAATCACTCTTTCTATTAATAAAAACCACATCAAAATCCGTTGCGTAGTTTTAAAGATTTAAGCATACAAAGGGACATAGGGATAGAGAAAGCGACTTTGTTTTATAGGTACTACTAGCTGTTCCCCGCGGCTTCGCCCCGCGTGGGACTCGGTTATATCGCGCCCAAAAGTAGCCTATGTTTGACCTCAGGTCGTTAACTACATCCCTGCCAAATTTCATCACAATCGATCCAGCAGTTTAGCCGTGAAGAAGTGACAGACAGACAGACAGACCGACAGACAGACAGACAGACTTTCGCATTTATAATATAAGTATGGATGTAGTGAAGATATACATGGTCATTTGATCATGTCAATAACTTGAGGCACTAAACAACATGCATTACAAATTATTAATTCTTTAGAATTGTTTTGATAACGACAATTTTATCTCTTGGCAAGAGGCCAAACTTTTTTTGTAGCTATCGTATAAGAGAAATTCGCAAACATCCTATATCGTCTTTTATGATATTCCTCCCGACTAGATCTATTTTCATCTTTGGCAAGGCCCCTTTATTTTGATCCCGATGTTTCCCAGTTTAGTAGCTGATAGTTCCTCTTTTAAATCGGACGCATTTCCTCGAAAAAAAGAAAAAAAAAAACTCCTCCCGCCAAAAGTAATATGCTGTATTCAGAATACAGCATAAAAAGAATAAAAATTTACTTCAGGAAAATACCCGCGAAAAATCGCTTGAAACCTATTTAGTATTTTTTTACCTTTTTTTTTTATTGAAACATTCCATGTGTTGTGATATATTTATTATTCGGTATATTATTGTTTGAGTTTTATTTCGTTGTGTTGTATAGAGTATTTATTTTTTCATGAAAAATGGTTATTCAAGTGTTGAGGTAAGGTTCTTTCGATTTTATTTTTACTATATACAGGGTGTACTGACATATCTTCTCATATAAGTAAAGGGTGCCGTACACAATAAATATAAAAAAAATATTTATTTACTTTGCACATCTGTGTTTGGGTCACAGGATCACGCCATCCTACCAAATTTCATCTGTTTTGGTCCAGTAGGTTCGGAGAAAATTGCTGTGACAGACAGACGGACGGACAGACAGACGCACGAGTGATCCTATAAGGGTTACATTTTTGTACGGAACCCTAAAAACTATATTTATTCGTGTCACATAACAATAAGAACATCCGGGTGTGTCAGTGGCGAACACTATCAGATTTTTCAGGCTGCCTAAAGGCATGTGACAAAGCCTAATGACTGCTATCTATTGATGATCCAGAAACAATACACTAAACTTAACTGTTCTTCCGAATCACGGACTCAAGATAGAAATGCCACTAATGGTGACCAATCCAAACAAGGTCGCGCATTAGCCCTCACTTAACGCGCGCTATCCTTACAAACACTTCTCTAGAATCCGAAGCAATAACTAGCCATCTAGAATAATATATAGTTTACTAGCTGTTGCCCGCGGCTCCGCCCGCGTGGGACTCGGTTATATCGCGCCCAAAAGTAGCCTATGTTTGACCTCAGGTCGTTAACTACATCCCTACCAAATTTCATCACAATCGGTCCAGCAGTTTAGCCGTGAAGAGGTGACAGACAGACAGACAGACAGACAGACAGACTTTCGCATTTATAATATTAGTATGGACTAGCTTTCGCCCGCGTGTCAATTTCCCACGGCAACAGTGCTTTTTCCCGGGATGAAAGGTTCTATGCGAAAATTCAGGATAATTGGGCGTGAAAGCGTAACAAACAAACAAATAAACAAACGCACTTTCGCATTTATAATATTTTTAATGATAGGATAGGATATCTATATGTATATCCATACTTCCATACTATCCACACTAATATTATAAATGCGAAAGTCTGTCTGTCTGTCACCTCTTCACGGCTAAACTGCTGGACCGATTGTGATGAAATTTGGTAGGGATGTAGTTAACGACCTGAGGTCAAACATAGGCCACTTTTGGGCGCGATATAACCGAGTCCCACGCGGGCGGAGCCGCGGGCAACAGTTAGTAAACTATATAAAATTACGGTGCGGGCAACAGTTAGCAAATAAGTAAATTACTTTAAGGCGATACCTCAAATGTTATGTACCTAGTAAATGGGCGGCGCTAGACCCCAGGCGCGGGGTGTCAGTCCCCGGCGCCCCCGCCGCCCCTCTGTCTGTTTACGCGCGATTCCACGCACAGCGATTTATAATATTCTGCAACATTTACAATTGCCACGTGATCTCGTTCCGGAGGTTAGAATGCATGGAGTTTGCATGCCATTATTTTCTCTTCTTACGTTATGTATTATAATTTCAGATATTTTTATATTTGAATATGTAATGGGAAATATTAGTAATTTAAAAGACAAAATATTTTTTTAAACTTTATTTTAACTTAAAAAAAAGTGTGAAATCACAATAGAACAAAAAAGCAGAGGGTTCCGCACAATGACAATGTCAGTTTTTATATTCAATTGTCGTATGTTAATGTGAATTTTTAATCTACTATTTCTTTCAACTGTCTCTTTGTCCTTTTAACTACTACTATCGCTATCTACATACATATAATCACGTCTTTATCCCATGCGGGGTAGACAGAGCCTAGGGTCATAAGACCTAAGGCCACGTTTAGCATAATGGTAGTTGAAACGGGAAATCAATAGTGATGGGTTGCTAGCCGCATCGCCTATGTCATGATTTCCCCATTCGGCGATTCCCTCAGACGACTTTTACGGCTTGCGCGGGAAGAAAAGCAGCTGGTACATTCTATGTTTTTTCTTTTTCTCCCAGACCAGCATGGAAGTATCTATCGCTATCTAGTGGTGTTTTAATGAAATATTTTCCGTAAGTAAAATAAAGTAAAGTCCACGTGCGCCTCAGCTATATCGCGCCCGAAAGTAGGTTATGTTTGACTCCTAGTGCATAACTATATCCATACCAAATTTCATCACAATCGGTCCAGCAGTTTAGCCGTGAAAAGGTGACAGACAGACAGACAGATTTTCGCATTTATAATATTAGTATGGATTTACCACTTAATCGTTAATTGATAGAATTCTTGTAGGTTTTCCTGTAAATGATTTTTTTATATTTTTTTCAAAATTTTTGGCTCAGTAGTTTTGTAAATGAGGCGGGATGATCAATTTTCGTCTTCTTACATTAATAAATAAATTAATTGGAGGATAAGACGTCGTCCTTATTACATTCCTTCTTTAGGGTTAGGGAATACTTCGAGCGTTCGGACTCGAGTTGATTTATAGTATAGGATAAGTAACTCTTGTGTTGTAATTAGTTTATAATTTCATATGTGTATCTTTGCGATGTACCCTCTTTAATGCCCATGTACTCTTTTTCCTTTTTTATACAGGTGACTGGAAGAGATCCCTGTTAGGGATAAGTCCGCCTTTTTTGTGTTCTATGTTGTATCATAAATATTCTTTCTGTACAATAAAGTTTTTACATACATATATACATACGTAATTAAATCAAAATCATTTATGTTACAATAATAACGAAAATATACTTGAGATCCTCATAACGAGCCCTTTTATCACCACTACATAGTATAAAAGAAAGTAGCTTTCTCTTTCCTTATATCCCTATGTATGCTTAAATCTTTAAAACTACGCAACGGATTTTGATGCGGTTTTTTTAATGGATAGAGTGATTTAAGAGGAAGGTTTTTATGCCTATGCAACGTCGGGGCGGGTCGCTAGTTTGATATATAACATGGTAAGGGTTGCAAAACTTTTTTTTATTCTTAATTTGTCACCCGAAAATGGTAATTTAAAAAAATATTTATTTACTTTGCACATCTGTATTTGGGCCACAGGATTACGCCATCCTACCAAATTCCATCTGTTTTAGTCCAGTACGTTCGGAGAAAATTGGCTGTGACAGACGGACGGACGGACAGACAAACGCACGAGTGATCCTATAAAGGTTCCGTACAAAAATTCAAAAAAGAAACCCTTATAGGATCACTCGTGCGTCTATCTGTCCGACCGTCCGTCTGTCACAGTCAATTTCCTCCGAACCTATTGTACCAAAACAGATGAAATTCGGTAGGATGGCGTAATCCTGTGACCCAAACACAGATGTGCAAAGTAAATATTTTTTTAAAAAGGTTTAATTTCGGTGGACAACTGAGGAGTTTTGCAAACCTTACCGTGTTATATATCATATGAAAGTGCTTGTTAAGAGGATTTCAAATATATTTTTGTTATTATTGTAACATAAAAAGTTTTGATTTTATTCATGAAAAAAGACGAAAATTGACCATTACCCCTCTCGTAGTACAGTGTCGAATAAGTGACTTTAATCCTTGTTACTAAAATTTCTGAGATACTTAATGCTATAAGAAACCTTTCACCGATTCACTTGACTAGATATGACTAATCAAATCAAATCAAATCAAATCATTTTATTTGCGTAAATGTGGTTACAAAGGTTGTTATAATAAATTTGGTACAAACACATTAGCCTAATTAAGGCATGCAAATTAATCATTGTAAACATTTTAAATTATGTCTTGTCATTTTCTAACTATCTTATTTAAATATCTTGATCTTGTCGTTCCAGAAATACACTAAAAAAAGAGCATTCCAATAAAACTTGATACTGCCAAAACAAAAATAATCTTTAGGTTTGATTATGATCCATTTTGTAAATTCATTGAATCTGCTTAGAATCCAGAACATTTCTTTGACATAATATTTAAAATATAAAAAAAATATTCCACACTGAAATAATTAAATTAGGACTTTTTTTGTTTCTTGAAAAAGTTGTTGATATCGACAATACGGTGCCCAGTAACATCAGCATTTGGTTCCACCTGAAACAATCCCATACGTATATAATCGAATATGTCTTCAGATTTTTAATGTAAGATCGTTAAACATATTTCATTAAAGACCAGAAGATCAAACATAATAACATGTCGTGGGCAATAGCTAGTACAATCATATTAGGTACTAACCGTTTTACATTTCGTGATGCTGGCGGTATAATATTTTGTCCATTCAAAACAAAAGTTTGTAAATCCGACTCCATATTTGTTACACCTCCCTGTTCTGGCAGTCGCAACAGCAGCGGCGGCGGCAGCGTGGACACAAAGACCTCAAATTGTTGTTGGTCCTGAAAACCATAGGTATTTTGATATTAGCCATTTTATATTTATCTTATATGTAAATTGTTACTTCCACACTTACCTATACCAACCTATCAAATTGTTTGTATAAAAATGGCGAATTCGTTTCAAAGCCAAAGTACTTAGATACCTAGGTATCCAATTTGATATAAATATTAAATAAATATATAGGTACCTATGTATCGATCTAATGATCGATCAGTACTAGTTTTCCATAACAAATAAAATTTATTTTACGGAGGCACTTGGTAGACTAAATAAGACTAATTATGATAGGATAGATGGGTAGGTACTTACCATCTGTTTACTCTCATTAGCTAGGCTTTCTCCTTGTAATCGGGTACTCTTTTAGTTTTTTTGCTCAATTACCTATGATAATACGAATATAAAAAAAATCACAGTTACGTAACAAAACCATAGCTAATATTACACTATTTTACATAACAAATACTATTTACAGTCAAGAAAAACACTAAAATAAAAACTAGGTTGGGATATAAATTTTAACAATAAATTTGAATATATATTATAAAATGCCATAAAAACTCGCGAGATTTGATTTTTAATAAAAAATGCGCGCGTCTTTTGCTCGGCAAATGCAGACGCAGACTGGCCGGGAGAGCGCGCAAGGGATAGCGCTTGGCGGTAAAGCCCGTGAACGATGAGACAGGTATAGTCTCGAGGCGCTCAAACAAATAGGGCGTAAGCGCCAAATTTGTTTTTATTAATTTATAAAAAAACAGACCAGTTCATTACATTTTCCTATACCTCTTATGATGAATCACTAACGACCTATATTTTAGTTTAAAAATCATTTTTTTTAAACTGAATCGTCGATCTATAATTTAGAAATATCGGTAAGCGAATACTATTTTTCAAAAAATATTTCTATCGAGAAAATTTTATCAAAACGTGTTTCCCATCTTATACATAAGGAGATAAAATACTCAAAAATCATATACTAAGATTTGAAACCCATAGTAAAAGAACTTTGCGAGATAAATGATGTTAAAGACCACCTTGTTTAGCAGTGGTATCGTCTTAAACTCGTCAACCCCTGCACGCACGGTCTAATGAAATAGAGTATTGTGAAAATTTACCGCCAACCGTTCTACGCAGGCTGAAATAAAATTGTGCTGTACACTAGTCGGTTCAAGGTCTCCACTTCGAACCAATGTTGTTCATACATACACACGTCATAGCAAATCATCAGATATGCCAGTCATAAATTGTATGCAAGCGTAGCCACGTTTTAGAGATTACTAGATCTACGAGCCAATTTTCTTTCATGTTGCCCAACATCAATGGCCAACACTGTTCGATATTTGAAAGAAAATTCTATTATATATTTAAATAACTAGATTTGGCCTGCGGCTTTGCCTGAGTAAACTTCCCTCGGGTACAGTGCCTTTTCCCGGAATAAAAGGTACCCTATGTACTTATCCTGGTTCTAAGCTACCTCCCCCCCACCGATTTTTGGCCAAATCAGTTCAGCTGTTCTTATAAATTGTGTAACTAACACGACTTTCATTTTAACCCCCGAATCAAAAGGAGAGGTGTTATAAGTTTGACGTATCTGTCTGTCTGTCTGTTTCTGGCATCATAGCTCCCGAACGGATGAAGCGATTTCAATTTAGTTTTTTTCGTATTCAGGCAACACCTTTAAACGAACATTGTTGGTGTACAGTGGCTGCGACAACGGCTTTTCCATGACCATTTTTGTATCTATGCATTTCTGGATTTCTATCTCAATTATTTCCTTGTTTCGTCCTTTTTAGACACCTTGTAACGTAATAGTTTTTTTAAACTTAAGTTTTTTTTTGTCTACAGCGGCGATGGCGCGTCCCTGAACGCCGCCACGGCCGGCAGCAAGCGCTCCGCCTTGTCGGCTTCCGACGCCGAGTGTTTCTCGCTGTGCCTGGGCGCCGGGCCTCTGTGGTAAGAACTCCTTTTTTACTAAATTTATTTTTTATTTTTTATGGCCAGTGACTATATTAACGATATCAATCTGGAAAGCGTTCTACTTTGTCGGCAACGCCCATCTTTCTTTTTGTAGCACTTGACGCCATACCTTTGTCCTCTGTGGTAAGTGGTAGGCTATAATTATTTTTTATTATGTATCTCGTTGTCCAGTGACTCTTGGTATATTTTATTATCATCCATCCTTCCTGATTGGTCTCCTTTCTTTTTGGTATGAAGTAGTGACTTAGCCGTAATTTTATGAAAAAGGTATCAAAACAACGGCACAAGTCGGTTTTAATAAGTAGCGAAGATTCGGCGTAGCTGTATGCGCCGGGCCTTTGTGGTAATAATTTATTTTTCTTTTAATTTTTGTGGCCAGTGACCTATTCTCATTGAACTATTCTTTTTACTAGATCTTTCGCTAGTTGATTTTAGTGAACTTAATACCTATTAGATCCTTATTTTTGGGTAAACTAAATACCAGTTAAGCGGAACCGGTAAAATGATTAAATTAGTTTATCGATAGTAGTTAGATTCAGACGCTTTTCTCCCATGCCAAATTTCTTTTTGGCAATGATTAATGTCACCGTCAGTAATTTGTGTTTTGACCTTTTTGACATTGTATCAATAAGTGAATCAAAACAATATTTTAGTTTGAAAATAAAACGTTTTGATTTATACATATAAATAATTTCATAATGTTACAATTAAGTTTATTGATAAATTATTTATCAAAAGTATATTCAATATTTACAATGTCAAAGAAAAATGAAGGTGAAAATTGCAAACTATTTTTAATATAGGCTTTTTAAGGTATCTTTTTGGTGTCTCGTTGCCGTTGGCCCTCTGAATTTCATCTAATATTCTGAGCCTTGTAGCTTATGATTAAGGTATAAATTTGATGAATAAGTTTACTCAATACGACCACTTGTTTACTCAAAAATTAATACAGCACTTTTTATAGCATACTTACCTCTACTATTAGCTGTTGTAAAGTGGTTTTCGTAGCCTAAAGATGCCTGCAACAATAGTGGTGTCATGACCATCACTTGTAACTTAATTAAAGAATATGGCGTCTAACTGGAAGCTTTGAAATCCACCACCCAAGAAGACATACACCGACCCCAGCATAAATCTGACTAAAAAATAAACTAGCTGCCATTTTGGAATATGGTGGTCACGACCCTCAGCTATGAGGAACACGACATAGGAGAATTAAACGTATGTTTTTGTGTCCAGGTGGTCCTGATGTCCCTGCTGATGGCTCAGCACCTCCCGGAGGGGTGAATAGCGGGGCTTCGAGCCCCGCTACACCATCTACCCCCACCCACGACGACAACAACCGTTAGTATACTTCTCCGTGTTTTCCATATTTCCCATCGTGTCATTGGCTAACAAGTAAATTATTCAAAAATAATACCCAACTGCATTGAAAGAACTTTCATAAAATTAGAATATGGCGCCCAAAATCCGCCATTTTGTTTTTTATTATTTTGATACATCCGGGTTTTTTTACTCTCACAGTAAATACTAATCTAACGACATCTCAGGATAAAACCCATCGAACGGTTCAAGCTGCAGAGCGTGCTAAACAATTATACATACATACATACTCCCGAAAATCATAACCCTCCTTCTGGCGCAGTCGGGTAAAAAGTATATAATTTGGCCCAGTAAGATGCAATTTAAAGTAAGGGGCCAATAGTCCAAGTATGAGATTAGTAGTATCCCTAGTATGAGATTTTGTAAACGCAGGCGCTAGCGTCAGCGTAAGCGGTTTTGTATGGCAAACCTTTACAGCGCCCCTGGCGATTAGTAAGGCAACCAAGAAATTCCATTCAACATCCTAACGCGGTCGCTAGCGTCTGCGTTTATAAATTCTCATACCAGTACTGACCGGACCATCTGGTCGGTGGATGTCCCAATATGCGCTTGCCTTCGTGGTCGCCATTCGAGAACTTTCTGCCCCATCGTCTATCGGTTCTTTCTTGCTATGTGCCATTTCACCTAATAATAGTATTATATAATCTGTGACGCAGGTGACTTGTTGAGCGGCCTTTTGTGGTGCAGCGCGAGTTCCCTCGCGAGCAGCGCGGAGAGCCTCACCGAGCCCTCGCCTTCTGGATTCACCGCGCAGCAACTGCGGGATAGAGAGGCTGTAAGTTCACATTTACTGACGATAGATGGCGTTACACCGAGCCCTCGCCTTCTGGATTCACCGCGCAGCAGCTGCGGGATAGAGAGGCTGTAAGTTCACATTTACTGACGATAGATGGCGTTACACCGAGCCCTCGCCTTCTGGATTCACCGCGCAGCAGCTGCGGGATAGAGAGGCTGTAAGTTGACATTTACTGACGATAGATGGCGTTACACCGAGCCCTCGCCTTCTGGATTCACCGCGCAGCAGCTGCGGGATAGAGAGGCTGTAAGTTGACATTTACTGACGATAGATGGCGTTACACCGAGCCCTCGCCTTCTGGATTCACCGCGCAGCAGCTGCGGGATAGAGAGGCTGTAAGTTCACATTTACTGACGATAGATGGCGTTACACCGAGCCCTCGCCTTCTGGATTCACCGCGCAGAAGCTGCGGGATAGAGAGGCTGTAAGTTCACATTTACTGACGATAGATGGCGTTACACCGAGCCCTCGCCTTCTGCATTCACCGCGCAGCAGCTGCGGGATAGAGAGGCTGTAAGTTCACCTTTACTGGCGATAGATGGCGTTATCATCATCATCATTTGGTTGTCCATTATTGGGCTATGTCAGTAACCTTTGTTCTCCTACGGATCTCCTCATTTCTGATTCGGTCTCTTAGGGAAACGCCGAGAATAGGAAAATCTCCAATAGCGTTATGAATTTTAAACGGGATTTGTGGCTTATTGTGGAGAGCCCACGAGTCACAGAGCTCTCTTTACCTGATTCTTATGTGTTTAAATTTTATGCAATAGACGGCTTTGTATTTTTTTTTAAATTCCGCTGTTGACGTCTAATTCGTCATACGTGGGCGCATGTGTATATTTGTTGACGATAGATGGCGCTGTAAATTTTAAATTTGGTGTCCAATACTCCTTTTCTCTTTTTCAGACCATCGCCAAGATTCTCGAGCGCAAAGATCGGCAGCCGGTTAAGATCGACTTCAAGATCCTTCTCACTGAAAACACCGTGACGCGTTGGGAAGCCGTGAGTATTTCATTTTAAACTAGCTTAACTTATTTAACTATAGCAATCCAACCCGGCTTCGCCCGTGGTACATCATAGCTTACGTCACTCAGAGTGAATGTAGCTTTCTAATTGTGAAAGAATTTATAAAATCTGTACAGTAGTTTTTGAGTTTATTTATTACAAACATAGACATAAAAATACAAATCTTTCCTCTTTATAATATACTAGCGACCTTTGCATGGGCATAAAAACCTTCCTCTTGAATCACTCTATCTATTAAAAAAACCGCATCAAAATTATTTGCGTAGTTTTAAAGATTTAAGCATACAAAGGGACACAGGGACAGAGAAAGAGGCTTTGTTTTATGCTAATATAATACTAGCGACCCGCCCCGGATTCGCATGGGCATAAAAACTTTCCTCTTGAATCGCTCTATCTATTAAAAAAAACCGCATCAAAATCCGTTGCGTAGTTTTAAAGATTTAAGCATATAAAGAGATATGGCGACAGAGAAAGCGACTTTGTTTTATACTATGGAGTGATAATACATATATATAAATCTTAATAATAAATAATACCTAGATAACCCATTGTTCCTATTTACCCTAAGGTTGACTGGAAGAAATTGCAGCGATAAGTCCGCCTTTGCACACATTGTTTGAATTTGTATTAAAATATGTATAATTTGTATGTTAATGGTACAATATCTATCTGTCTAGCTGCATCCCGCGACGTTACCCGAGGTTTATTATACACAGCAGGGCCATCTACTTTACTTACTTACTACGGACTTTCAAAATCTAACTTTTTTGACGCTTGACATTCACAATTTTTACGAACTCAAACCCCTTTAAGCTATTGATCTCCTGATGTGACTAAATTTGTGTTTATTGCATAACTAGCCGTAGCCTGGAAATACCCGGGAATCCCCGTTTTTAAGCTAATCGGTTCAGTACTCTCGGAGATAAGCATGATCGTACATACAGAGTGACAAAAATATTCAAAAATAATTCTTTTGCTTACTACTATTATTCTTTTTAAGTGTCCCTCTATCCATTTCAGTCAAAATTACTATGTACATACAACTGTTTTATTATAGCATAATGAGCCATACCATATTTACGTAGACGCGTCGCAATGGAATAATATATGATCTTAAGTTATCTGCTTCAAGTAATAACACACCAATTAACATAAATCTAACATAATAAACGTGCATTCGTTATCAGTGTATGTAATAGATATATTTAGACCGGGTGCGATGTCTCCACGCGGGTGGGTTATGGATGATAATGAATTGTGTATCATTTCAAACATTGTTCTGATATATTACACAGTAGCTGTTGCTTCTGACTTTGTTTAAATAGTACTGCTTATCAAAGACGTGATTATATTTATACTAGCGACCCGCCCCGGCTTCGCATGGTCATAAAAACCTTCCTCTTGAATCACTCTACCTATTAAAAAAAACCGCATCAAAATCCGTTGCGTAGTTTTAAAGATTTAAGCATACAAAGGGACATAGGGACAGAGAAAGCGACTTTGTTTTATACTATGTAGTGATAGTGATTATATTTATACTAGCGACCCTCCCCGGCTTCGCATGGTCATAAAAACCTTCCTCTTGAATCACTCTACCTATTAAAAAAACCGCATCAAAATCCGTTGCGTAGTTTTAAAGATTTAAGCATACAAAGGGACATAGGGACAGAGAAAGCGACTTTGTTTTATACTATGTAGTGATAGTGATTATATTTATACTAGCGACCCGCCCCGGCTTCGCATGGTCATAAAAACCTTCCTCTTGAATCACTCTTTATATTAAAAAAACCGCATCAAAATCCGTTACGTAGTTTTAAAGATTTGAGCATACAAAGAGAATAGGGACAGAGAACGCGACTTTGTTTTATATTATGTAATGATAGTGATTATATTTATACTAGCGACCCGCCCCGGCTTCGCATGGTCATAAAAACCTTCCTCTTGAATCACTCTACCTATTAAAAAAAACCGCATCAAAATCCGTTGCGTATTTTTAAAGATTTAAGCATACAAAGGTACATAGGGACAGAGAAAGCGACCGTTTTATACTATGTAGTGATAGTGAAGTGATGTATATCTGTCTGATTTTTGTCAGGTGCTGCAATCGAATACAATCTACTTGCGCGTGCCCGGGGTCCTGCAGTCCGGCAGCAAGGAGAGCTTCATGTTGCTACTCGATTTCGCTGAGGAGAGGCTCGGGTGTAAGAAGTAAGTTGAACTGATTTATTCATCATCGTTTCGTGTAGGTGACACGGTCAAATGCACGGACCATGCACACCTTCGTGTCAGAGAGTCGAAACTGCTTCTGCATGGTTCATTTAACGACTAGGTACCAGATGGCAGCAGAGATGAGAGGCGATATTATCACACAGATGATTCAAGCATTGCAATGTCCTAACCAAACTAAACAAAGTATGCTTCTCATGGGAATCGAACCCACGACTCCCAGGTCTACAGGCAAACGCCTTGACCACTTGACCACAGAGGGTTAATTGATTTATTATATAAGGTGCTGAATTCATTTATAGAAAGGACCATTGGTAGCAAAAAAACAAGAGGACACAATTTGAAAGCTGTTCATTTTACAAAGCCACTCAAACATGTAATTTCTAGAATTATCGGTGCTTACACTGATATTATGCCAGGCAAGTAGTTTTTTATAAGATGTCAGCTAAGAACTGATATCCTCAAAAATGGGAAACCCCGGTCTATCTATTAGTATATCTTCTAATATATAAAATTACTAGCTGTTCCCCGCGGCTTCGCCCCGCGTGGGACTCGGTTATATCGCGCCCAAAAGTAGCCTATGTTTGACCTCGGGTCGTTAACTACATCCCTACCAAATTTCATCACAATCGGTCCAGCAGTTTAGCCGTGAAGAGGTGACAGACAGACAGACTTTCGCATTTATAATATTAGTATGGATATTAGTATGGATGTGCCACAATGTTAGTTACCTTACTCCTCCGAAACGGCTTTACTGATTACTTACGATACTGACCAAATTTTATATGCTTTATTCAGTAGGTCTGAGAATCGGCTACTATTTTTTTTTCATACCCCTAACTGATAAGGGTTGTTTACCCGTAAATTACTTAGAAGAAATAATTTATAAAATATAATAAAGCTGAAGTTTGTTTGTTTGTTTGAACGCTTATAACTTGAAAACTACTGGTCGGATTTGCAAAATTCTTTTTGTATATGAAAACCTGATTCTTGGGGAAGGTTATAGGCTATAGTACATACACACTGATGGCGAGTGAAACCGCGGGGAACGGCTAGTAATTAATATGACACAACAACGTTTGCGGGGACAGCTAATTTATTTATATACTAGCTGTTGCCCGCGGATCCGCCCGCGTGCTCCTCTGTTATATCGCGCCCGAAAGTAGGCTCTGTTTGACTCCTAGTGCATAACTATATCCATACCAAATTTCATCACAATCTGTCAAGCAAATTAGCCGTGAAGAGGTGACAGACAGACAGACTTTCGCATTTATAATATTAGTATGGATTGGTATGGATTTTTGTTTCAGCTGCATAATCTGCGTGCTAAAAACTCGTGCCGACCGCGCCACCTTGCTCCGAACCTTCATGTTCATGGGATTCCAGATCCTCGCCCCCACTTCCCCGCTAATGCCGCACGAAATAAACAACCCCGATTATATCTTCTTGCACTACAACATGCAGTAGGCTTGTAAATGCTTTATTGACATAGGACACAGATGGCGCTCGGCACAGTTGTCAAATCACTAAGTAGTTATCGCGTGTCGCACTAGATGGCGCTGTACGGAATTTTAACGGTCTGGTGAATATTTTGTTTTATCGACATCGCGGAAGACGAAGACACCTCGTCGGAAGTTTTCTAAGTATGTTTTAATAATCTGTGACTTGATTTGTTTGCTATTTAATTCTTAATCTGTGCAAATAATTTTTTAACATGTATTAAGATTTATACTGAATCTACCCACATTTACAATTTAATAGACTCAAAGCCAAATAAGCATAGGTTTAACATTTTTTTTTTAATACAACGCCACGCGCCATCTGTATATTATAAAAAAAAATATGTCAATAAAGTATCAACATATAGATTCGTGACAGAATTTAGAAAATAGAACGGCTTTACTATTTCTTTGGCTGATCATTTAGCGATTATACATCGAATAGTGTTAGATCTGTCACGTGGTAGCTGTCAATGTGTTATCGATATCGATGTAACATCCCTTTTATCGATAGTGCATAGTTTAGTATTCGAATCGGCACGTATTTTCTAATAACTCACGCGGCTTAATAGTATGAAGGCGCCAACAAGTATATTATATAGGTGTTTAGTATATTACTTATTATGTAAACGTAAACATTTGTTTAAGTTTTTTTTCCTATTAACAAGTTTATTTGTAATAGTATAAGCAATATAATACTTTGTAGTCTTCAAATAATAAAATCACCTGAAAAAACTTAAATAAATGTAGGTGTTAAGTATTTCTTTTTTACAATTTCAGCTTTGAGTATATTATACCTATTGTCGCGGTGCAAATTTTCTTTCAAAAAATTTTATTTGTAGTTTCTTACTATATTAATAAATATGTTTGTCGTCGTATCGTATTCAACCTCTCCGGGGGTAGAGCATATAACAAAAAAAAAAAAAAACTTAAAAAAAACAAAAAAAAAAAATTGTTTATGAAATATTTCGATCACATAATCACTGTAAATTTATTTTTAACACTCACTCTCATTGCTTACTTTTTTTTTTCATTAAACTGAGCTACATATGTATATTATGCATAACGATTAGAAAAAAAAAGCTATAAACGAAAATGTTTCTTATTTTGTCATTATTTGCATGTAACTAAGTGATTCGAAATATGAATACAATTATATTCTTAATTTCATTAGATAATTAGCATTTTAAGAAAATTAGAGGTAAGTGGTTTTTTCTTTTATCCTTTTTTCGGGGTCTCTCCAGAGGTCCCAAGTAATTTTAGGTTAATTTGAAGCGGTCCCGAGTAATTTCAGTATTCCTTTCTAAGTATTACCTGTTTGGAATGGGTCCGCTCTTAATTGTAAGCTTAATGTATTAATTGACGAAAATAAAAGTTAATCCTAAATAATAATGGTGTTTTATTTCATGAATATTTTGTCCTGAACAGGTTAGCCGCCATCTTTCTGTTTTACGTTTTTACACTCACACCCATACTTCCTTGAGGCGTCCTCGAATGAGGTTGAGTGGAGGAGACCTATGAGGCAACGTTTAAGAATATGGGTGTCAGGTTCCTATTTTTTTTTAATTTTTTGTGGTATTAATCCACAATATGGCAATCAAACATATACCTAGTTTTTTTGCCAGTATAAAATTTTATTTGAATGTTCTTCATTTAGTCAGGCCACAGAGTCAAGTCGATAGTCATGTCTTGTCAAGTTAGTGAGAGGACTAAGTGAAGCGGTGGAAGAATTTCACTTAGCATTATCTGGGGAACAAGGATTAGTCTTCCTAACACACACTTATCAACGCGAATAAATTGTCGCTCTCTATCTGTGCGATGTCACATTTTAACTGAGGTGGCAGTTTCTATACCGGTATTCATAAAAATAACTGTCTTTAACCTGAAAAATGAAAGGTCGATTTTGGAACTATATAACTACACAGGTTGGGTTATATACCGGTCCACCTCTGTTGGTCTACATGATGCTAATGAGGTTGTAGAATGTATGCAAAACTAAGATTTTCAATCCCTGGCTGGAGAGAATAAAATTCGTAAACAATTTGTTCACAAACAAATATGATTTTTTTGTCATGTTTGCAGCCAATATTCCCTTAGATTTTTCACATATGTGTACTAACTAGGTACAAGTGTATATTTTCTTTGGTGTTTTCCTAATATTCTGCTGTCTTTCAACATAGATAAGTGTAACATAAGTACATACATATTGATTACAAACAAACCGCATTCTATTTGTGGTTTCCTAGTTCCCAGCAGATACAAATTACAGAATACTATGCTAGTATAGATATTCATCCGCCATACAAAGTATCACGCCGATTTTTAGTGTACTAAATACGTTCCTCTTTTCCGTTTGTTAAATCACATAGTAAACACTCCTGTTAATTAGCTCCGTGAAAAAGTGAAAATAAAAATCTAAAACCTTGTAAAACAAAATTATCTACACTAAAACTGATAAAAAAGTGTACGGCTTAGTGATTTATCAAACGCTCCGCGCTCTAAGTCTAATAAACACTCAAGAAACTCAGTGTTAAGTGCAAATACTTTGTAGGTTATATCAAACTACCCACAAAGAAAAAGTAATAATAAAAGTACCAGCAGTGCATCAACCTACCTCAAGTTACAATAAACTACTGTCACTGTCAAACCAGTCAGACTACCAGTAATATTGCCAGAACATAAAAATTACACATTTTTGGGGAAACTATAAACTTGTCGGAGATAGAGAGATATAAGGGGGCGGGGGCAAGTGGAAGTCAGGATGGATGGCTCCGAGCATCAATCGTAGGGTCATAGGACGGCTTTCGTGGGCAACTCTTCAAAGCAGAGTGACAGTTCACTAACAGGGTATCTTTAAACTTACAAAGGTCAAGCGAGGGCATAATTGTCCCGGCAGAGGGACAGCAACCCAAATCACGGCTTAGATCGGTGCCCCACACACGCACACGATAGTAATCTCACAACCAAGACTCTTCTCGATTTCCTCCGTGCTAACACAACTGATAACCAACAGCAATTGGTAAAATCAAAGGGGTTGAGGGTATACAAACACTGAACACAAGGCATCACGCCCATAGGTCAACAGGGGATAGCTAGCTTCTGGCAATAATCACATAACCACGTGCACGGGTTAACGCTTAAACCAATTTACGTAAACTATTATCATTTCGAACTATGATCCGCTCAATTAATCACGATACGTATTCCGACCCGACTGCGCTCGCCCGACGCCATATTCAAAGTGAACGTTTATTTCGATTCCCAACCGCTACTATGACATTTACATCTGACAATGACACTTGGTGTTGCCAACGACACTTTATTCGATTAAGATGTTACGTTTAGATCTTTAGGTACTATCTTACACGGCCGGACTGACATTCGACCGTCCACGGGCGTATATTCTTAATGTCGTCATGTGAACAAAAATCTGCATCACCAATTTAATCCGCTCGTCCAACCTGACAATGAAAAACAGTACCAACCGAGTCGTGTTACACTTTGTCAAACCAATCCACATAAACTTCCACCTTGAAAGCAAGTGTCCCTTCGACCATATCATACCATGGACCGGACGGCTTGTTTCGACATGACTGACCAAGTAGCCTGGACCGGACGAGTGTGTCCCTATGACCAGCTACAACAAGCTCAGTGTCCCTTCGACCATATCTCGTCATGGACCGGACGACTAGCTTCTGCACGAGTGGCCTGGACCGGATGAGTGCGTCCCTTTAACCAGCCCACCGAGGACATTGATCGGACGACACAATCCCTTCGACCAGCCACTTCCCATCGAGCCTGGAGTATATCCCTTCAACCACCCGATCTCGAATCGAGCTGGCCCGGATGATACTGTCTTTTCGACCAGCTTAGACTCCACACGCTACAGAAAGACAAACGTCACCCCAATCAAAAACTCAATATCATTGTTTTACGCTTTACTCAAGATCTCTCTATGTCAACACATAACCAAAATTGCGCGATCTCAATAATACCACAAATATGCGCATCACCACCTGTGATCGCCGGGTCCAACTGAACCTACGGTTTCCTCCAGAAATCCGACCGCCAGAGCTACCGCCTACTCGTGGACTACACAAGGCAGACACCGATTTCTCTTCAGCTACGAGTATGATTCGGATTCCAGCATAATCAAAACACAAGTTATATTAGTCAACGCAAACGCAACTATTGAACTATGAACTAACTCTACAATTATCACCGAAATAAGTACCAAACGTAACGCTTAAAAGGCACGCTTTCAAAATTTTAATCCAAAATTACTTCGTCATTCCTGTACCCTCAAAAATATTTTTTTTTTTATCTGTTTCATAACTACCTTTAAATATCAAATGATTTTCACTAACAATTAAATTACTCCATTGACGATGAACGCATGAAATTTCAATTAAATCAGTTTCAGATAAAAATTTAAAAAGACTTACCCCGGTTACTGCAACATAACAAACGTATCATACTGTACTAAAGACGAAACCGTTATTTTTCAGAAAAATGTACTAACCGCATTATTAACCGCATAAGTAGGTAGTTTTATACGCGTAGGGTAATTACTAGATTATAGCCATGAATCAATATCAAGCGTGTCAGAAAACCGAAAACTTTTGGGTTCACTATCCCACTTCTGATGTCGGAGTGAGAGAGATATAAGGGGGCGGGGCCAAGTGGAAGTCAGGATGGATGGCTCCGAGCATCAATCGTAGGGTCATAGGACGGCTTTCGTGGGCAACTCTTCAAAGCAGAGTGACAGTTCACTAACAGGGTATCTTTACACAATCTTACAAAGGTCAAGCGAGGGCATAATTGTCCCGGCAGAGGGACAGCAACCCAAATCACGGCTTAGATCGGTGCCCCACACACGCACACGATAGTAATCTCACAACCAAGACTCTTCTCGATTTCCTCCGTGCTAACACAACTGATAACCAACAGCAATTAGTAAAATCAAAGGGGTTGAGGGTATACAAACACTGAACACAAGGCATCACGCCCATAGGTCAACAGGGGATAGCTAGCTTCTGGCAATAATCACATAACCACGTGCACGGGTTAACGCTTAAACCAATTTACGTAAACTATTATCATTTCGAACTATGATCCGCTCAATTAATCACGATACGTATTCCGACCCGACTGCGCTCGCCCGACGCCATATTCAAAGTGAACGTTTATTTCGATTCCCAACCGCTACTATGACATTTACATCTGACAATGACACTTGGTGTTGCCAACGACACTTTATTCGATTAAGATGTTACGTTTAGATCTTTAGGTACTATCTTACAAACTCATTGGAAATAATTTAGGATAGATAAACAAATGGAACTAATAATGGAGAAATTGAAGGAAGAAATGAAAAACAAACTGAGGCTATTAACATAAACATAAACGAAACCTTAGATGCCAAAATGAAACCTCTAATAGACGAAAATGTTAAATTAAGAACAGAAGTACTTCAACTAAAGAAAAGAGTCACCTATTTGGAGAGAGCCACAAGACGTAATAATGTACTCATTCATGGAATACCAGAAGAAGAAAACAACAATGAACAATTTATGGAGGCTGTGTTAGCGTACCTTAATATCTTGAACGATAAAGCGGGGATAAATGAGTGGGATAAATGGGAGATAAGCAATGCCCACAGGATAGGCAAGAAAAATAGTAACAAAATAAGACCTATTCTGATAACTTTAACCTTGGAGTGGAGAAAGTATCATTTGTTAAAACACAATAAAATGTTCCCTAAAAACATGCTACGGAGGATATACCTAAAAATATAATCGAAGCAAATAAAGCTTTAATGCCAAAAATGAAAGAAGCAAGGGAGGCAGGAAAGTATGCGATTATCAAAAATGGAGAACTAATTGTTAAAGATTTTAGAAGAGATAACAAAGAAAAGCGAAAACGAATACCTTCTTCTACACCATAAACACCCACAGCAGACTGCCACAAAACTGATAAATCTCCAACAGCAACACAGCCCTTAAAGGTCTCAAAGACAAACTCATTTAATGTACGAAACAATAATGGTCATAAGTCAAAAAACAAATTATGTCCTCTAAGCCTCTTGAAAAAAAAATTTGATCAAATATACCAGGAAGTCACAAGATAATAAACAAAATTAACAAACAAAACAACAAACATTTCCCCAATCCGGTTGGTCCCCGTGGGGAAGTAGACCAAGACCCTCCAAGTAAAAGAAATAGTAAAACATATATAGCAACTCTGAGCAACTCTGAACACACTCACTCTTAGAACACAAGAATCTCTATTTGAATTAGAAGCCGCTCTAGAATATATAAATTGGGATATATTGGGACTATCTGAAGTAAGAAGAATGGGCGAAGAAATTACTGATTATGGTAACTACATATTATATCACAAAGGAGAAACACCGGGACTATATGGCGTGGGTTTCATGGTGAAAAGCCAATATCGCAAAAACATAATCGAATTCATTGGTATATCGGAACGTATTGCTATATTGAACATACAACTACCTTCATACAAACACAATTGGTCAATAGTTCAAGTATATGCGCCTACGAATTTGGCAAGTACAGAAATAAAAGATAATTTTTACGAAGATCTGAAAACAATTTTTAACACAACACATAAAAATGTAATAATTATGGGAGAATTCAATAGTCAGATTGGACCAAGGAACAAAGGCGAAGAAAATATTTTAGGCCAGTACAGCACCGGATAGATCAAAGTGGAAAGACTTGGAGGAGGCCTATGTCGGTGGACAATCTAGGGTTAAGAAGGCTTAGTGTATATATATATATAATAACTAGCTGTTTTCCGCGGCTTCGCCCCGAGTGATACTCGGTTATATCGCGCCCAAAAGTAGCCTATGTTTGATCTCAGGTCGTTAACTACATCCCTACCAAATTTCATCACAATCGGTTCAGCAGTTTAGCTGTAAAGAAGTGACAGACAGACAGACAGACTTTCGCATTTATAATATTAGTATGGATTTATAAACAGATTTTTTGTAACCTAGAAATAACAGCTATCTTTATCTTTAAATACGTTCCTCCACATACTGAGACATATTAACGCCATCTATCGATCACTTGGGAAACTGTGATTCTAAATCCGATAACTTATTAAACAAAGCACTAAATCAGTTTGTAAGATGACGATACTTTAAAAAAATCATGTTTTAATAATCCAGAGTTCTCGCCAAAAATGCGGCATCTGAACTAAATTCAATTTATTTAATCCTTGTAGCGCCAACTATTGGCAAGAAAAGGAATAAATCTTTTTCTTAGGCAATGTAAGCATATGCTCCACTTTCCCTCTGGCTGTATCTCATGAACTAATGATAAGTCAAATAAATAAAAATGTTATCAAAAATATAATTTTATACCTTTAACCTAAATATACCTCAACTCCAATCACCGATTTTCTGGTAAATTCTATAATAATAAGTAATATCTCCTTCCATTTGCTTATCTCCTGGTACCCCATCCTCAGAGATAAGGGTAAATTGCTCCTTATCAATGTCCGGGAAATATGTATCACAATCAAAATGTTTCTGGATCTCTGTCAGATAGATTTTACC
This sequence comes from Apomyelois bistriatella, assembly GCA_947044815.1. NCBI lineage: Eukaryota > Metazoa > Arthropoda > Insecta > Lepidoptera > Pyralidae > Apomyelois > Apomyelois bistriatella. The sequence goes on along the minus strand of OX345715.1, from coordinate 2,496,706 downwards.
ACAGTTTTTGTGTTCCATTGCTGCCTGTTAAAGAAAAAAACACATTATATTACAAAACGATGTTTTCATATCCATATTAAAAATGAGAAAAAATCATTATGAAAATCTAAATTAAAAAAAAAAACATTTTATAAGGGTTTTAAGGGTCCAAAATAACTGGTTAAGACTGTCAATTTTGGAGGTTGAGCAGAACCGTAATGCTATAAAAGTAAAGTTAAAAATGTATGGGCAAAAAACAAGTTGTTTTGTTTTTTTAACCATGCATTCAATCCTTGCTCAAAATTTAAACTGGGAGAATAAATTCTACTTATATTGTCTTTCTCATAATAATACATTTCCTAACAATTATCATATCATAAACAAAACATAACCAAAAGTAAATTAAGAATAAAACTAAAATAAAAACTGTTTAAGATCAAACAATTGTTCTTGCATCATAGTGCCAAGAACTCAGATGCATTCCCACGCAGAATGGCAACAGCTATTCTCTGCGCGAAAATGCTAAGATAATGAAAGACAGAACAGAGCATTGAACATACTTTGTAAATTGAAGATCCGCCAATCACCCATGTGGATTCTACGTCCTTCCTGCCTTCTATGTAAGATATAGCCTCATCCAGCCCTGATACCACTATAACTCCTTCAGGAACCTGTGAAAATGAAATGACAAGGTAATGTAAAAAGCAATGTGTGTGCTACAACCAAGGATGCTGAATATGGGGTGGAGTAGAGTAAGAAAGTAGACACTGAGCTCTAACGCAATCAGCAATCCATACTATCATACCATATTGAAAATCAACTAAAACTATAACAGTGAAAGTGAGTTTGTTTGTTACGCTTTCAAAGCCAATCTTCCTGAAATTTTACATACACATAGTTAAAAGTATTGAGGTCACGCGGGCGAAGCCAGTTAAATTATAAATGCGGACGTCTGTGTCTGTTTCACTTTCAAGGCAATACCACTGGACTTTTATTGATGAAATTTGATATGAATATAATTAAAGACTGGGGCTCAAATTAAAACTTTTTAGCGCAATATAACAGAGTACCACTACCAAAAAGTACAAACGCTAATTCTTCTTTCGTAAAACAACAAAACAAAATAAAATAATTTTTGCTTCGCCATAGTCAGGTAAAAACACTACTGTGCTCTTAGCTTTAAATGGCGGGAAATGTTTGTATGGATGCCTTGTGCTGCACAATTCAATAGAAAATTATGTAAAAAAAACATTACCTTAGGCTTAACATCATCAACATGTCTTGTAAGAACAATGTTAATTCTGTTAGCGAGAGGGCGGTACTTCAATGGTATACAGTCCCAGGTCCTCCGGCCCATGATCACGGCATTCTTTTTATTGGGGCTGCTGACTTTAGATGTCATAAATGAAAAGTATGCCATCTCATTTCTACAATAATATATTTTTTTTATCTATTACAGAATTACAACAAAAATTGATGGTTTCCTGTTTAAAATTTAAATAATTTATTCGCATAAATAAACTTAGGAAAAAACCTTGTTCAGTGTAATAGTACAGCCCATTTTGCTATTTTAAAACAGCATGCAAACAAGAAGCATTTCTTCCATTGGATGTTGTAAGTTTTAATATCATACCACATCATCATGATCAGAATTCGACAACCTACTGCTGGACTTCAGCCTCCCTCTGTCTACACCAAACTTCCCTATTATGATTCTGAGCCACCGCAATCCAGTTGATGCTAGCAATTTTTTAAATACCCCGATTGACCAACCACTGATGTCAAATGCTTCCTTATACATTTCAAGGGTATCACTCCAATAGAGCCTCACTTTATAACCACAACATAACAAAGCCAAATAGTTTCCAATATAAGTTCTTATCTAGGTTAGGGTTTACGAAAGAGGGTCCCGGACTTAGAAATTTTTTTTACCCCCCTTAACCCCCCTCTTTTACTGGGAATGGCTAGAGGGGTGGCAGACAATCAATAAATGTCCTATAGATTGATATCGTCCGACGCACCGTTCTCCCTTTTTTCCGAGTTTTTCCGTATTTTCGATTTCGACGACTCAAAAAGGGGTGAGGGGATGGCGGAATTTTTCACAAATCCGACTTTATGGAGGGTCATAGGTTAGGTTATGGTTATCTTGCGACCCCCAAAATAAGCGAGCGAGCGTTCGACTTGCGCACCGGGACCCTCTTTCGTACACCCCGACCAATATAAACCTTGGCCTAAAAGATAACCTTTACTTACTTGAGTCTCCAAGGGAGATTGCCTTTTATACCAATTCCCATATTTTCGCACGCCGCAGCTATTAAATTCAACTTTGTTTTACTCATAGTTGAAATGCTACTTAATTATATACCTCTGCTAATGCTAAAATTAAATAAGAAAAAACAGCAACAAATAACTAAACTATAATGACGAATTCATTGTAGTCTTGAAAAAATGGCGCGAAATTCTGCGGTGCGGAAAGTATATTTTGAAGAACTGACATTTAAACTTTACACATAGTGTTGTACGCATAGTAGCTGTTTGGTCTAATGAACGAAATCTTGCTTGCGTTACATAGTCACTAAGCACAAAAATTGTTCTTGTTTTTTAAATTAATTTCAATTATGTGAGGTAGGTAGTCTTGCGTAATGTTTTTTCTCGTCTCGAACAACATAACAACTTCACTGCGTTTAAGTCAGGTGTAAGTGTAACACACAGTTTATGATTTTCAAATATATATTTAATACTATACATTGGTTTTACAAATTAATGATGGTGACAACTTTGTGATATCATCATCACTAATTTGCAATAATTATGACGTTAATTAACACATTTAGTTCTCTGTAAGTATAAAATATACTAAGTTAATTTAGATGAAAATTAACATTTGGTAATAAGTTAACGATACCTTGATGAGTAACGATACTTGTTTGCTGTAGTTAACGTTACCAAAAATGATTTAAGAAAACCAACCTTGGTTCATCACTACAACTGTCAAATTGCAGAAATGTCAATTTTTTTTTTTAATTTTATATCTAGACAACTAGACCCTAGACGTACGTAGATAGAGTAGTACAGGCAGGTGGTCTACCACCATCTCTTAAAACCTGGGGGGTTTCTACCGTCTCTTAAAACCATTCAAGATCCAGTGAGTAAGCGTGACAGCGCGATACATGATGTAAGGCGACATCTCCCTTACTCACTGAATCTTGCATGGTTTTTAGAGTGATGGTAGGCCACCTTATAATATTTTGTGTACCTACCACGATAACCACGTTACGAACCTTTTTACGAAGCTAGGTCGTCGTGAATAACTTATTATTTTAATGTAAAATGGGGTTACCTCTCTGGTGGCTACTATGACCTCTAAAATATATCAAAAATCTATTGAGTACTAAGGTAAATGAGATGTCGCCTTACATAATGCATTGCTCTAACTCGCTTGACTCATTTGTTTTTAAATCGCTTGAAGACGTTATAGTACGCCCCCTTGCTTGCTTGAGCATATTCCAAGTCTATATGCATGATAAAATATCTATTTTATGTATACTCGTATCTGCATAAATGCGAAAAATAACAGGAATCTGTCTTTCGCCAAATAGAAAATACCTAAGTACACTACCTACGCGAATTTTCGCCGATTATTTTTATGTAAGTATATAAGCTGATAGCATTGTACCTATTTATTGATAAATAATTATTTCGCAAATAGACCTTATTTTTGCCCGTTTTGCGTGTACTGGTACTTAATACCCACCTAACATTATTGTATTTTTAATAAACAAATAGGTAGGTTGTACGGTACGAGTAGGTACTTAGGTAGCATCTAACTACCTATGTAAGGTACCTACAACGGAAATAAAAACTAGTCTTCAACTCAAATTATTTAGCGGCAGTCGCACGTACGCCATATGGCATCGTTAGTGGGTTAATGGCATGAATTGGGCGACGTTTCCCGCCATTTTTGCCATCAACTGTGCCATTGTTGTTTTATTACGGATCTGCGGGAGGCTCAATAAAAATCTTTTATGTTAAGAACTTGGTTGTTTCTGCTTGAATCTATTCTTTTTCATCCGAGCATCTTTACAGCCTAGGGTGCACTTTTAATCATGGTCATGATTGAATATTGCTTCAAGGTAGGTATTATTATTTATTCTTTTTTTTTTTCTCTAAGTCTAATGATCTTGGAAATAAAATCGACTCAAATACTGCCTCGCCGCTACTGCAAAAAGTGTATCTGTGCTGTGGGTCTAAAAACGCCACTTTAAGCAATTCATCGAATCGAATTCATATTACGAATTCCTTAGCAATTCTTTAGCAATTCCTATTTCTTTCAATTTTTTTGAAGAGGAATTGCAGTATAGTTAGCCATTTTACAAAAAATATAGGAATTGCTACCGAATTGCTAAGAAATTCGTTACATGAATCGATTAGATGAATTGCTCAAAGTGGCGTTTTTAGACCCCCTGGCCTCTTTTCATGTATGAGTTTTTTTTTTCGTGTAAATACTTAATTTTCTCTTCCCATCGTTGGATTTTCCTGGGACTTGTACCAAGGGGAACAAGTCAAAAGTGGATAGCGGGCAGTGCTGGCACATTGTTGTAATATAAAGTGTAATGTCTAACACATTTTGGCGGGAACGATTAGGTTTGGGGCAATAAACTGCGCACACCGATGATTAAAATAGGTACTGTATCTCATGAACCTTCATAAAATAGAATATAAGTCTTTATTTGCGTTTGCATAAGGTACACAAATGATGGTACTAAACTAATATAATATGAACTTATCCATACTATCCATATCCATACTTCCATACTAATATTATAAATGCGAAAGTCTGTCTGTCTGTCTGTCTGTCACCTCTTCACGGCTAAACGGATGGACCGATTGGGATGAAATTTGGTAGGGATGTAGTTAACGACCTGAGGTCAAACATAGGCTACTTTTGGGCGCGATATAACCGAGTCCCACGCGGGCGGAGCCGCGGGGAACAGCTAGTATAGCTATATGTTAATAGAATAGGTAGGCTTGAAACTTATACTTACAGATTAACCGCTCTATAAACTAGCAATATACTGCGTCCACTGATGGTCAGAAGGCTGTATCCATATGGATAAATCTATATTTAGGTTGTATCCTATGATATAGGTAGAGACTTGAAACTTATACAGATTATGTTTTTATATCAACAACTAGCTGTTCCCCGTGGCTTCGCCCCGCGTGGGACTCGGTTATATCGCGCCCAAAAGTAGCCTATGTTTGACCTCAGGTCGTTAACTACATCCCTACCAAATTTCATCACAATCGGTCCAGCAGTTTAGCGTGAAGAGGGGACAGACAGACAGACAGACTTTCGCATTTATAATATTAGTATGGATAGGATATGGAAGTATGGATATACTGCGCCCGCTAATGTTCAGAAGGCTGTTTCTAATGAATCGTGAAAGATAGACTTGAAACTTATACAGATTATATGTTTTATAGCCGCTCTATCAACAATGTACTACGCCCACTAATGGGCAGAAGGCTATAGGTATCTATAGATTTAGATTAGATCTCATGAATCGTCACAGGTAGGGAGTTTTTTTCCTTATAATGACAAGTGTTAAAACATAGATTAAAAAAATTGCCTGCGCGCGATTTCCAAATTCTAGTATAGGTAGTATAAGTGTTAAAACAATATTTTGTATCACTATCACTATCATATAAAACAAAGTCGCTTTCTCTGTCCCTATATCCCTATGTATGCTTAAATCTTTAAAACTACGCAACGGATTATGATGCGGTTTTTTTAATAGATAGAGTGATTCAAGAGGAAGGTTTTTATGCCCATGCGAAGCCGGGGCGGGTCGCTAGTATATTTATATTTTTCGGCAATCTAATGAAAACGTTAAGTGAGAACTCCGTGTTTTACTTTACCTTATCCCACAATTTCGAGTTAATAAGGAATTGACCTCGAAATTAATTCTTGGCCAATAAAAAAATAAAGAATAAAAATCCTTGAGGAAGTTTTCGAAGAAAAATATTGCGTTTATTGTTGTTTATTTTTTTTTATCACACCTAATTAAAAGTTAAGTACAAGTTGAGACTTTGATGTAGGTAGACCTTTATTCCAATAATATTTAATGAAGATTTTTTTTTATATCTTCTTACTTTTTTTTATTCAACATTTTTTTATTTGTTCAATTTACAAATGGTTTCATTATTAACTGTTGCTTATAAAATAGTTGATCGCTCCATTGCAATAACAACCCTACCCGTTACCTTGGGCTAAAGCGTAAGCTGAAGATGCAACCGGGAAACACGCTCGAACTAATAAGAAATAATAATAAAATAGTTATTAGTTGCAATAAATCTGAAATGTGAGGAAAACTCAGAATTTCAATCTAAACGATCCTGTGTCGACGATAAAATACGGTCATTTTTATTTAGCACCATAATTAGGACATTCTTGTTATTTTTTTGTCGACGATTTTCGGTAAGTGGGCAGGCAGGATACTGAGCGGGAAAGGTATAGGGAATAATATGGAATTAGAAAGGGAGAGATTCAATGTGTACTTTCTCTTATAGATTTGCTGAAAGCCGTACCTTATGTTCAGTTTTCACAGTGCCGGGCGTCTAGCCGTGGAAAACGGACGTATACGTTTCGTTTTTCACGCGCGATTTTTCCGCAGTGTTTTTTACAAGCAATTTAAATTAAATTGCGGCTATGAACTATAATAATATTTTAAAGGACGATTTTGTGACCTTTGGGATTTTTAGTCTGTAAATATCCAGCCAGTGCTATATATATCCAATAATAAATGCATTAAATCTGTCGAATGCTTCGTTTGTAAAGGATTGATGAGTGTTTGTGGTGAAACATTTTCTATGTTCGAATGTTGTAGTTTCCTTTGCCGTGTGTAGTATTTTAAAAAGTGAAATGTGAATAGTTTCGAATTTTTGAATTTGGAAGTTTGTTGGATCAGGTAAGAATGTATTTTTTTTTCTTTTAAACGGGTAAACACTAACTATAAAGGCGTCACCAAAGATACGATAACAGACGTCTTACCCCTTAGTACTTTTCCTTTGATCACTTTGGTTGGAATGTTCTTACTATTTTCCTCTCATAAGATCAGTGCCCCTAGTATGAGTTTTTCTTAACGCAGACGCTAGCGACTGCGTTAGCTATTTAGTATGGCAAATCTGTACAGCGCCTCTGGCGGATAGTAAGGCAACTAAGAAATTCCATACAAAATCCTAACGCAGCCGCTAGCGTCTGCGTTAAGAAAAACTCATACTAGGGGCACTGGGGTATTTTTTTGGATTCCGTAGTCATAATCTACCTCAATTTGTACGTCTAAGCTTTTAGGGTACTGTAGTCAAAGGATAAAATCGGGAAACCTTATTACTAATTGGTATAATGATGAATCATCCTAACATAAGGTAGACATTTGAAATGCTTGAAATTATCTTTTACTGTAAATTTCATTTATTTTGTAAGAATTTAAAAATGTAATTTGAGCATTTTGATTTTCAGCTGAATAAAGGCTGAATGAATGAATGAATTATATATGCTGATAAAATAGTCTTCAAATACTAACTAGGTACGAATGGTACGATGCCAATTTATGAAACACTAGTTATAGCCCGCGATATGTCGTGTGTGTATATCGCACCCATGTTGGACCCCTGGTCTTACATAACAAAGCGCTTGCCGGTGAGTGGTCGCCATTCGAGAACCTTTCTGCCCCATCGGCCATCGGTTCGTCGCGCTATGTGCCCTGCCCACTGCCACTTCAAAGAGTTAATCCGCTGGGCTATGTCGGCAACCTTGGTTCTCCTACGGATCTCCTCATTTCTGATGCGGTCTCGAAGCGAAACACCGAGCATAGCCCTCTCCATAGCTCTTTGGGCGACCTTGAGCTTTCAAGTTCCAAGTTATTAATCTCATCTAAGTATAATATAAGTACATTCTCGTACTTGTAATAATATACCAAGTAAGTATTATCTTAATCTATTTATGTAGTTATGTCACGTTTGTTGTTAGCTAGGAATGCTTACAAAATCTCAGTTTATTATTTATGTTATTACCTACATTTCTAATCTGAAGAGTCATCGCTGACTTTTGATCTGCCTTATCAAGAAAATATGTCTTCATAATAGGTATTAATTATTAACAAGGAGATCCGTAGGAGACATAGAATTTGGCTGGGTCCATAGGCACCCAACAAATTTTAAGCAATACTGCAATTTGCAATTATAGGGAATAATAATTTAATATGTTTAAAATTAACTTCAGATCCAGTTCCCCTAGTATGAGTTTTTCTTAACGCAGACGCTAGCGACTGCGTTAGCGATTTAGTATGGCAAACCTGTACAGCGCCTCTGGCGGATAGTAAGGCAACTAAGAAATTCCATACAAAATCTAAACGCAGTCGCTAGCGTCTGCGTTAAGAAAAACTCATACTAGGGGCACAGAACCTTAATTACATAAGACTGATTTTTGATATTAATTACATAAGACTGATTTTTGATAACTTGTGTTTTCAGTAATTTTTAAATGATGGCGGCGCTAGTGTTCACCATAGTATCATCTTAAAGAGCTACTCTTTGAAGTGGCAGTGGGCAGGGCATACAAATACTCTTTATTGCACTAAAAAATAACAAAACTAACAGATTTCTTAAAACAATGAGGCATATAACGCGAAGAAACGATGGCAAATGGGGCAGAAAGGTTCTCGAATGGCGATCATACACCGGCAAGCGCAGCATCAGTCACCCACCGACCTGATGGTCAGAAGACCTGAAGTAGGTCGCAGGCAGGCGCTGGATGCAGGCCTAGGTCCAGCAGTGTACAACTTGCGGCTGAAATGACAATTATTATGATGATCAATATGTCATACTTACTACGAGATAATTTACGTTTATTTTTTATTTCTCTCGTGATTTTCGTAGAGACGACTAAGGGACAGTAGATAGATATACTCTTCATTGTACCATTATCATACAAATAATACATGTTGATACAAATACAAACATTGTGTACAAAGGCGGAGTTATCGCTAATGCAATTTCTTCCAGCCAACCTTAGGGTGGTACTATTATACTAAGGGTACTAAACCTTATTACGAAATTTTATAAACGCAGACGCAGCGACTGCGTTAGCGATTTTGTATGACAAACCTGTACAGCGCCCCTGGCGGATATTAAGGCAACTAAGACATTCCTTACAAAATCCTAATGCAGTCGCTAGCTTCTGCGTTTATAAAAACTCATACTAGGAGTATAAAGGTCTTAATATATTCGTATAGGTATCCTACCACGTTACTTAATTAACTACTTAGTTAACTGCCTCCGTGGTCCAGTGGTTAAGGCGTTTGCCTGTAGACCCGGGGGTCGTGGGTTCGAATCCCAAGGGAAGCATACTTTGTTTAGTCGTTTCCAGTTTGTTAAGGACTTTGCAGGCTTGAATCATCTGATTGTCTGATAATAAAGATGATTCCGGCTTCGGAAGGCACGTTAAGCCGCTAGTCCCGGCTGCCATCTGGTAGTCGTTAAAGGAACCACGTCAGAGGCCGAGAGGCGGTTCCGAAGAACTCCAGGCAGACACCAGGGTGTGCATGGTCGATTGAACGTGACCACATTAATTTGCGTAACCTATATCACCACCAGGTGGACATCAGTCAGTCAATGCACACGCACACTAAACTAGCCAGTGTCTTTTTTTTTTTAATAAATATGTTTTATGCCAACCACCATAGACTTTTCGAAAATCAATAATTCTCCCTTAGTTATCACTATCACTAGTCACTACATAGTATAAAAAAGTCGCTTTCTCTGTCTCTATGTCCCTTTGTATGCTTAAATCTTTAAAACTACGCAACGGATATTGATGCGGTTTTTTTCAATAGATAGATTGATTCAAGGTTTTAATGCCCATGCGAAGCCGAAAGCGAAGCAAAAATATCTAAAGTATAGTACCCTGTGCCCCTAGTATGAGTCTTTCTTAACGCAGACGCTAGCGACTGCGTTAGCGATTTAGTATGGCAAACCTGCACAGCGCCTCTGGCGGATAGTAAGGCAACAAGAAATTCCATACAAAATCCTAACGCAGTCGCTAGCGCCTGCGTTATGAAAAACTCATACTAGGGGCACGGTATCATTTTAATGGTGCAGATGAGACCATATCCAATCCGCGGTTTCGTTTGCACCATTATTGGTGTAAAAGAAACCAATCTGTCTCATCTGCACCATTGATGGTGCAAGCCAATGGTGCATACGGTACGACGGGGCACTGAGGTTTAAATTTACCTACCTTTCCTTTTTTTTCTTGTTTCTTTTAATTGTAGAGTGTAGAGAATGCTTTAGTTTTTCAAACACTTATGCACATATGACTTACACAATGTAAGTCATATGTACAATGGTCATACTTACTAGTGATGTGCTGCTGGAAATTTGTATAGCTTACGGAAATTTTCCGGTCCGGTAAATCATATAGGTACTTTTACGGCAGAGAGGGTCGTCTGTTTGTTCTCTAAGATTCTTATCCAGTCACCATCATTGCGTATGGCATTCATCCTGCATGGATCAGATGTCTATATTCAAATTCCTCAGCCAGTTGACAGCGGCAGGCGTAAGATCGTGAAGCTCTCATTCCACCTGGAAAACAGCGAAGAATCAAGAACGACTTGATCGTTCTTATTCGGTATTTTAATACCGTAAAATGCTGCAACTTTGCCTGGATTTTGAGGTTTTTTGTTCGTACAACTGAACCTTCTTATTATTACGACTTTTCATGAGTTTAAGACGGAAAACAGACTTTATATCTTGCCAGGTAGGGCCCAAATACGTTAAAAACATGCTGTTTTTCTGAATAACAAGAACTCAAAGTCGTAGGCAAAGTTGTAGGTAAAAGACGCAACTTTGCCTAGAAGGATATCTCAATAAATAAAATGTCGATAATTTGCAGGATTTTTTTATCCGGATACTGAGGGCACATTGTTGGTCTCGGCAGTTACACTATTGCCCTATAGGTAATATTTTTTTTTTCACAGCTAATAGGCAAAGTTGTAGCAGGTTCCACAAACTTTCCATACAAAAATATCGTTGACTCCAGGGTTGTCCTAAATAAAAGCAGTATATATTTTAACTATTTTTATATATTTTTCAAAAATTTAACAGTTTGCTGCGTAAGTTTAAATTACAAATGAAACAAAATACTTGAGTGTCATTAAATTAAATAAAAATAAAAAACAACGTTAATTATGTAGATAACGTAACAATACTAATTTATAAGTAATTTTTCAATGAGCTCCTGGTTTTCTCCTGCTTCTCTTTTTGATACTTGCCATTTTTAATATAACTACAAAAAAAATGAAACTTAGTGGCTACACTCCTGATTGAAGGGTCAGGGTTATAAATTGGAACTCTATTATATTATTCCGGGCACAATTCCAAACTCCGGACTGCTATATTAAAAAAATACTTAAATATGCTTTGTCCAAATTACAATATCAGCTATGAAATATAGCATATATTATAGTACCTAATAAGAATATAATAGTATTAATGTAGTGAACAATACAGTTCCATGAAATCACATTAAAAATTTATAATTAATGAAATCCGACAAGTGATAACCCTAGACCCAGGCAAAGTTGTGTCAGTCAAGTTTCCAAAACAGTGCACAACATTGCCTACTAAGTTATTTTGATGAAATGGTGTCCTTTTCATAAAAATATTAAATAATACGGAAAATAGACAATGTTGTCTTACCTTGGGACGTTATTTCTGATTAAAATCACCTTTTCTCTTCGTAAAACTGCAAAAGTTACAGGACACTACAATTTTTCACCCTCACGGGCCGGTTTTTGTCGCACAACTGACAGAGTAACAATGGAGTTTTTATTGTAAAAAAATAAAAATATGTTGCCCTAATAATGTGAAATTACTATCAAATGGTAAAAAAAAGGAAAAAACGAAGCAAACGCGAAATATCACAATCGAAACGAAAAAGGCAAAGTTGGGCTTTCTTGGCAAAGTTGCAACATTTTACGGTACCTAAATAATATATGTTGTATGTAATAACTGTTCTTAAAATAAATCAATTATTGCATCATTTGTGTTTCGCGCGTAAATTGGAACGTCAAAACAATTGTATTTTTAAAATAAGTCGAAATGAGGCAAAAGAAGTACCGCGCTAATTCCATACTCAACTAAAATAAATAAAATACGTACGCGGGAACGGCCACTTGTTTGTTTTCGTTCGTTATCAGTGGCCTTGTGCAAATAAGTAACAATGCTGGCTGGAAATATCGAGTTGCTGTTACTGTAATGCGAAAAATAATAGTGACAATATTTGAAAAACTTGTAGAAGGTGGCGTGTGGGTTTCCACTAAACCAACTTCTAACAAGATCGGCATTCAGTCGCACACGATGTGTAGTTAAGTATAGCAGTAGGAAGCAGGCGAAGCAGTAGTAGGTAGAAAGCGGAGAAGGTATAGAGAGGAACTTGATAGCAAAGAGGATAGTATATACAGATAGATATATTACAATTTTACAACACAGTTTACAATATAAGAATATCGACACCAGAGACGCGTGTCCTGTGGTAGAGAACCGACGAATGAAGAACGCCGCGATCCGTCGATGTTTTTCATTGCGCGCGCAGCCGTTGCCAAACGATAGGTTGAGGTTTGTTATGAGTGGCGAGTGTCTCGCTACACCACTCCCCCAACCAGACCGTAACTACGGTCGATAGTAATTCGGAAACCTTACTCGTCTGCCGCTCCGGGTTGTTTTAACCTCTTGTTGTCCCTCTGTTTGAGATGTTGTCGTCGTCGTCGGTGGCATCGTTGTAGGACTATGTACATCTTTTGTCAAATAAGCTGGCTTCAGTCTGTCAATAGTGACGTTGGATGGTTTACCTCGGACATCTATCTTGAAAAATTTCTCCTGCCTCTCGAGGACTTTGAAAGGTCCGGCATAGGGTGGTTCGAGTGATGCCCTTACGTGATCTTGCCGAAGAAAGACATGGGATGCGGTATGAAGATCGCGTGGAATGTAAAATGGAGAAGTACCATGCCATGAAGCAGGTTTTGGAGAAAGCTTAGCCATATTCGTTCGAAGTCGGGTTACATACTGGGTGATATCTGCTGTCGTGTAATCTTTGGGAGATAGAAATTGACCAGGTAGCTGGAGCGGCTCACCATAGACGAGCTCAGCTGGACTGGCTTGTAGATCTTCTTTCCAGGTATTTCGGATCCCCAGTAACACCAGTGGAAGCGATTCGGTCCACTGTGAAGAGTCATGGCACATTATGGCAGCCTTGAGCTGGCGATGGAGACGTTCTACCATGCCATTAGCAGCTGGATGGTACGCTGTAGTACGAAGATGTCGCGCGCCGATCATAGACGTGAGTGCATTGAAAAGGTGGCTCTCGAATTGACGACCACGGTCCGTAGTCACGCGAGCGGGACAGCCGAATCTAGCTATCCAGCCAGACACGAGGGCAGCTGCGCAGGTCTCTGCTGTGATGTCCTGTAGGGGGATAGCCTCAGGCCATCGAGTAAATCTGTCGATGACAGTGAGGCAGTATCTGTAACCACAAGACAATGGTAAAGGTCCTACGAGGTCAATGTGAATATGAGAAAACCTCGCAGAAGGAGTAATGAAAGATGAGAGATGAGAATGAGTATGACGGGTGACTTTGTTTTTCTGGCAATTTAAACATTGCCTAGACCACTCTCTACAGTCCTTACGAATCCCTGGCCATACGAATCTTTGTGTAACCAGTCGTACTGTAGCTGTATTCCCTGGGTGATTCCAGTTATGCACCATATTGAAGACTTGCCTTCTTAAGTTCGGAGTGATGTATGGTCGAGGTGGCTGAACAGAAGTGTCGCAGAATATTGGTAAGTTAATGTGTGCTGTTCGTATCTTCCTTAGCTTCAGAGCGGTACCATGTTTAAGAAGGCCTTGCAGCTCAGGATCAGCTTCCTGGGATCGTGCAAGTTCTTGGTAGTCGATGGCCACGGAGATCTCATCTAGGCGCGAGAGAGCATCAGCAACCACATTCTCGGGTCCAGGTATGTATCGAACGTCTGTTGTAAATTGAGCTATGTAGTCTAGATATCTGAACTGGCGAGGTGAACATTGGTCTCTATTCTTTGTGAAGGCAAAGGTGAGTGGTTTATGATCAGTTAGTATGGCAAATGTCCTCGCCTCGACCATGTGGCGGAAGTACTTAATGGCCTCGTAAACAGCTAACAGCTCCCGGTCGTATGGGCTATACTTTTTTTGACATGGGCTCAGTTTATGCGAATAAAAGGCCAAAGGTTGCCACTCCTTTCCTTTTCGCTGTTGCAAGACTGCACCAATACCCAAATCTGATGCATCAGTCACGATGGCTAAATCTGCAGTTGGGTTTGGATGGGCAAGTAGTGTGGCATTTGACAATGAGGTCTTACAATCTTCAAACGCTTTAAGCATATCAGGTGTCATATTCACTGGATGTGAACCTTTAACTTTAGGGCCAGATAGTACTGCATGCAGCGGTGCTTGAAGTTGAGCAGCGATTCGTACGAAGCGACGGTAAAAGTTCAGCATGCCCAAGAATCTTCGAAGCTCTTTAACAGTTTTGGGAACAGTGTACTCCTGAAGCGCTTGGACTTTAGTAGCGAGGGGTTTAGTACCGGCAGCTGAAACTGAGTATCCTAGAAAGGTTACCTCTTCTTTTCCAAGGAAACATTTTGATGTGTTCACCCATATGCCATATTGTTTGAGGCGCCCGAAGAGTATGCGAAGATGAGCTTTGTGTTGTTCCACGGAATTTGAGAAAATCAAGATATCGTCGATGTACCCATAGCAGAAATCAAGGCCCAGGAGCACTTCATCAAGGAACCTTTGAAAAGTTTGGGCAGCGTTTCTTAAGCCAAAAGTCATGAACGGAAATTCAAAGAGTCCGAACGGTGTAGTAATCGCTGTTTTGGGAATATCAGCAGGATTTACAGCTATTTGATGGTAGGCCTTAACTAAATCGATGGTGGAGAAGATGGAACATCCAGAAAGTTGATGTGAGAAGTCATGAATGTGTCGTATAGGGTAGCGATCAGGTATAGTGCGGGAATTCAGAGCTCGGTAGTCCCCACAAGGTCGCCATGAATTGTCCTTCTTTCTCACCATGTGCAAAGCCGAAGACCATGGACTCTCCGAACGGCGAGCAATGCCACTGGCAAGCATGAACTCAAACTCCTTCTTGGCAGTCTGAAGTCGAGCTGGATCTAGACGTCGTGGTTTACAAGATACTGGAGGTCCTGGCGTAGTCTTAATATAGTGTAGTGTGCTGTGCTTTGGCGGTGAATGCACACCAGCAGGCCTTGTAATCTCCGGAAACTCTCGAAGTATTTGATGGAATTCTGACTCACCATTAACAGATTTCACAGAGGCGATATCGTCAGTGGTTCCTGTTCTTTCTGAAATGGCGGCGACATGTAAAGTTGTAGTACCGTCAACCAGACGTTGATTCCTGCAATCAACTAGTAAGTTGTAGTGGCTAAGCAGATCAACACCAATGATGGGTTTTGACACGTCGGCTATTGTGAAGCTCCAAGAAAATATGCGTCTGAGTCCTAAATTGAGATGAAGCTGTATAGGCCCGTAAGTATGGATGATACTGCCGTTTGCCGCTATTAGATCATACTTGGAACGAGCGCAGGACGTCTTGACTGCTGACCGTGGGAAAACGCACAAGTCTGAGCCAGTATCCACAAGGAATTGCATTTTCGTGGCGCGGTCGGTGACAAAAAGACGGCCTGTAGATGGAGGGCAGTCGTTGGCCGCTACTTCCGACCGCCCTGGGCGTTTCCCGACTCGAATGTGCAGGGCTGCCTACACTTCTTCGCCTGAGCTCCAAAAGTATAGTGGTAGAAACAGTGCGGGTGGTCTGGCGGTGGCTGTGTGTAATTCGAGCGACTGCTTGAGCGGTTTCTCTGAAAACTAGGCTTGGAACGTGAGTGACTTCTGTTATTCCTGTCATTAGTAAGGGCTGCTACTTGCCTGGTTAGCTCATTGACCTGCCTTGTTAGCTCTTCCATAGGCGAAGATGGTGCGATGACAGTAGAAGTGCTAGCCATGGAGACCTGAGGTGAAGCATGAGCAATTTCGTACACTTTATCAGCCAATTCTCCCAGTTTATCTAAAGAAAGATCCATCTGTGAAGCAATAACAGTCTGTATATTCTGTGGCAGTCGACTAGTCCATAAAGTGGCCAAAAAATCACTGGGTATTGAAGGACCCGCTAAACTCTTCAAGTGACGCAGGAATTGCGAGGGCTTTCGGTCGCCAAGCTCCTCGTGCGTAAGTAATTGTTTCACGCGCTTTTCCTGTGAAGCGGACAGACGCCTTATAAGCTCGGTCTTCAATTTCAAATATTTGTCCTTTTCAGGAGGCCTAGTAATGATATCTTTCACTTCGATGGCGTATTGGTGATCAAGCTGTGCTACGAGATAATTGAATTTTGTATCATCAGTAGTAATTCGGGAAAGACCAAATTGACACTCTAATTGGGCAAACCATAAAGCCGGTTCTTCTGGCCAAAATGGTGGTACTTTTACACCAACTCTCAATACCTCATCAATTTTAATCACTTTTTCGGACTCGCACATTTTAAAAACAAAAGTCGCTCACCACTCGTGTAAGTAAGGCCACGGCCAACCTCTTTGTTGCTATTGGCAACGTAGTTTGTTTGACAGGAAAAATTTTTATTCAAAATTATTTTTATATTATGCTCACGATTTCCAGGTCACAAATCGGCGCAAAAGGTGCTTCTTGTTCGTAGTCGGTGGTCACCAGTGTAGAAGGTGGCGTGTGGGTTTCCACTAAACCAACTTCTAACAAGATCGGCATTCAGTCGCACACGATGTGTAGTTAAGTATAGCAGTAGGAAGCAGGCGAAGCAGTAGTAGGTAGAAAGCGGAGAAGGTATAGAGAGGAACTTGATAGCAAAGAGGATAGTATATACAGATAGATATATTACAATTTTACAACACAGTTTACAATATAAGAATATCGACACCAGAGACGCGTGTCCTGTGGTAGAGAACCGACGAATGAAGAACGCCGCGATCCGTCGATGTTTTTCATTGCGCGCGCAGCCGTTGCCAAACGATAGGTTGAGGTTTGTTATGAGTGGCGAGTGTCTCGCTACAAACTGTTTTTTTTTCGCAGCAACCAAGGAATTTTTGCCATGCTTAGGTATTTTTGCCAATATTAAGTTCTATTGTTCTTTTTCATTTAGTTAAGTCAAGCCAAAAACATCAAGTCAGTAGTCTAGTTCAGTCAAGTAAGTCTAATCAAGAGTCAGATAGCTAAGTAAAGCAGTGGAAAAGATAGTCTATCCTGAGTCTACTGTAGAGTAGACTCAGGAGAGACTATCTTTTCCACGTTTTTTATCTTTCTTCTCTATGGTAGCATAGAGAAGAAATCTCTACTATGTCCTTATTTTTCCAATTTCAGGCCAGTAATTGTCCTTAGGCAATCATTCTTTGCAACTATCATGACAAATTATTTACTTGATAAATTCACCTCAGGGTCTGCAGCGCTGCCTACTTCTGGTTTTGCAGAATTGCAGACTTCCATAAGGCGTTATAGACTGCAGTTCCCTAATGATAGGCCGCATGTTTACTGCCTTAGTCAATAGTAAAAAAAAATTAAACACGAGTTTTATCATGTGTGTGTGTTAATACCACAAGTAAATACTAAAAGTGTGCACGCGCACAAGTGACACAGTTTTACGTAGAAATAAACTGCGTGTGGCGTCTCTATATGTATTATAATCAAGATTAATTAATGTATGTTTAATATCTAATTACCAAACTGCCAACCCTGCCCTGCTACCTGTTGAATGTTCTCAGTAATAACATCAAAATTTAATTTATTAAAACAACCTGTTGGCTTCATATCAATTATATATCGAGAACCTACCTATGTCTCGCCATAAAACTGACTTGGTGGCTTACTACCATCTCTTAAAACCATGCAAGATCCAGTGAATAACCGTGATGTCCTCTTACTTCATGTATTGCGCTGTCTCGCTTACTCACTGGATCTTGCATGGTTTTAAGAGACGGTAGCGGTAATTCAGGCGTCCATTGGCTACTTTAACCTCTTTACATCATGGGCCGAGACCTGATTGCCTACTCAGTAGATAAGGGTAGTTCTTCAGAGACGAAATTTTCGATTTCTATGGTTATATTTCGGTAACCAAGTAACAACACAATGTGTATTTTTTTTTCTGTACAGTTTAGCTTTATCCCTAACTGGGACAAATTATATTTTTAAAATAATTGCTGTCTAGGTACAAAATAAAAATATTTGAAGTTCGTTCTTCTGATTCATATAGCGCGTCCGTTTGCCATTTTCCGGAACAAAATGGTCGATGTCTTTTTTTACCTTTGATACATCAATATAAATTATTATAATTTCGAAAGGAAATGAATTGGCCTCTTACAAAAATAATGTGTTTTAGTTCTAATTATGTTAGTGTTTTTAAAAATAAGTAAATCAGAAGTGTCCGGCGTATAAAACTGATTGATGTGGCGTAAGCTGCGCTTGACCGTACTTGGTCGGGTAATAATATTGAGAGACTGGCTTCCCGCGCGGGGGGAGGCCAGTCGTGCAACGAACGAGCGAGAAGGTGCACGTGCGGCTGGTTGGCTTAGATCCCGGTGTTACGAAGGTAAATATCTGATTCATCTGTGCTTGGTTCAGGTGGCATTCTGATTACAATGCCTACTTTATAAAATGTATTTTATTGTTTAAAACCTTCAATCTGTGTTCCATGTGATGCTTTTAAATTATATATTCGTGTAGAAAAATGACAATACTGAAGTCTGTGTGTAAGATGACTTATGCATGATTGTAGGCAAAATCCTGATTCATCTGTGCCTGATTCATATGGTTAAAACCCCATATGGATCATAAAATAAATAAGTTTTTCCCCACGCCAGCACAAAATTGCGTTTTTGTTGCGTAATTCTCATTGTCCAATTTACGACTGTGCTCGATTCAGTAGATCTAGTCTAATTTATTATATTAACTAAGTTATAACCCTTTAAATTTACAAAAGACACAGGAGTACTTATAGACTTATTTTATATACGAAACTTTTGATATGTCTTATTCTTAATAAATATTATTTTGAAGAAACAATCATAAAATCCTATTTATTATTCCTTAGTCAGTCTCTATCTATTTTTTGTTATTTTAATATTGCAGTTCACACACAACAATGCCACAAACTCAGGATAAAAAGAAGGAAAAAAAGAGACTTGCAGAACGTAGAAGGATGGAAAACATAAGAAAAGATCCAGACAAGTATAATATGATTATTCCATCTTCATCCAAAAATTCAAGATCTCTTCAACAAAAAAAAGGCTTTACAGATGATCTTGAAAGCATCTCGGTCCCCTGCAAAAAGCCAAAGAAAAAAAAAAAAAAAAGAAAGAAAAATGTAGTACCTTTCTTAACTTTGACTTCATTCCTTATTAGTTAACCATACTTAGAATAAGTAGGTATGTTTCTTTTAAAGGCCATAAGTAAACTTTATCAA
This sequence comes from Apomyelois bistriatella, assembly GCA_947044815.1. Classification (NCBI taxonomy): domain Eukaryota; kingdom Metazoa; phylum Arthropoda; class Insecta; order Lepidoptera; family Pyralidae; genus Apomyelois; species Apomyelois bistriatella. The sequence goes on along the minus strand of OX345715.1, from coordinate 2,477,136 downwards.
AAATGCCATTTAATGAAAGTTGATCTCATTTTTGTTACCTTATTGTAAGTAAGTACGTGAAAAGTACACCAATGTGATTGTTATCTTATTAATAATTAAGACTGATGTCAAAAGTGCCATTATTAGAATAAGTTTGTGTACTGTAAGTACTGCTGTGATTTCTGAATTATGAAAGTTTATAAGTAGCTAATAAGTATAATAAACAAGACTAGTAAGTTGTAAGAGTACAATAATATGTAAAATAGCAATTATAATAACTTTCTAGTATCCAACATAATTTAATATAAGCCACAGTTAAATTTCTGTCATATTACAACATTCTCGCTTTCCCATTTACTTATTTTGGATTTGGAAATAAAGATAATTTTTATTTTTATTATTTTTATTTTTTATTTTATTTAATACAAGAATTATTATAGTGGAGTTTCAAAAATGATTAACAAGCATGATTGTTGAATTCAGGTTTTTTTCGTGATATTTGATCACTGTTAATTGTTTGCATAAAAACAGGCTTATCGTTGTTGTAAAAATATGATTATTTGCAGAATACAGAGCCAATCTAAATATTTTTTTTTATTTTCATATCTGTTTCTGATTCATCTGTAACAAATTCTGATTCATCTGGGCACAAAATATTTGAACGTCGATATCTTGAAAACTAAGTTATAAAAACGCGTCCCACATTCAAATATATGTTATTTAGTATACCTTTTTTCATATGAACATGCGTCATAGACCCGAAAGTGAATTAAAATTTTGGCCATATGAATCAGTCGAAGAATGAAATTTCAAAGAACTACCCATAATAGATAAAAAAGGTGATAATGATGGCTTAAAGTTCAGTCAAGCACGAGCCGGATTTACGTTGTTTACCATCCCTTCACGGCTTCTAAAATCCTCGCCGACAAGTAAACAAAATCCTGTAAATAAACATGAAAAATCAATAGGGCATTTTGATGGCGCCGCGAAATCGGCCGATAGCTGGCGGATATTGCGTGGGTTTATCTTAAATATGTTACGCCAGATGAAAAATGAAAGGTATTATGACTATCTGCCTGAGAAATCTCCATACAAACTTTACAATTACTAGGTACCTATAGTTAGGTATCTATAACATATAACCTATAAGTAACAACAATACAACCTAAGTGCAAGAACTGCAAGAATTTTGTATTTTTGTTTAAATATTTTTACGGCGCTAGAAACAAGTCTTTTAAGGCCTATTATAGTCAAGTCCAGTCAAAATCGTCAAGTCAGTAGTCTTCCAGTCAAGTAAGTCTAAGCGAAGCGGTGGAAAATTTTCTCTTAGCAATAACTTGAAGATTTTGGTGACAAGAATTTAAGTCACTTATACGGGATTACAATAGTAACGCTTCCCAACACTCACGCTTAGCGAATAATAATCCACCATTATTATGCACAAATACTCGAATAAACATAAATTTTGGTATATAAATACAACACCGACATTTATGACTTTTACCTTCGCGCCAAAACCAGAGTTTTGTATTTTTTTATAATATGCTTTACGGCCCTAGAAACAAGTTTAGCCTTAGAGTTTTGTATTTATTGTACCTGTACCACAAATTATAAAATGCTATTTTGTACTTAGAAGTATAATTTAAAAAGGGGAGAGTTGAGTGCAGTCATTAAATCTGAAATCTTAAGGAAACCATTAACCACTACCCTTTGTCGGCCTACTTACAAGTACTTTCAGGCTTGGTCATTGTGTTTTACGACATAGTCCACTTCATTTTTTCCCATGCTTATCGTAAAAGAGTAATGAGTGTGGAGGAAGCAAGGTGATCATGTTGTACTTCGGTACGTAGTACTATTACTAATTCTGTGACTTCGGTGCAAAACCCATATACTGCCGTATAAAGAAACTTTTGTTGTGCCCATTTTAACTAACATATGTTTTGGCTCTTTCACTCTTACCTGACACTTCATGTGAAAGAACGAGACGAAACATATTTTAACTAAAATAGGCTTAACAAACGTTACTTAATACGGGGATTAGAGTTTAATCAATACGATTTATGGTATAAGTAGACCGTAGGTATATAATGTGTATAAATTTGTAGTCAAATATACTCGTAATATACTAGATTTTGAGAAATTATTTATTATTTTTTTGGGGTCGCCAAGGAGCTTGCTTTCCAGCAGAACCACTCTATTTATTGTTACAGTGTAATTTATAAACATAAAGACTCGCATGGCATATTAAGAATGAAATGCTAATAATGGCGACCAATCCAAACATAACCGCGCACTCGCCATCGCCGTCGCTTGACGCGCACTATCGTTACGAACACGCGCGCTGCACTAGGCTACCAATCGAGCTCCTCATCCTCCCGCGGGTCTGGTGGCTTACCATCATCTCAAACCATGCAAGATCCAGTGAATAAGGGGGATGTCGCATTACATCTTGTATCGCGCTGTCTCATTTACTCACTGGAACTTGCATGGTTTTAAGAGACGATAGTACCTAACCCCACCGATAGCCAGGAGAAAAAACAAGTTAAAATATACTAATATTTTTTCAAATTCTATTAAGAAAACGGTTAAATTTTAAGGCCTTTAACGTGCATTTGATAGTTAACAAGCATTGTGCTGAAGCATATTGTGCAAACATTTTGAACAAGTAAGAAGCATCATTCAGCTCGCCTATTGGTTCTCGTGACTTGAGAGTCACGAGAGTAGATTGTAAAGTCTAAGCTTTATAAAATGCTTACAGAATTGATTGTTTGTTTGTTATAACTTTATTGTACCAAAACAAAAGTGAATACCAATACATAGAAATAAAACAAAAGTACAATGGCGTATATATGTACTTATAAAAATTTGAACAATAATAAATTAATGATGAATTAAAGAAATACAAGACATACTTACACACGGGCAAATAAAAAAAAAAATCGGATCGGGTCGACATTGGACAGCAGCTAAAAATTGCTTCTTTCTTTTAGTAGTTATAACTATTTGTATTTTTACAGTTGTTTAAAAAAATATATAATTTTACGGTTTAGTATTTATTTAGTATGTATTATAAAAGATACTCAGGTAATTCTCCAAGACACTTTCCTCGACCTTTACAAAATCTAGCTTCACCCAAATGAAGCTTTGACTGTTCTCTGCATCCCAAATCTACTCTGTGCCCAAGCAGCTTACGTATATAAGTACCGCTTTGCATTAAGCTTCTTGTAAAATATTTATTAGATAGCAAATAGTTTCAGACTGGATTTAGTGTGACTAGCTGTTGGTTTACTTGCAATTTGCTGTTGTTTTTATTATATTTTGTTTAGTTATGAAGTTTACTTTTCTAAACTTTATCCCCTCCTCCTCCAGTCGTTTGCTCACTACTGTGCCCCTAGTATGAGTTTTTCTTAAGGTGATACCTTGGTGAACACTAACGCCACCGTCACTTAAAAAAAAAAACTCACTGAAAACACAAGTTATCAAAAATCCCTCTGCTGTTATTATGGTTCTGGATCTAAAGTAAATTTTAATCATATTCAATTATTAAATTATAATTCCCTATAATAGTTACAAATTGCAAAACTGCTAAAAGTGGCCGTTTTAAGCAATAATGCAAATTATAACTATAGGGAATTATAATTTAATATGTTCGTTCGTAATTTAATAATTTAATAAGTCGCTAGCGTCTGCGTTAGCGATTTAGTATGGCAAACTTGTACAGCGCCTCTGGCGGATAGTAAGGCAACTAAGAAATTCCATACAAAATTCTAACGCAGACGCTAGTGACTGCTAGTAAAACTCATACTAGGGGCACTGAGCGTCGTGATGTGTCCGACCTATCTTCTTTGCGATTTCTTTCCATTTATGGCGATCTTTTGCCCCGTGGATTGCGTTGGAGATCTGGATGTTGAGCTGCTGCTTAATTTGGTAAAACCATCGTATCGGGCTACGTCCTCTGGATCTCCTTCCTTCCATCCTGCCAGTGACCAAAAGCTTTATTAGGCTGTCGTCTGGTTTTCGGGCTATGTAACCAAAATATTGTATCACTTTTTGGCAACTATTGTTACTTTATACCGAGTAATAAAGCATACCTAAGCCTCTGGTATACCAGGTACCTGGTATACTACCTTGAAGATGCCAACTAATAGGGCATTGCCTATCTTGTGGTCCTTTTTTTGCCACAGTAATCAGAAATTTCACTGCCATATTGTAGCAGTAATCGCCAAGATCAATTGTTTTTTTTCGCGCTTTGCGCAAAGTAGTTCAAGATAGTAATGCCACAACTAATAGCGACCAATCCAAGCATCGCCGCGCACTTGCCGTCGCTTGACGCGCGCTATCGCTCCTCGGTACAGTAAGTTAAATAAAATATACTCGAAATATTCCAGCAAAGCACAAAACAATCATTCCCGCAATTATTATTTGATTAATGCCGGTTTATAATTGGGATACCCCGGGGGACAAAAATAATTTGGGGTTATCAAAATTTCATCTGTGAAAAGGGTCTGCCACAGGTTAAATATTGCTTCTGTTTATTTATAATAGCTGCGTTTAAATAAATTTGGATTATTCATTATTGGAGAAAAATATTTGGTGTTTAAGCCGTAGCAGGTCAAGTGTGAGTCGGGTCCGCGCAACAAGGTGTCTTATGAATAATCTGTAGCTTGCAAAAAGGTTTTTTTTGTGAATAATTGTACTTTTTGGCAACATTCTGTCCATCCATCAGCTATCGAGCCCGATTGTTAAAAAAACTGCCTGCATCTGACACAGCCTTATGACTGCCATCTAGTGATAAAAACAAGGACGATCAATCGTTATAAAGGTATCGGTCTAAAACCTCATATTATATAGCATAGCAATCAGTTTGAAATAGATCGGCTCAAACAGTCTACCTTACTAACTATTTTTAAATGGAGCATTGCGCCGATACAGTATGGGCGGTGTGCTAATAGTTAAATTAAACATTTGTTTGTAATTTTGTATTGTTACCAGCGTGTTTTTGTTTTATGAAATCCCGACGAAAATTCTGAGGAACAGTACAAAAAAAAATTAAAAGTAGCTCATACTTTTTAACTATATATATAAAAGAAAGTCGTGTTAGGTACACTATTTATAACCCATAGGCTGAAAATTGGTGGGGAGGTAGCTTAGAACCAGTGCCCCTAGTATGAGTTTTTCTTAACGCAGACGCTAGTAGCGACTGCGTTAGGATTTTGTATGGAATTTCTTAGTTGCCTTACTATCCGCCAGAGGCGCTGTACAGGTTTGCCATACTAAATCGCTAACGCAGTCGCTAGCGTCTGCGTTCAGAAAAACTCATACTAGGGGCACAGGAGAAGGACATAGGGTACATTTCATCTTGTGAAAAAACACTGTTCCCGAGGTAAACTTGCGCGGGCGAAGTCGCAGGAAAAAGCTTGTTTTTTATTAATGTTTTTTTTTTTGTTAGTTTGTAATATTTGAGCACAGAATACGAAAAGTACTTTAAAGCTTGGGGTCCACATAATTACTGTTATGGGCAATAGGACAGACTAGGGGCTCCTGTTATTTTCATAGTCAACTCTTGCTACAACTACGAAAGAGGGTGGTCTATTACACACGGCCACTACATCATTTTGTGTAGGTGTCACGACCAATCGACCATGCACAACCTGGTGTCAGAGTTCTTCCGAATCGCCTCTCGGCCTCTGACGTGGCTCCTTTAACGACTACCAGATGGCAGCCGGGACCGATGGCTAAACGTGCCTTCAGAAGCACGGAATCATCAAGCATCTTTATTATCCACTACAAAATTAGCCAACCATGTGGTCCCATTGCCTAAGAAAAAGATTTTGTTATTTTTCGTGCTAATAGGTGATACTCCCTGTAGCGCGATTTAAAACATTCAATTTAGTTAAGATTCCGCTTATTTTTGGCAAAATAGAGTAAGAATAATAAAAACACGATTTTGTTAAGTATAGATAAATAAATATATAAATATAAATATATAGGGACAAATCACACAACAAATTATCATCGTCCAACGACAAACTGATTTAATGTTTTAATTAATATGTTATCGGATTTAGAATCACAGTTTCTCAAGTGATCGACAGATGGCGTTAATAGGTCTTAGTATGGGGAGGACTCTATTGGTACACTTAAAATCCGCGCGTGACTTTGTATGGCGGTTGAATATCTGTACTAGGCATAGTATTCTAAAATCTATGCCACTACAAAACCATACACATTTCATTTCACACATATTTTTTTCATATTTTCGCTACTCGCCAGCTGTGAAACTGTTTTGATTTACAAGACACTTCTGTGTAAACCAGATCAATGAAAGCCGTTTTTAATCCAGTAGTAAACACCAAACAGTAGTGGCCATGGAGTAGATTATAAAATAGAGATACAGCTACTTCTTTTATAATACTGAAGCTACCTGCGCTGAAATCCAAATTTTGCATATCGCGAAAATATTTTTTAAACGCGCGCCACAGCCCGCCATTTTAACAAACTCATTCGCTATTGGCTGATCCGTATGAGTTGTGCTGTAGTGCCAAGTTTTAAAAGAGATATCACGAGTTTTATTATTTTGGATTTTAAATTATTTAATCAAACAATCTCGGCGAAGGAGTGGAATTCTTTACCAGCTGACGGTACATATTTCCGGACACTTATAATCCGGGTCTTTTTAAGGCCATAGTGAACAGGCTATTAATGAACCAGCGAGCTCTATCTTAGACCACGTCTGCACTTACCATCAGGTGGGATTGTGGTCAATCGCTGGTCATTGAATAATAAAAAAAATCTAGTTCGTTTTTTCATTTATGTTGTCATTTGGTTCGAGTTGGCGGCAGGCGCTAATCTATCGGAAATTGCCGATTCGACTTCAGAGCTTAGGGTACGGTTTAATCAGTCATAGAAATTGAGGCACTGGTATTACATGGAGTGACTGCCGTCTAATCTCCATAACTCTTTTAGAGGAAAACCGATAAGATCATGATCCGGGTGTGTTAGTCCCTAACTCTGTCAGATTTTTCAGGATGTCTAACTGTTACCTGCCTGCGGTTGGCTGGAAGAATCTCTTTATGAGATAAGTCCGCCGTTGCACTTATCATGTGTTCATCATCATCACTTTTATTTGTTTTGTGCAATATTTTGACGTGACAACGTCTTATAATTCGATGTTGCCGGCTGCACGCACGAAAAAACATGATGCAATGCGGCGTTACCTCGCTCTGAGGCGTTCCATTTAAGGCTTGAAGTGCAAGCAAATTTCTTATGACGTTGTCACGTTCAACTATCTACTACGTCAGTAAACCGACTTTACAGACAACCGATTTTTTTTTCATAATCAAACGCCTCTGCAACTCGTGTACTCTCTATATTAATCTACTCTACGCCCACGATCCAGAAAACAATAAAGTAATAAAATATGGCGGGTTTACGATCAGTATTGAATCACAGAGATTTTAATATCGGACTGAAAATAGAAATAGCATCCTAAAAATAGAACCAAATGGATTATAGGACGGACGCATCACGTCAAAACAAATTTTGAGGATTCGATATCGATATGTTTCCCACCACTACCACCAGTTGAAATTGGAATTGAATTAAATAGCTTGATTTAAAATTAAAAACCACAGATTAAAGAAAATTGCGCGATTCCAAATTCTTTGTTAAAAACTGTAGGTACGTATTTAATTAAATCGAATAAAAGCTTGATTTAAAATTAAAATATATAAACGAAGCCCATATTTGCTGGGCATTCTTGTTATTTAATAATAAATGCTCCATTCTACAATGATACAATTCCCCAAAGACAACGACCATTCATTTCACCATAGATCCTCTATACTGTCTGTCATTATGGGAGACCTAAACATATTCCTAATGGGTATTATGAACGACCGAAAACCATCAATAACTTAAATACAAACAAGAATGTTTATAAATATATTATATGGAATCAAAAAAAAATAGCTTGATTTAAATTTTAAAATAGCACGTATACAACAATACATAATACTAGTACTGGTTACAATGGAGCGGCTGTCGTCCGAAATCCGTTACCTTTTTACAGGGAAACCAAACCAAGACAATCCCTCTGATACAGCTTATAACAGCCAGGAAGAACGACCTACCGAATCACCGGGAAGCTCTAGATAGCCTGTAGACCCGGTGGTCGTGGGTTCAATTCCCACGGAAAGCATACTTTGTTTAGTTGTTTCCAGTTTGGTTAGGTAGGACATAATCACTTGTCTGATTCCGTGCTTCGGAAGGCACATTAAGCCGTTGGTCCCGGCTACCATCTGGTAATCTTTAAAGGAACCACGTCAGAGGCCGAATGGCGGTTTTGAAGAACTATGTCACCAGGGTGTACACGGTCGATTGACCGTGTCACCTCCACGAAATTATGAAATAACCAATCCAACTCATGTCACGATATTACGAACCCGCATGCTAAGCTATCGAGTACCTCCAATATTTCTGAAATTCCTTATTCAGTACTAAATCCGCATGTAAACGAAATCATTATTCATTTCATATTCATAACATTCAAAACAAGAGTATCAAATTTCTATTAAAAATTCAACAAAGCCAGCGATATCCTCCTAAGCCCGCGAAAAAAAACAACTCATAAATTGTTAAAAATATAAACATCACACATTATAATATGAAACGGTCGGTCATACAGATTATATCAGATTAATGGCGGCATAGCTATCGCCTTTGATGTAGATAATAAATAACAGACGCCAAAAACATGCAATTTGGATGGCTGAAGTGACGAGCGACAGCTATATATAAAGATTTATTATACGGCTCTTTCGACCTGATGAAAATTCTGTCTATGGCCTCGCAACGTATGCTTTGACTTGAAATAGTGGCCGAAAGGAGGTTAATGTCGTTTTTTATATGCTGACCAAAAAAAATAATGCATGTATTATTGCAGATGGGTACCAGAGATATCTTTGGAAACTTGAATGGAATTAATAAGTACCATAAACTAACCCAGGGCATTATAGTAGTAGTAGTAGTATGAAAGCGCGATTTCTTCTAGATCGAATCTAGCATTTCTCTGCATTTAATAAAATTCTAAAGGCATAAGTATTGTCTATTATGCCTATATATAATAATAATTAAAAATAGATAAAAAAATAACAATTTAAATATATTTTGTTATTTTTTTAAGAATAGTTTTTAAGGTTAATTAATAAGTACAATGCATACTTTAATGTTTAATTTAATAAAGAATTAATTAATAAAAGACATTTAAGTAAAATTCCCATTATTAAAGCCAAAGATCGTACACAAATCAGCATGCTTTTCAGGAATACTTACTTAATTGATAACTGTATAATTAATAAAACATACTGCGACCAAATCGCAGACCTTTTGAAAAAGGGAGACATTAGGAGTACCCGAAATCGGCGAGCGTGTATGAAGAGAGTGATGAGTGTGGAGGAGGCGAGAGAGGTATGTAAGGATCGTAGCCAATGGAAATCTCTAGTCTCTGCCTACCCTTACGGAAGACAGGCGTGATGATATGTACGTATAATTACGTAAATGATTAAAAAAATAATCATTATAGTATTTTTTCGAATGATTTTCACAAATTACAAGAACTATGGATTTCCTAATAATGCTTTTCTGGGCTTAGTGAATATACTAGCGAAACATACTGTTGTTGGCAGCGCTTTAGTGACACATTTAGATTATCTAGAGCATAAATAGGCTACGATGACCCTGAATCTATCTTTCGCAAACGTAAGAAAGCGTATGTTTGATTTACAATATATATTTTTTTAAATCGCTAACCGCTTATACCTCGCGACACACATTCTGTCTAAAGTGAGATTTCCTCCATGAGGGTATTATCGAGAATAATATCCGAAAATAATGACTCGGCGGATTAAATTTCAGAGCATGGTATGCTGTGTTACAGAGGTCTGATATTATATTACGTGTAATTTTAAAGATTATGGATATCCATACTTCCATACTAATATTATAAATGCGAAAGTCTGTCTGTCTGTCTGTCTGTCTGTCACCTCTTCACGGCTAAACTGCTGGACCGATTGTGATGAAATTTGGTAGGGATGTAGTTAACGACCTGAGGTCAAACATAGGCTACTTTTGGGCGCGATATAACAGAGTCACACGCGGGGCGAAGCCGCGGGGAACAGCTAGTCAAAAATAAATTTGAACCGTATATTCTCCGCGTGTCATTCAAATGAGTATATGAATCATAAGTTTTCGCAAATCACAAAGAGTGCAGCCGGGACACGACAGCATGTATATATATGTTGCTCTCATGAGAATCGAACCCATGCCCCCTGAGTCTACGGGCAAGCCCCAAGACCGCGGAGTCGGTAGTGTTGTGAATTACGGTAGAAAACTAGTATTTTAGGGATCCGTAACCTAAAAGGCAAAAGCACTTTTTCAGGAATAAATCTCAAAACTGTAAATTTGTTGTTGAATTAAGAAAATAAAAGAAAACTAAATTTATCTAACAAATTAAGGGAAATCAAAAAAATCTTTAAAAAGCCTGTTAAGTCTTTTAGTATTGCGTAGTGTAAGGAAACCTCAGGGAACAAGTCCGAGTCGCACTTGACCGAATTTTCACCATTTTTGCCCATTACTAAGTCCCTAGTTTCTTATACTTCCACGCTGGTCTGGGAGAAAAAGAAAAACAAAGAATGTACCAGCTGCTTCTCTTCCCGCGCGAGCCGTAAAAGTCGTCTGAGGGAATCGCCGAATGGGGAAATCATGACATAGGCGATGCGGCTAGCAACCCATCACTATTGATTTCCTGTTTCAACTACCATTATGCTAAACGTGGCCTAAGGTCTTATGGCCCTAGGCTCTGTCTACCCCGCATGGGATAAAGACGTGATTATATGTATGTATGTAGTTTCTTATACCCGTAAACGTCCGTTCTGTATATTTTCAAAGTTGATTTGGCTCTCAAGAGATTTATTTTACCTTGATTTACAATTTCCCTTTGTACGTCGACCATCTACTACAGTTAATAGCAAAACAGTCGTCTGTTTGTTTGGTACGGATATATCGTTTGAAGTGTAACGTATAATCGAATTATTACGATGTTTGTAAAGACAACGTATCTTGTCAGTCATATCCGACCGACCGCTACTCAGGAGGTCCCGGGTTCGATCCCCGGTCAGGTCAAGATGAAAAATGATCTTTCTCTGATTGACCTGGGTCTTGGATGTTTATGTATATATATGTATTTGTTATAAAAATATAGTATCGTTGAATTAGTGTCCCATAACACAAGTCTCGAACTTACTTTGGGGATAAGTGATAACTCAATCTGTGTGATTTGTCCCTATATATTTATTTATTTATTTTATTTTATTTATTTATTTTATTTATTTATTTTATTTATTTATTTATTTATATCGTCTATTTCTGCTGCTGAAATGTTGAGGAGCCTTTGTAACATTATATTATGTGTTAGGATAGGTTTATAAGTGTGTTAGTACTATTAGGTATTCTGTGATATAAGTATACCTCTATGGATCCATTAATCTATACATATAATAAAATAGTAAAAATATTTTGTCTATAAATTTTGCAATTTCATTGAAACATCTAAAGTTAGTTTCATCAAAATCGGTTCATTAAAAAAAAAGTTATCGTCATTTCATTTAAAATTTAAATTTGTTTTTTTTTTGTGTTGGTTTTTGTCATAATCATAACAAACTTTGTATGAGAAGGGGGGGCATCCCTGGGCAATTTCCGCGGGAATTTTATCCCGAAATTCCCACGAAAATGGGAACGAAGCCCACACGCACGAAATTGAGGGCTACCGCTAGTCTTTATATAAATAAGTACTGCCTCCGTGATCCATAGTGGTTAAGGTGTTCGCCTGTAGATCTGGGGATCATGGGTTTGATTCCCATGGAAAGCATACTTTGTTTAGATGTTTCCAGTTTGGTTAGGACAATGCAGGCGTGAAAAACCTGATAGGATAATAAAGATTATTCCGTGCTTCGGAAGGCACGTTTCGCCATTAGTCCCGGCTGCCATCTGGTAGTCGTTAAAGGAACCACGTCAGAGGCCGAGAGGCGGTTCCGAATCGTGTAGTTGTTTCATTGATGGTTTAAAAACTTTATTTCCTACTAGCTGTTCCCCGCGGCTCCCCCCGCATGGGAGTCGGTTATATCGCGCCCAAATGTAACCTATGTTTGACCTCAGGTCGTTAACTACATCCCTACCAAATTTCATCACAATCGGTCCAGCAGTTTAGCCGTGAAGAGGTGACAGACAGACAGACAGGCAGACTTTCGCATTTATAATATTACTAGCTGTTCCCCGCAGCTTCGCCCCGCATGGGACTCGGTTATATCGCGCCCAAAAGTAGCCTATGTTTGACCTCAGGTCGTTAACTACATCCCTACCAAAGAATCCTGGCGAAGCCCCATACATCGTTTGTACGAAAAAAAACAAAAAATATAGATAACTTGAAACAAATCGCATTAGCAAGAACACTTAACTAATTACACGTTTACCACCACTAAATAATTATAAACCCCGGGGTTTTTTAATTATTCCGTTTTTTAAAAGTCGTCCTTTTCTTTCATTTTCCATCGCCATATTTAAAACAAAACCCACCCAACCACAACTGAACTGAAACATCATGTCACTCTGACAGTTGCTAGCATTGTCAAATCGACATTGACAGTTGATTTAATTGATTATAGTAGAGTACTAGGTTAGGATATTAGGAAAGTCAATATATTTATTGCTTTGCACTTTCTTTATGTAGACCGCAATCTACAGAGTTCAAGTCATTTTGAATGACAGTGACATTGGCAGTTGTAAGTCGTGGCTCTATGCGAATGTTTCACTTTCTACATTGCCATATTTAAGTTCTGGTAACATAATTTATAATAAAAATCTAGTTTTTTCCCCGGGGGTTTAAAAATATTTTATTTACAGAAATGTATTTCTGGGACTCTTGTAATGTTGTAAAAAAAAAATCAACTCATCCGTATTTTTTTTTTATTCGTAAAAATTCCGCCATCATTCTTTCATCACAATCGGTCCAGCAGTTTAGCCGTGAAGAGGTGACAGACAGACAGGCAGGCAGACTTTCGCATTTATAATATTATATTAGTATGGATGGGAGTATGGATAGTATGGATTCCAAAACACAGTTCTGTTATCATCGAAGGCCGGGCGAGGAGCCAAATTGTCTATCATCTGGAGATTGACGTCACGGGAGATACCGTGGTTACTCAGCGAGACTTTAGAGTGTTAAACCAGCCAGAGACGAAACGCTCACTTATTTTTACGTAAAGGCTGCCGCATTCGACGCGCGGGGTGAGGAAACACGCACAATAAATATTAACACGAATGTATTATTTGAACACGTCGCTACGCATACCCTCGACAAAGTTATCTTTTTTGTACATAATTTTGTAGGAAAATAGGCGTGATGGTAAGCCTGCAACACCAGGAGTATCAAGTGCGTATTGTCGACCTTTGAGAAATCTTTTCACGCCCTTTTTGAAGGCTCCATGTTGTAGTCTAGGGAAAACCATGGGAGCTCATTCCACATCCTGAGCGTACGTGGGAGAAAAATCCTTTTAAAACTCCTGTCGATAGCGAGATGTGCGAAGGTAGAAAGTGAATGTTGGCATCATATTAAACAATTGATTACTCTTTTTTTTCGACCCAGCGTACTTCGCACCAACGACATTCGAAACCGCATACACTTTCGCATTTATTCGTTTGAAAACTTCGGATCACATTTAGTAAAACAGTTAATAAGCTGTTGCCCACGGCTTCGCAACTCCGCACGCGTGGGATTCTGTTGTAAGGTGCACAAATGTAGCCCATATTAGAAAGATGATATTGACATCATATCAAACAGTTCCTCTGAGCACAACCCATTATACGACCGGTAGAACGCACTGAGACTCAAAATCACGTCTTTGACTTGGTTCCACACTACTTGTAATAGAGTAAAATAGAACAATAGACCTTATAAAGCAGGAATATTTGCTGTGGCGTAAAGTACCGCTTGTGCTTATTGAGAACACAAAGATTTTTAGATGCCAGTTTCAAGTATCCACCACTAATAAAAAATGCACGCACATAGGTACAAGCAGTATGACCGGCGGCGGGCAACGGTCATATACATTTGGCAGAGGGGACAGCTTGTCGGTGGCCACTCCGGTTGGCTCTAAGAGCGAGACCGATCCGAGAACATTCTGTGCTATCTAGGTCTCTAAGACAGTCGTTTGTAATCTGTAATAGTCAATTACTGAATACATCCTTCCCCCAATTTTCCTTATTTTTTTATGAAATTCAATCATATAAAATACCACATAGAGCGACGAACCGATGGCCGATGGGGTAGAAAGGTTCTCGAATGGCGACCACGCACCGGCAAGAGCAGCATCGGATACCCACCGACAAGATGGTAGGATGACCTCAAGAAGGTCGCAGGCAGGCGCTGGATGCAGGCGGCTTCTAACCGGTCATTTTGGAAATCCGTGGTGAAATGATATAGAATACAACAATTTTAAAGTATATTCAAAACCAAATACAAATGTTCTCGTGATATTTTTCTACGTTAGCGAGTTCCGTTAATTCTCCATAGGACAAGAAGATTTAGACTAACTAAATAAAATACGTATATAAGAATAAAAGAAAAAAAATCATAACTCAATTCTCAAAGACCGTAAAACGTAATTCTGTTAAAAATATTGCTCATTTAAACGCTAATAAAAATGTTAAAACACATATAATATCTCACAAACTCAAATAAATATGAATGTAGTCTGAAATCTGTAAGCAAATAAATCTAAACATTTTCTACAATATTTCATCGCAAACACTTCTGACAAACAAGAACACTAAATCCTTCGTGTACGAGTATAGTCGGCCACAAAGAAAAGTATACACTTTACCCTACACTCGCATTTAAGTTGGTATAATTTTATATGTAGCACGATGTACACAATTCGTTTTATCTTTTGTGAATGGAGATATCGTAATACAACGAGAGACATAGTTGACACATTAATCTTTACCACTAAACTAACGAAATGATGGTTTAGTTAGAAGACTAAAATGCCATATTTACAAGTATTCTTTATTTTTTAGATAAAAAACAATTGCCTGTCGTGCGCGATTCCAAATTCTATGCATTTATGTATATGTGGTGCTACGTTCATACAAGTTGATTGAAATAGATATTGAAATTCACACATGAATGTGTAACACACATAGTTTGCTATTCAGATTACTATGATGCAACAAATTGTTTACAAAAGCAGTAAATAAAAGCACAGACAGGTTCGTCAATGAATTCTCACACGTGCAAAGTCTGGTGAAAAAGCGAGTGTATTAAATATAAAAATCTATTTTAGTTCAATCTGACCGGGCCGGTCAGTGACCGGAAAGCTCGACCGTACCGAGATGAGCTTTTACATTTTTGAGTATTCGAAATACAACTCGAAGCTTTGTAGCTTTTTGAATTCGGAAAATGTAGAATTTTGTACTGGTTGGCATCCTATACTATTAAACGAGCAATACTTAATGTATATACAAATTTATTTGTACTCGCGTTTTCGAAAACAGCTTAACGATTTCTTTGAAATTTTAAACACAAGTTTTTACATAGTCAAAACGATAAGCTAGCTAGGTTCCATGTCATGGGAAAATTCATTTTACCCATATTTTCACGCAAAAAGATTTTAATATTTTTGGATACATAAAAAAAGCGAAGCTCGGTCGCCCAGGTGCTAGCATTTTATGTGACCCTTCCTCTTCTTCTTCATAAGCCCATCGTCACCCAATGCTGAGTGAAGGCATCTAGCAATGCACGCCACTCCTCTCGGACTTGTGCTTTCCTCATCCAACTCCTTCCGGCAACTTTGACCAGGTCGTCGGACCATCTGGCATGGGGTTTACCGACACTTCTACGTCCGGTTCTGGGTCTCCACTCAAGCACTAACTTTCCCCAACGATCATCTCTTGTGCGGCATATGTGTCCCGCCCATCGCCACTTTCTTTCGGCTACTTTGGCTATGTCGGTGAGTCTCGTCCTTCTTCTGAGTTCCGGATTTTGTCCCGGAGGGAGATACCGAGCATCGCCTGCTCCATAGATGTTTGGGTGACCTGCAGCATGTGAATGGATAGCTGCGTGAGCGTCCATGTTTCGGCGCCATACACCATCACCGGCAAGATGCACTGCTCGAAGACCTTGCGCTTTAAGTTCGCGGGTTTATCTTTGTCTTTGAGCACATCTGACAGACTACGTGACCCTTCTTATTGTTATTATCTAATAAATAAATGAATCATTAACATATCATGCACACCTTATGGCAGAGTTTTTAGAGACCGCCTCTGACCGACCGGCATCTGACGTCCTTCTTGCATGTATAGTAGTACTACGTAGTTTTAGGTTCCGACGAAACCGCCTTTCAGCCTCTGATATGGAACCTTTAACGACAACTATCATCCTTATTATCAGACTACAGACAGACTGCCTCTGTGGTCTAATGGTTAAAGCGTTTGCAGAGGTTTCGTTGTTGTGGGTTCGATTCCCTCGGGAAGCATACTTTGTTAACAATCAGGTATAATTCTAACCTGCAATGTACTAGGCACAGAACAGAGAAATTATCCGAATTGAAATGTTTTGACGCGAATTTAGTTCCAGGTTCAGTGAGGCTAGCGTATTCTCATTCCTTCAAATAGTACATGTAAACCACACCACAACACACCTCATTAAAAATGTATTACGTAGTTCACAATAAAGCCACCTAATATTATCGACCAATAACAGTGGCAATAAATGACGTAATCAAATTCCCCGCCCATATTTTCTGTGTGAAACGTTGGCTTGCAAGCCAAACTAGTGACACGTTTTTCGTGCGCTATGCAACAAGAAGTTGCATAGCGCACGAAAAACGTGTCACTTTTGTCGTTAATATTTTCTAAATTCTGTGGTCCTAACTAACTTATCTTTAGTCCTAACCAAACTGAAACCAAAAAAGAGATAAAACCACTATATAAAGAGTATCTGTACACCAATGCAAAATAATAGGGAAAGGCCATAAATTCCCGAACTTATCTAAGCAATCTAGTTTAATAGAAGCCTTGGGGAGATATGAAATTCTTCAGCCGGTGGTGCCGGTCATAGGCGGAAGCGTTTTTTGATTTGATTAATGTCTTGCATTAGAGAAGACGAAGTAAAAGATTTCTGACTAACGGAGAATAGAGGATAGAATTCACTTATAAATTAGAGCCAGCGCTCGTATTTTGTTTTAGAGACAAAATTATTGCTAATGTCATGAATAAAACATAAGCGTAAATATTTAGCCAATTTTTTTTTGTGAGAGAGGTCCTTAATCAGTAATAAACTTCTAAATAAAAATTACAATGATCAAAACAGTATGATTTATAACATACTAGCTTATACCCGCGGCTCCGCCTGCTTAGGACTCAGTTATATCGGGCCCAAAAGTAGTCTGTTTGACCCCTATTACTTAATTATCGGTCCAGCGGTGTAGCCGTGTAAACATAACATACAGATAGACAGACTTTCGCATTTATAATACTTTATTTATAATACTATAGCTTTCGCCCGCGGCTTCGCCCGCGTTGATTTCCCACGGGAACAGTACTTTTTCCCGGGATGAAAGGTATTCTAAGTCCTACTCAATACTTATATCTACAAGTATGTAAAATTTCAGAAAGATTTGTGCAGTAGATAGAGCGTGAAAGCGTAACAAACAAACTCACTTTCGCATTTATAATATTAGTAAGGATTAAGTGAATTTAAAAAATAATAAAATCGCTTCCGCCTATGACTTTCACGTCTTTCACTGTGTATTTCGACGCCTTTCCTCACATTAGGTCTGCACAAGCATTTTTATAGGTCTCCTCATGATACGAAACCCGAATTAATCTACCGAGATGTACGGAACACTGTGAGAAATTGCTTTTTTTCTTTATTTTGTCCTTTTCTTGTTTATATTGATGTTAAAATCGAAATTTCGCACGCGCACGTGCTTCAGTTGATTTTTAATTAAGTAAACCACGTCAGAGGCTGTAAGACTTAGCTGAAGGTTTAATTATCAGGGAGTACAGGATCGATTGACCTTGTAATTTGAACAAGAACAAGAAAGTTTACTCATATAAGATATAACATTAAAACATTCAAAAATGAAAAAAGCTATGATGTCGAAAGCGAAATGTCTTGACTCTGGTGCCCACATGCGTCTGGTCCAGTGCCTTAATTTAAAATCAAAATCGCTTTATACAAAAAAAAAGTTAAAAAATACCATTCGTTTTCGTCGATGACTAAAATTGAGTTTGTTTGAAACGCCTGCACATTAGAATATTAATTTTATCAGAACCCGAAACAACGACATAATTCTTAAGCCTCATATTAACATAAGCTGAAAGATCTTTGCATAAATTACTGAACTTATTTATATGTTAATATTTATGACACATATTTAATCGCTTATTTGCATGGTGAGAGAAATATTTTGCGACTCCATCATCATAAATTTAAAATATGCGTAAATAAATCTTCGATAAAACTTACATGTTTAAATAGAATTTGGAATCTTGCGCGGTAGGCAATTTTTTTTAAATCTAGACTTAGATAATAAGATCAGGAGGTAGGTAAATTTGTCTCTCATTGAAAATCGGCAAGTAAATGATTTTAATTTTAAAGAAAAACAAATTAGACATACGCAAACACGTTCGTTTCTAAATAAAACATACCGACGAATTGAAAACCTCCTCCTTTTTTTGAAGTCGGTTAATAAAAATCATTCGACTCACCGCCTGGTTCTTATTCTTAAAACTGCGTTATAAGCATAAATAGAATCTGGAAATCGCGCGCGGTCCCAGGCATTATATTCAATCTATGGTTTTAAGCATACCTAGAATTTGGAAATCGCCACCAGGCAAATTTTTTTTATCTATAGTTATAAGAGTGTTGAAAAATGACGTGTCTATGTCATATATTTAAAAAAAATTGCCCTGCGCGCCTTTTCCTAATACTATGGTCTTATGCAACTTGGCTATTCGCGTGTTTGCCAAAATATTTGACGAAGAGGCAAAGTAGGAAAATAACGCAAAAGGTTTGGCAAATGTACGTCCACACACGGTCAAA
Source organism: Apomyelois bistriatella (assembly GCA_947044815.1). NCBI lineage: Eukaryota > Metazoa > Arthropoda > Insecta > Lepidoptera > Pyralidae > Apomyelois > Apomyelois bistriatella. Next base: position 2,457,995 of record OX345715.1, on the reverse strand, counting down.
TAGGCAAGTGTGGTGGTAGCATTACAATAGTATCTCCTCCCTAGTCTGTGGTAGTTTTCAAAATAACAAGTTGTGTTTGTGTGCATTTTTTTTTTTAATAGTTTTTACGGCCATGGAATCTGGTCCTTTAAGGCCTTTCTTGAATTTATTAATCTTCTTCAGTCCTACTTAAGTCAGTCGAGTCAAAAAGTCGTCAGTAATCAAGTCCAGTCAAGTAAGTAAGTCTAGTCAGAGTCAGATGGCTAAGTGAAGCGGTGGAAAAATTTCACTTAGCTATATCATGGAGATTTTGGTGACAAAGATAAAAAGTCACGTAATCCACACTGTATCACTTCCCAACACTCACGCTTGTTCACGAACACTTTGCGAATAATAATCCACCAATATTATGCACAAACACTCGAAAAAACCTAAGTTTTGGAAATTAAATACAGCGCGGACATAGCGGCAATTTACTTTCCCTCCAAAAACTCTCGTTTGTGTGCAATGAATGTGCCATAGATTAAAAATTTCTAAATTCTTTTGAATTTGCAATGGCCTGGAGAACTTACTTAACTTCATAAAACCTTAATAGACCTTTTGACCTTATATTCTGCTAAAAAGGAGGCCGTACCGTAATTTTTTTTTATAGGTATCTAATAAAGCAAAGAAATAGAGTTTAATACTTGTTCATAATGTTATTTTGTTCCTATAAAAACATATTTCGATTTTGCATAGAACTTGGCACTCATTTAGATCGCCATTCTTTTTGCGGAGAAGCCCACCGCCAAGCATAATTTTTGTATTGAACTTGGCTCTCGTTTTTTACATTTATGTTTTTGGTGGGATAGTATAAAACAAAGTCGCTTTCTCCGTCCCTGTATCCCTTTGTACGCTTAAATCTTTAAAACTACGCAACGGATTTTGATGTGGTTTTTTAATAGATAGAGTGATTCAAGAAAAAGGTTTTTATGCCCACGCGAAGCCGAGGCGCGGCGCTAGAAAAAAATATATGAAATCTTAATAACTTAATTCCTTAAAGTCGGTTATTCTATCCAAATAACTAACTCTCCTAGAAATAACAAAATTTAAACAGTAATAAAAAACATTTTGAAAAGCAGTAGAAAGGTCGAAAGAGCAATTCTTAATTGCCAAACTGCGATAAGACGAATGCGAAAATAAAGAACGTGATTTTGAAGAAGGTTAAGAGTTGTGTGTGATAATAAATAAATATATACCTAGCCTGAAAAATTACTCAGATTGAGTTAGCCCTGAAGTTAGTTCCAAATTTCAGATTTCCAAATTCTTTGAGCTGCCCGGACATACTGACATCTGTTAACTGTTTTACAGCTGAAATGGAGGAAGGATTAATTATTACGTAGCAATTTTTCCATATTTATCACCGTTTAAACCTTCGTCACAGAAGTTATAATAGTACTAACCTTCGTTGAAAATCCACGAACATTTTAAAACTAAAATTACCTAAATTGATCCAACAGTTTTGAGTTTTGCGCCTAGCAACATTCTATAACTTCCGAGAAAAAATAATCTTCTTAAAATTATTTTCTCAGAAAATTACTAGATCCAACTATACAAAAATATTTTTTCCCCGAAAGTTTAACACCTAAATATAGCTTATTTCGAAGTGCCCTTGATAATAAAACCCGACGGAACACAGTATCGCAATAAAATTGATCAATTTGGCTAATCGACTATAAGGCCCGAGCTTGCGATAGTCATTATTCATTTAGGAGATCCCTTCCGATCCCTATAACTGTATTACAGGCTGAATTTACACCGACGAGAGCCACCCACGAACCTTGGTTTGTAAAATTCATGACAAACTTAGTTTATCATAATATATAAGGTGAATTTAAATCAACTGCAAATATTTTAAGGCGCTGTGCATCAGGGGAATACCGTAAAACTTCTATTTTTTCGTCGCGCAGTTAGCTTTATTCTTCATTGAATACAAGCATGAAAAAAATATGAAGTATAGTTCAAAGATCAAAATAAATGATTACATCAAAATATTTTAAAAAAAATAATTAAAACCTAGCTAAATAAAATAGCAAAAAAGCTATATCCAGAAAAGGTTTCGTCGCGAATTACTTGATATCTTCAGCAACAACAACCAATTTTTTTACGTCTATAAAAAGAATAACATAATGACCCAGATGGATACCTAAAAAAATTACAAGATTTAGTCATAATTATTGAAATATTAAATTAAAACTGGAAAATTTCACCCGAAATGGCATTGAACGGAGACTAGTGACAGGCCAACCCATTATCACCACTTTCTACCTTATTTGATTACGTGTACGTACTATAATCGCACTTCACTCCTCTTAAATACCTAAGGGTTGGGGATACAGCGCCTTAAGGGCAGATTCAGACCACTAAACTGAACAACTTTCCTAAATAAACTTATGTCGAAATACGAAAAAAAATTTTTGACCTCCCATACAGATTGAGAATCAGCTGATCTAGTTTAGTATGGAGAGTGAAAAATAAAATTTCATATTTCGATATAAGTTTATTTGGAAAAGTTGTTCAGTATTGTGTCCGTATCTGCCCTTAAAATACCACCTTGTATATTTACATGAATTTCCCTCGGGAATAGTACTTTTTCCAGGGATGAAATGCCCTATTTCCTTCTCAATACTCCTAGCTATATGTATGCGATATTTCAGGAAGATTGGTTCAGTAGAGGGGGCCTGAAAAGGTAACAAACAAATATACAAAACACTTTCGCATTTATAATATTAGTGGGGTGGGATCTATTCTATTCAACGATGTGTATGTGTGTGTGTGAGTGTGTCAGTCAGTCATCGGTCAGGAAAACCAGACCGTTACGGGCCTGCTAAAAAAGTTGATGTTTATGGTAACACTTTTATACGCCTCTGGTTAAGACATGAGTATAGTAATGTTAACATGCGTTTTTCCAAAATTATTATTACGCCTGAAAACGGCAGCTGAAAATCAGTGAAAGGCATCCAACTAGATTTTCAGCATATCACTGAGCCATTGAGTTGTTATCACACAATGTATTTTTGTTTTGTAATTTTATTTTTGTACCTATTTGTGTGTTTTTGTTGTGATTTCGTCTAAATAAATATTTTTTCTTTCATTCTTCAATACGTGATGTAATGGTTACATGACAGTGTAAATGCGGTCTAGTTAATCTCATCAATTTCCATAGACTTACCCCGTCTGCCGGCTTTGTATCGGAATGATGTGGAATTGTAACGCAATCATACAAATTGTACCTAACATTGTTTGGTGAGAGTTGACGTCATCATTTCAGCCGCAGGCTGTCCACTGCTGGACATAGGCCTCCCCCAGGGATACCCAGAATGACCAGTTTAAAAGGCTTACATCCAGCACATCTGATAGAGTTGACGTCAATAGTCTTGAATTTTAATAATCTATTTATCACAACTTGATTCCTAGTTACCTTTATATGTATATTTAACCACGTCAGAGGCCGAGAGGCAATTCCGAAGACCTGTGTATGGTCGATTGATCGTTTCACCTAAACACAATTATAATGTGCACTCTTTTTTTCCTTGTAAAAGTTTATGAAGATACTAGCGACCCGCCCCGACTTCGCATGGGCATAAAAACCTTCCTCTTGAATCACTCTATCTATTAAAAACAACCGCATCAAAATCCGTTGCGTAGTTTTAAATATATAATCATACATATATATAGGGACAGAGAAAGCGACTTTATATTATCATGTAGTCATTAAAAAAGTTAATTCCTTTCCCAATTTCGTTGATCGCGTTTAATTGAGGATTTCCGAAAAGCTATTATTATCACTTTTCAAGTATTTTCATTATGTGAATAGCTGCGAAGTTTAGATGGCTGTTGTTGGCACTTTGTTCATTGGGTGAAATTGTCCTGACTCCGCAAAGCCACAACTTAAGGTATGAGAGAGAAGTGACTCCTTCGTCTCGTCTAATGGGAACTTATTTAATCCTATCTTATAGGTACTATTAAACGAGCAATATTTGTATGTATATGTATATTCGTACTCGCGTTTTAGAAAACGGTTATAACGATTTCTTTGAAATTTTAAACATAAGTTCATACATACCTAGTCAAAAAGAAAATAGCTTCCATGTCTGGGAAAATTCATTTCACGCAAAAAGATTTTCTGCATAAAATGAGCGAAGCTTCGTCACCCGGTTACTAAGTATGAAAAAGCGAGTTGTTTGTTTGTACGTCTTATTTATCTATTGAACTACTGGGGGCTTAGCTATAGTAACAATATCAAAACGGTGACGACGTTCAACATGAAAAATTTTGCTTGGCATGGGCACAAATACCTTCCTCTTGAATCGCTCTATCTATTAAAAAAAAACCGTATCAAAATCCGTTGCGTAGTTTTAAAGATTTAAGCATACATAGATACATAGATACATACATATAGGGACAGAGAAAGCGACTTTGTTTTATACTAAGTAGTGATAGTGAAGATAAATAAGTATAGAATTGATAAGAGATTGACCACGTTTTACTATAAAAACCGACATTGTCATGATATTCAGCATTTCAATTCTGTAAGACCTCATACTGAACTTCGAATGTGAATCCGCTGTGATTTGCTCGATTGGCATTCTATAAACTCGGTTGATAATTCGAATCTATACTAGCGCTGCCCTTGCGAGCGTGTCAACGAGTTGGATTGGAACTAGATGGCCGTGAGATTTTGTATGAGATGACATAAGATTTTGCATTCTGTAAGGAAATTTCTCCGTCACTTCGAAGCTAACATCTCATTTGAACCCGGTTCAAAGTATCAAATTAAAAGCGTTATTTTGACGAGTGAAACTAGAGAAATCATATTACAAATAGGACTAAAATTATATTTTTATGTCACAACTATCACAACAGTGTTAAAAATTAATATAATAAGTATAATATAGTGATTTGTGTTTAAAAATAGAGAAGCGAGTTGTTGTTTGAACTTTATAGAATCGCAAGGCTGATTTTTTATTGGAATCCATCCAGCTTAGCCTAAAACATATAATATAATACGTAATTGGTAAAAATATTAGCTAGACGGTTAACGAAATACTGACGGAACCTACACCGATCAAAGCCAAAAATCGTTACGATATGTTGCTTTATTTGCTCATGAAAGGATAGACAAACACTTCACATGTCTATATTAGAATAGAATAGAATAGAATAGAAAAACTCTTTATTGCACCAAACAAATGTATACATAATTTTGTTAAAAACTAGGTAAGGTACAAAGGCGGACTTATCGCTAATGCAATCTCTTCCAGTCAACCTTAGGGTGGATGGAAAACAAAACCAAGACAAATCAAAAGGCGAAGGCGCAGTATATATACGTAAATAAATATACACACACAAAGATATAAATATAAAATAATATAATATAACCTACACATACTAAATAAAAATAAATAAAAACAAATAAAACAAACATAAATACATACATAAATATATATATATATATATAAGAGCATACTTAAATATCTCAATAAATAACTGAGCAGATACAAAGCAAATTAGGACAAGGCAGAAAGGTAATGGGATTTGACGAGATTTTTGAACCCGGTCAGAGTCTGAGCTTTCCGGATTTCAAGCGGGAGGGCGTTCCAGAGGAGAACTGCTTGGACGGAGAAAGAGTTAAAGAAAAATTTGGTGTTTTGCATTGGTACTCTCAGTGACGTGCACAGACATTTTCCTTAGGGTAGGCAAAAACCTACCTAGACCAGAACTATTTCTATTTTAATCTATACTTATAATTTAGGTATAGGTATTTGAGTTACAACTAAAACAGTAACGAGCAAGAAGATAATAAAATTAAAATATATGAATCATGTACCTACTTAGGCTCTAAAATTTTTTAAAAGATGACCGCCTTATCCTACGGTCCCGTGGGAGTTTTGGAAAAACATAGCAAACATATTAATTTCAAAATAATATTAAATAATGTTGTTGTTAGCTTACCCTTCACTTCAACTAAATCCGATCAATCTCGGTTGATAATGTCCATTTATTATTATTGCCATTTTTTCGTCAAATGAAAGATTACTTAGCGCGTCATTTTATAGTTTTTGTAAACAAACACTCGGTTTACAACAATCACATGAAAATTTTACAATTTTAAACTACAACTGAGTAAAATTGTTAAAAATAAAAGTGCAATTTTTTCACTTCATTGTAAACAATGCACATTGCAATTATCAATTAATTAAACATTCAAAACAAACAAATGCATGCAAGCAAAGCAAACATATTGTTGATTTGATTTCGATACGGAAATAACAATATAACCCTACGGAATTGGGAATGTCATCTTGTTTATATAAAGTCTTCAAGTCTATGCGTTTTTAAATTTGCAGCATTACTCGTTTAATATCCAATAGACACAGTTATCATGTTGCTGCAATCGATCGTAATATTCGTAATCACTAATCAGATTTAAGTATGTGTGACGCGTAATTCTAATTGGCCGTAACAAAAGTGAGAGCGAGATGAAATGTCATCTCATAGCATTTTGTTTCATCTATAGTGGAGGTCTGAAATTCACTCACACAGGCGTGATTTAGCGCATATGTGTCTGTTCATGTAAGTTTTTTACTTGCACTACTACACGAGCAAAAGCACATCTATACATAGTGATTTCTTAGTGAGAGTAGTAAACTTCAGACGATTTACTAAAAAGCTGGCCTAGCTAGCTAGCAGCGCGTATGGGGCGGCGCAGCGGCGGCGCGCCGCGTGTTCGCGCGCATTCATAGATGGCGTTGTTAAGATAATTCGATATCTTGTGTGAAAAAATATTTATTATTTATATGTACATATTGATTAAATATTTTTTTTATTATTTATTACAAAAGTACAGGGTAGGCAACGTCTAAACGTCTTTATGATATGCACGCCACTGGGTACTCTAAGTCTAAGAGAGACAGAACTACGTAAATTACGGTCAGCATGCACATCATGGAGATAAATGAAACGATCCTTCAGATAAGGTGGAAAAGATGGATTGAATAGAACGGAATATAGTAAAGACAAGATATGAAGGTTGCGACGAAGGCGAATAGGAAGCCAATTAAGTTGGGAGCGGAAGTGGGAAATATGGTCATATTTACGAACTCCAAATATGAACCTAATAGACAGATTCTGAAGACGTTCTAGTTTATTTAGCTGTTCCTCGGTGAGATTAATAAAACATGAGTCAGCATAATCAAGAAGAGGGAGTAGAAGGGACTGTGTCAGCGCAATTTTGGTATCAAATGGTAAGAAATTCCGGAGTCTTCTCAGAGAACCAAAAGCAGCAAACGTTTTTCTACTTATTTCTTTAATGTGGTGTGACCAAGAAAGAGTTTTGTCAAATACCACTCCCAGATTTTTCACCGAATCACTAAAAGGAATAAGCTCATTATTGAAAATGAGGGAAGGTAAAGTACTCCAGTCAATACGAGAAACGAAATAAGGACTACCAATAATAATAGCCTGAGTCTTGGAAGGATTAACCCTTATACCATAAGATCTACTCCAATCAGATATGCGCTGCAGATCATCGTTAACGGTAGCGATCGCAGATGGCAAATCAGAGATAGTAGCGTGGAAATAAATTTGTAGATCATCTGCATACAGGTGGTAGGATGACTGAAGGTTATCGGTGATGTGATTAATGAAAAGAGCAAACAATAATGGAGAGAGGACACCGCCTTGAGGTACCCCAGCTGAGATGTAGCTCCACGAAGATAGGTTATCTTCTATGCGTACACACTGCCGACGGCCGCCAAGGTACGAACCAAACCAATTAATAGCCGATGGAGATATATTCAGGGTGCGCATAAGACTCAAGAGAACGTCATGATCGACAGAATTAAACGCATTGGTGAAATCTAACAATGTGAGGATAGTTAATTGTGAATTGTCCATGGCAAGACGAATATCATCTGTAATAGTGATAAGAGCAGAGGTTGTACTGTGTCCAGTACGAAACCCTGACTGATAGAGATTAATAATACTGTTTTCAAGAAGGAAAGAATTTAGCTGAGACTGAACAATACGTTCAAGGATTTTAGACAGAAATGGGAGAATGGAAATAGGGCGATAATCTGAAAATGAAGAAGGATTGGACTTTTTAGGTAATGGAGTGACCAAAGCATTTTTCCAAATCGAAGGGAAAATACCATAGGAAAGGGAGTTGTTAAAGATTTGAGTTAAAACTGGAAGGATTATATCAAGGATGGGAATTATCATTTTACGACCGATTTCATCAGCCCCTACTGCGTTAGAAGTCACGGCGAGGATACACTCCTGAACACCACATTCGGTAATTGGGCTAAACGAAAAGGGAGAGTAGTCGGGAGTCGAAAGAGAATCTAGGTCGTTAAGTATAGATATTTTTTCATTGCCACCGAAGCCAGAAGAAGAGGAAAAATGACTGTTAAGAGCGATGTTAGTATCGAAATATGATCCATTTGCATGTTTACAATGGTCCCAAAAGTTAACCCTTCAAACGGTCGCCCGGATTAAATGACGTCTATGAGGATAAACCGGTTATATCCGGATATAACGACAACCGGATACATCGTTGACGACCTGGCTAACCGTATGGATATTTTGTTGATGTTACAGCGAAATGTTTCGAAAAATTTACTCAACTTAGATACGTTTTAACGAGATATTTTTGTTTTCAAAATATAATTTGAATTTATATCAAAAATATATATTTCAATTTATTTATTTTTTGTTAAATTATAAAAAAAGCATTGTAATAAAATAAGTACCTAAATCAATCCTGAGATGGTATTAGTGTGCACAATTATTTTTATTAAATAGGATATTATGAGTAATCCTGGTTATTCTAGTCGGTTAAAGTTACCCTGAAGCCAGAACTATCAGGAGATTTTATAAACGAAGTCGCTAGTGACTGCGTTGGGATTTTTATGGATTTTCCCGCCAGGGGCGCTTCAGTAATTTGGCGTACAAAATAGAAACAATACAAAACCGATCAAAATTCATAGCATCGTACACACGAACATGTTGTTAAGAAAATTTTACCCGTCAATCTCGCTTACTTTATCAAAACAGGTTTATCCGGGTAATCTCATATAAAGTATCGACCCGGATAACCCTGCGGCGAGTGTTATCAGTTATTTGCTTTGGTAACCAGAGACTATGATGGGACATTTATGGATAGTGAGTGATTATTTGTAAATGTACCCCTTTGTTTACAGCATCCTTATTCAAATGAAAATTCGAGTGCATATTTGCATATCCCGTTTTAATAAGATTTCCTTTTGTAAAACCTCTAATTTTCGCTGCATCATACGCAAATTATAATAATAATATCTCCTACGATTCGATTTCTTCGCCTTTCAAGATTTTGACCATAATTATAAAATTAACTAAAGATAATCTGTATATATAAAAAAAAGTCGTTTTAGTTATCTACAAAACCAATATCTGAAATTTTACATACACAAAGATTAGAAGTATTAATAAGGGCATAGTGTACCTTTCATCCCAGGAAAAAGCACTGTACCTGAAGGAAGTTCACGCGGGCGAAGCCGCGGGCCAAAGCTAGTTGTATACTATAAGTACTAATACAGATGTTTAATTCACTCACATACAAAATGTAAAAGCGCCATTGGTTCATTATAAAACTAGCGTCTCTCTTAACAATAAAAAAAATTGGACAATGTGAGCCTATGATGGAATTCAAATTCATGCTAAATCACAATGAAAGATACACGTTTCCAAAGTGAACTAGTCAGGATGCCCTCCCTTTCCAGGATCGTTTGCGTAAACCTTCGTAAAGTCAAAGTTACTGACGTAGCCCCTCAGCGTCTTAAACGTCAGCATTTTTGAATGAACAAGGGCTCTTAGTTGATTTTTCGATATCCTACTTACTTTGTGGAGACTGTCGTTTGTATTCGTTAATAAATCATTTGAAACAAAAAAAGCCGAGGCCATCTTGCTCGCTAAATCAATTAGTAATACTTACTTACTACGCTATCTTTGACCCATGACGCTTATTACGCCAAATATTTTTTGGGAATATAAATTAATTACATCTTTACCTCTTACGAGGTAGACAAAGTCGGTTTTTTTAAAAATATGCTGATCATTATCATTGTAAGCCCTACTACTATTATTAATGCGAAAGTGAGTTTGTCTATTTGATTGTTACGCTTTCACACCGTAACTACTAAACCAATCTTCTTGAAATTTTATACACATACGAGTGTTTAAAAGTATCGAAAACAGTGCTCTTTTCTCCCGGAATGAAAGGTACATTTCATTCCGGGAGAAAGCATTGTTTCCGATGGAAATGCACCAAATGGTCAAAGCCGCGGGCAAAAGCTAGTATTTTGAGAAGGTTATAGGCTTTTATAGTACATATACACCTAGTACATATATATATATATAGTTCGCTAGTAACCAAAGAGATTGAATAATAATGAACAATGATTTTTGAATTATGAAGACTTCCAAATCCGAGGCCAAAGCCGTGATGCTCTTACTAGCGAACTATAAAATTGTATGCTTTTCAAAACCTATGCCCTATGCCTATAGTATACTTTTAAATACCAGTTACTAATCTATACATATAATAAGACACTAAAATGCGAGTGTCTGTACATTTAATATTTTTCAAAAAAACTGATTGAGTGCGATTAAAAAAGAGTAACAGAAACCAAAAAGACAGTTTTTGGAATTTTTGTCTGTCTGTATGTATGTATGTATGTATGTCTGTCTGGTATGTTATAACTTCGAAAATACTCAATGGATTTAAACGCGGTTTTCACAGTTGGATTACATATAGTTAGGAGCGTTGTCAAAACTTTGTTTCGTCAAAATCGGTTAAGGGAAAAAGAAGTTATGGTCGATTGAAAATTTACTTCAAACACTGCTTAAAACTGTTAATGCGTTTACTTACGTTTAATTTAATTTAGATAAGGCTAGGATTTCTACTTTCTATTATCCATATCAATAAAGACGAAAACACGCACTGCACCTATTTATTTTAATAAAATAACACATTGAATTTGATCGTAAATTTAGTAACATGAAATCTCAATAGATGGCGCTTACTTACTTAACAACTCGCTATGGTTTCGCATGATGGTATAGCAGATTGAAATTAACCCTAGCAAATTAAATTAAAAAATTTGTTGGGCTTTGTCCTTGTGGTTCTTTTGATTTGGTTCTTTGGTTGTTGTCTGTCTATTGATTGGTTTTTTCCTATTTCGACATAAGTTTATTTAGGAAAGTTGTTCAGTTGAGTGGTCTGAATCTGCCCTTAAAATATTTGCATTGCAGTTGATTTAAATTCACCTTATATAAAGAACTAGCTGTTCCCCGCGGCTTCGCCCCGCGTGGGACTCGGTTATATCGCGCCCAAAAGTAGCCTATGTTTGACCTCAGGTCGTTAACTACATCCCTACCAAATTTCATCACAATCGGTCCAGCAGTTTAGCTATGAAGAGGTGACAGACAGACAGACTTTCGCATTTATAATATTAGTATGGATATGGAAGTATGGATTTTAATAATTTTAAATAATGCCTAGGAGGAAACGATCTAATCTGTCGCATCATTCCAGAATAGCTAAAAGCAGAAGGTTAGCTAGATCTCAAGAATCGAATGCGGATAGACAGATGCGACTCGATGAAGATAGGCAACGCCATGCATTGTCTCGGTCTTTACTTCTGACAGAGAGTCTCGGTTGTCCGCTGACCGCGAGCGTCATGCGTCATCTCGGGCTTCGGAAACGTTTACCGAAACTCAAGGTTTTGGCGGAAATTGTCGGGGATGAAGTGATTTACACTTCATATAACAGTGTTGTGCATCAGGATGATGCTACCACCTAAGCTATCGATTTTCATTGGCTGCAAGTGGTCTACCTGCTCATAACATTACCCTTAAAGTCGGCGTTCCCATTATGCTCCTAAGAAATCTTTCTCCGCCTAAACTATGCAACGGGACCCGACTCAAAGTAACGGTTTTGCAGCGCAACTTAATACAGGCCGAAATTCTCACAGGGTGTGGTTCAGGCGAAACGGTGTACATACCTCGAATACCACTCATCCCCAACAATTACTCCTTTCAATTTAAACGCACCCAGTTTCCAGTTGCTGTATGCTTTGCCATGACGATAAATAAGTCGCAGGGACAAACCGTAAAAGCAGCTGGCATCGACCTAAGAACAAGTCAACAAGACATTTCTCGCATGGACAACTGTATGTGGCTTGCTCGGGGGTCAGTAGCGCCGAAAATCTATTTTTATTAGCCTCTGAGGGAAGAACTGCTAATGTTGTCTACAAAGGATTCTTTGAACTTAACTCTGAAACATGATATTTGTTTATATTTGAGTAAAGTCCTGGCTACTTCGATTGCGTCATTTCATTTCAATGTAACACAGGTTACGCGAAAAGCGACCTACACGCGGGCGGAGCCGCGGGTAACAGCTAGTAATAAATAAGTAATAGTTCTTAGGCAAGATACTAAGTAAGTCATGTTAATCTAGCCAAGAAATTCAGTGAACATTCAGAGCAACTTTTACGAGGGTACGGTACACTTACAAAAGGCGGGTCTATAAAAGAAAATTACGCGAACTAAGCTGAAGGCGCTCTTATAAATTATAGGCACAATTTGCCCCACATTCACCCCTGTGGGTAGTATATTACACACATTTGTTAACCTGTTTGGGGTGATACAACCACATATTTGTAAACATGTTTGGGTCACGAATCTCCTCTTTCTATTCTGGCGTTTTCAAAGTGAAAGCAATAATTTTCAGATAATTTTAGAAAGATAACTGTGATAATGTGGAAATTAAATTGTCTTTTATTTTCTTATCGTGTTTTATTAAACAATAGGTAGGGTAATTTATTCTAATACGAGTATAATAATATATTGTATGCGACATATTCGTGCGTGAACTAATCAGAAACATTGTGTATTTGTTCTAAATAATTTTTTTGTATACGTACTTACGAGTACTTAATATTTTTTTAGTCCAAGCCAATGTCAAAGAGCCCATTGTTTCTTCCAACAAAACAGAACAGAAATAATATGTAAATGGGCTCTAAAATATCTAAAAATAAACGCTCTGTATTAAGATGATATATGAGCGGAAGCATAGAAAAATACTCCAAAATTTCATTGTGATTATATACAAGGAAGGACGAAATTCAGACATCATTGTTGCCGGCAATAATGGACATTATTTACCCTCGGTTACCGGTTCACAAAGGCCTATTCAAATAATAACCAATATTACTTATTTTCATCCGGGTCCGATTTTTCATCCGGGTCAGGTGAAGGTTATAAAGAGATGCTCGATTATATAGCGTAGCAATATTTTACTAATATAGGATAGGACAAATTACTAAAAATATGGAATTTTTATAATAAATGAAATATTTTTAGGGTTCCGTACCTCAAAAGGAAAAAACGGAACCCTTATAGGATCACTTTGTTGTCCGTCTGTCCGTCCGTCCGTCCGTCTGTCAAGACCCTTTTTCTCAGGAACGCGTGGAGGTATGAAGCTGAAATTTATATCAATTACTCAGGTCTACTGTCCCTTGAAGCTGTGAAAAAATCAAACTTCTAAGCCAACGCAATCAAAAGATACAGCCGTTTATGCCGCAAATTTTCGACACTTGCAAGGGAATCAAAACCTACAGGGTGCTTCCCGTGAACTCAGAATCTTGAAATTTGGTACGAAGCAACGTTTTATAGCATAGATAAAGGAAAAATTACGAAAACCATAAATTTTTAGTTACATCACATAATATATTTTTTTTAATAATTTTAAACTTACTACCCATTTCCTCATAAACGCGTAGAGGTATTAAATTGAAATTCATACCAAATACTCAGGTCTATAATACCTTTAAGCTGTAGCAAAATCAAACTTCTATGTCAACGCAATCAAAAGAAACAGCAATTTAAGCTGCATATTTTGAAACTCGCAAGTACTCGCAAGGGAATCAAAACCTAAAGGGTACTTCCAGTCGACCTAGAATCTTAAAATTTGGCATGAAGCAACGTTTTATAGCACACATAAAGGAAAAATTCCGAAAACCTTAAATTTTTAGTTACATTACAAAATATATATTTTTTAATAAATATAAACTTATTACTTTTTTCCTCATGAACGCGTAGAGCTATCAAGTTGAAATTCATATCAAATACTTAGATCTAATTGCCTTTAACCCGTGAAAAAAAAAAAAATTACAAGTCAACGCGAAAAAGGAAAACGCAAAAGTACAACCATTGATACCGCATATTTTGAAACTCGCAACTACACGCCTTTTAGTGCGTTACTTAAACGATAAAGAGATCTTTGTCTTAAATTTATGCTCCTCCATCTTTCCCCATTGTAATGTTATGAATTTCATTTTGCAATAAAAATACCATAGTTATGACTCGATTGTCGTAATGAACGAACTTTGTAAACCTTGCAGGTTTGTACGGAACCCTCGGTGCGCGAGTCCGACTCGCACTTGGCCGGTTTTTTATATATAAAACTATTGTCTTAATTAAATAAATTTAATTGGATATAGCGGGGTGTATGCAATAGTATCAATTGTGTGTATCAAGCGATTACGAGCGCGGCCTGATTGGGATTGTTTGATGCTAGTAATAATTCTATTTTGATTTCCTCCGTGCTACGGAAGGCATCTTAAGCCGTTGGTCTCGGCTGTTATTATGGTATGTTTATATGGTAGCAAGGCTGTGTTAGATGTCTTGTTGATAGTTGGTCCTGGTTGCCATCTCGTAGTCGTTAAAGAAACCACTTCAGAGGCCGAGAGGTGACTTAATTAACTTGAGAACTTATACACCAGGATATACGGGTTCAATTTGTCCTAATAGCCTTCTACAATAATAATACAATATGAATAAATGAATATTTGTTGTGACCAACCACAAAAGTCTATTTGTAATCTGTATAAAATTAATTGGAAAAGCATTCAGTTACAAAACTCTCACAGTAGAGATAGGTGGAATAAATATCCATTCTTACGTACGTTACGTAGGGATTAGTGCACCGGGCGAAAACTTAATCAAAATCATTCTAAAATAATCTATACTCGCTTTTAATAGCACCCTTCGTTATACTTTTATCTATTCTGTGGTTTTACTCTCCATTTTCAAGTTGTTTTTCATCGAAGTATGTCGGAAAGGATGCTTCATCCTAATAAATATTAAATCGCGTTAGCTGATGTAGAAACAGTTAATCGGATTAACTTGGAGCATATTATATACCTCAGTGGCGTGCATATCATAAAGACGTTTAGACGTTGCCTACCCTGTACTTTTGTAATAAATAATAAATATTTTTTTATATCATCAATAAATATAATAATAAATCTTTTTCATACAAGATATTGAATTCTTAACAACGCCATCTAGTAATTCGCGCGAACACCCGGCACGCCGCCGCCGGCCCGTTATAGGCGCCGCTAGGCCAGGCCAGCTTTTTAGTAAAACGTCTGAAGTTTACTACTCTCACTAAGAAATCACTATGTTTGGATGTGCTTTTGCTCGTGTAGTAGTGCAAGTAAAAAACTTACATGAACAGACACATATGCGCTAAATCACGCCTGTGTGAGTAAAATTTAGACCTCCACTATAGATGAAACAAAATGCTATGAGATGACATTTCGTCTCGCTCTCACTTTTGTTACGGCCAATTAGAATTACGCGTTACACATACTTCAATCTGATTAGTGATTACGATCAATTGCAGCAACATGATAACTGTGTCTATTGGATATTAAACGAGTAATGCTGCATATTTAAAAATGCATAGACTTGAAGACTATGGAAACAAGTTAACATTCCCAATTCCGTAGGGTTATATTTTTATTTCCGTATCGAAATCCATACTAATATTATAAATGCGAAAGTCTGTCTCTCTGTCTTTCTGTCTGTCTGTCTGTCTGTCTGTCACCTCTTCACGGCTAAACTGCTGGACCGATTGTGATAAAATTTGGTAGGGATGTAGTTAACGACCTGAGGTCAAACATAGGCTACTTTTGGGCGCGATATAACCGAGTCCCACGCGGGGCGAAGCCGCGGGGAACAGCTAGTCAAAAATATGTTTGCTTTGCTTGCATGCATTTGTTTGTTTTGAATGTTTAATTTGGATTAATTAATTGATAATTGCAATGTGCATTGTTTACAATGAGGTGAAAAGATAGAACTTTTATTTTTAACAAATTTACTCAGTTATAGTTTAAAATGTCAAAGTTTTCATGTGATTGTTGTAAACCGAGTGTTTGTTTACAAAAACTATAAAATGATGCGCTAAGTAATGTTCCTTTTGACGAAAAAATGGCAATAATAATAAATGGACGTTATCAACCGGGATTGATTGGATTCAGTTGAAGTGAAGGGTAAGCTAACAAGAACATTATTTTATATTATTTTCGAATTAATATGTTTGCTATGCTTTTCCAAAACTCGTCTCGTAAATATTTTAAGGGCCTAAGTAGGTAGGTACCTACATGATCAATATATTTTAATTTTATTATCTTCTTGTTCGTTACTGTTTTAGTTGTAACTCAAATATACCTAAATTATAAGTATAAATTAAACTAGAAATAGTTCTGGTCTAGGTAGGTTTTTGCCTACCCTAAGGAAAATGTCTGTGCACGTCACTGATATACCTATATCGTTTCTGACCAATTATTAGCCTCAAAAACAAAATAATCCGTGTACAGAGGTGGCTATAGTTCGATAACTATAAGTTATAGAACTTAGCCGCTTTATTTGTTAATACAACAAATACTTTTAAATATTGTAGAGTGAGCTACATAGAAAACTAAGAATACTTACAAGATAAGGTGTAACGTAATTTTACTTTATGTGGCGCACTGTATCAAATTCGTGCCACTAAGGTATCTTAAAGCCTCCTTTAATCCTTAAATCCCTCGCGGTTTCATGAGACCACATCATCATTTCAGCCACAGGCTGTCCACTGCTGGACATAGGCCTCCCCGGTGATCTCCAAAATGACCGGTTGGAAGCATGAGACCACGATAATAATTTATTGATCTCTCCGAACTGATGAATTAAAATGATTTATAACTAACTATAGGTATAAAAGCATGTAGCTTATGACGTCACAACGGGTGACACTTCTATGTTCTCAATTTTCTATGCTTCAATTGGAGTTATGAGGGTAATTTAATTTTATCCGGATTATCGGATAGCCGCTTGGGAAATTAGTAGTTCCGTTTTTAATACAGCATTTTTGCATTTTACTGCAAATTTTTAAACAATGTAGTTACTTAGTATAATCTACCGCCAGCATTGTTTTTATCATTTGATTAAAACATGCTAATAGCTGCCATGTAATTATAATCAGATGTAGTAACATAATACAGTCATTGCATTCTTCAATTATCTAGTCTCCGAATTATTATATTGTTAGTACTATTATCTATTCTGGGCAATTTGGAGTAATTTCAGAAGATTGCCTGGAGAACCAAAGGTTTTTTGGTCACGGTTAAAACTCTATTTTCAACCTTGTATCTCGAGTAATGATTGCCGCAGAAAAGTTTTGATTTGGGTATCCTAAAGTTGATATTAGAAAACATATTAGTATATTTTTTTCTATAAAAACAGAAATATGGATGATTTGATATTTGTTAGTTCTTTATGCAGCGCAATATGTATCGATGACACTTTAAACTTCATACAAAAACGTTGTAATTGGATTTTCAATAAAGACTCCAAAACGCAACTGGTATGCGAAACCGACTCGCGCTTGACTGGTTTTATTTATCTGATAAAAGCCTTAAACTTTCCACAAAGCAACATTTCACAAACATATCCGAACCGGATATAACGTGTGTAATACATCGGTATTCTAACATTCCTATATCCGGGTCTTTGTGATACCCGGGCGGCGGTTATTCCCAATGGAACCTGATCATCCAGAAAAATGCTTGCTTAATGGAAGTGCGAAATGATATCAGTCATAGCGCTAAATAGATTACTTACTTAGTGTAATTAATTAATGACAACAAATGAAATTAACTACTTTGCTTCCACTTAATTCATTTATTCAAATTGTGTGGGCAACAAGGTTAATTAACCTTGTCATATTTTAATACAGTAATAGATCCTTAGAATTCAAATATATGCAATGAAATCTCTGGCGCTCTCATTTAGAAGGCCTAGATCTACTTAGGACACTGAAGCAGCCGAATAGATAATGGAAATAGTTAGGGATGGAAAGTTATAATCTTTATTATCTGGATTATAGATGAACAATTTACTATATAAATCTTCTATATAATAAAAATCAATTGCTGGCTAAAACTCGAGAATGGCTGGACCAGCTGGACCAATTTGGCGTATTTTGGTTTTAAAATATTTGTGAAAGTTTTGAGAAGGTTTAAACGGTGAGATAAGTTCAGGCGATACGGCGGTCAGCTAGTTATTAGATATTTTTTTAGACTGCTCGATCTTTCAAATATGTACATCGTCATAGCACTTTTTCCAAATCATTTCTTGCAGTTTGATGTGATTTATTATGACAAACTCTACCACATACTAGCTAGTAGCCAGGATCAACTGCTTAATTTCTCTACTGAAGCACGGAGTCATCCTATTTATTAGACAATCAGGTGATACAATCCCCCATTGTCCTAATCAAATTGCAAACACCTGATAAATATGTTTCCCATGGAACTTGAATTCACGATATTAGATATTCTAAACTTATATACTCGCTTAGAGTGTATTGAATTAATTAACTCTTCAATTAAACAAGTACATAAACAACCTATAATATTATACGATACAGAATCTAAAACAAATTATACTAAGGCGCATCAAACTTTATTTCTTAACATTTGATTAACTATGACAACATTTAATCCAGTTTTACTATCAAACATAAAACAAAGTTGACCCGGTCGTCAGCATATACGGTCACCGTAATATCCGGGTATATCTTATTTATGTGCGTTATCAGAAATGTCCTTTATATCCGGGTGCGCGTTTGACGGGTTAACACTTTTGGGAGTACGATAATTACATTTCAAATTCAGAAATTGGTTTTTCTTCCGTAAATAATTGCCAGCCAAGCAAAAGATGTCGGTCATTATTAGAAAATTCCCGTGGAAATATTATATAAATTGATTTCCAGTTATTTTTAATGATTTATAATCAGATTATAGACTTCTAATAATCTATTGATGAAAAATCATGAATCCAGAAAAATACCTAGACGAAAGAGAGATCTCTATTGAGTATATTCATGTCGTTTCAAAAAAAAAGACGTATACATAATTAACATATAAATAAAAAGGTAAAGTACTTAAGTACCGTATAAATGTAATGTATAATATATTTTTTTATTTTTATTAAAGAAATATATAATTGCGGCATTAGAGTGCTGTTCGTAAACCTATGATTTATATTTCTGTTTTTTTAATTTTATTTTATATAAAAGATTATAATTTATTTTAAAACTCAATATATTATTCATAAATCATTTGCATAATATATTGAATGAAGAAACGCAAAAGCTACTAGAAAAAATATTACATTACCGAATTTTTCTTGAAACGGATCCCAACAGCTTTAATACATAAATTCATACGTGTCATACATAAAATAAAGATACGCGTCAAATCGAAACCCCTATTTTCGTCGGGAAATAATTTGAACAATTTCAAAGGACCATGCTTCAAGTGACGGACGACTGAACAAAAACCTATTGCAAAGCAATAAAGGCACTCAATTAACTGACAGTACCCTCGTTAAACACAGCACCCAATAAGCTGCTTTTGTAAAAGAACGTTTAATTTGTAGCAATACGCATAACCAAAAAAAGGGATAGAAATAGAGACTTATCCGACATAATCTGCAACTATTTGCACCTGGCGGTTTCATCCGTCCATAGTGTGTATGTACTTTAACCAATAATAGATAGATATACTTTTTATTGTACCATTGATATATAAATAATGTTGATACGGCGGACTTATCGCTAGTGTAATTTCTTCCAGCCAACAATATAAACAATTAAAAGCAAAAGGAAATGCGTTTATAAAAATTTTATTGTAGAGACACATGTGCTCATTCATAAACATGTTACAAGTCAAAAGGCGGTTCTAACAAATTGACACTAAGTGTGTCAATCCATTGATATCCCAACTAATATTATAAATGCGAGTTTGTATATTTGTTTGTTTGTTACCTCTTCACGCCCTATCTACTGAACCAATCTTTCTGAAATTAGTATATACATAGCTAGGAGTCATGAAAAGCACTGTTCCCGAAGGAAATTCATTCGGTTGAAGCCGCAGGTGAAAGCTAGTAATATAATAAATACAAACGTGTAACTTTGAGACGAAGCTGCTGCAATGGAATTATTGTTTTGCGAATCCGACTTATTTATTTATTTATTTATTTTATTTATTTAATTAACATTATATTTACAATAAAAATTTTCAGTTAACAGTGTAACAAAAATTATTTTATGCATTTTTATTTAATTTTATATAACAATAAAATTGTACAATAATGTCATCTCTTATCATTTCTTGACCGGGTTTGTTTTCTGTATAGTTTTTACTTTGTGTTATAGCTTTTAAAACGTATACTTATGTCGACATTTTAATTGCCCGAGTTTCAAGTATTGATTGTATATTGGTAGATAACAACTACCAGATGGTCAGATTACCTGAAAAAGGTCGCAGGCAGCCGCTGGATGCAGGCTTTCAACCGATCTTTCTGTAAATCCTTGGGTGAGGCCAGGTGAGGTACCACCATAAAATGTAAGGTCAGAAAAAAGAGTTTTTTTATAAACTGGATTTGGATCCCTGGAGGTCGGCTCCGTTGAATGTGGACATTTGATGACGTCAATTCGAGCGCATAGCCACTTTCTCACTCGCCCTTACATCAATCACGTCACGGGCCGGATATCCGGATATTCTGGAGCCCTATTCATCTTATGTGCCAGGATGCAGGCTTTTAAGATGCCAAAGATTAGAGACATTTGACCACAGATTATAAAAACTAGCTGTTGCACGCGGGTCGGTTATTGGCACTGAAATTATGAATGATTTCACAGTGTGTCACTCACTCGCTGCCTACTTGGTCGCTTAGGATCCTTCGTCAAAGTACTCAAACTGAATTATAACAATGCAAGCACTGGTGTTAAGACGGAAGAAGGTCATCATATCATGTGTGATTATAGGTTCATTTGACCATACACACCCTGGTGACACAGTTCTTCGAAACCGCCTCTCGGACTCTCGGTCTCTGACGCAGATCCTAAGGCTATCCGCCTTAGCATGAAATCTTTATTATCAAACAATCATGTGATTCAAGCCTGCAATGTCCTCACCAAACTGGAAACAACTAAACAAAGTATGGTTCCCGTGGGAATCGAACCCATTACCCCCGGGTCGGGCAAACGTCAGACCATGGAGGTAGTCAAGAGGAAATTGGTTTACTTTTTTATGTGTCTCGTTGTATAAAGTCATTAACGACAAAAGCTAAATTGTTACTTATGTTTATACGACTTAAGTAACATTTTTGTACAGCATTTTTTTATTATGTGTGTCTGTTTTGTTCCAGGATATGCCTAACTCCACGCCGGTCAGCTTCCAATGGGACAAACTATCACCGGCTGAGTTTCAGCAGCTCCAGGAGTTAGCATCGTGTAAGTATCTGCTTGTCTATATATATGTACTAGCTGTTGCCCGCGGCTCCGCCCGCGTGCGCCTCGGTTATATCGCGCCCGAAAGTAGGCTATGTTTGACTCCTAGTGCATAACTATATCCATACCAAATTTCATCACCATCGGTCCAGCAGTTTAGCCGTGAAGAGGTTACAGACAGACAGACTTTCGCATTTATAATATTAGTATGGATAGGTAAGATACCGTTTAAAAAACTACTATGGTTAGGAAAAAACTACTATGGTTAGGAAAAAAACTACTATAGCGTAGCAAAACTACCAAATTACACTAATGATGTTATGACCTGCATTAACAAAAGTAAACTACTTACACCCGTATTCTTATACGTTTCCTCATACTCGACTCAACCTCACTTGACCTCAGTGGTATTTATAGTTGACACTACCTTCCTCACCGTAAGGAAATTCCTCACGGGGGTAAGGAATTTCCTTACGGATTTGTCAAATTATAAGGTTGGTCGAGAGGTACTTTAAGGAAGCCTCGAGGATGGTTTTAAACAGAAATATAGGGAATGAAATGTTCTCTCTTCACTTCACTATCTCTACATCCATACTTCCATACTAATATTATAAATGTGAAAGTCTGTCTGTCTGTCTATCTGTCTGTCTGTCTGTCACCTCTTCACAGCGAAACTGCTGTACTGATTGTGATGAAATTTGGTAGGGATGTTAACGACCTGAGGTCAAACATAGGCTACTTTTGGGCGCGATATAACCGAGTCCCACGCGGGGCGAAGCCGTGGGGAACAGCTAGTCTTAGTATAAAATAAAGTCGCTTTCTCTGTCCCTATATCCCTATGTATGCTTAATTCTTTAAAACTTCGCATCGGATTTTGATGCGGTTTTTTTAATAGATATAGTGATTCAAGAGGAAGGTTTTTATGCCCATGCGAAGCCGAGAAACAATTAAGAATACCATTTTGTAAGAAAGTTGGTGGAGGTTGAGTGGAAGCCACCTATGAGGTAACTTTTAAAAATACAGTTGTAAGCACCTGCCTGAGATTGCCCTTTCCCGTGGGAATTTCGTGCGTCTCTATGAACTACTTACCTACCAACCAAACTTAGCAACCAAATTCAGCTTCGTAACTATAGGAGGTACTTAGTTTTAGAAATTTCATTTTTAGTTTTTACTACATGAGAAGAGTACTCCTAGTATGAGACGCAGACCACGACGCAGACGCTAGCGACTGCGTTAGCGATTTTGTATGACAAACCTGTACCAGTGTACAGCGCCTCTGGCGGATAGTAAGGCAACTAAGAAATTCCATACAAAATCCTAACGCAGTCGCTAGCGTCTGCGTTTATAAAATCTCATACTAGGGGTACTGTGATCTTTCGCTTTTCTATTTATAGATATAAGATTTAATAAAATGATATCTATATAGATTCCCACGAATATTTACCCCGAGCCAAATTAAGCCTTAATTGTCTGAAAAGAATGTCTTTAATTGAAATTCCAGGACTATTAATAATTCTACTACTATTAAAACTACATACTTACGTGTAAGTACTTAGCGATTCCCGTATTCCAGGCCTATTATTAGCTTGACATTTCATACAGCTGGATGACGTCACACTCAGCTATATTGAGCGCAGGGTTGTCGATTTCAATAAAAATAAGAACTTAGAAATTTATTGTATTTAAATAAAAATAATGATACAAAACAATGGTATTGAATTTGGAAGTAAATAGTAAAATTTAGCATAAAACAATAAATTTTTTTTAACCAAATTAATTTATAACATTTTTTTTAAAGTGTTCTTAATAAAGTTCTTTTAATGATTTATTTTTTAAATATATGATAGAAGCAAAGATAATTATGCCAAACTTATACATACTCTTGCAAATGAAAAAGACCCGACTACAGTAGGAAATATTTAAGATTTAAGATCTCAAAAACATTTTCGAACATCATGACTTTCTATATTTATTTTAGCAATCCCATTTTTTTTATACCTCCCACCTTTAATTATTTCAATAATCAAAGCCAGGCTTTTGAAGGTTTAGGAGATAAAAATGCAATTAATAAAACAAAGCAATCCGCTCTCGTTTTTTTTTTTCAATTTTAATATCTATCAATGATATTTGATTTGACGCGTTGTAACAAACATGAATCTAACGACATACCTATATCATGTATCAAAGCAGTTTTTATACATTCATACAGACAGGGGTTCTCGAGTTTTGAAAGTGTATAATTTGACTTTTGAATGAAAAAAAAACAACTATTCTAACAAAACATAACTGGGTTAACCTGCTGGTTACAGGTACTTAGTATAGTATTTTATAATCTGTGGCTGCGATCAGGTAAAAATATGAACAAACTTGAAAACATACTGTTTTAAAAGGTTCATTGATCATATCACGAACTCATTAAAACAAGTTAAATGAACAAATGAAGCGAGCGGTCCGGTTCGAATGATTGCAATCAGTAAATTGACATTATGCTCATTGAGTTTCCCTCGTAGATGGATATCAGTTTTTCTTTACGACTCAATGGTTTTTTTAATATTAATGTCATAGCATCTATATAAAAAAAAAATTCTAATGCTTCGTCCTCTTGCCCGTGAAGCATGGCAGCAAGAACACTGGCTGCGTTCCCCCTCTGGATAGCTATGCTAATCCTTTGGGCGAAGAAGCAGCCAGCCCTCATGTCACCAGCGGCGGAGATCAGTCGCGGAGAGATCTTTTTGTAAAGATTTCTTGCATCTATACATATTTTACCGCGGCTTCACCCGCGTGATCTTTTTCCGGGATGAAAGATACCCTATGTCCTTCTCTTGGTTCTAAGCTACCTACCCCCCAATTTTCACTCAAATCAGTTCAGCCGGTCTTGAGTTATAAATAGTGTAACTAACAAGACTTTCTTTTATAGATAGGTACCATTTAGTCTAAAAACAAGCACATACTCGTACTTGGGCCACTTTGGTTGTTTTGTTGTTTTATAAATAACTAGCTGTTCCCTGCGGCTTCGCCCCGCGTGGGACTCGGTTATATCGCGCCCAAAAGTAGCCTATGTTTGACCTCAGGTCGTTAACTACATCCCTACCAAATTTCATCACAATCGGTCCTAGTTTAGCCGTGAAGAGGTGACAGACAGACAGACAGACTTTCGCATTTATAATATTAGTATGGATGGAGTGAAATTAATGCGAAAGTAGAGATGATTCAACTTCAAAGAACCGTTTCATTAAATACTAGCTTTTTGCCCGCGGCTTCGCCCGCGTTAACTTCCCTCGGGAACAGTTAAGCGGGATGAAATGTACCCTATGTCCTTCTCCTGGCTCTAAACTACCTCCCTGTCAATTTTCAGCTAAATCGGTTCAGCCGTTCTTGAGTTATGAGTGGAGTAACTAACACGACTTTCTTTTATATATATAGATTTGTAAAGGACCAAAGATTAATAAAAAACTAGATTAGACTAGAGTTAGGTTCGACATTTACTATTTTTAGGGTCCCGTACCTAAAAAAGCTAAAACGGAAACCTTATAAAATTTATTTGTTGTGCTGTAGTGGTTTGTGGCGCAGCTTCTTCTCCACTTGCGCTTTGGGAGTGGTGGTTAACTTAATATTAGTAATGATTGACGTAATTTTATTAAGTAATAAAAATATACTATATTGAAAGAAAAAACAATTTTTAAATTTCAATAAACTAACATTGAAAATTTAACTCTTTTTTAAATTTAATTTTCTTCCAGCAGTATTTATGTTATAACTGTCAGCCCTGACTTTAATTCCACTAATAGAGTCCCCACTCATCCCCTCTTCCATAAGCTAATTGCTTACAAATTACTGGTACCTACAGTGGGTATTTCAGATGTAAGTACTCCTAAGTATATTAGAATTTAAACTGTGGAGCTTTTAGGTATTAATTTAACATCATTCCGAAATGAAATACACTACCATGCTGATTATTACAATAATTAACTCTTTTAAATTGCAGCCGTTTGCCATGCCATTTTATCATAGATTAAAAAAATTTGCAAATTCTTTGCATTTTACGCTTTAGACGAAAAAACTATATACCTACACATAACTTGACCTCGAAGGCAGTCTGCCATTTTATATATGTAAAAATTAAAAAAAAAAAAGTATTTTCCTGTTCCTGTTTATTTTTTATTATTCTTATCTGCTTTCAGTTCTGAATCTATTAAATCTACTAATCTATAATTTGTTAAATAAGTATAAAACAAAGTGGCTTTCTCTGTTCCTATGTCTCTATGTATGCTTTAATCTTTAAAACTACGCAACGGATTTTGATGCGGTTTTTTTTATAGATAAATTGATTTAGGAGGAAGGTTTTTATGCCGGGGCGGGTTGTTAGTCTATCAAATATATTAATTTGGTATTTATCTTTCCAGATTCCACAAAGAAACTCCAAGATGTCCTCAAGGAGATTTGTGAAGTCAAAAAGCAGAGTCCTGATGGGGTAAGTCAAACATTTAACTTGAGTCTTTATATCAATACATCTTTATCTATAATAATAATAATCTTTATTTGCCAAAACTTTAAACAATCCCATACTTTATATCTAAAATTAATGGTTAGGGCTAGGGGGGTAAATCAAACTAAATTATTTGTAGGAACCAAAGAATTTTTCTTTTTTAATCTATGGTAGGAACTAACATTCTTGTTTACTTTTTAATAATAGCTTGACACCTAGCACAGTGAACAAGAGAGTGAGAGATATAACAACAGTTTTGTACAAATATAAAATAACATTTAAAAAAAATTTTGTTTGTCGGTCTCACTGTATGTTTGTTCCGGCTAATTTCTGAAGCGGTGGACCGATTATGGCGGTACTTTTACTGACAGATAGCTGTATTAAGTATACTTTGTAAGCACTTATATTTTTTTTTACTGTAATCTGAATAATACTTATTTTTTATGTTAAATTCCATTCGGACAAAGTCGCGGGCAAAGCTAGTGTAGGCATATTATATTGATTCATTTTCATAGGAGTTAAAAGAGTTTTTGCCATGCTTAAATAATAAACCCAGCTTATTCTTCTGCCATCACATTTTCTTCAGTTTTTTTTTAGGATTATTAAATTCCTCCTCCTTTTTTGAAAGTCGGTTGAAAAGCCGAAAAGCGCGCCAAAATCATTCATCAACTGAGTTAGTATGAAAGTGAATATTATTTATGTTCGTGATACATAGCGACAGTTTTAGCTGAGTGGACGATAAATTACATATAGTAGGCTGTCTTTGATTTGTGACCGAATGTTAAGGAAGTATTTGTTTTTAACCAACTTCAAAAAAAAAGAATTCGACGGAAAGTTTTTTTTTTAGTTATTTTGAAAGCAATCGTTTAGTTTTCAGCATAGAATTTGGAATCGCGCGCAGCTCCCAGGCATTTTTTTTATTCTATGGTTTTCTTTCAGTGTGTTTTCAGGCCGATTATTCTCTTTGATCTCATTTTTTTCAATATTTAGTATCGTTTTTCAATACTCCGTCTCAATTTTTAAAATGTTCAGTCTCAATGCTCCTGGTATTACAGGCGTCTCATAGGCGACGGTTACCGCTTCCCATAAGGGCCGTATGTATATTTTCCTACTTAAAAAAAAATTTAGTTTATTTTTTGACTAGTCTCTTTTTAAATATTTACCTAGTCTCTTATTTTAATATTTAGTCTCTTTTAAACTATTAAGTCTCTTTTTTAATATTAATTACATTTTTAAACTATTTATTCTGACAATTCAATCTGTCAACCAATCCAAGATAGGGTGCGGCCGTCGTCGCTTGACGTGCGCTATCGTCACGAAACACGCACGCCCCACTTGGCTATCGAGCTACTAAACCTTATGTTTGTTTGTCTAACAAACAAAGTACAACAACAAGGAAACTTTCCAATCACTTAATAACCCATCGCCCTTGCGAAAATTCCCCTAAATCTTTTACTTAGCCGCTTGATCGCCTTTTACGATCTGCGTGGGAGGAAAAGCTCTTTATTCATCTAATCGACAAAAAGCGTTTCCACGCTACTGAACCATTGACTTAAATTTTGTCAACATACTGGATTCAACATACAGGAACTTGCTAATGATAGACAGAGATGGAAGGAACTCAACCGACAAGAGCCTAGCTCTTTATGATGATGATGACCGAATTCACTTAAATTGGCTCTTTTTCAGCTTGTTTCATTGTTTATTATCTTAATGATTTTTAAATATAAGTTATAAGTAAAAAAAAGGTAGTATCTGTTTGTCCCGGCTTTGCACGTTTAGTGTTACCGAATATTTCGGTCAATTTTAGACTACGTAGTCATT